>RCWM02000093.1:887500-2087500 GCA_003667255.2 Euschistus heros
CATCAATCCTAATTGTATTGATCCTTCTATATCATCATGCGTACCTCAAATAATATAAAAAGTTTATTAAAGGAAATCTTATAGTGATAGTTTTTTATTTACATTAATACTATTATTAATCCAGCTGGTTAATGCCATTTGTAATGTGTCGTCATTAATTGATATCATTTTCTTTAAATTTTATTTGATCCTTTTTGTTATTTTTTTTATAAGACACCGAAGTGAAACCTTCGTTGTCGACCATTTGCCCCGTATCATCAACAACCATCAACAGACTGTTGGCAGGGTCAGAATTTTCTCTGTCAGTAGTAGTTGATGAATTGGGGGGAAGAAGCTCAGGGGTTGGGGAAGCGGGTAACCTCTCCGATCTCGATGAGCTTCGTGTCCGCATAGGTAAAGGAGTAGCGGGTGGAAGGGAAGGAGGATGTTGGTAGGGGGTAGGGGGATTGGGTAAGGTAGGAGTGGGGGAGTGGATTTTGTAGTAGGTTTATTATCAGGCTTTGCCGCCGGTTCAGAATTATCTCTGTTTGAGTTTTGTTTAATTTCTCCAAAAGTAAATACAAAATTAACTTGTGTTCCTGCATCTTTCTTTTCAATATTTTTGATGTTTTGTTTTGCAACTTCTGCAAATGATTTGTTTAAGGAAACAGGGTTTCTTTCTCGGTATATATTTTTCGCTTCATTTAGGGAAACTTTATTATTTATTTGAATCGCCTTAATCTCCTTCTGAACTAGAAAAACGGGGCATATACGGTCTAACGCGTTGTGTGACCCGTCGCAATTTATGCATTTAGGGGCCAAATTGCATTTAACATTATCGCCGTGTCTTGCCTGCCCGCATTGGATGCATACAGATTGTTTTTTACACTGAGTCGTGGGGTGGTTGAAACCTAAACATTTAAAACAACGTAAGGGGTTAGGGATGTAGGGTTGTACTCTAACTGTTTCATAACCTATTTGAATACTGTCAGGTACTTTTGCGGTATGAAAGGTTAATATATATGAATGTGTTAGTATCTCGTTACCGCCTTTTTTAATTTTTATCCTTATAATATCTTTTATTATTGATGACATTTCGTTTTTTATCTCATCAATTTCCAAGTATTGGAAGTCATAATATCGAATTATGCCCTTACTATAGTTTAAAGTACTATGTGGGGATACTTGAATTGGATATTGACCTCCAAAGTCTTGGCAAGCTATTAGAGTATCGGATTGTTTTCCATTCTTTGTTTCTACTAATAACGTACCGTCTCTAAGTTTTTTTAATATTTTGTACATCTCCTACCAATCCTGTAATAAACTTATTGATAAAAAAGGGTGAAACTTTTTTAAAATCATCCTCGTCGGTTCTCTTTATTATTAGATAGTTGGGGCTTACTTTAGTAGTTTGTTATATTTTTGTCCGGGGAAAGTTTAATTCGGCCCCGAGGTCTTTTTCTTTTAGCTATTGGGCTAGTGGGGTCCGAGGTGTCCCCCATTGCTTATAGGTTAGTTACTAATAAAGAACTAATAATCACTAAAATAAACTAAAAATCACACTGAACCAAAAATAAATACAATATATCAGATAGAGATTATAGAAATATATGAAACTAGACTAATTTAAAGAATTTAAAAGTCTTATCTGTCTACATTCCTCTAATGAGCTGAAGATAGAACTCTTCAGGCCTGAGCCTATACAAACACTAAAAATTACTAGTTACCACTGTTTCTGCCAAAATATCAGTTATAATATCACTTAAATACGTTATAAATTAGTAAAAATTAACAATTTATCAAGACACAAAAAAGGTAAACTTTCTTGGAGGTTATCACCATATGCTTTTCGAGAAAGACTTAGATATCGTTTAATTGAGAAAATATATTGTTAGTAAGCGTCACCTTGGATTAGGAGGAGGTACTGGAAATAGAGGAATTTAAAGGTTTTTAGAGATTTCGCTTGTCTAATATGAGAAGGAATGGGATTCTATAGGATGGGTGAGCAGAATTGGAAAGAGCGCTGGAATGTAGTAGTTCTATGGGATGGGGTTTATAGATCAGAAAGACGGGATCTTGTGTTCAGTGACTTGATTGCAGATCTGAATTGAAGCGTATTGTAAATATAGGAAGGATGAAGGGTGCTGATGATTTGGTAAAGGAATGATCCATGGAAATATTTTCTACGGAATATGGGATAAAGCCAGTTTAATTCGGTATAGAGGAAGGAAATGTGGGAGCGCTTCGGTTTATCGAAGACAAATCTGGCAAAGCAGTTCATAATTAGTTTCAATCTGTCTTCGAGAACCTTCGAGAGACCACCATAAACTAGACAGCCATAATCAAGGTAAGGGAATATTAGGGAGGATACTAGAAGCTTACGAGTTAACTGGGGAAGAAGGTGACGGGATCGGTGGAATAATTTAAGTAGACCTATGGAACGGGCGGGAGATTTGGGTAATCTGAGATTTCCGAGAAAGGGTCGGATCAAAAATAATTCCAAGATTTTTAACAGACGAGTAGAAAGGGATAGGATGATCATTTAGGATTAAGGGAGGATAATGGGTGTAGGGATAGGATAGAGTGGTCCAGGGAATCAAACGCTTTAGGAAAATCCAGAAGTATCAGTACAGTCAGTTTTTTTTTCGTCTATGGCAGTAAACATGTCATTTGTGATTTTGAGGAGAGCAGATGTGTGTGGAGAAGCTGGGTCGGAAACCAGATTGTAGGGGATCGAGGAGATTGGATTCTTCAAGGAAGTTAGATAACTGAGATTGTACTAATCTTTCTAAGGGCACTAAGGAGGGAGCTAGATCCTATTATAATGGCTTCAGTTTTCTGTTCGTTTAATTGTAATTTATTTAAGGTCGCCCATGCACTAATTCTATTCAGGTCTTCCTGAATTTTGGCGAAAGCTGAAGGAAGCTCGGAAGGAGGAGAGGAAATATAGATTTGGGAATCATCTGCGTAGAGGTGATAGAAACAGTGCTTAATTGAATTAGGTAGATCGTTGATGTAGATATTGAAAAGGAGAGGAGAAATGCAGGACTCTTGATCAATACCAGAAGTAATAGTGAGAAAAGTAGATAAGGATTGTTCAGGTATTTTAACTGCTTGGGAACGGTGAGAAAGGAAAGACTGAAACCAGCGGATGGAACTGAAGGAGAAATTTTAAGATTCTAATTTGGAAAGAAGGATAGAGTGGTCCAGGGAATCAAACGCTTTAGGAAAATCCAGAAGTATCAGTACAGTCAGTTTTTTTTATTCGTCTATGGCAGTAAACATGTCATTTGTGATTTTGAGGAGAGCAGATTGTGTGGAGTAGCTGGGTCGGACACCAGATTGTAGGGGATCGAGGAGATTAGATTCTTCAAGGAAGTTAGATAACTGAGATTGTACTAATCTTTCTAAGGGTTTAGAGAGGTTAGATAAAATGGAGATCGGGCGATAGTCTTTAGGAGATGTGGGATTCGATGTTTTATTTATAGGATGAATTAGGGCTTTTTTTCCAGGGGGTAGGGAATACTGAATTTTTAAGGGAGAAATTTTATATGAATAAGAGGACTGGGGTGATTTCCGGAAGACACAGTTTTATCAATTTTATAGGGATTTCATCTATGCCGGTAGAATTGGAATTGGACTTCATTATTGAGGAAATAAGCTCAGAGGTGGAGATGTAGGAAAAATAAAAATTAGCATCGTTGTATGCAGGAGCTGAGGTAGAATGGGAGGAAGGGTGAAGAGAAGGAAGAAACGAAATATGAATTTAGTTCTTCAGGAGATACAGGATAGGTAGATGGAGATGTGCGTGAATCAAGAAGGGAAAGTTTACGGAGGAGATGCCATTTCGATCTGGAATCAGGAGCTTGCTCGACGAATCGAGGCTTGTGTCAAGTTATGAAGCATCCTGAAAGTTTGGTAGTCGTCAGTCATCCTCGTGCGTCTGAATCGTCTACGTGCTGCATCTCGATTTCGTTGGAGCTGTTTGATTTCTGGACTTATCCAAGGAGCAGGAGGACGACGAAAGGAGGAGGATTTGAGAGGTGCATGGATGTTCAGGATATTTAAGAGGTTTGTGGTGAGGACGTTTACCATGGAGTCAATCGAGGAGGAGGTATAAATTTCAGTCCAGTTCTGAGCTTCAATCTCTGGAAGGATCTTTTCACGGGTTAGGGATTCTGTATTGCGGAAGGCAATAGTTTTCGGGCGGAAAGAAGGTGCTTGGATATTGTAAGATATTTGGATTAGATCATGGGAGGATAGGAAAGAAACAGGTAACTGAGAAGAAGCGAGGAGGTTCTTTTCTGAGTCAATAATGAACAAGTCAAGGCAGATATCAGACGTTGAGGTGTGGTGGGTAGGGGAGAACGGAACTATAAAGAGATGTAGGGAAAAAAATAGGTTTTCAAGGAACAGCTTATCACGTGAGTCAGAGAGGAAATTGGAATTCAGGTCTCCTGAAATAATGATATTGGAATAGAAAGGAACACAGTTGTATAGGGATGTTTCGAAAGATGAGTCAAAAGGAACATGAGGAGGGCGGTAAACTACCACGTATAGGAGATGGTGAGTTTTATAGGAAATTTCTACAAAAAGGAACTCGATTTGGGGTAGGTAAGTAGGATTTGAGCGGTCAAGGATTCGGAACTTGAGGCCATCATGGACAAACAAACACAAACCTTCGCCAGTCCGACCTACTCGGTCATGGCGGATAAGTGTGTAGTTAGGGAGGGAAACTAAGGAAGAGGGAATGAAAGGTTTGAGCCAAGTTTCAGACACTGCAATAATATGGTAGGAATTTCGGGTAAAATATTGAAGGAATTCATCATAATGAGCGGATAAGGATTGGGCATTTATGTGACAGGTAGTTAGGATGTTGGTCATTTTGAGGAGATAGGGAAGTGAATAGTATCTGATAGGAAGACGCAAACTTTTATGTAACTGGTTGAATACCAATAATTAAATTTAGTAAAAAAAAATTGTAGTATAAGGCAACAGTTAGATTCTATTAAAATATAATATAAAATAATAAGGATAATACTATTAGAGTTATGAAATAAAAATGAAAAAATGACAATAGCTAATAATAAAAATACGAAAATAAATTTAGATTTACTAGAATAAAAGAAAATTAATGTAGAATAATAAAAAAGTAAAAATACTAATAGATATAACGAGAACCGTAGAGCAATATATATATTTCATGAAAAAGTCCGATGTAGGCCGATAAGAAGATGAGGACCGGTAAGTCAGAAGGCCTCGAGGTCTTGTTGTTGATCAATGATAACCGTTGGGTGGCCATCATCTTTGCGGCATCGCACCCTCCCCGCGGCGAACCAAACGTATTTGATTTTTCCCGCTAGTCTCTTCTGTCTGGCGAGCTGTCTATCTTCTGTCTATTTGTAGGAGTCATCTCCTCGCCGAGATATACGTGGTGAGAGTCATTCTCCTGCCACCCCATATCCCTCGTCGAGAAATCTCTCCTAACCTTTCTTTTTTGTAAGAGCTCATCTCTTAGAGTCTGCCTCAAGAAACGTACTATAACAGGTGGAGGTCGAGTATCCTCTTTCCTTGGTCTGCGGCGCTCAACCTGGTCTATATCCTCTACGCTCAACTTCAGACCCAGTCCTGCCCCTACGCTTGTCACTATGGCAGCAGGTGTTTCCCCCGAGCGAATAGGGATGCCGCGAATTTCTATAGATTTACGGAGCAATCCTTGTTCAGCCCTGTTCAGGCGAATCCCAAGCTCTCCTACTTTTGTTTTTAAATTTGAATTTTCCATTGTCAATTCTTCCATCCGCATAGATTGCGCTTCTAAATGCTTTTCAATTTTAGTAAGCCTGTCATTTAATTCGAAACTAAGCTCACCATATTTTTCGATAGAAGATTTCAAATCTTTTATATCTTCGTTGACCTTCGCGCCGAGCTGGTTGAATGCCTTAAGTAAATCGGAGCATGTTGTTTCATTTGATGAAGGTCTAACTGATTTTTCGGTAGATGACTTTTCTAAACACCTTGTACAGCACCATGTTTTTTTTGATGATTTTATTGCCTCAAAATCTTTATCCGTTATTTCACTGCATTTACTATAAAAAATACCACGGCATTTAAAACAGACTACGATT
This sequence comes from Euschistus heros, assembly GCA_003667255.2. Taxonomy (NCBI): domain Eukaryota; kingdom Metazoa; phylum Arthropoda; class Insecta; order Hemiptera; family Pentatomidae; genus Euschistus; species Euschistus heros. The sequence goes on from RCWM02000093.1 coordinate 893,605, forward strand.
TGTTTGTCGTCCCGAGAGATCTGGGATTCACAAATAGAGCACAGACCCATTTTAAAGAACTATTTAAACAAAAAATAAAATAAATAAAAATATTTTTATTCGATGTAAATATTGACGTGAACGCAAGCGCTGGTTTGAAAACAGTCTTAATACGCTAGGGATTGAGATATTATGACTCACTGTAGCACAGACGAATGTTATATTATATATTGTTATTTGATCTTACCTCGATTATGGTGCGAAAATAACCACACAGCACTTAACAGAAATTAAACAATATTCTAATGTTTAACATGAGAAAAAAACAACACTTTAGAGAGGGAAAAAATACAGAGCAGATGTGAGCAGGTTGCCGTCTCTGGCCAGTCTGAAATTATGTATATATGCTACTGATTTGTTCCGAATTAAAAGCATATTCTTCTATATTGTAATATACTTCTCGTCCCCTCAAAACCTTCTAGTGTCTTACATTTCTTCAATGAAATACTAAACGAATCTCAAGAAATAATAACTTTTTCACGCGATCGGTGATTCGCGTCTCACAATGCTGTAAGGTATGGGTTTTTGGGATAGAGTTAGACTGACAAGTCCCATTTACCACAACGAACCAGTGTCCTTCTAGCCGATGTACGTAATAAACTTTTGTTCCAAAGAAGAACCAGATTAGTATGGATTCACGGATTATGGTTAGATTCAGCCGGCCAACTTTTAACTTTCAGACTTTCTCCAAGACAGACCATCCGCCGATTGAGAGTCTGTTGGCGACGATTTTACAAACTGGAAAATCATTAGTTTCGCTGTCAATTATCACTTATATATATATATATATATATATATATATATATATATATATATATATATATATATATATATATATATATATATCCATACTACTTTATAAACGGACCAGCCAGTTTTCGTTTGTAATCACTAACCACGAAAACTACTGAACTAATTTGAACCAAATTTTAACTACACTATCTTCATAGTTCAACACAATTTTTCAATGATTTTAATTGTTATTAAAAAAGCAATCAATATGTGTATCCCAGTAATGTTTGAAAATCGACCGATAGGCGGCGTCCGTTATTTTGCCAGAGAGTTTACAATGGTACGGTGTACTATAGCTTCAAATAGTTAAAAAAATTATTAAACTGTTATTAAAAAGAGGGAAATATCATTAGGGCTATTATTATCACTGGAACAGAGATTGGAGAAATCGCATTTATTCCTGGAATTCCAATGATTCCTACTAATTTACTATTTCAATCGAAACCATTAAAATTTCCAATCAAAGTTTATTTCGCTATTACAATTAACAAATTGCAAAACCATAGTTACAAAGATGATGCATTGGATCTTCGGACTAACGGTCAATAATATCTGAGGATTTCTAGAACTGGATAACTTTACAATCTAATCAATCTCATAATATCGGAAGACATAATTCGAAAAGCAGTTTATTCGGATGTCTTATGAATTTATTTTTTCTTTTTGCATGCTTTTTACAATACAGGATTTCAATTGATAAATAAATAAAACTTAACTTATTAGTTTTAAGTTCTTAATCCACGGCGGGGAATACTTGTATATATACGTATTTATTAATTAATGAGTATCTGAAAGATAAGACCAGTAAGGATAAATCTCTTGCTTGGTGTATGCTATATATGGCTTACAAAGTTCTCAAGATCTTCCAACTCCATTGTGAAGGGACCGTCACAGTTCTAAGGCACTTATCTAAGGTGCACTTACTGCTTAACTTACTTTCGGTATCCACGACTTCCTCACGTCAAGTCGCAAACTTTATATGCAGCTGTTGGCCTCAAAGGAAATCACACTTCTTGATGGAAAAAATTCATAAGTTAGATTTGGTTGATCGTAAACTTATAATTAATTGGCATACTTTATCTTTAGAATAATATACAATTTTTTTCAATGTTCTTTCTTGAAACTATTAAGAGTTATTTCAACATTTAAAAATTAGAGACTTATGTTATTATTTAGGTGGTATAATATATATTCGTTGAAGGATAATTTATTTATAAATTAGATAATCTCTCATAAAATTGTGTTGATTATCTTTGTCGAACTTATATTTTTTTTTTTTACAAAAGAGAGCGGTAAAGAATTTCTATTTTTCCTAAACAAATACAAAATTGTATGTACTTCTAAGATCGATAACATTGACATCTATATGCAATATTTGATTTTATTTTTTTATTTCAATTAATTATTTGGTTATACCTTTATTCTTTGATATTGTAAAAAAATCGAAAAAAAAAAAAAAAATATTTTTTTATATATATATGTGTGTGTGTGTGTGTGTGTGTGTGTGTGTGTGTGTGTGTGTGTGTGTGTGTGTGTGTGTGTGTGTGTGTGTGTGTGTGTGTGTGTGTGTGTGTGTTTGTGTGTGTGTGTGTTCTCAAATAAATATTAGTTTACTACTAAGCGTTCTATAGAAGGCGATAAAAAAAAGAAAACGATTTAAATTTAAGTAAAAGGAAATGTAATAAAATTAAAATAGCTATTAACCTCATTTTCATTGCAAGGAACTATAAATTATTCTAAAAGAAAAAGAGTAGCCTTCGGTTTATTTGAAAATTAGCATTTAGAGGTCACAGCGATTTAATAATCTCAGTATATTTAATTTAATAATTTGCATTTGCTTTTTTTTTACTGAGTGTCTTCAGAGCATTTACACTTCTTCAAGATTTAAAATACTGCTCTGAAATTGTTTTATTGAATAAATATTACAAGCTGCCTCTCTGAAGGGCAATGAATAATATGGATGACAAAAGAATCCATTCGTAAAATTTAAAAAACTAATGCACAATAAACAGATAAGTATAAAGAGCCGAATAAAAGACTTCTTTTATTAAGAGCTCAAAAAAAAAAAAAAAAAAAAAAAAGCAACAGATAAATTGCTTCTGAGAACCTGTCCTTCGTCTTATCAGCCATGGATATTTCTTCCATCTGTAGCTATCCAGCCTGTTCGTTAATTGTCAATATATTTTTTTGAAGTATGTAATAAAATATTTTGTAGAAGACCAAATCAAGAGTATAACAAGCGACAAAAATTTCTAGCAGAAATCCATTGCTAAAACTAACAAGAATAGGTTTAATAAAATAATGTCATGGAGATATATGAGGAATCAGCGTAATTCAAGTCTTATTGATGTCAGAATTTCTCATATTCTGACATTAATAAGACACATTCCAATACATTCATCAAATATACTTCTTCAAACGTAAAACAAATCAGGACTCTAAATATTGTTTCGGTAATCTACTTAAATTGATGCATATCGTAAATATACCTATATTTATACTTAAATAAACACGTATGAATGCATGTGTGTTTATATGAAATTAAAAGTTATATTTTGGTGATATTTATGCTTTAAATTTACTTTCATATATTTTTTAATTATATATGTTATAATTAACTTAACACATAAACGTGCACGTAGTTTGTCATTATTCGTGAATTGGTGAGTTTGCAGCTTTTTTTTTCCTTACCATTTTGGTAATATGTATTATTCAATCGACAGAAAGTAGGAAATGTGGTAAAAATCTATATTAGAAGCCGCCATCTTTTTGCTTATGTAATTGCTTGAGTATCACACTATTTCGCGCATTTTGTTACCATTATATTTCCCTTCGCACCGGGTCAGTTGGCAACCTTGAAGTCCCTGATATACTTTAGTTACGCTTAATATTTTCTAGAATTGCACTTTTTTGTCTTTGAGAATTAGAACTGTTCTTCCCTCGAATGCTATTGAGTTTTTTAAATATGATACATATGTGACCTTAGTTTGACTTGATCTTTACTATAATTTGAAACAAATATAAAATATCAAAACAAATAACAAAATAAAAATAAGGTGGTACCCCATGGCAGTTGGCAGAGCTCTGTTTATAGATAGCGAACAGTTTATAGCAACTCTTTGGTTATTTTTAGACTGTAAGTAGTAGTCTTGGGTACAGTTGTGGGAGCCTCCATCAGTGAAAATCATTAACAACGTATTATCTGAATAGAGTAATTACTCTTAAAACATATTTTAAGAAATATATAAGTCTGTAGGAGGAATTCATTCAACAATGTTTGTTTCCTAATTTTTTGCTTTGTTTATTTTATATATTCCTTTATTTAAATACGAGTATTTTAAATCAGGAAATGTCAATAATGAATTTTTAATAAAAATTATCACTTGTTGTACTAGCTTCGATAAAAGTTATCAGCATGTGAAATGTAAACGTTAAGATTAAGGAGCCCCGAATGGGTTCAATCATCGAAGAATCTTTTGAAGCTTAGATATCAGAGGTAGTGGTTCTACAATAATTTTGCAAATTAATATCAATTAAACATATAATTGTATAAACATGTGAATGTATAATTATATAAAAACTTGCTATAGGTCCAACACTTCACATTCATTAGTTCATGCAAAACTTGAAAAGAAAAGTTGAAGATAGATTGATATTGAGCTGGAGGAAGTTAGTTAGATCAACATAATTTGAATAAGTTAAAACAAGAAAGATAATTATTGAATATGTATCATAGATTTAATTATATATATAACTATAACTGTAACTAATATTATTTTGGGGATCTCAATGTCCAAGCTCTTCGAGGCGATGTTCTCAACAAAAGAAGGCAGTGAGCTCGAATCACTCGAATCACTCCTGGGAATATCAACAAAATGAATCTTGATCTCCCCACTTTCTAGAAGAGGTCGACAATCGTGGGATAACTTCCTTCCTGTCCCAGTTGGTGTACCAACGATATTATTGAATGAAATAATAAATGATTAATGGGAGGCAAAAATAACGTTGAATGCTGGGTTTTTCAACCTTTTTTTTCTTTCGTGAAAAACGTTTTATTGAGTTTCGGAATTTTAAAAGCACAGTTATTTAGTGGATTCCACCTCTAGAGAATGTTATAAATTACGATATACATCCTGAATCTGATATCTCTACTGTTGAATAACTTTGTATGTTGTGAGAGGTTTCTAATCTGCTCCGTTTCCATAGAGTTGTGTTATTGCTGAAGTCGTAGACTGAACTCAGAGGTCCATTCAGATACCGCATTATTGGTATATTAATATTTCCGCTTACCTGTAATGTTGTCCAGAGTAACATACAACGTTATTATTACGCAACCCATTCAAATAAAAGTGTTTCATTTCATAGAAGATGAAATTTGTTTTGAATCTTGCCACATTCAGCAGCTTTAAACCAGCAGAAGCAACGCAGCGTCAAATATATTATTTTATCACTGCCATTTGTTGTGGTAGGCTTAAGTCAGCTAAGCCATTTGCATTATAAAATGGAACACCGACAAAAAGTTGTATACAGTATCCCAATGAACAATGTTTGATCGGATTCCCTGTTACGTAAACGGAAAATTGGTTTCATTAAGGAGCTACATTGTCAAGGTTAAAGATAATAAAAGTGGTAAGGAAAAAAACAAATCTTGAAAAAATTTTGACATTGAGTCAGGGATCTTATTCAAAGTTGTTGAGTGATGAACTGTGCCATATTCAGTGTCTCATATTTTATTGCTTTAGTACTTTTTTATCAGTTGCTCATTGACTAAGTGCTGAAGGTAATCCTTGTAATGTTTATGAGTTAGTGAATCAATTGAATAAAAAAAATATATAAAATGTTCTCTGTACTGTTTGTTACCATTTTAATTTAACAGACTACATGAAAACTATTTAAGAAAAGGCAAGTAAACTTTATAAATAAATAAAAAATCGAAAGATCTCGGAAGAAAAGATTGACAATAATTTCGAAATATATGTAAGTTAAAGGGAAAAAGAATTAACTTTAGACCACATTAATGTTTACAACAGCCTAAGGAAGAGGATGTGTGGTTTTATGTCAAAATAATTTTTATCTCACATTATTTAAAGCACTTAAAGGACCTGATTTTTAAAACTGCTCTTAACCATTGTCTTAGTTTTAGTAAATAAATCTGAATCATTGATTTTAAATATTTCAAAAAATTTGCATGTCATATGTCGTTTAGTTTTTTTTCCAGTGTAGAAATACTAAAACAAAAAATAAAAACAATAACAAGGTCGCTTTTGATAAAATAGGAAAATGATAATAAAAATTAAACGAATCAATATCGAAAAATGGATTTCTTCAGTAATTTAGGAATAGTTACCAATTTATCACTTGAGGTACGCATGATGATATAGAAGGATCAATACAATTAGGATTGATGAATTAATTCTGTTTTCCTCAATAGAAGTGGCACTTAATTCATCAATCCTAATTACCAATTTATGTTCATTCGTGTAGTATAGAAGTATTATTTAAAAACAAAATATATTAAAATGATTAATTAAATCAAAGCTTTTAGTTACATGAGGAAGCATGCCTGCATAGAATGTATCATCTACAGAACCTGGCAAGAAGAACTTTGAGATGAAGACGATTCTTTTCTAAGAAAACAATGCAATTTACATGTTCGTTTTATACATATATTTTTATGTCTATTTCTGATTAATATTATTTCATTTATGAATATCATAAGGGTTTTATACAAATAGTATCGTATTTTTCCTTTGTCTGTAATGCATCTAAAGAAATGTTTGATTGCTTTTCAATTTCTTCTTCAAAGCTATGCGTATTGAAATAAATATTAAATTTTTATGTTATTAAAAAATATTATTAAATTTTCTAAATTTTATTCATTCGTTTTTACAGTCTGGATTATTTTGGTCAGCAGGTTACGTTTATAATTTTGAAGTAGTTCTGGTTTGATATATTTTATTGGATTGGCCATATTTTACGAAAATCGTAAAGAATCAATTGTGTTGTAGGCACGTGATACATTGTCATGTAATGGTATATACTCGTACTTGCATTTGTTTATTTTATATTATGACGGTCAGGAAATAAGGTATTAAGTATTTAGGCATGCAATTATAATTAAGTTCAAATATAAGGGGAATAATGGCCATCAGCAGCTTTTTGCCCTTAAAACCAAATATATCTAAAACCATATATATATATATATATATATATATATATATATATATATATATATATATATATATATATATATATATATATATATATATATATATTAAACCAAATATATTAAAACCAAATATATACCAACATATATCTTGGCGATTTAGATCTTGAAGTTGGTCTGAAAAGTGAAGTTTCAATGTAAATAAAATGTTTTGTTTTTTCTTTTTTTTATCTTGTTTGTTCGTTGTTTTATCGAAATAGCACACAGGCATGTTTCTAACAATGGTCCGTTTTGGACATGAAGAGATAAATTCATCAATTAATCATGATGTAGGGCAGTTGGCTATATTCATGAAATAAGGATCAGTTGACACAAAGATCACTGGAATTCGGTGAGACAGTGATGCCAATCTCAAATAATTAATTTAATGAAATATTAATATAGTTAAATTTAAAATATTTAATATAGTTAAATAGCTATTTCAAAGTTAAAATTACTCTTATCGTTTGCTATTCGGTTTTTTTAAACGTGAGCTTTAGTGCGAGTTTCAGAAAGAGTTTATGTTCTAAATTATAAAGAGTGTTTATTTCATTTGTATACAATATATACACTATACAAGTTGATTTACGAGTTATGAGATAATTATTTTAAGTACTATTTGTTATATTATGTTGAGAAGTTCGAAATAAGTAATAAATCGTATGTCATCAAAACATTTAAGTATAATTTGGTATCTACTTCAGTTACATTTGCATTTTTTAAAACACGTGTCTATAAAGGGATATTCATTTTTGTGTGATGTTTACAATGCAGTAGTAATTTAATATAATAATGCACATAGTTTTTAGTGTCATTCGCGATACAAATCTTTAATGAAAATAACAATAGCAACATATAAATGTATCGCACTGTGAAGTGTAGATTTTACTTCTTGTTATAAATCAATTATTTATAGGTTCCATCTATGATTAATGCGTAAGCATATAAAATTAAGGTAGAAGAATAAATATGTGCTTATGATATAAGTACTCACAGAGAAGACAGAGCGGGAGATGTGAACCCAGACAGAGATGGTTAGGCACTGACGGTACTCTCCCACCAACTGCCGTGCCCTCTCCAAACCACTATCTGCCCATCTCCTCACCGGGCATCCACTTCTTCTGCCGGTCTGACAAACCCATCTGTGCAGCTGTCTGGTATCTCGGGTGCTCAGTAACCTATGAATTGTTCTTGAATAAAGTTACGCGGCGTCTAAATAAAGTTTCTTTTACAAAAATAAAATATGTATTGTCTGTAAATAGCCGCATTCAAACTATTAGAGTTGTCAAAACTTTAGTCACAAAATATTGTTTACCAAAGGTAAAATATTATTTGCTTTTCAAATAAAATTTAATTAGAGTTACTAATATATATATTTTTTAAATTCACTTTTATTAAATTGATTTGTAATTTTATTTATTCATTATTCAATGATAATATTATTTATATATTATTGTTCGTTATTTCTTCGAAAATTTGTGAAATAATATTATCTAATTCTTTACTTTTAAGATGATACTAGAAACAATATTTAGCAAGAAAACTGAAACACACAGTGACTTGTTAATTTTTATATATATTTTTTTATTAGGATTTCCTCAATGCCTGACATTCCTTTTCCTAAGGATAATTTTTCAATGGCCTACCAGCCTACCTCGATGTTATTTCTGTCAAAAGTCTATTTCTCTCTTAGGCCTCGCCCCGTCATGCCCTCTTCTATTTCCTTCTTTCATGTTTCCTTAACCTACCTCGTTTTCTTCTTCCTTCTATTCTCCATCCATTTACTTTCCTTGGTATATATCCATCGGACATTATTTGTAAATGTCTGTTGTCTAAAAGCTTAGGGATTTTTTTCTCGATCTCTTTTAGAATATTCTTCACACACCCATTTTTTCTTAATTTTTGATATTTTACTTTTTTCCTCCTTCGAATTCACGGAGCTTCCTACCACTGAAATTTTGGCACCTATAATATTTCAGTGGTATGAAGCTCCTTCCGGAGATTGAGGTTTTTTTCCGGGGGAATAATATTTCTATTCCATATTATTACATTTAGCATGGAGTATTTGGATTATCCAAATCATTCGAATACATTGTTATCCGTCGAATATAAATCCAGATAATTTCTTTATTCGTGATTCGCTAACTGAAAACAAAATAAAAATAATCAACAAAGAAATAATTTCCCTTGTAAAAATAGAAAAAAAAAAATGATTTCATTATCTATTCACAATTTGAAAATAATGAATAAATTAGATTTATTCATTTTTTTTTTGTTCATTATTCCAAATAAATTTTCCTCTAGCCTCTTATGCAATTTTTTAACATAAATGCAAATAGCGTTTTCATTTTTATTAGATATGCGGATATGTGTTCTGGAAATAAAAATCCCGTCCTAACGAGGTAATAACTCATATATTTTTTCCTACTGTAAAAGAAAAATAAATATTATATTAGTTAATAGATATACTTTCCTGCCAATTAATATGCTATTTACAGCTATTCCATAATATATGCTTTTTTATCTTACATCTTATCTGATTTATGTTAATGAATCTACTTAGTATAATTAATGTTTAAAGTTATCATCGATTAATTTTTATTGGAATGTGCTTGGGATTGTTTCTGTATTTTCCTTCATTTTCCTGTCAGTGGAAAAAATGCAATACTATTTTAAAAGATTCCTATTTTCAACCAAATAATAAATTTATATTTCGCCTTAAACAAATTAATAATTAATAAGAGATTTTTATTTAAATATATATAAAAAAAGTAATATATACAGAAATATATATAGGAATATACATTTTTATTGCGACACATGTTTTATTAATTTTGCACGATTTTAATATTCCGGATTTTATAAACATGCCTTGAATCTTTATTGATATATTTATTTATTTACTCATTTAATGGTTCCGCGTCCGCTTTGCATTATGTTGGAGATATTCTCCTCATAGCAAAAAAAATAAAAGTGTTTGATTGAGTTTCTTTAAACATTTCATCATTTTACTTCGTTAACTTATCATGTTTTTCAAAAATGTTGAATTGCCTTGATTTTTAAGATGTGATGTTTAAATACTACAAAAATTTAGTCTATTTTTAGAATTTGTAGACAGATGGATACTGACGTTGGTTTAGCATCTCTTATTGATTAAGTTCAATGACTATGGAGAATATACAGTTTTTTTTTTCTTTTTTTTTTTTTTTTTTTTTTTTAAGTTGATCTGTATCGAAACACTTTCATACAAATCTCAAATGATTTATTAGGATAATTATATTAAAATAGAGAACTAACAAATAATAATGCAATTGTGTGGTGGTGAAATGTCGGCACAAAGTAAGTTTTTATAGACAACTATAAATTTAAAAATGATTAATGAATTATATATAATACTATTAGAATTTTGGTTTCTATGCTTGTCTAATTTGCATTGGAATCAGATAGAATTTCATATAATTCTTGTTCAGAACTGTATCGTAATATCGTTATTCTTAATGCAAGGCTTTCAGGGTAATAAAAGTAGCTCTAAGGATTTAATAAAAGCTGTTACACAGAAATATATATATAAAACATTCACGATCTGTCTTTATTCCTTATAATTTAAAGGGGTCTTGATTCATAATAACAAAGTTCAAAAGAAGTGTTGATCCCAAATCGCTTTATTGCCAGAGAGAGAGGGAGAGAGAGAGTGTGTGAGAGACAGAGAGAGAGAAGAGAGAGAGAGAGTGTGTGAGAGACAGAGAGAGAGAGAGAGAGAGAGAGAGAGAGAGAGAGAGAGAGAGAGAGAGAGAGAGAGAGAGAGAGAGAGAGAGAGAGAGAGAGAGAGAGAGAGAGAGAGAGAGAGAGAGAGAGAGAGAGAGAGAGAGAGAGAGAGAGAGAGAGAGAGAGAGAGAGAGAGAGAGAGAGAGAGAGAGAGAGAGAGAGAGAGAGAGAGAGAGAGAGAGAGAGAGAGAGAGAGAGAGAGAGAGAGAGAGAGAGAGAGAGAGAGAGAGAGAGAGAGAGAGAGAGAGAGAGAGAATACATAAATAAACATTTACCTATATAATAAACCTCCTATGGTATTTTTTAGTCATTTATCTAGAGCATGACCTATATAAACTTTGAAATAAAAAAGACATTCTCCATTTTATTAGACCAATTTGCATCTGAATTAAGTCCAAAATATTTACTATAGAACTATAGTTGTTTCACGGTGAATTTTATTTGTAATAATTAATTAAAAATAATATTAACCCTGAATAACTTCATTTCTTGACACATAAACATTGTGTTATATACTTACATTAAAATTCTAGGTTATATATATATATGTATATATATATATATATATATATATATATATATATATATATATATATATATATATCATATGATTCAAGCTATCGTTGAAAAGTGTCAAAAAAAAAAAAAGGTTATATTATAATTTAATTAAAAATTCTAAAATTATAGCTTTGAAGTGTTTAAAACAACATATCTCACCAAGAAACGGAGAATCCCTTCAAGATGCCAAGTCATCTGAGCGACTTACAGTTTGTTCTGACTACATTGCAAGATGTCTTAACCTACAAGACCCTTAGAAGAGATTTACGCAGTAATATTAGCGCTTCAATTGAGCTAGTTGAAAACTATATAAATAACACCGAAGATACTTCCTCAGTCACTATCACCAATACTACTAATAACAACAGAACAGCTATCATTCATAAATCATATTCATATTCTGAGATAACTAGGAGAACGGTCACTAAAGTCCAACGCCGACCCTCCTATAAAGCTGTTATAAAACCCTGTGGAGCTACGAATTCCAAAGAAACCATTCAGGAATTTAAATCTTTAATCAATCCAAAGGATTTAAAAATAAATTTTCAAAAGGTTTCCGAAACTAAATCTGGATCACTGATAGTGGAAACATTAAAAGAAAAGGATTTAGAAAAAATTGAAGACGCAATTAAAAAATCCAATAAAATGACCTATCAGAAAATATCTAAATTGAAGCCAAGGCTCATTGTAAGGAACGTAGAAGAGAACATAACAACTTCAAATGTAGTCGACTACCTTGTTGCACAAAATGAAGATTTATTTCTGAAGAAAGATAGCATTCGCCCTATCTTGGAGCTGGAAATCCGGAGGAATAAGTCCAGGCACGTCGTCATTGAAGTGGATGCCGGAACCAGGGAGCTGCTTCTCTTCAACAGGATAAGCCTAGGGCACCAAAAGGTCCATATTGAAGACTATTTCCGCATCAAACGATGTGGGAAGTGTCTGAAATTTCATCATAACAGCCGAGATTGCCGCGGAGTCTTATCTTGCTCTATCTGTGCAGAGGAACATTCTTCAAAGGACTGCAAAGTAGATCATTACAAATGTTCCACCTGTGAAAACTTTAATAAGCACACAAAAGGTCAACAAAAAAGACCAACGGGTCACTCAGTTTTTGACAGGCAATGCCCCTCATATATAATTGAAGTTCAAAAACTGGTCGCAAAGACTGACTATAGCCTCCCGCTTCTGTAAGTACACAAACAAACAAAACTAACCCTTATTATTATACATCTCATATCTAATTTTAATGATACACAATCAGGTTAATATATTACAATTAAACACTCATCACTCTAAATACACACAGAACTTCTTAAAACAATTTATTGTTGAAAATCGAACCGATATTATGCTTTTACAAGAGCCGTATGTACGTAATGGCAAAATAATAGGTTATGAAAAGTATAAAGTGTTTCAAACAGATGACAATAACCCTAGAGCTGGTATTGTTGTAACTAATAAAGAAATCGATGCCTGCCTAATAACACAGTATTCGGACTCAGATCTAATTTGTGTAGAAATTACGTTTGGAAATATTAAATTTCTAGTCATAAGCTCATACTTCGACAGGAATAAAGACATAGGAACTGATTTAAACAAACTATCAAACTTAATACAAAAATTTTCGGACAGAAGTATAATTATAGGTATTGACACTAACGCGAGATCAAAATTCTGGTACGACAAAAAAACGGACATTAGAGGCAGAGAATTAGAATCTTTTATAATTGCTAATGATTTAGTTCTGGTTAATGGAAATTCAGAATTGAATACATTTGAAGGTGCATTAGGAAGTAGCAATATTGACTTGACCTTAGCTAGTACACGACTCTTTGGACGGAATCACATCCAAAACTGGACTATTTCTAAAGAAACTAACTTCTCAGACCACAACACTTTGACCTACGAACTACACACACACAATATGAATGTATTTAAAAGTCACAATAACAACTATATTTATCTCACAAACAATGCAAACTGGGATAACTTTATAACCAATTTACGTTATCAATTAGCAAAATCGTTTTTACTAAAATCAAATTCAAATAAAATTGACCAGACAAATATTGAGGAAAAAATAATTGTAGAAATGACACGCATAACCACTGATTCAATTTCGAAAAAAAAATTACCAAGGCAATAATAAAAGCATGCAATATGTCATTTCCAAAATCTGGTAGTAAGCCACATATAACAGAAAACCACCGCACAGTGCCTTGGTGGAACAAAGATTTATCACTACTAAGAAAACAGACTAATAAGCTTCGAAAATTATACCAGAAAACAAAAATAGACAATGTTCAACGAGAAGTAAGAAGAAGGAACTATATAAACAGCAAGAGAAGTTACGGAAAACTCATAAAAAAATCTAAATCAAAGTCATGGAGAGAGTATACAGCGAATAGCACTGCATGGGAATGGCCTTATAAATCTGCTGTCAACAAACTAAAGTCAATGAGCATGCTTCAGACAACAGTAGATGATCAGGGTAATTACACCACTGACACTCATGAAACCCTTACACAAATTCTGAAAAATATAATAAAAAATGATCGGATCGATAATGATACCGAAGAACATACAATGATGAGAAATCATATCAACACTCCACCTTCTTCTAGGGATGATTTCCCACTTGACGAAGGAGAAATAACGATATTATTAAAAGCTTAGAAATAAAAAAATCGGTGGGAAATCGACAAAATCAGTCCCATTATTCTTATTAAAATATTTGAACATTTTACCAAATTAATAGTTGAACTGTATAAACTTTTCTACCAAAGGAAAGAGTTTCCAACCAATTGGAAAGAAGGAAGGCTAGTTTTAATTCCTAAAGCAGATCGGATATCCCATAGACCTCTAAGCATGCTACCAGTATTGGGCAAGGTACTAGAGAAACTGTTAAAAAACCGACTCATGCACTTCCTCTCATCTAATGAAATCATTAACAAGCAACAATTTGCTTTCCAACCTCAGAGCGGTACTGATGACGCTTTACAAGCACTTACAAAAAACATAACAACATCAATACAACAAAAAAATAATCTTTTAGTCGTAAGTTTAGATATCAAGGCAGCATTTGACAATGCCTGGTGGCCTACTATTTTAACAAATCTTAAAAATTATAAATGTCCCCAAAATCTCTATATATTTATCAAAAAACTATCTCGACAACAGATCTCTAACTATTCAAACAAATGCTTTTAAAATCAATAAAAAAACTGACAGTAGGTACTCCTCAAGGATCCTGCCTGTCCCCTATACTATGGAATATTTTAGTAAATACCGTTTTTGATATTAAATTACCAACAGATTCAAATATTATTGCCTACGCTGATGACATTTTAATTCTAGTTAAACGTAGACATTTCGAAGAATTACAGTCTACTACAAATACTATATTAATACGGCTTGAGCGATGGGCTAGAAGCAACAAATTAATGTTTAATACTGAAAAATCAAAATATATAATCTTTTCGCGAAAAAAGAGAAATCCCGGCATTGGAAATAAGATTAAATTCTATAAAATTAATTCAACAAGACACTATTCGATATCTTGGTATAACGTTCGACAGAAAACTTAACTGGAACCGACATATTGACAATGTCTATAATTACTCACTGCAAACTATCAACAAACTCACCATTGCAGCTAGAGCCACATGGGGTCTCAGATCAGAAGTCCTAAAAGTAATATATGATGCTGCATTAGTCCCCAAATTATTGTATGGAATCCATGTTTGGCATGAGGCTATGAACAAGAAAAGAAACCTTAACAAACTTAAAAGGTTACAAAGACTCATAGCAATAAAAATATGTAAAGGGTATAAAACGCTATCCTTTGAGGCAGCTATCCTTCTTGCTGGACTATTACCAATCAATTTAAAAATAGAGGAAAAAATAGAATTGTTCAACATTAAAAAAAACTACAAACTGACTTCAGACATATAAACACATAACGATATTGAACTCCCCATTAACTCTAAATTATGGCTTCACCCCTGTTCATATATACATATCCAATACCAAAAGAAAACAAACAACATAGACATCACAGATATATACACGGACGGTAGCAAGGATGAAGATAACGTAGGCTGCGCTTGGTTCTATAGTGATAGGCAAGGAAACATAATGGAAGAGCAATACAAACTTGCTCCGTGGTGTTCAAACAATCAAGCCGAGAAACTAGCTGTATCAAAATCGCTTGAATATCTGTTTGCAAACCCCTCACATTCTCTCTCTAACATAATCATTCACACAGACAACATGAACGTTCTTCACTCTTTAAGTAACATAAACATACATGACCCACTGACGGAGGAAATCAGGAAAAATATTCTCAAATTAATGACCTTAAAAGAATCTGTTAGGCTAAAATGGGTGAAAGGGCATGCTGGTGACGAGGGCAACGAAAGAGCTGACCGATTAGCCAAAGAGGCAGCTAGGAGTCAGCTACCGCCTTCTTACAGCAAGGCTCCGATCTCACATCTTAGGGCGTTGATTACAAAAGATTTGGTGAATAAATGGAACATTTCATGGCAAAACTCAAGCAAATCACCAAGCCTACACAAATACATTCCAAAAATAACACTACATAATCACAAACAGCTACATAGTAACAATTATAAATTGACACAATTTCTCACAGAACACGGCAACACTAAATCCTACCTAAAACGCTTTAATATCATACTAACTGACACATGTGACGATGACGGCCAAATCCAAAATTTTAGGCATATTCTTTATGATTGTAAATTATTTGACAGACAAAGGTACAAATTAATGCGAAGTATAATTTTAAAAAATGGTTCATGGCCTGAGACAGAACATATACTTTTTACTAAATTCAGAAATGATTTTATCAAATTCGTCAAAGATATCGATTTCGATTCGATTTGC
Organism: Euschistus heros; assembly: GCA_003667255.2. Lineage (NCBI taxonomy): Eukaryota > Metazoa > Arthropoda > Insecta > Hemiptera > Pentatomidae > Euschistus > Euschistus heros. The sequence continues at coordinate 909,875 of RCWM02000093.1, forward strand.
TGACGAACCTATGTGCTTATTAAGTTTTATTTATTTTTCGATATTATTTTTTTGTTTAAATATTAATTGTTTATTTGCTCTTTATTATTATTTTTTTTTTAATTTTATGACTTTTTTTTTTTTTTTTTCTTTTCATCAACCAACAATTATATTTTTAAATACACATTCTTTTTTTTACAACCACACAAAGCTCATAAATTTTCAAAATTCATTACACTATTGTAACAACACACAAATAAACTGTTGGTAAATACAATCACTCATATGTAAAATAATATAATATAACACATACCATACATGTAGTATGCCTGTAATGGCATGGAACATGTAAAACAACATTAATAAACGGTCCTTTTATGGGGTTACCATAAGAGGAAAAAAAAAAAAAAAAAAAAAAAAAAAAAAAAAAAAAAAAAAAAAAAAAAAAATATATATATGTATATTTAATTAATAATTACACAAATATAATACTTTTTCAATGTCGAGCATTTTCTTATTTCACATTGAGAAAGCGCCTGTAAGAATTCAAAAAAATGTCAATAGTGATTTGGGATATTTACATTTGTGGAAAAGGAAATGGAAGAGAGAGCTCTCAGGATATGGGAAGTGTATGGAGCGTAGATGGTTCGGAAGTAATATGGCTTTGGGGAGCGGGTGATGGAACCCCCGGCGAGATATATTAGAGGAGTCATCTGGTGCCAATTTTGCGACACGGTTAATCCTCTTCCTCCGGAGCAGACCCAGCGAAGAAAGGCAATTCGATTCCCACGTCCCGATTGGCGCATAATTGAAACCTTAGCGGATTCTGATTGGTTAATTATTCAGAGAGGGTTGAGGACCGACTCTATTCCTTTCTAGGCTTTTGAGAATTGTAAAAATTAAAATTAGTTACTCAACATCCTGAGTGAATAGGGTTATATGAGTTGCGTAATTACAGCTTTCAATTGCTTAATGTCTATTGTTTAAATACCTATGTATATACAGCATATTAATTAACTTTAAATATATTTATATATTAAAACATTATTAATTTCGCAAGTGACGAAATTGTCTTTGTTAAAGTATTTAACTTTTTGGAAACATTTTAGTATAAATAAAAAGAAATATTAATATCTTGAACTAACCGATGAGAATGAATCCCTTACTGGCTAGGATAGGTGCGTGACCTACAAGATAGCTCGTCCTTCCTGCCATAGTTGGAGTTAATAAGGTCGCTACGTCCCAATATACTAACAAAGAATAAATCAAACCAAAAACATGTGAAAATTTATTATAATATAATTTTAGAGCATTCCAGCATTCAATGACTGGATGATCATTCAAACGATAGGCAATGCTTGAGATTAACAAAACATATTTTTATTTTCCAATGTTACGGCCATATCTTTGATGGCCATCATCAAGGCCAATAAAAAAAATAAAATAACTAAGAAAGATATATCGTTTTAACAACAATGTCAAGAACTGAACTGATTATGAGTGAAATTCATTAGGTTAATCTACAATATACCAAATCATTGACCATACGGTATATATATTAACTTAGCATATGATAAATTTAAAAAGAATTACCATATTAACCACATGGTTAATCTACCGAATACCAAAATTTAAGGGTTTGGTAGTTGAAGGGGTTATGGAAGAATACACAAGTTTGAGTAACTTATGTTTAATGTTTTTTTTTTTTTTTGTCTTACATTTTCCTTCACCAGGTAAATGTTGCATAGCCTCTTCATCTTCTTCATATCTCTTTTTATATTTGTTTTGAAATATTGCTACCTGACACTTCTGCACATAAATTCTTTATCCAATGCACTAGATTGTATTTTTTTAAAAATTTGATCCTTTTTCCATTATAGCCTTTAATTATCACATGTTTATGTGAACATTTTTGTTTCTTAGTTATGAATTTAAGTAAAATGATACATTGCGAAGTTAGATATATTTTAATTATAATTATATCGTAATAATTATTGTTTCTTTTATTTCTTTACATTGACTTATTTATTTTTTTTTTTTACTATCTTTTTTTGTTTTTAATATCCGATGTCATTGGAACTATTATATACTCTATCGCTGTTTAATTGCAATTTATCTTAAAAACAATTTTTTAACTGTGGGATCGGTATCGAGAAATGAGAATTGATTTCATGCGGAATCGGTATCAGCACACTATTATTTACAAATGCAGTATTATAAGACTTCACAGCCTTTTGGATAATATTGTAGATCCTCTAATCAATGTTTGTGCCTAAATTAGATCAACTATCAGTACTCCTGATGTAGTGATGCCCAGCAGTTACAGCCTGGGGTCTCCGGGCTCCAAAATGTTCGGAGAAGTCAAAATATGACAAGCAGATGGCAACGATCCCCACAGACAGTCAGGTCTATTTTAGGATAACAGTTCGCAGGAATAGGACATTCCTCCGAATATCGAGTTGGCAACTGCTTCCTGTGGCTGGAGAGGATAAATTGAGGAGGACAAGGCTCTCTGTCAACAGGAAGTGTGAAGGAATGGGCACCCATTTAATGAGGCATCAACGAAATCATCAGTCACACACGCGCGTTTATATATTAGCTATAATCTAACACCGGTCTTCTTATATCCCATTCTTCTGCTTGGCCATAATCAACTATAAATTAATTTTAACAGCTTTTAAAAATTGGTAATTTTTCTAAATGATTTTTTTTTTTCTGCTGTACTTTATTTTGAGTTTATCTTCATCTTTGCAGGCGCTATATTTTTTATTTTACGATTTTAAAACCAGACAAATAAAAAAAAAAATAATAAATAATTTTTTTAAGGGGGAAGAGAGAGTATAATGCTATTCCGAGCGGAACAGTTCAATTCTGGATTGTTAAGATACCTTGATCAAAGGAAGCATTCCACTTCACGACTCTCATCCGTTCTATTTATATTTGAATATGATTCCTGTCTAATTGTCATCCATATAATTTATTATCTCTAACATCCCAATCATTGGTATGTCTGTATTTGGCTTCTGTAGTAATCTGAACGAACTTCGGTTCGACCTCTGAATATCCGTGACCAATTCCTAAAAGCCCAAGACTTGACATGTACTAAAGCTTTTTAATGTGATTGTTTTTACTAATAAGTTAAAGGATAGTTAAACCCGCGTGTATCTACCATTTTTTAATATGTTGTTAGAACCCATAATGGTGATGATTAATCATAAATATGAGAAAATGAAGCAGTAACGTTTTACAATTAAATGTTATATTTATAATAAGAAAATGTACTGTTTTACTTTAAACTTCATTTTTCATCATTTAAAGACGTTCTGAAAGAATTCATATCGAAATATAACTGGCGAGAAAATTCAAAGGAAAAAAAAAATCTCTGCCACCGCTTTTAATCAACACTAAAAAATGAAAATAAATTCTTTGACGAAGTCATTTATATTTCTTCTAGATGTCAGGGGAAACGTAAAGGTCACGACGCTCCGATGTACTTCTATTCATCAAAACACCTACCTGTCAAGATAAGGTTCCGTTTTTTTAATTATTGGAGGCAGGAACCTTCGAGTGACATCTCAATGTTTTATTGCTGTTGATAGAACAATAATTATTGTTTATGCAAATAACTGTGTTTTTTTTTTGTTCTTAATCGATTTTTTAAATCAACCTCTTTATTAATGTGAAGATAATCATGAAAAATAATTTGATGCCTGAGGCTCAACCTTACTGACAAAATCTGTCTTTATAAAATTCAGAATCTCTGGATTTTGAATTATCAATAATCATAAAATAACTTTTCTTAACTCATAAAAATCCTTAACTCAGGGCTAAAATACGTTTTGGCAATGTCCTAATCAGTCTAACTAGCCTCTGCTTCCCTTTGAGTTACTAAATCTAAAAAATGTTTCATTTGTCGTTTCATGTAATTTCTAAACATCTGTTAGTTCGTGAACGAGAGGGAAGTGTTATGAGATTCAAGATTTAATCTTACATAAAATGAAATGAAAAATCTCTATTCTGGAACTTGCTGTCCCCTAACAATAATAACAATGTACAATTACTGGTTGGCTGGCCGTTACAATTCAATGCAGCAGTAATTATGTCACATTTTTTTGAAAGAAAATGATTTTTAAAAGAAGCAAGGGAATAATCTTAACGATTAGGAATGGCTAAATAATTCTAGAAAGAGGTAGCAAGAACGATAAAGGATTTTTCAAAGCCTTCAAGTCCTATTTGAGGGGGTATGCACAGAGTAAAAGGTTGAGATCTTGTGTTGAGAAAATATATAGAAAAATGCAGAGGAATTAGGTAAAGAATATAGAAGGTTTTTTTAGTGATTGAAATACGAAATTACCTAGGAAGTAATACCGTCGAAAATTAGGAAAAAGCCACCCAAGTTCAGAATATTAGCAAACGTGTACCCAGTACAGTAACGTGTAACCACTTGAGGATGCCGAAAATGAATCTAATGTAACAGTTCATCAGTCTCCTCAATTTAATCTCGAGATTACCAGACAGCTTCCATAAACCAAGCACCTAAAACCAAGGTTTTTAGGGTACTAGAATTTGACGGGTACTTTTGAGAAAAGAATCTGGATAATCAAATAATAAAAATGGATATTCAAATATTCAAATAATCAAAAACAAAATTAAACAAATAATTGAAAATCAAAATACTAATCAGAGTATTTTAAGAAAAATGTGTATAAAAACACACTTAAAAAAAAACACCCTAAAAACAGAATTACGGAGAATTGAGATGAATACTATTAACTCTTAAAGAACCATACAACACCGAACGAGGGCAAAAGATAAACTGTCGTTTTAATCGATGCATTTGACGGGGATAGCCGAAGATATATCTAGCTTCCATAAATAAATAATGAATGATAATTTATGAAATCAACAAGTTAATCTCTTAATTAAGATTTAAGCCTTAGATTTAGGTCAGGTTACATCCTGACTGCTTAGATAAAAATTCTGAATGCTTGGTTGAACAACTAGGAAACTATACCAAGGGTTTTTCACAATATCTCACTACATCAAATCATACTCCTATCCTATTTTTTTAGGCTAGGAATTTTCAATTCTTATCATTAATCTATTTATTGAAAATCTACTGTAATCTATAGTACCATAGTACTCATTAACACATATTCTAAATGAGCTGAATTAAGAATCTACTGGCGTGAAAAAATCTTGGAGAAAAAGAACTTATTGTTTCGACTTAAGTAATGCACTGTATATATTGGAGTGTCTGGAGCCCATTTAGACGTTTTGGAGAATTATTGGGAATAAATGTGGAGCAATTTAAAATACTACTAAGTATTTTACCTAGAATTTAAATCAAGGCTTTTGAATTCACGTTAATCTTCCAACAATATTAAAAAAGTTCGGTTTTTTATTAATATCACCTGGTCATATTAGTGGCCGAAGCCCAATATCCCTTCATCAATTCTCCACAGATGATTGCGATATTCTTTGACTTAGAAAAGGCCTTTGATAACATCAATCGCAACATAATCCTTAATAAATTATCAGCTGCCGGAATCAGAGGATTTATTTTCACTTATATTAGACAATTTCTATTCAATCGCCACTTCAGAGTCAGAAAAGGTTGTCAACTATCAGTCCAACCTTGTTTTGCCTGGCAATAAACAACCTAGGACTTAACTTACCGAGAGGTGTCAAGCCATTATTATTCGCTAATGACTTGGCCATAATTTGTCGCAACGAGAATATTGACAATATTAAAAATAAACTACAGGAAGCTATAAATAGATTGTGTTGCTGGTCTAAAGCCATTGACCTTCAATTCTCTACCGAGAAATCTAGATGTCTTCATTTCAGTCGTAAAAGAAACCCTCCTCTCTCTCCTGAACTGCGTCTAGGAAATTCCATAATACCTTACACAAACTCTCATAGATTCTTAGGAATGATATTAGATCGTAGATTAACTTGGGACTCTCACATTTCTACCCTAAAATCAACATCCACAAAGAAACTAACCATATTAAAATATCTTAGTGGTACTTCTTGGGGTTCCGACAGACTAACATTAATAAAAATATGTCGCGCTATAATTTGCTCCAAACTAGATTATGGCTGTTTTATTTATGGTTCTGCCCGACTCCGATTAGTAAATAAAATTAATACTGTCCATCATACTGGGATTCGTTTAGCGACAGGAGTGTTTCGAACAATTCCTATTCTTAGTTTGTGTTGTGAAGCAGGAATACCGCCCTTGTCATTCAGAAGGAAAAAGTTAGCAATTAACTATAATATATGTCCAAAGTTCTACCTTATCCCTAACACCCAGCACACAAATACATTTTTAAACCCAGATTCACCAAAGCATTTGAAAAAATGTCGAACACGACACTCTCTTTATCGTAAAGAGAAAATACAGCCATTAAATTCCTCAAAGAATTACCTGTGCACAAACAAGAAGCTCATACCCCTCCATGGACAATCAAATCGCCCAAAACACTGCTCCATTTAACCCGACTTTCCAAAAATAATACTTCTTCTGAATACAAATCCGAATTTTCCCGTCAACTTCAAAGCATACCTGAACCTTTCGTAATCTATACTGACGGATCTAAATCTTACGATTCAACTGCATCCTTTGTTACCCACAGCTCCACTCATAAAATAAAATTACACAAATTATGCAATATATATACAGCAGAAGTTAATGCAATAGCATCAGCACTTCACTACTCCATATCAATAAAACAAAACAACGTCGCAATAATAACAGATTCATTAAGTTCATTAAAAGGTTTAAATAACATGTACCCCAAATATCCAGTCATCCTTAAAATCCACTACTACTGGGTACCAAGTCACATTGGAATAATTGGCAACGAACTTGCAGACACAGCAGCGAAGCAAGCACTTACACTTCCAGGTCGTGGCATTGCTTTTCTAATACCCCAGGAAATAAGCCATCCCCTCAAAATTAAAATAATGAAAGTTGGCAATGTGCGTGGAACAAAAGCCTACCCAACAAGTTGAAAAAATAAAAAAGTCGGTAAAGCCATGGGTCTACGTTGGGAGTCTGTAACCCATCCACGTCCCCAGGTGGCGGATAGGGGAATGCCCGCTAGATATAGAGGGCAGGAGGGAAATAAAATACCTCTCGCGGACCAAACAGACTAGGGGAAGGAACCCCGAAATATAAACCAAATATGGCGAGTCAGAATCTGATGAACCTTACGGTGCAGGGAGTAGGATCCCCAGTACCGGCGTCTGTCGTGGGCGAGAAAGCGGGCTCCGAGACGTCGTTATCAAGCAACCGCAGTGCTACAGTAGTGGCCCACTTGGCTACTGTCGCATCTAACACTTCAAGTGAAGATAAGAGATCAGAATTGTGGACTTTGATGGGAGAAAAAATTTGTAGTCTTCACAAAGTTGTTAAAAAAAATAAGACTACTTCACTGACGGTTAAAGCGTACGTGAGTGCGATCCATGCGCTTTACGACAGTATGTATAGACTCAACGAAAGACATGTAAAGTCAGCTGTTAGTCATACTGTCGGTATCCAGACCTTGACAGAAAAGACTCCAGGTCCTCAAAACAACAGTAAGAGGAACAAAAGAAAGAAGAAGAATAAACCAAAGCCCAGTAATAAAGGGACAATAGAGGACAAAGAAACAAATAGCCATCCTGATGACCAATGGCATACGGTAAAAAAAAAGGAGAGAAAAAATAACAAGGAGAGACGTCCAAGACCTCCTCGTCCCGACGCGTTGATGGGGACGGCAAAAGAAGGCTCGTCGTACGCAGACATACTGTGCACGATCAAAAATGACCCTGATCTTCAGGACTTAGGGGAAAATGTAGAAAAAATAAAAAAGTGTGCCGCGAGTAACCTTCTTCTGATATTAGATCCAAAGGCGCAGAACAAGACGGAACAACTGCGCATGGCGATAGCAGAGAAAGTGCTTGACAAAGGAGAGGTCAGTAGCAAGTGGGACTCAGTAACAATCGAAATGAGGGATTTAGACGAGCTGACTGTGGCAGAAGAGGTGCACAAAGCAATCCTAAAGCATGTAGAGGGGACGGAGAATATTGATATATCCGTTGTTAAATCTATTCGCAAGGCTTATGGAGGCACTTTGACTGCAGTAGTAGTTTTGCCCACGGTTCTAGCTAGAAAAGCCATTGGAAAGGGACACATTCGAGTTGGATGGATAAACAGCCGTGTGAGGGAGAAGATTTCCCTCCAAAGATGCTTTCGATGCCTAGGATATGGGCACTTGGCCCGCCACTGCAAGGGACCTGACCGAACAAAAAATTGTTTGCGATGTGGTGAAGAAGGGCATCAAGCCAAGGAGTGCACTAGGGAGCAAAGATGTCTCCAATGTACTGAAGGAGGAGATCGCAAACACACAACTGGTAGTTTTGGTTGCCCATTTTATAGAAAAGCGGTTGAGGCTGTAGCTAAGCATCATAAATGAAGTTTCTACAGCTAAATCTTAATTATTGCGAAGCTGCCCAGGACCTATGCTGGCAAACAATAAAAGAGAAGAACATCGACATTGCTGTGCTTTGCGAGCAGTATTGGAACGTCGATGGATCTCACAACTGGATGACGGATGATGATAGCCGCGCAGCAATTTGGGTTAAAAAGGGCCACTTCATTCAAGAAACTCAGTCGAAGAAAACAAAAAATTTCGTTTGGGTGAAAGTGGATAATATCTACATATGCAGTGTTTACGCACCACCGAGTGCCTCTCAAGTGGAATTTGAAGTTCTCCTTGATAGAATTACTCAAGAACTTCGAGGTCGTCATCCTCTTATCATCGCAGGGGACTTTAACGCATGGGCTATTGAATGGGGAATTAGGGAAACCAATAAGAGGGGAGAATGTCTTTTAGACACATTCGCAGCACTCGATGTTGTGCTCCTCAACACAGGCTCAAGTCCAACGTTCTCAAGAAATGGCAATACCTCAATCATTGATCTGACTTGTGCAAGTGCAAACCTTGCGCATGGTAACACCAACTGGCATGTGAGTGACCGCTATACTCACAGTGACCATCAAGCTATCATCTTTGAAGTCACCAACCATTGTGTCAATAGAAAAAAGTTTCAACGACAGCCAGCAGTGTGGAACCATCGATCCTTTGATAGGGATTCCTTTATAGCAATGATGAAGGAAAAAGTTAAACTTACAGGACTTGCCGAAGAGAAAGTTTCACATCTAATGAAGCTTATTTCTAAGGCATGTGATGCATCAATGACGAAGACCTCGAAGAGAAACCAGCAGATGGCAGTTTACTGGTGGAACGAGGATATAGCAAATCTTCGGCGAGTATGCTTGCGCACTAGGAGGTTAGCTCAGCGTGCAAGAGGTCGCCAAACGTATGAGTCCCGAAAGCAAGAGTATAAGGATGCAAAAAGAAACCTTGTAAAAGCAATTAAGGAGAGTAAGCGCAACAGCTGGAAAAAGTTGTGTGATGAAGTGGACGAAGATCCATGGGGCAGACCCTATAAAACTGTTATGGCCAGACTAAAAATATCATGTCTGTCACCACCGAGCTCTCCGGAATTGTTAGAAAACATAGTTGCGGCTTTATTTTCAAGCAGACCAGAAGTTGTCTTTCATAGCAACCAGCTTCTATATCAAGAAGTGCAAGAAATAACCCAGGAAGAACTACAGCTTGCTTGCATTAAAATAAAGGATTCAAAGGCGCCAGGTTCGGATAACATCCCAAATATTGCCTTGAAAGTGGCAATCAAGTCAAGGCCTGAACTTTTCCTGGAGGTATATAATACTTGTATCCGTGAAGGAATCTTCCCAACCCAGTGGAAGAAGCAGCGCCTCGTACTTCTGCCAAAGGGTAAAGGACCACCAAACGATCCAACTTCTTATCGCCCGATTTGTCTTTTGGACACTGCGGGAAAGATACTGGAAAGGGTTTTGAGTGGCAGAATAGCTGATTACAGTGAAGGAGCTAGAGGGCTATCTGATTACCAGTACGGATTTAGAAAGGGGAGATCGACGATCTCAAAATGCAATCGATTTTGTGGTCAAATCTGCTCGAAAAGCCATCGCTGGAAAAAGATGGAGGAGAGGTGGAAAAAAGTACTGCGCCATTATCACGTTAGACATAAGGAATGCATTCAATTCAGCACGATGGGATTGCATTCTGGAGGGATTGCGAAGGATGGAAGTTCCACAATACCTTATGAGAATTATCGAGAGTTATTTCTCCGATAGAGTACTGAGGTGTGATACTGATGCTGGACTAAAAACATATAAAATCACAAGTGGCGTTCCTCAGGGCTCAAAACAGCAACTTGGAATGATAGACTACTGGCCACCCATGGGGACTACCGAAAATTATGGAAGTCAGCGACCAAAAAGAGCTGCTGTGTCCGACTACATTCTGGTGACAGACTCCTCTCCTCCTCAGAACAGGCTGGGCTGCTTGTTGACTACTACCAAGAGGAAATCGAAACAAGAACTATCGATGCAGCTCCACTCCCAGTCATGGCTAGGGAAAATAATTATATGTTCGTCAGCCCGAAACGCCTGAAAGCCATCTTGAGACGATCTCATGGGAATCGGGCCCCCGGCCACGACGGGGTGCAGACAGTCCTCTTAAAGCAGCTCCCTAGACGAGGCATTTTTTTTTTTTTTTTTTTTTTTTTTTTTTTTTTTTTTTTTTTTTTTTTCCAAGCCCCTATTTGGATAAAGCTTGAGTTTGATGGGATTTTCTATGGATATTTGGCCTTTTTCTGCACTGTGTGCACTGTAAGGCCTACAGAAGGTTTTTGTAATGCTTGATATTTTATTTGTTGATCAGAAAGATAATGTTTAGGTGATGGGGCTCACCTAAACCTTGTTGTTCAACTTAAAAATTAAATTTTTTTTTTTTTTCCTATTTTTTTTTTTTTTTTTTTTTTCCATGGCGCTACAGACCGATGTGGTCCCTGGCCTCCTCAATAAGCCTTCGCCAGGTGGCTCGATCTTTTGCGACTGCTTTCCAATTCCGTGTATTCAGCAGGGTCAGTGCATCCTTTGCAACAGCATCTTCCCACCTAAGTCTCGGTCTGCCTCTGCCCCTAGAACGCTCCAGTCTCCCCTCCAGCAGCTTCCTCGGAACCTGGTCATCCATCATTCTGGCGACATGTCCAGCCTATCTGTCGTGCCAACTTAATAGTTCGCAGCACATTTGCTTCCCCGAAGAGTTCATAGACCTCATTGTTATGTCGTCTTCTCCATTGGTCTCCTTGCTTAATGGGCCCGAAAATCCTTCTCAATACCTTCCTCTCGAAAATGAGGATTTCTTTTTCTTCCTTGGTTGTCAAGGTCCATGTCTCGCATCCATAGGTAAGAACCGGCCTAATTAGGGTTTTATATATTGTACTCTTCGTCTTTCGGGAGATCAAGGGCTTTCTTAGATGTTTCTTTAAGCCAAAGTAGCATCTATTGGCCAACATCAGTCTATGGCTTGTTTCTGCTGATATCTTATTTGTGGCGCAGACGATTGACCCAAGGTACTTGAAATGGTCCACACTTTGGAATCTAAACGGTCCCATTTGCAGGTGCTCTCCTACTGTGTTACCATCACTCATGCCAGTTCTCATGTACTTTGTTTTTTCTTCATTAATTGTTAGACCCATGTCTGCAGCGGCTTCCATGAGTTTCTGGAATGCGCTCTTAAGGGCATCGAGCGAGCGGGCAATTATGTCTATATCGTCTGCGAAAGCCAGTAACTGGACAAGTTTGTTATAGATAGTCCCAGTCACCTGGATGTCAGAGCTTCTCACTACTTTCTCCAAGGCAAGATTAAACAACATACACGCCAGGGTATCACCCTGTCTCAGTCCTCTTTTCGTTTCAAATTCTGTTGACAGAGTTGACTGTATGTAACATCCTTGCATGACCTTGCACGTAACATCCTTCATCGTCATCTCTATGAGACGTACCAGTTTTGGTGGTATCCCGAACTCTCGCAGGGCTTGGTAGAGTTTGGGCCTCTTGATGCTATCATATGCACTCCTAAAGTCAACGAAGAGATGGTGTGTGTTCATTTTAAATTCTGTTGATTTCTGGAGTATCATCCTTATACCAAATATTTGTTCTATTGTGGATTTGCCTCTTCTAAATCCCGCCTGGTACTGTCCTATCTCTCTTTCCGCATAAGGCAGTAATTTGGAGCACAACACTTTTGACAGTACCTTGTATGTGCATTGGAGCAGTGTAATGCCTCGATAATTAGAGCATTCCAAAATATTTCCCTTTTTGTGTAGTGGGCATATCATTCCTTTTTTCCATTGCTCAGGCATTTTTTCCAGTACCCATATATCCAGTATGATATCATATATGGCCTTATGGAGTTGTTCACTTCCAAGTTTTAGGAGCTCTGCTGGGATACCATCTTCACCTGGTGCTTTGTTATTTTTGAGCGCCTGGATGGCATCTACGACATCTTCATACTCTGGTATATCTATTTCCTCTTCTTCTTCTTCATTGTTGTCTGTACCAGTCTCTTCTGTTTGATCATCTTCATACAGCAAGCTATTAAAATGGCGGGCCCATCTTGACAATATTTCTGTCTGCTCTGTAATAAGTGAGCCATCCTCTCTCCTACAGGCTTTTATTCTAGGCTTGAATGGTGCCCTGCTGCTATTGAGTTTCCGATAGAAGCTTCTAGCTTCCTTGAGGTTACTGTGTTCCTCGATTTCCTCCAGCTGCCTCCGTTCCCAAACTTTCTTCTTCTTTCGGTGTAACCTCTTTTCTTGCCTCCTTTTGTTCCCATATTCTTCCGATGCCAATCGTGTATACTTCCTCTGCACCATACTTCTATATGCCTTATTTTTATCCTCCGTTACTCTGGCGCACTCATCGTCAAACCAACATGGTTTTGTTGATCGCTCTTCCACTCCTAATGAATCTTCGGCTGCTTTTCGGATCACTGTTGAACATTAATTAATCCAGTTTTTGCTGGTATGTTAAGCTTACATCCGGTTCCTTCAATTTGGATGTGGCGATTTTACTCGGTATCTTGCTTTGCAGTTTCCGTAAATTCGAGATTCTTGCTCTAACCTTTGAGACTATCAGGTAGTGATCTGTGTCCATGTTGGCTCCTCTATAGGGTCTTGTACTTATAAGGTTGGATCTGTGTCTTCTGCTGATAAGAACATGGTCTATTTGGTTCACGGTTTTTCCATCCGGTGATCTCCAAGTTCCTTTATGGATCCTCTTTCCAGGAAACATCGTGCTACCCACTATCATGTCCTTTGATGTGGCAAAGTTGATAAGGAGTCTGCCATTTTCATTTGTATCTTCATGCATACTGTATTTTCCTATTGTTGGGATAAAGACCGCCTCTCTACCTATCTTCGCCTTAAAATCTCCTAATACGATCTTAATGTCGCTTCTGGGGCAGTTATCCAAGGTTCCATCCAACTCATCATAAAACGCCTCCTTTTCGTCATCAGGCGATACCTCCGTTGGTGCATGGCAGCTGACTATACTATAGTTTCCTAATACTTACTATTTATTCATGAAAAGAAAGTCCTTATGGTTTCTGACCAGTGGCCAGTAGCATCTGATTGGCCCGTTGGTCCAGTGGGCTCTCATTGGTCCGAATTGCTGTTTTCATTACGGTCCGTCTGTTACCAGCGGACCGGGGGTGGCGCTGGTGTTAATGTGCTGAAGAGGGGATTTGTCAAGAACTGAAGGGAGTACAAAAACTTGACGTGTCGGCGCTGGATGAACTCCGGGATGGTGGGAAGGTCGAAGATCTCGTGGAGGTCTTCCGGCTTCTTCTTCTTCAGGGAGGTAGACTTTGCCATCTTCTTCAGCATGGAGTCCTGGAACCGCTGCAGGTGCCGTCTGGTCCCATCTGAAAGGCGGGTGAGGGCACCGTACAGGAGGGCAGGTCTCAGCATGCTTTTGTAAATACAAAGTTTGAGACGGAGGGAAAGTGCTGGAGAGGATAGGAGGTGATGGAGGCGATAGGATCTTTTTCTCACTTTGCGGTGTGTCCTGTAACAGTGAGCTGAAAATTTCAGCCCTCTATCGATAGTGACTCCCAAGTAGACGATGGAGTTTGAGGGGGCAATGGTGGTGTTTGCCACTCGCAGGGTCTTCGGCAGTGTTGTCCTTTTCCCACGTTGGTGTGAGAACACTACGCAGTCCGTTTTGGCTGGATTTACTTGGATGTTAAGTGAATCCAGCCGTCGAATGATCTCTGCGCAGACCGTTTCGGCCTGACGTAGTGCTCTAGTGGGGTTCATGCTGCTGCTAGCGATGGCAATATCGTCGGCAAAAGCGGCTACTGTCGCTCTACCGTAGTTTTTGCCAACCACTTCAGCAGTGTAAATGTTAAATAACACTGGAGATAGTACTGCTCCTTGTGGCACACCGCAAGTGAGAGGTACTGAATGGGAATGGACGTCACGAACCCGCACAGCGAGACTTCTCTCACTGAGAAAGGAGACAATGACTCCATAGAGCTGCTCGGGGCATTCTAGATCTTCAAGTTTTCTGCATAAGATCCCATGAGATACGGAATCAAATGCTTTCGTGCAGTCTATGGAGATCAGCGCTGTTGCAGTATTCCTATTGAAGTTTGAGCACGCCTCAGTTTGCAGCTTCATCAGGTGGTGTTCAGTACTGAGACGTGCTTGGAAACCCGTTTGTTCAAACGGAATAACTGAGTTCTCCTCACAAAAGTCTCGTAGATAATTGAGAACAATTTTCTCGAAGACTTTTCCGAGGTGAGGCAACAGGCTGATTGGCCGGTAGTGTTCTGGCTTGTCTCCTGTCTTAGCCGGCTTGAGGAGTGGAAACAGTATTGCGTGCTTCCATTGAACGGTGAAGTATCTTAACCTCAAGCAGGAGTTGTACAGGTTCGTGAGGTGCATTATTCCTTTTCTGGGGAGCTGCTTGAGGAGGACTGTTTGGATCCCGTCATGTCCAGGAGCTCTGTTCCCTTTCGTTCTTCTTAGGATAGCTTTCAGCTGTTTGGGGCTGATGAACATGAAGTTGTACTCCTGGGCCATGGACAGGAAAGGTTCGGCATCGGTGGTCCTATTTGTGATGTCCTCTCTGTAGTGCTCAGCAAGCAGCTCCGCTTGGTCGGCTGGGGAAAGGAGTCGGTCCCCATCGTGCAGGCGGATAGTGGAAGTTTTCTTAACCGCAGTTCTGGTTAGTTTCCAGAACTTCCGGTAGTCGTCGTGGGTCGCCCTCAGCTTGTCCTGCCAAGTGGAGGTTTTCCATTGGCGGAGCAGATTTCTTATCTGGGTGGTAAGGGCGTTGAGGGCTATCTTAACGTCTTGGTCCCGGGTTCTGTACCACCTGTTTTTGAGGTTCCGCCTGCACGATATGAGAGCCATGATATGAGGAGGGGGTTTTTGAAGGTGAGGTGGGGAAGGACGAAAGGTAGGGATAGAGGAGTGGGCAGCCTCTAGAACGGTGTCAGTGAGGGTGTTGATGAAATCATCAACTTCCTCCGGAGAACTTAGCGGTTGCACCGACGGTAGCCTATGGCAAATTTCGGCTTTGTATTTGCCACAGTCAGCTTCTTGATATAGGAATTTTTCTGGGGCTGGCTCGTCCCTCCTTCCTTCTAACTCGTAGATCACTGGCCGGTGGTCTGACGTTATGAAGTCAGTCACCGTGCAGCCAGTGATTCGATGTGGCTGTCGTGTCAGAAGGAGGTCGATGGTAGATGGATAGCCGTTGGAGTAACAACGGAAGGTATGGGTGTCAGGGTGGACTACCGTGAAGGGAGTCTTGACTAACACCCTGCCCGCCGCATTTGTCCGTGAATTGTTCCATAGACTATGTCGGGCGTTGAGGTCTCCGATGACCCAGTGGTTGGACTTTGCCCCGCAGGCTCGCAGAAAGTTCTTCAACTCCACAAGAGAACCCTGTGGACGTCGACATTGCGCACCTCACGAACCTTTACAATTCGTGCTTGAGGTTGAGATACTTCCCCGACCAATGGAAACACGCCATCCTATTTCCACTACTCAAGCCGAATAAAACTGGAGACATACCTGCCCACTACAGACCCATCAGTTTACTGCCACATCTCGCTAAAGTGTATGAGAAAATTATCCTTAGTTATCTCAAAGACTTTTGCGAAGAACACTCTGCAGTCCCGTATGAACAGGCTGGATTTCAGGCCCACCTCAGCACTGAACATCATCTGATGAAGTTACAGACTGAGGTGAACAGAAACTTCAACATGAATACGGCGACTGCAATGATTTCAATAGACTGTACTAAGGCTTTCGATTCTGTGTCCCACGGCATACTATGTAGCCAGCTCAGAGACCTCGAATGTCCTGAACAGATCTACAACATATTAGTTTCGTTTTTAAGTGGTAGGTATATTTCTGTGAAGGTTTGGGAGGAGCACTCTCGCACCATACCTCTCACCTGTGGAGTCCCCCAAGGGGCCGTACTATCACCAGTCCTATTTTCAATTTATACTGGTGATGTGGTCGGCAAAAACTACATCAGGTCGACTGTAGCGGCCTTTGCCGATGACATCGCCATCTACAGCAATAGTTTAAACGCCAAGAAAGCACTACGCCAGGCCGAAGAAACTTGTGAAAAGATAGTTCAACAGTTGGATTTACTTAATATCAAAGTAAATCCGGAAAAAAAAAAAAAAAAAAACGGACTGCGTAGTGTTTTCACACCAGGCAAAGAAAAAGACAACCCTACCAAAAGCACTCCATGTAGCTGGGATGGAGCTAGCTCCCTCCAACTCCATTGTGTACCTGGGGATCAAACTCGACCGCCACTTAAATCTTTCTGCCCACTGCTACAGCAAGGCCAAAGTGGTTCGGAGAAAATCCTACGGGTTACACCACCTCCTAACATCACCAACACTATCACTCCGTTTAAAACTCTCAATATATAAATCAATACTCAGACCAGCTCTATTATATGGCGCATCACTTTTCACCCATATATCGCCTGGAATGCAGCGCTGCCTACAGGGTGTCCAGGACACTATGCTCAGAAAAATAGTCCGCACAACAGCATTGAAAAAGAAAAAAACCTCCAGAGCTCCACCAGATATTTAACCTCCCAACAGTCCCAGAATATATTTCAAGAAGACACATCAAATTTTTCGATTCACTCAATTACATCACAAACTCGCTTTTCCAAACTTTATCTCCAGCACCCCCTCCAGTCCGATGGCAACAGATAGTTGGACGATAATAACATGTATTTTTTTTACTAATGAATTTATTTTCTGTTCACAGATAAACAAACAAATCAAACAAAGATGTGCCCCAACATCTCTATAAATTAAGAAACATTACCTCTTTTCATTTTTCATAAAACCAAACCTGCCTTAGAGTGTAACCCAGTTACAGAAGAAGGCATCATTTCTTTCTCTCTGTATATATATATATATATATATATATATATATATATATATATATATATATATATATATATATATATATATATATATATATATATATATATAGAGTACAATACACAAAGCTACCTTTCTCTTATATATATAGGGGTTATGAAAAAAAAAACAAAAAAAAAACAACTCAGGGATCCATTTTAGGGCCTCTATTGTGGAATGTGATGTATGATGCAGTGCTAAGACTACCCATGGAGGTAGAGACAGTTACTTTGGGTTTCGCGGACGATCTTGCAATCATATCTTCTGGAAAACTGCTTGAGGAAATTGTCTACAGTGCTAACACAGCTGTAGCCACAATACCCCAGTGGCTCTCATCAGTAGGTCTCTAGCTTGCTGATCATAAAACCGAGGCAGTTCTCGTTACAAGCAGGAAAATAAGAGAAACAATCACCCTGACCGTTGGAGATTATAATATTTCCTCTCAACCATCTATTAGATATCTTGGGGTGCAGATCGACGCCAGACTAAGGTTTGATGAACATCTGCAAATAATTAGCAAAAAAGCAGCCCAAGTAACGAATGTACTTGCTAGAATCATGCCGAATATGGGTGGCCCCAGACAAAGCAGAAGAAAACTTCTGGCTAATGTGGCTAGCTCTGCTCTTTTATACGCCGCACCGATCTGGACAACCGCATTCCTAGTGCAGTCATACGCCCAAAAGGTCAATAGCGTATACCGAAGAAGTGCCATTCGTGTCACTAGAGCATTTCGCACTGTTTCATATGATGCAGTGTGTGTTATAGCTGACATGCCGCCCATTGACCTTCTGGCGGATGAACGCAATCGGATCTATCGCCGAAAATGAGAGGAACTGGGTGCTTATTGGCCCTCAATCACCAAGGAGGAGAGAAATAATACTCTACAAAGATGGCAAAGACGCTGGGATTCATCATCTTCTGGAAGATGGACCCACCGTTTGATACCAGATATTGCGACATGGATAGCCCGGAAACATGGGGAGGTTGAACATTACCTCACCCAATTGCTTACTGGACATGGGGGTTTCAGGGCCTATCTGTTTCGGTTCAAACTTGACAATGAATCGTCTTGCCCCAATTGCACAAACCTTGAGGAAACTGTAGAGCATGTATTCTTCTGTTGCCCCAAATTTGCAAAAGAGAGAGAAGATCTAGCCAGGAGTCTGGGCCATCAGTTGGTGCCAGAAAACCTAGTTAGCCAGATGACTTCTTTCGATGAAAACTGGAATGCTGTTGCAAATTACGCAGCTTACATCTGCAGAAAGCTACGTAAACAGGAGCGGGAAAGACGAGGCCTCCTAATGCCTCAATAATTAGCAGTAGAAAATATGAAGTAGGCACATAGCCAGGCCACCTCCCGTGAAGTAATGCTTGACAGCAGTTCCGCGGGGTGGTGAAGAAGAATAGGGAGGTGGTTTTTAGTGAGTAAGAATCTCACACTGTTGTGGTCTCTCACCCGGCCCACTTCGTCTTATGCAAGATTTTCCTCCTCCCATTAAAAAAAAAAAAAAAAAAAAAAAAAAAAAAAAAAAAAAAAAAAAAAAAAAAAAAAAAAAAAAAAAAAAAAAAAAAAAAAAAAAAAAAAGCAGCAAAGCAAGCACTAACACTTCCAGGTCGTGGCATTGCTATTCTAATACCCCAGGAAATGAGCCATCCCCTCAAAATTAAAATAATGAAAGTTGGCAATGTGCGTGGAACGAAAGCCTACCAAACAAGTTGAAAATATAAAAACGTCGGTAAAGCCATGGGTCACATCAAGTCGTCTAAATCGCAGAGAGGAGGTTGTCATGACCAGATTGAGAATAGGCCATACAAAGTTAACCCATTTACATATAATTATGAAACAACCACCACCTAAATGTCAGGCATTGCAATAGCTCTCTAACAGTTAACCACATATTTCAGGAATCTTTCTTTTATATACCAAAACTAACTAAATTAGTGCTTACCAAAAATTATCTCGGACGTTCTTGGCAATGACGAATCTAAAGTTAAATCAGTCTTAGTTTCTTAAAGGAAAATGAACTGTTGAACAAACTTTAATTGATTTTCATAACTATTATTAAATTTCTATTTTTATTTATTTTCTATTTCCTTCTTTATTTCTTTTTGGAAATTTATTTAATTTCTTAGGGTTCGGATGGAGGCTGGGGGGAGGGGGGGCGCTTCCTGGGGCTGGGGCAGATCGGTAGGAGATGCGACATGGCTGCTTGGGCTAGTTATGCTCCGAATCTTTTGAGGATTTGGACTTTTCCATGTGGAAGAAATGTAAATGGTTTTTATCCACATCCTACTTATAAGCTTCGTATATAATTTAAATAGAAGAAAATATGTATTTATATAAATAAGCAAGCCGTGGCGCGTTTCCTGCTCGGCGGGTGCCAAGCGGGTGTCTCTCCTTGGGAGCGCTCCTCTGTTCGTGGCACCCTTCCTGACCCTAATTCTTATGTGAAAATAAACATATATATATATAAGTCAAGGTCCGAAGCAGTCTAGTATTAGGCTTAATCCTATTGCCAGACATAAAAAACAATGGAAATGTATAAATACAGCAGCCTCAGAACAATAAAGCCAGTTGATTTCCAACAGTCTATATGCGTATTACTTTCTCCTTTTTTTTTTTTTTTTTTAGTTTCTTTCTGAGACTGAACTTAAGTGGTGCCGAAATCCGGGAGAACGAGGCGCGGGTGAGTTAGAATTTTTTTCTTTCTCAAGTGTTTGCGTTGTAAGAGAGCGGCAGCATCTTAAGACCTCCAATGCTGCAGGTAACAAACAGTTTGCCAGAGTTACCACGGCACACAATGGCAGAGAATCACGCAAACACGTTAGCCTGGTTGAAGGTTAGGACAGCTACCGCTCAAGACCTGAGGAAAGCTGTCTCAGACGTGGAGAGATTCACCGGAGAAATCGGTGAGTTGAATCATTTTATCAAAAGTGTAGACCGAGTGTTAGCGCGCATTGAAGTCAAGAGAGCCGAGGACCTTCTGGATGCACACGACACTGAATCTTTGCGTTTATCAGTATTTGAAAATGTAAATTGGTCAATTTAAAAAAAATGGCTCATTTTGTAAGTGAGTATGACATGCTAATGGCATTAGGACGATGTTACGGAAACTTTAGAGCAGCTGCAAGGCTATATGCAGAGCGTTATCCACAGCGGCACCATCCCAAGTACCAAGAATTCTCACGCATAGCTGACAGGATAAAAATAACAGGTACAATTAAGCCTTACAGTAAATATTGTCACCGTGTCCGTCCAGTTTTAAATAATGCTAATACAGATGTAGTATTAGCTTTAGTTGAAGAGGATCCGCAGATGAGTGTAAGGGATATTGGTAGGGAAACTGACATATCCCAAAGTTCGGTACATAGGCTTTTAAAAAAAGAAAAATTCAGACCTTACCATGTTTCAGTGTCCCAGGCATTGTCCGAAAGTGACTTGAACCAGCGATTGAGGTTTTGCCATTGGGCACAAACAATTATAGCTGAAAATCCTAATTTCTTTTGTAATGTGCTTTGGACAGATAAAGCTACCTTTTGTAGCACTGGCTTAATGAACATGCACAACGCTCATTATTGGTCCTAATATCCTTATTGGATGTTACAACATGACCAGCAAAACAGGTGGAAGGTGAACGTCTGGTGCGGCATTATAGGGGACCAGATCATTGGACCACATTTCTTCGAAAAATCATTAAATTCCATCAGCTATTGGAAGTTCATTGAACAAGATCTTCCGATTTTACTGGAAGAGGTGCCGCTTGAAAAACGTATGGTGATGTGGTTCCAACAGGATGGGTGTCCGGCTCACTATTCCATTAGAGCTAGGATCGTTATAAAACACATGTTTTCCAATAGGTGCATTGGAAGGGGTCTGCATATTAATTGGCCAGCAAGATCTCCGGACTTAACAATTTTAGATTATTTATTTTGTGGAAGATTGAAAGATCTCGTCTACACGAATAGACCGTCGACAGTAGAAGAAATGAGGGCAGAAATACAAAATGCGAATCTTTCCATTTCACCGGAAGAAATACAGCAAGCTCAGCGAGACTTCTGTTCTTGACTTTTGTTATGCATACATGAAGAAGGCCGTCACTTTGAACACATAAAATATTATTTTTATGTAAATAAACAAATATTATTAACCCAATTGCATTTTCAAATAATGTAATATTTACTTAATTAATAAAATTCAATTTCCTTCAGAATTCATAATTAACTTGTCATCTAACAAACCAGGAGTTCCAGGGTTCCTTTCAAATAAGAGGATTAGGCTGTTATCGACGTAGGGGTGCATCTGATTGAAAAAGTAACTGGAGGGTTGAAAATTCTGGAGGGTTGAATATCTTCAAAAGGTAACTAATATGACGCAATATAAGATCCCTGATTATCGCATTGAAATTCCATAGACTCTTGGGTTTTAAGCTCTCAATAGTGACTACGTTGTGTTCCCTGATAACTCCTACTTTAAACGGTCCCTCGTATCTCCGCAGCTCCTTATTTCTGTTCGACGATAACTTCCTATAAACGATAGTCCCGATTTTAAGGTCCCCCATTCCCTCCTTGACCTTTAAATTTTCACAAGCTACCCTCCTTTGTTTCTCCTTTTCTTTTTTTCCCCGAACATCCACCCACAATTTTCCCAATTGTAAATAGTTATTCACTATTGACCCTGTTACGTCCCCTTCCACCGATGTGTCTTTCCAATTCCGACGACGCCCCCGAAGTCCAAAGAGGATTTCGAATGGTGAGAAGCCTGTGGTAGATTGTATTGAATGTTTGTAGGCTGCAACCGCCTTTGTCATTGCCGTTCTCGGCTCCAGTACCTTCTCCACCTGATAGATCCTTAAATGATCGCTCAACGTGCTATGGATCCTCTCGATACCACCTCTGCTCTTGGGGTGACCCGGGGTGTTGAGGTGCCAAATCAAACCTAAGGTTTTCATTTCAGCTCGTACATCGGCGTTATCAAACTCCCTACCACTATCAGACGATATCCTATCCGGCAAGCCATAGAAGTGAAACCACATCTGTAATGCCCCTAGTATTGTCTCTGCTGACCTCTCTTGAATTTGGTACGCCATGGCAACTTTGCTGAAGAGATCTATCATGGTAACCCACTTATAACCTCTCCACGTGAAGGTGTCTATTTGTAGATCACTAAGTGGTGATTCTGCTGTCTCTTCCTGCTTTCCTCTCGGTGGGTGTCTATCATATTTGGTGGTTAGGCATACGTCGCAGCTTCCTATCACTTCTTCTATGATTTCTATGATGTAGGGTTTCTTGTATTCCCCGGTGATTGGTTTTGACCTGATGATAAGCCAAGGTCACCTCTCTTTGTCGCTCCTCATCCCTCAATGTCTCGACCATCAAAGTGCACCGAATGAACGTTCTATCGACCCCCAGCCGCTCTGAACGCCATAGTCTCTTGATTTTCTCCCAGATCGTTCCGTTCCCAACATATAGATGATGTATTTTTCCGGGTTCAGAGCCCCTTTCAGCGCTTCGTAAATCTGGTCTTCTGTAGCCTCAGGCTGTGACCAAATTGTCGCGATCTTGCATCCACCATAACTGCCAAATTCCGCCTTCATTAGCCCTGAGATTCTAGTTTTCCAGATTATCTGCCGCCGCTTGTCATTGATAATTTCTTCGATTTCCTCCATCTCTGGCGCTCTTTCTTCTACCCTAGCTTGGTCCTCTGAAGACTGTCTCCCCGACGTTTCCAGGTGGTCTTCCTCATCTGGTGTCCACTCACTTAAAAATTGGCGCACGTCTCTGGAAGTATGTCCTCTGTCTTCTTCTATTGCGTTAATCATTATCGCCCGCGGTAGCCAGTCAGCTACAACGTTTTCTTTCCCCGGCTTATACTCTATTACCATATTATATTGGCTCAAGAACTCTTTCCAGTGAAAGGTCCTACCAAAAACATAAGGTCTGAAATGATCGATGGCCCACACGATCCCAAGCAATTCTCTCTCCAACGCGCTATATCTGGTTTCTGCGTCCGTGAGCCTCCTGCTGGCATAAGCTACCGGACGTTCTCCCTTTTCCCCGTCTTGGGATAACATGCATATTCACTGGCATCGGTTGTAATAGTGAATTGCATCGTGAAGTCTGGGAACGCTAAGACCGGTTCTGCCTGGAGCCGTTTCATGCATTTCTGGATATTATCCTCCATTTCCGGCGTCACTACCACTTTCTTCCTTTTTTTTAGTAGGTTGTTTAGGGGTACCAGGTACTCCGCCATTTCTGGTACGAACTGCCTATAATAATTTAGCGCACCCTTCGGTCTTCTATAGATTGCTTCGGTCTTCTGGTTTCTCTGAACATCTGAAAGATGTCCTCTTCGGGAGTCCATCTTCCTCCTCCAAATGCCTTTTTTAATCTCTCCTTCACCACTGGCCATGGAGTTTCTTCATCCGCCTGAATCTGGTTTAGTACGCTGCGCTTTACTTTACACACTAACGCTGCCTTCAAGGATTCGGCATCTCCAGCGTCTAACAAATTATCAGCCCTTTTCGCCTCTATCCGAGTCATTAAGTGGTCACCACCCTTTAAGAAATGGTTTAACTCACCTATTTCCCCAGAAACTTTTTCTAAGTCCGAGATGGCTTTCCTGAGATCCTGCGATGTCGCTGTTCTGATCTTCATCCATTCCAGAACAGTTGCGTGGGCCGCTGCTAGTGTTCCTTCCGGTAACGGTGGTATAGCTTGGTTCTCAATTGGGAACTTCTTCTTACAGCGTACTGTTGCCTATAAGATTAAAAATTTTAAAAAAAATAGGCCTCCGCGCTCGCTCCCGGGTTTCGGCACCAGTTACGTACGGCCGGTTTAGAAAATTAAAAAAAAGGAAAAAGGAAGCAAGAACAACACGTAATAACGCTTAGTAAATAACTGCTTTATTCCTCTTAGTAATTCTCTTTTTATACACTTTGGTTTGTTTACACTGAAGCTTTTGGTATTGACAGTGATATTGTCTTACTCCAGACATTAACTTATATATATATTATATATGCTATATACATAAGCTATATTATGTATATATATATATATATATATATATATATATATATATATATATATATATATATGTATATAGAACTACACAGGCATTGATGACCCTATTCATGCCTATAAACCCCTACAAACAAACAAACAAGTTCGGTTTCCGTAACATCTCTCTCACCCTCAATAATGTAATGAATTTCTTCAAGTCTACCAGCAGTATCCTATATTATGGAATTTAAAAGACTGTTTCTGCTCACTATCCATAATTTTACATAAAATTTTCTGTGCCAAATTTCTGCTTTTCCTCTCTTTTTAATCACTTTTGGATAATATGAGCTAAAATGACGATTCCCGCGCGAAAGATATTTCGTAGACACTGTAATCAAATAAAACAGCAGATATTAACAGCTAGTACACTAGCCACCATGATGACACCCGACTGGTTCACAAGCTAACAATTCAACTCTCCAGCGAGTAGCGACTAAGTAGCCCGGCTTCCATCTTTTCAATGAGATAGTTTACAATCTCTTAGCTAGCAAGTAACGTAGTTACACTGGACTAATTTACTATTAAATAGCAAACTAGTCGACTAGTCGCCAGTAAACTCGCTTTATGCAACGGAACCTTGAGTTATTAAACGGTGATCAGTTAAATGTTTTGGATTACAGTTCTAAAATAATTTTCATCATTTGGTTTTAAGATGAAGATTGGTTTTAAGATGAAACCAAGTCCAGTGATTCTGGTAGCCATAAAATTGATTAATATTATTCCTAGAATACTTTTATACAGAAATAGATTGCATAATTAGTAAGTACAAGAGCCCTCCTTTCCCCAGAAGGAGGAGTGTTTACAGATATAGCAGGAGGCACGGTATTGGCCCAGAAGCCAATAAAGCAGCGTTCGTGTCCCAGGAGCAGGGGACCTTATATTGCTGTCAGGTGGCTATATCTCTTCCCTTTGTTTCTATTGACTCTTATATTGCCAGCCAATCATAATTCCCTCGGTCTAGATTTTTTTATAGAGTCAAACTTAGGAAGAGTTAAAAATTATTGAAGATATATAAATAACTGACATTTTCGGTTGTTCTTAAATGACACTTTTGACTAGCTGCAACCTAAAGTAGAAAAACTATTACGTCGCAAAATGAATTTTTAAAGATTTTTAAATTATATATGGGCAATTCTACCAGAAGTTGGGGCGAATCCTCGTCCCATCAGATTTCGCACTATTCTGGCAATCGGATATTTCGGATATCCAGTGTTATAATTTACTTTTAGATATGGAGGTTAGATTCAAAACTACAACGCCAAACTGTATCCTCCGATTTTTTTTTCATTAGGGTTTTTGGATTTTCAAAGATTAAAACTACAAAAGAAAAGAGAATGCTGATATAATGAAATACAAAGAAAAATGTAAATATTAAAAAGGAATTATTGCGATAAATAAATATATATTAATCCATTTATTTAAAACACTCTGGCTGAGGACTCCTAAACCAGCTCACACATCACCATCAAGTCTTTAATAGATCCCAGTGCTTTTCTCTGGATGGATTAAAAAAATGTTTCATTCTTTTAACAGCAATAACATTATAGAATCTTAAACCATAATATATTAGATGAATCAAAAGTCGAAGGCAATAATATATATAATTGTAGCTAATAAATACACTAAATTTAATATAATTTAGTGATGTGTCGGTACCAAAATTCGATTCTGGATTCTCGATACCATTAGCTTAAAAATCAAATGCTATCATAAAACGTAATCCTTATCAGAGCTAGAAAAGCTAACTAAATCTATATAAAAATCAAAAACTATTCAATGTTATTTTAATAATGTTTTATGGCTCAGAAGCATGTACGAACGTGAAATGAAATGAAAAATAATCTTGCTTTCTGAAAAATGCTCCAATTATAAGAAGATGGGGCTTTTGCCCAGCTGAAGTTATTTTGTAGGAGCTTCAGCTTTGTTATTTTAATATTATTATCAAATATTTTATTTTCCAATTGTGAAAACATATCTACAAAAATATGACGTTTGACTTCCAGTAGCAATTCTCTATTTTAGAAGAGAATTGTTTTAAACAATGTACCAATAAGAGTTCATAGTACTCTTTAAGTGTTGCTCTGCTATTAAAGTTGCAACAATTGTCAAAATAGTTATTTTTATTCCCATTCAGGAGAAGAATTGATATATGATATAATTAAATAATTAGGTACGACAAAACGTTTTAGTATCGAATCTCGATACTGATTTTTGTACGATTTTTTTCCACTAGAATCGGTGGAATCGATAATTGATATTTGGAATCGTCACATCCCTAATATAAATAAAACGCTGGTAGTCAAATGAAATCGGATGAAAACTTTGTTTAAACGTTCGAACGACATTGTTATATATTCAAGAATAATCTGACAAAGTTTGGGCTTATGCAGCTTCCACATCTATGTCCAGGACATTTGCATGGATAAAATTTAAAATAAGGCCCAATAAACCTACACTAATTTTTCTCTTAGGCTTTTCTTTTAATAAAACACCATTGATCACTAGAAGTCACATATTAAACCATATTTTAACTATAACATAGATATCATTGATTCCAGTCCACTCTCAACACCCACATCATCACCTAACAGTGAACTCCATTATACTAACAATCCTCTCGAAGCACTACTATGATTACTAACTAGACAAATTGCTAACAATGGACTTGACCGATATGTCATCGGCTTTCCTCTATAAATGATAGACCTACTTTAATTCTGACAAAGGAATTGAAGGGCGATGTTAGGCGTTGGTTCGGAATACGTTAATAACCTCGCCTAAAGATTGGGAATAGATTTCACCTCTTTAGCATAAATCTCCGTTTCACCTAACATATGTCTTTAAGATCGTTAATCTCATCTCATTATAAAAAAATTAAGACATCACCATAGACGTATCCATTCAACACCTTGTTTTTATAAACGAGTTGTTTTCTCGATCTTGATTTACCAAGAATATTCGCTGTATAGATGCATTGTATATTCTGTCATATACATTAAGTTTGTAGAGACACATTCTCTATGATGTGTGTATTATGTCTTCTCTAACTGTGTATATGTGTATATGTATGTAGTTACGGATATAGCAACAGATCGCGTTAAATATTTCATGGAGAAATAATTGTCTGTATTCTGATAAGAAAGATTAAACAATTAAAGAAAAAAAAAATAGCGATCTTCATTTAGCCTAACTTTTGAACAACTCCTGGTTGTATCAAAAAAATTTCTAGAACTAAATATGATAATTTATTATATATAATTATTCTTGTCATTCCTTATAAACAAATAAAATAGCTGAGGTCGATGTCAGGTATAGCTGCTAACATTACAAATAATAAAACCTTAAAAAATAAAGATTCCTAATAGTAATCACAAGTATAAAGACGATTTTCCTATATCTATCACTGGATTGAGAATAAAAAATAATTAATTATTCCTGAAACAATAGATTCTAGAATCCTTTCTTTAGGTGGTTGATACGAATCGTACCAACGAAACATATAATATAGGTTTCTCAAACAATCTATCAACTCCAATCATTAGTTATATTTCTTATTACATAGTATCGACTATTTAAAATTGGTGTATTTAATATTTCAAAAATGACCAAGATTTTCACAAGATAATTTATAAAACACAATATTAGTAAATAATGTTTATTTAGCAATATTTTAGAAGATAGTTGATCATTTTGTAATTTATATTTTTACGTGACTGAATCTAAAAATTTTGAAAACATTAAAAATTAAATGTTCACCTAGAGTGATTCTTATGAAAACAAAAATTAAGCTCAAAATTAAAATTAATTATTTTTCAGAGCGTGAAAATCGCTACATTTCATATCGATTATTGTTTTTCCATTATCAATTTGCACTTTCGATTATTTAAGCTTAGAAATAAAAGGAAATTACCGAATAATTAATTTTTAAGTTATATATTACGTTTATTTAAAATAGAAAACAAACTCAAAATCAGAAAAATCATGAAAGTTAACTTTTTTCCACTAACCACATCGTCTCGTTACATAACAGTTAGCCAGGTAAAAATTACTTTCTAATAAGTACCTGTCCCACAGTCCATTATCTGCTGGTGGCACAGGTTTAGTACTTCCTAATATATGAGAAGCGCCGGAATTTTGAGGTTATTTTGCTGCGTTTAGAGATTTTAACTTCTGACTCGGAGAAGCTAAGATGTTCGTTTAAATTTTAATCGTCAGCTGTCGTCAACATCTATCGATTGTATATAAAACCTTAGTTTAAAGTAGAGACAGTGAATATAGTAAGGTGCTAGAATAAAAAAAATATTATGAAAAATACATAAAGTCGGCCTATACGCGTCGAATAGCCAAAACCAAATATAGAAATCGTATACGGTTGGAAAGGGCTTCTCAAGAGCAATCGAATGGTAATAATAAAACGCCATATGACCGGGTCAAACATTGCCAGGAACGTACATTTTGAGGTATTTTGCTGCGTTTCGAGATTTGCAATTAGTATAACTTTTGAGTCGGAGAAGCTACGATATTCGTTTAAGTTTTAATCGTCAGCTATCGTCAGAATCTACCGATTGTAAATAAAACAATGTATGTATTGTATATAAAACAACAATGTATTAGTTTACAGTAGTGACAGTGAATATAATAAGGTGTTAGAATAAAAAAATACTATACAAAATTCTGTGTTCCTGGTCTGCAATTGTTTTATACTTATTACCGCAATTAATGCACAAAGCTTGGTCACGCACTCAGAAGACATCTCTACTGATGGTAACCGATCTGATTATTTGGCAATCAGCTAAACTTGGATGGAAAATACCATGCCAGTGAATATCCCTAGCTTTGAACTGATATTTTATTGTAATAGCGCTGAGAACAGACAAATTGCAACTACATCATCGGTAGCGGTATTATCATCAAAATGCAGAGCTGGTAGAGTCGCCATATAAAAATATTTTATTCAAAAAATATAACCCGATACATAAACGTATTCACGTACAACACACGGCCGTGTCCATGACACAGCCATACACCGATTTTTTTCCCTATTAATAAGGGATAGATGTGTACTTTAGAGCAGTATTATCCTCAATTGTGATAGATTGTCAAATAGTTCTCACAATAAAAGAAATATTTGGCCTAATTATTGTAGAAAAAAAAGTAAATAAATAAATTAAAAAATAAAAAGATCATACTTTATCTCTCAGGCTTAGTGGATAGGGTCTGAAATAGTTAAATAGTTTCGAATTTCTACATAGTTATTACAAAAAAAAAAAAAAAAAAAAATGAATAAGAAATAGGCATAACATAACCATCATATTGTTTCTATAACTGCGAATTTTCAAATGTGAAAAGACTTTTTTTTGTATAACTTTATGAATTGCTTTACGACCGATATAAGTTTTAATGAATTCTCAAATCAGAATTCACTCTGTGAAGGGGAGATATAACCCTGTCAAAGGGTCGATTATACAAACTATTTGTTTATTCCAAATCAATGTAACGAATCGCTTAAGATTGAATGCAAAATCTGCGTATTTTCTCATTCTTTTCAGTTGTAGGGACAACATTGAAACGTTTGGTTGTAGAGTATTTGTTTTATTTATATATTTCTGATAAATTTTAGTTTCAATAGTAAAACGATCTCTAGATCTTTTCTGGTGGTCTAATATTCAATCTTTGTTTAAAATTATTTAAGAACGGTTTTTTAACGTTTTGTTTGTGTTTGACCGATTTTTCAGAGAATTCGGATTTGAGAGGAGGAGAGGTAATCCCCATTGATCCAATAGCGGAGGGGAATATACCCAATAATAGATCCCTATTCCCACTAGAAACTGACACGAATTCCATCGGGTCGGCAAGTTCATTTGTTACTGTCGGTGAAGTTGGTCCGTGTCAAGTTGCCGAGTCCTAGCAATTAGTCGCCGTCCATTTGTCTCTGCTACATTTCAATCAACAATAATATCCAACAATAAAACCATAAAGGTCGTCTTGTGGCTCCCAGAAAATTATCATCGTCTTTGGAATATGTTTATGCTAAATATCGAGAGTGGATTACTAAAGTTATTCGTTATGTTGTATAATTATAAAGAAAGGACCACTTAACCTTAAAGTTTCATCTAATGAAGCTTATGTTATATTTTTCATAGTTTATATTAAAAAAGTAATAGTATTTAATCTTAGAAATACTAGAGATTAGGAAAGCCCAGAGATAGCCGGATCTCAAACACAGCTTGGTAAGCAATTCATGCTTAGGCATCAATTTTATATTCTCTCAAAATGCTTTATATATTGACTCTAATTTTCTAATAACTTTTGCAATGGAATTTAATCTTTTAAAAATTACATCACTTAAATAAAATAAATCAAAAATTTAAATAATTAATTTTATCATGTTAAATAATACTTGTTATCATAATTTAAATTAAAATTGGTCCATGTTTAGTGGAATCCATGTGCATCTTGATAGTAACTCAAGGGATAAGTTTTGCTTGCCTTTTATTTTTGTCAGATTGTAGTAAACGTTTTCACATGTTTTATTTTATTGTATTGCGTTGTCAAAAGAAGAAAAAAACCTTGATTACAATAAGATTTACAATCTTAAAATAATAACATCATTTAGTTTTAAAAACACCATTTAATAAAGCTAATATTAAATTTTCATATAATATTTTGAACTAACAGGCTTGAATTCATTATTAGTACATCAGCTTGTTGATATTCCCAATTTAAACTCTTATTCGATTTATATCTAAGAAATATTAATTTGAAAGACAATTTCTATTATATTTTGTTACAAAATAAATCATATATGACCACTTACTCCTTAACTATGGATAGAAATCCTTTTAAAACTTTTACTGTAATTTAAAAAAAAAAAAAAAAAATAAAAAAAAAAAAAAAAAATAAAAAAAAAAAATAAAAAAAAAAAATATACAAAAAAAAAAATACACAACTTATAAAATGTTTTTATCTAAATAGTATAGCCCAAACAGATGTTGAATGATAATGTCTAATAATCAATTATTAAATATATTAAAACAATAATCCTTCAAAAATGTTTATAAAATATGTTTATTGATGTTACAATGGTTATTTTTATTCTGTTTGATATTTTTGTAATTTGTTGTTATATTTACATATTTTCCTCTCATCCCGTTTACTCTCCTCTACACTTTTATGTATGATAAATTCTATGTCGCAATTTCATTATTTAAATTATTGACTTTATTTATTGCACTTTCTTTATTTCAATATATAAAATACTTTTCATGCATCTGTTCATTACTTTTTTTTAGTTCTATGTTATATTTTTTGTTAATATTACATGCGGAATGAAGGTTACGGAATAATTTTAATGATATGGGATGGAAATATATTTTCTGATCTGCATCTTACAGTTAGTAGGAATGTTCTTGTATTCTTCGCACTCGCTAGTTTTCTACTGGATTTCTGAAGTTCCTTTATCACTGTGATTGCGACTGGACCGTGGGTTAACTTAATATTTTCTTAAAATCCCATTCTTCTAGTATTGACTCATTGTGTTAATATGGATAATTTCTTGACTGAATTATATATATATATATTTATATGTTGGTAGTAAATAATTATGTTGTAATTGATTTTTAAAATATAAATTTTCATAACAATTGTTCTATAATAATCAGCTGTTTTACTACAATAATTTTACACCTCTATAATAAAAATTTATAAATAGTTTTTAAATTAATAAACACTGTTCGTCTTATAAGTAAGCATTTATTTTCAAGGTATTTAGAAACCAATTTTACTGTAAAGTTTAATTTGTATGTGAATTAGTATTATTTATTTTTAAGATCTGCCTACCTTAAAATTATGTTTTATCTTTCCCTTACTTACCACCTGTCTCTCATCATTAAGTATTCAAAACCACGTATATACCATTGTTATATACTTGGCTTTCTCTTGCCACTATGAGCCAATTTCACATTATAGCTTCTGTTAAATTATATTATGATTTCAATGAGGAAAAATTCAACACTGTTGCCTTGACTATAATGTCTAGGATTCACTTATAGATGAATTTCGGTTGATATTGAACTCCATTTTATTATCAAATTATGTTTTAATATAATATAAGCATTAAATATAGTTCATGTGTGTAAATATATAATTTAAGCCTGATTTACTTCTAGTACATTTTATTTTTTAGAGGATTCTAATACGAAAACTAGGTTATTAGGACATAAAAAATAATATATACTACTAACATATTTGAAAAGACCTGAGAATACGAAGTTCTAAAGATAAGTTACAATTCGATGTT
This sequence comes from Euschistus heros, assembly GCA_003667255.2. Classification (NCBI taxonomy): domain Eukaryota; kingdom Metazoa; phylum Arthropoda; class Insecta; order Hemiptera; family Pentatomidae; genus Euschistus; species Euschistus heros. Next base: position 942,623 of record RCWM02000093.1, read on the forward strand.
AGAATGGGATTAACATTTATTGACACATTTCAATTTTGTTTTTTAAATCACTGATGGGAAGTTGTTTAATCTTCTCGTTTGCACGTTAACTCTTTGGAAACCATCTTCCAGGACTGGATAACCTGGTTCCCAGTTAGGACTCTCACAGTCAAGGGATACTTGTAGCGCTTCACTGCTTTCTTCAACTCACGTGTCCAAGGTAACTCTTGAGAAAATACTTCCACAGCTGTATATAGTTGTCCGCGGACGATTGGAGGTAGATAGTCTATCACCGTTTCGAGATCCTTGTCTTTAAAATTCAGTGTTCGGATAAGCCTTGAGGTGAACGATCCGTTGGGTTTTTCTTCTCCGACGACCCAGAGGTAGTAGGCTGCTCCAAGCTTGATGTTAGAATGAGGTAATGCAGAAAGACGCATGAATGAATTGAAACTCAGACCCTCGATGCCGTTATCTTTCAAAGAATGGATGATGATCTTCATGTAGTTTGAAGACATCGCTCTGATTATTCGGTCAACTTTACTAGAAAGAGTCTAAAACCACTCTCGCTGATGGAACTTGGTAAACTGAGCTGGAGAAAGACAGTTTGCGTTGTTTATGTTTTGAGATATTCACAAAAAGCTTAAAAAGAACTCTATTAGTCAGCGGTTCTTTCATTAAGCATTGATACTGTAAATTTAAACAAACATTCATTGTATCATAAATGATACGACAGCTTTGTAAAGCAGATATCCAGTTAACGATGCAACAAAGATATACATGGAGCAATTATTTATTTCTGAATCAATCAAAAGTTCAATAATAATATTATCTCATATAACGTGTTTACTTAATTTTTTACAGGCAATTGACTCCAAGAACGATATCTGGGAATTTACAATCAATCATGCTATTATTATGGTCTATGCTCCATTGTTATTGTAGAATAAATACTAATGATAAGTAGTTAATTATCTAAAATGTCTTTTTTCAATCCTCTCTCTCTCTCTCTCTCTCTCTCTCTCTTACTCTCTCTCTCTATCTATCGATCTTCCAATGCGTATTCACTCTGGGCGTACGGCGTAACAGTAAATGTACTTGGAGAAAGTCCGGGAACACTAAGATATCCAGTTAACGATGCAACAAAGATATACATGGAGCAATTATTTATTTCTGAATATATATATATATATATATATATATATATATATATATATATATATTTTTTTTTTTTTTTTTAACAACTATTTCATAATATTCGGGTTATAGGGGTTATATATATATATATATATATATATATATATATATATATATATATATATATATGATTAATAATCAAGGTTAAAATGCATTATTAATAAGAATTTACTAAGAAACCGTTTAAACAGGTATTGTTGTATTCATATATCAAAATTCTACTTTGTAGACCTTTCGATAATATTATACGTATTATTATTACTTCCGATTATTCTCCTTATAGAGATCGTGGAAACTTGAACCAAACAAAATTTTCACATTATTTTCCCCTTTGTCTTCCCAAAACCTCTTCATCAACTCACTGTGCTGTTGCCATCTTTCTTCTGTCAATTTCTTTCCAGTTGCAATCATTTTCTACCCGTTTCACTATTTTAATTTTAATATGGGATTCTTATCTGTTAATAATCTCTTTCTGTGAAATTTCGTATTGATCTAAATCTCTCTAACCAATTAGTTTTCAATTTTGCTGGAGCTTATTATGTTAAAAATTCTTTTTGTAAGTCGATCTTCGTTTATTCTGTAAAGGTGTATATAAAATTTCATGCGTTTTTTTTTTTTTTTTTTTTTTTTTTTTTTTTAAGAGTTTTGTTTTGGTATCTGATTGTGAGTTTTTGTACAGTTCCTATGTCTGTCGTTTGATCCAAATCCTATTCTAAAATCTGAACTATACATTTTTCCTTCTAGAGTATTTTCCTTTCTTGTTTTTCTATGTCATAAGTATATATATATATATATATATATATATATATATATATATATATATATATATAATGTTAAGGTTTGGGTCATTGAAAATCTAAGAATTGATATGGTAGTGTACATAAAAAAAATCATTATTTACTTGCTAATTCAAAGGATTTATTAAGTAAATGATATACTTTATTATAAAAATAAAGTGGTTCAAACGTAGGATAAATTCGCAGTCTATTATCTTTCATCTTACTTATCTTACAATGAGAGGTTTGGTAATGAAAAACTAAGAGAACATTAGAATGACGTGTTAGAAAATTTTATGTCACGGAAAAATAGTTGACTTTGAAAATTGCACAAAAAATAATGTACTTCCATTTGAGCCTATGGTCAAAAATTTCTATTTTCTTTTATCATAAAAAAAAAAAAAATAAAATAAATTAAAAACATTTCAAGCATTAGCAATATGAAGTGTATATTTAATTCAGACTTTTATACTGTTTCGTTCTGTAAACGTATATGTCTGTTCCAATCTTTCTTCCGATGTACAATGACTGTCTAGTAAACAACTGTATAGATTGGACAAAGCATATTGGGCTGACCTTGCTCAGAATTGGTTTTTACTAACTCTCAGACGTGATTGGATCCAAGAAAAACCACAGAAAAAAATAAATATTTATTTGTGAAACAGGAGTAGAAAAACTAAACAGCTCTTGAATGTATCAATTCAAGAAAACAAAAAATGGGTGCATGGAAACTAATTAAAAGAATAAAAACCTTAAAAAATTTCTGCATAAAAAAGCAAATTACTTCTGGGTCGTTATCACAACCTGTAAGAAGTAATGAATTATCTAATTTTCTTTATATATTTTTTTATATAACATAGTAAATTTTATGAGAAAGAAAAAAACTTGTAAAACCTGTGAAGAATGTTGTGACCATTCCAGAGTAAAAAAGCACTTTTTATTGACTTATGATCAACTTTTCTGCCTCGTTTTCTTTGCAAGAAATGAATGATATACATTTTATAAAGGCTGAATGTGCCCATTGCAAGATATTGGACTCGATCCCCAGTTGTTACAATAATGATTAAATTTCCCTACCATTACCGAGCTTGAACTAAAAGTCGCTCTAAAACTTCAGTATTTTACTCACTAATTTACACCACTCTCTACTTTTAGGTCGTTCTGTATCAAATGTCCGTTTAAATATTTATTACGTTACTCTGTTATTTACAATGTTTATATTCACAGATTATAATGAACCGTTCTTAATCCTCTCTTTCTTGATAGTACTTGATTTTACATTGATTGATTGCAGTCATTGTTTAATTTGCCATCAAATACCATGGAAACACGCGTAGGCAGTAAAATACGTTATCATGGTGTTCTGGGAAGAGTGTTGTAACGACATACCGCATGAAACATGCTAAAACCAAATTTTATAACAAAAAGTTATTAGTTTTGGTATGGTTGTCAATGGCTGGAATAATTTTATTTCTCCTCTTAACCTAGAGGTGAAACTATTACGGCCATATCATACTGCAGTCATATTGACAAAACGTATCAAATACTTTTCAAAAACAACCTGGTTGATTAAAAGGGACCTTTACCTTTAGAAGAACAGATCTTACGTTTCACGACAGACATTTAAGAAACTAAACGAGCTGTGCCACGAATCCTTCCAAAAAAAAATGTATTCGCCAAACGTATCTCCAATGGATTTCCATCTGTTCAGGAATTTGGATAAAATTCATTAAAAGTAAAATCTTCTGGTTTTATTTCTTCACACAACCATGAATTTGAGGGAAGAGTTTGGTAAAATGAATAGAAGAGGGTAAATATTTTGAATAATATTTTTATTTTATTTCATAAAGTTGCGAAATAACAAATAATTAACAACTAAATAAACAAACGAAATAAACAAATAAATAATTAACAATTAAATATACAATAATCAAAATATCTTGGTATCTTGATTTCTTTTGATGTAAGGACTTTGATAGTTATTTCTGTAGAAAAAAAGGAAAAGTCCATAGATTATTTTCAGCTAACCATTATTAAAAGAAATACATACCTTAGCCACGTTTATACTATAATCTGTGCATGAGAAACTCAATGCTCTTAACAAGAAATAATATTCAATTGATATGAACTAAATTGTGTCCGCATTTCAACAGTTCATAAAAACAAAACTGTATATTTTGCTCAACATATTCAACATGATTGTAGCAACGTAAATATTGTTATATAAATTGATAAATCCTCTGAATATCGTGATTTTATGGCCTAGGATATTACTGAAATGCAGTGTACTAAGTTGGCCAGATTCGGTGGCTTGTGGTCGCAAAACCAGTTAGGAGACTTAAGGCACGTTTGCCATCTCTCTCGGTGCTTATCTGTAGTCGATATTTAACAAACAAAACCGATAATGCCCGCAAGCTAATATACCAATTAGTGAAAAAAAAATAATCGATTAGGATAAGTTGGCGGGACGATCATTTTATGAAGATTAGGGTGTATCGAATGTATTTATTAAGTGAAGATAAATTTTAGAATCATAAAAAATTGATGGCCGTTTAAGTTTTACTTGCTTGTTTATTTGTTCTTTATTTTTATTTTCCTAATCTTTATTTTTTTCTTCTTTCTATATTTTTTTTATCTTTCTTTTACTTTTTTAATATTTAGTACCAAAGATTACCACACATATCAATATTTCCTTATATAATGAACTGTTAATAAAAATTAATAAACATATTCATGACCAATAATTGTATATCAATACTATATTAAATTTTGTTATTGCTAATCCTTCCTACAACTATGAAGATGATGTAGATAAAAGTTGGTACAAATGGGTTTAGTAGTTTTACCACTATAAACCCTGTTGCAGAATGGTGATAGGCTCCCACATATCGGTCAATTTTTAACTTCTCTGAGATCCTCAGGTTGCACCACATAATTATAGCTTTTAAATAAAAATTTGCTAGAAGATATGAAAATTTCATGATCAGTTTCAAGCTTTATATAACACCGTACCTGTATATATATATATATATATATATATATATATATATATATATATATATATATATATATATTTCATTAAATTGAACAAATTTGAAATAAGTATACATAAGTGCTCACATATTCGTAAATACACGTTAGTAAACTAAATCTTTATAAAACATTATACTGATAGTATTGGAGAGAAAACTATCGGATTAGAGTCATTCGGTATCTCAATGGAGTTTATATCCTAAATCATTTATAAATGTTTTCAAAATTCAATTTCAATTTAGGCTATATTGACGAAAATTATATACTATTCTTTGCAAGAGATAAAACATGTATGTAACGGGATGATATCCTCTCATAGGTGTGCTGGTCTACAAGGTCCTAAGCTATCGGGTTACAAGGTCCGCTGTCCGTCATGTCTCAGCCGATCGAAATCAGCCCAAATAGCCTGGAAACAAAAACAAACTGCTCCGTTTTTACACTCCATTTACTAAATTTGCCGGACCCATTTCTTCAGCTTCCTCCGAAATAGAGTTGTGATGTTCCAGTCTAAGCGGAATTAGTATATGTCCATCAGCATATTTTATAAAAATAGGTAATACAAAAAAAAAAAAAAAATTCTCGCTATATATTTCAGTACCACCTTTTTTCCTTTACTGACCTAATTAAAATTTTTAAAAAATTGATTAATTTATAATAGATTGTAATACCAAATAAAAAGTACATAAAAATAAATATGAATAATTATCTGTATTATGAGACACAATGTCCTCATAGAAAGACTATAACATAAGTATGGTGGTATAGTTTGGAATTTTATTATTGAAGACAAAAATAAATAGATTGTAAAAAAGGAACTTAAAAAATTACTAATACGCTTATAATATCTATCTATAAGTTATTGATCATCTTCTTCTTCTTAATATAAAAATTTAAGTATTTGGGAGATATAAAAATTTGGGAGATTCATAAATAAGAAACTCCGGAAATCTATGGTCTTTGAAAGAAGTGAGAGAAGTATGGAATCAAAATTGGCATTCCCGTATCTTGACCGTATCAAAGTCTCCATTTTTGATAGATGGAGTGTTATACCTTGATATTCCAACCTGAGCACTTGCTGTTTTCATAATTCAAAACTCATTCTCTGCTTACTTTATCTAAGTACTCTCGATGGTTTCCTGGTAGGCTCTGCGGTAATTTCCAACATTATCTGACTGATCCTTCGTAACCTCTAACTCACAATCAGTAAGCTTGTCTTTCTTATCATTTCCTAGTTGTTTAACGAATGATTGGTATGTATTGGAAAATGAGAGTATAAATTAAGTAATTTTCTATTTCCTTTTGATCTAGGTATAAATAATTTCAGCAATCAAGTTTTAATGCAAAAAAAAAAATGCTTATATTTTGACTTATGTTTTCTGGTTTAAGACTATCCTGTAGTTTCGTTGATCAAAGTTGACTTAATTGATCCCGTGATGATTCAAGTTGTAGAATGAATGAGTTCAATAATCAGAATGAAAGATATCTCAGCACTGCTATGATCTAGAATTTACACCCAAAACTCAAGAGCAGGATTGAACATGAAAAGTATAAGCCTCTTTGAGTATATCTTTTTCAGCACCCTATTCGTTTCTCATAACTCAATGCAGGAAGCTCAGAATGTTCCATTATCCAAAACAACCCATGAGAATCGGTATTCCAGTTTATCTTCCATTTGTGAGGTGCGTGGCGATTAAGAAAAAAAACTCGATTCGAGCACCTCCATGTAGATATTGTCGGACCTCTTCCGCCCTCCAGCGGTTCACCCGCTGGCCAGAGGCATGCCCTTTAGAGGAAATTACAAGCAATAAAGTGGCGGAAGCAATGGTGGGGCCATGGATCTCTCGGTATGGTTCGCCAGCAAGGATTACTACGGACCAAGGACGCCAGTTCGAGTCTGACCTATTCATAAACTTTACACGCATCCTTTGCATTGAAAGAAGTAGGACAGCGGCTTACCATCCTCAGTCGAACGGTTGCGTGGAGCGGTGGCACCGATCCCTTAAGGCATCCCTAATGGCAGCGCTGAACACGGAAGGCTGGACAAAAACACTATTTTATTTTCCTCTTTATTCCTAACCAAATCGTAATTCCAATCGTGATGTCCTTATACAAGCCTTAGTCAAAAATTTAGACAACAATTAATATTTTATTTCCACACACTAGAAAACAGGTAACAGTAGTATATATGGTTATAGGTATCAGCTGTAGTGAGGTTTCTCATGGATTTGCCACTGCATTATATGAAAATGAAAATTAGGTAAACTTCTAAACAAAAATAATTATAAATTAAAAATACATCTATATAAAAACAATGGTTCAAATAAAATGTAAATATATTAACTGCGGCAGTGGCAAATCCATTTCACATAACCTCTTTGGTTATCACGCCAACTCATAGCCGATAACCTTCTCCAAACAGTGTTGCCCGCTAAACATTTATCGAAATAGTGGCTTTCAAACTTCAAGTGAATCCTTGTTTCAGTGTTACTTCTGGTTTCCTTTTTTTAAGGGAAAACGATCTATATTTTATTTCAGCTGAGTTTTAAGACAACATTAAGTTTATAATTCTGTTGCTTGAAATTCAAACAACTGTACTGTCAATAATATTTGACCCAGCGCATTTTTAAGTAGATATTTAGCAAAATCTAACGAATGAAATAAACGTACTTAGCGAAATATGAATCCTGGTATATTTTTCTTGTAATTTGTAGATGTTTTTGCCAGTCCGGTCAAATTTAGTATTTTAAAGTCCAAAAAGGACAGTCGAGCTTTATTTTCTTTGGAAGTTACTGTTAATCCCATCTAGGCTGTTATATTGTTTTAGCAAAATGTAAATTTTAAATAACTATGTTTTAACGTAAACATCTTACTTAAACACCTTTTCACCAAGAAGAAAACCCATACACAGTTCTATTTATCTGCTTAACACATTTTGTTAAAAATTAGACACTTGTTCACAGGGATGACAAATATAGAGCCTGAAATTGATGATGAAAATTTCTCATTTTCAATTGAATTGTTTTTAAAAACGCAATAAATATGAAGTGCGTCCTGTGGATCCCATTGAAATTAAAACATCGACCAGTATATGTTTGCCTATCACCATTCTGCAACAGGGTTTACAATGTTAAAACTACATAACTCATCGGTACCCAATTTTAACTACATGATCTTCAAAGTTCTAAGAAGGTTAAGCAATAATCAAATGTACTAGTGTTGAGTGGCGGAAAAGAGGTTTGCCTAACTGACATACACTTTCATGGTTAGAAATTAAAATCCAACTTGATATAATCGATAAATTTATTTCTGCCGAAGATAAGTTCTTTACTTATGAGAGAGTAAGAGACAAAGCTACGAGTAAATAATTATTGCTAGTGAATAATAAATCAAATTACAAAACAAATAGAATATTGGCATTTCCATTCAAAAATAAGTTTAATAATTAAAATTAATAAACAATATAAAATTTAAAGGTATATAAATTTTATTACCAGCTAATCCAACTGCATTCCAGAAGAAAGATCCTTCACCTGGTGTCGTGACAAATGCCTATTGCTCAGGTAGGAATAACCTTTCTGTTAGTCACTATCGCTAGAATCCTTTTAGCCACTTCTAACGAAACTTTTGCAGGATATTAGGTTGGACAAATTTTTCAACCAGGTCAGGCTCTAGGGTGCACCTTAGTGTTACAAGTTCATATTTTATATATAATTTAATCTTAATATCATAACATCCGTCTGGTTGCTTTCTACTCTTTCTTTTTTTTTTTTTTTTTTTTTTTTTTTTTTTTTTTTTTTATAAAAATTATGGTACTATTCACGTAATATGAAAATCACAAAATTCAATTCATAATTATATTGTACTGTATGTGAGACAAATTATTATGAAACTTTTTAAAAATAAATATTCATAAAATGACATAAAATTGAGAGAGAAATACTGTCATTTAAAATTTTCTTTACTAATTGCGGAATTTTATTGTTTATTATTTTAAGTCAATTCATTTTTAATTTATCACACATCTAATATAGACCCATGTATATATTATATACAGTTGTAAATATTATTTAATAAATAAATTAAATTATATGAAATTATATATTAATATGTTTAATTAATATGTAAATATGAATGTCGAAGTACGTCAGATACATTTGTAAGAAACGTACCAATTAAAAAAACGGTCCTTTCAAACTTTTGGTTGCTTTGAAATAGAATATATATATATATATATATATATATATATATATATATATATATATATATATATATATATATATAAGTTAAGTTCGCCCAGAAGGAAAACATAAAAAAAAAAGAAGGAAATTAGGGAGCTAAATGATACTCACAAGTACTTGATGAAGACTCACTTTATTGCTCTGCAATCCTCTTTATATACATTTGGTAGTTGTTTGGGATTAACTTTAGGGATTAGGATGTATATTATTCCCCTATACATCTTAACTCCCCCCCCCCACCAGTTTACGAACAATTCTCGTAAACTCCTACTCAGGCCAAACAACCGACCATATTCAAACATACAAAAATCAATGTTACAAATAAATAAATTAAAAAAATAACACTTCTGTACTTAACTTAAAACTTTCACCATACTTTGACATGTCTTTACAGATCTCATTCAGTACAAAACTAAAATACAACGAACAAAAAGAACTGTTACACTTCTTCTAATCCTTTCACATAATCTACTATTTACACTAATGCCCTTGCATAAATAACAGGATACCCCTCGAACTCCGTTTAATGAAAACGGGAAACAGTAATATGAGAAACGAACAACACGAATGAGAAGAATAAACAGTAAAAATAAACAAGAGCAATAACGAAAAAATGACGCTAATCAGCGAGAAACGACTCAGAACGACAAAAGAAACGAGAATAACGGAGTCGAGATACACAATAAAACGGGAGTGTTAATTTAACGGAATCTTCAGTTGTTCCAGATGCACCGCCCTTCGTTTCCGGGGATCTTGCTTACTTTGGATGGTGACAACATTATGTTCCTGAATCGCAATGACTTTGAAGGGCCCATGATAGCGTAGATCCTCCTTACTTCGGTTCGACACTATCTTCCGGTATACGATAGTTCCAATTCCGACCCTTTCCATTCCATCACGAACCCTCAGATTCTCCCAAGTCACCCTCCTACTTTTTTGCTCATTGAGCCTCTTCCGCACTTTTCCCCATCTGAGCACGATTACCATTTTTTTGGCCACCTACGTCGCATCAACCTCTTCATCCACTAATGCACCGCGGGTGTCCCTCCTACGTTCTCGAAGGCCAAATATTTCAAATGGCGAAAAACCCATAGCTGTATGTATCGAATGGTTGTACGCCACTATTGCCTTAGGCCTTGCCATGCCCGCCTTGATCCCCTTTTCCGCGTAGAAAAACGCGAAGGTGATCCCCCTGTGTACTGTGTAAGCGTTCGATCACCCCTCGGCCTTTCGGGTGTCCTGGAGTATTCAGATGCCATGCCACATCCAACTTCCGACCTGACACTGGCGTTGTCAAATTCTCGCCCCCCCGTCCGAAGTTATCCTCTCCGGTACTCCATAAAATTGAAACCAGATTCGTAGGGCCTCAAGTACCGCCTCCACCGACCTATCCTCAACCAGGTATGTCAACGCTACTTTGCTGAAAATATCCAGGACAGTAACCCATTTACATTCTTTCCATGTGAAAGTGTCTATTTGTGAGTCTGTTAGTGGTCCTATTGGTGTCTCCATCTCTCCCTGTCTTCCGGTAGGGGGGTGACGATCGTATTTCGTTTTATTACAAATTTCGCACCTTTTGATCACCTCCTCAATAGTCTTCCGCATTTTAACTCCTGCGGAGTCTGCTCCTCCTCCCCGCCCGCAGGGCGTTCACCTCCATCGGCTCCGCCTGGTTTGCTCTTCTGCGCCTATTGATGTAAGGGCACTGTCTCGCAACGTGGCCTTCTGTGCCACATTCGAAACACCTTGTGCGGGGCACTGCGCCACCAAATGGCCTGGTTTCCCGCACCCATGGCATTTCCTTTCTCCTCTCCTCCAAGTCTTCTTGTCCGTTTCTTGCCTCTTTTCCCGCTTCACTGGCTGTTCCCGACCTCTGAAATTGGTGTCCCTTCTTCTCCATGGGTCTCCTCGAGGATGCGAGCTTTTACCTCCGTCAGTCCGTTTGTAGGTGGCCCTGCTCCTCCAGTCCTCCTTCCGAACATCCTCATCTCCAGTGCTGGAGTCCACCATTTCCCTCGCACATTCTACGAAATTCTTGTCTCTGGGGAGTCCTTCCTTTTTCCCAGTTTCCTTCGCAAGCTGGACCTTCAGGATAGTTGATAAAAACGCGATCCTCCCCTCCACCTCCACTGCGTCCGCCGTCTTCCTCATCTTCTCTGTAATCTTGTTGAAATGCGCTAGTATTGATCCCGCATACTGACCATTTGATTGATGGTTCTTCCTCGCCTCGCGGAACATACGAAAGATGTCCTCTTCTGGAGTCCAACGGCCGCCTCCGAATGCTTTTTTAAGGCGGTCCTTCACTAGGGCCCATGCAGTATCCTCGTCTGTTTGTATGATATTGAGCATGCCGCGCTTGGCACGGCATTCTACCGCCGCTCTCAGCGCGCAGGCATCCACAGGATCCAAGAGATTCTCGGCCGTCTTTGCTTCTATTCTAGCCATCACTCTGTCTCCTCCCTTCAGGAAGTGATTTAGCTCCCCAATCCCTCCATCGTATTATCAGCAATTGCCCTTCTCAAATCTTGCGATATGGCTGTTTTAAGCTTCAGCAGTTCAAGAGCATTTGCCTTTTGTGCTGCTATAATTGCGTGGGCCACCGCTAATGTTTCTGGTGGTAGAGACTGCATCTCTGGCTGCACTTCGAACGATGGCGGTTTCAAAATGTTCTTATTTTCCATTCAGAATTTAGTCCACACAATAAGAGAGATAAGTAACGTGAGAAGAACTTAGATGTTATGACGCTCAAAAATGCTTTTAGCGGGAAAAAATAAAAAAACTCACCAAGAGAATATGCTCGAGCGTTCCCGTTTTTCGGCACCAGTTAAGTTCGCCCAGTAGAAAAACATAAAAAAAAAGAAAATTAGGGAGCTAAATTATACTCACAAGTACTAGATAAAGACTCACTTTATTGCTCAGCAATCCTCTCTGTATACATTTGGTAGTTGTTTGGGATTAACTTTAGGGATTAGGATGTACATTATTCTCCTATACATCTTAACTTATATATTAATTCAGGCTATATAATAACTTATTTTTGCGAAGTTTCGAGGCTGAATTGTTTTTATAATCATGCTATGCAATGAAAAAACAAACTACAATAAAATTATTTAAATTGCACAGGCTGTTTCAAAAATAAAGCTAGCAATACTACAAATATATAAAAACATACGTTAGAATATATAACTATAGAAATTACAAAATATGGAGGAGTATGAAACTTCTTACAATGTTACTGGTAGATATGCTACTGGTATCTACTACTAAATTATAATAATTCTTGTATAAAAATTGAACTGGGGAAATTCGGGGAAAAGGTAAGGGATAAGGGCTAATGCTACAGGTAGATGGAATTTCCATTTACTGTGCAATATATAAATAAATGGTTTATTATGATGTATATTATATATACACTTTTAGAATAACTGGATCTCCTGAAGAATAAATATACTATACTATTCTTTACATACAAACACTATCAGAAAGAAAAACATTCACAAAAAACAACTATAAAACTGATACACTGTCACATTCAAAAATGGTGAATACTTTTGGGTGAATAAGCGGAATATTAAAAAAAAATGGTAACCATAAACAAAATTTTAAAATCACGCAATAAACAAAAAATCAGACTTACATACATACATACATACATACATACATACATACATACATACATACATACATACATACACACATACATACTAACATACCTACATTCTAACACATGTTATTCCAATTTAATACACTTAGATTAATAATATACATTTTGTGATTTATTTTATTATATTTTTTCACTCTATATGTTGTATGATTTGAGGTTCTTTATTTTTTTATATTATTTTTCATTTTATTTATTGTATTATATATTACGAGGTTATTTATTTAATTTTCGTTTCTCATTATTTAATTATTATTCTCATTATTCTCATTTATTTAATTTGATTTTTTCTCATTGTAAATATTGTCAGAATGGATCCATAAAGTCATCCATATTACTTATTTTCCTCTTTGAGTCAGATTCTAATACTTTCTCAATAAAAGATTTCTTATTGTTAAACAAAAAAAAAAGTTCATTAAAAATAACTAAAGATTTAATCATGATCAAATTAGGTGATTGATTCTAGGAAATGGTTCATCAAATAGCTATGATTAAAATATATATATATATATATATATATATATATATATATATATATATATATATATATATATATATATGAGAGATTCATCAACATACATATCCATATATTTGTTGTATTATTTTAAATATTTTCAAATTTATTGTTTTTAATACTCTTTACTATAATTATATAACATTTTAAATCGATGAAATATCTTTATATATATAGGAGATTTCATCAACATACATATCATATTGTAGAAAATATAGTGTAGACATATGTTTGTATGCAGCTTAGAATTAAATATTCCGTTCGAGAATTCTCTTCCTGTAACTTGAGGACGACTGCTAAAGGTCAGAGGTTACTCGGGGTTGAAATGGCTGTCGGTTATAATCCGCAGATCTCCCTTGCTCCGATATTGGAGTCTAGAATGATGAGCCCTGTTATTGTCAAATATTTCGCTTACACAAAATTTAATTAATTTATAACAAATAATGCAATTGTGTATCCCATGTATTGATCTCACGAAATATAGGAGATTGCTCTATTGAGGAGGAGAACAAAAGGGTTTGGGGTCAGTAGCGCAGGTGGTGAAGTGCTGCTTTGTACCTTAGGGTCAAAGTGAGAGCAATTACTTTTCTCCTCTCTCAGTTCAATACAATTAGCCAAGTCCTCTATATCTTCTGTGCTTCTCATTGGCATTTAAATCTATTTATTGATCCGGCTTCAGTTGAGAAAAAAAAAATCTGAATCAAAGAATGGTTAATACAGGAATAGAATAGAAATAGAACATAATGGTAAAAGAGAATTATTTGCGTCTGTTTCAGTCAGGTAAATGACAAGAAAATCTTCATTACTCAGACAGTAAAATAATTAGTCATAACTTTATTTTTATTTATTCATTTATATTTGGGGTCATTCCATATGAAATCAACTAAATAAAATAAAATTAATTACTTGACCATCTAAGAATTTGATAAAATTTGGTTTATATATAAATATACGTATATATATATATATATATATATATATATATATATATATATATATATATATATATATATAGAGAGAGAGAGAGAGAGAGAGTGAGAGAGAGTTGTAAAAACGGGCACTGGTGTAAATATGGGCACCCCTCCCTACTGACTATGGAAGATATTGAAGATTGGCGGTGAGGACTGTCTATGGAGTCATTTGCTAATATGAGAAAGCATTGAGGAGTTGGAACCATTAATATTAAACTAGTGTGGATGCAGCTTGAGTTTTTGTTCAAATTAGTGTTTATTTTGGACTGCAAACTTTCGAGAGACATGTAAAATCGTTTTCGTTTCATGTTGTTTTGTTTATTAAAAAACAAGTTCACAATGATATCTGGAAAGTGGAGATCTTAAGCACCTTTAGTTACGGACGCTTTTAGATTACATGTGATAATGGCCATCTTTCTTAGGAGGAATTGTAAATATGCGCATCCTTTCTTGGTGTAAATATGAAACCCCATATCTCCGGGAACTTCGACAAATCTCTTGTTAGACATCACGGCTTGAGTATTTTGTAAAGTTCTTTGAAGACACTCGGGGAAAGGTGTTGGTAAAATGTCCCCTAATGTGGGGGAGCCAGTTATGATTGCGATTTCAGTAAATAATTATATATATAATATTTTTAAGAGATTTCAGATTATCCTAACAACCCCTGACTACATCAGTTCGGAAAATTTTCGCTCTACTGGAACTAAATTGATGTCTTACAGGCGTCCTAAGTATATAATTAATTATAGTAATAATCACCACTTACTTAAAAAACAATTTAAAACACCCTTTTTTAAAATTGTTATTTAACTATGAACCCATTAGCCTCCCATTTTGAAATTTCGATAATGACTTACCAAAAGTGTAAACTCTTTTGGGATTATGGGATACTTTAGGTAATGAAAAAATGGTGCTTTTCTTTATTTCTATGAGAACAACTTTCGTAACGAATCAAATTCTTAGGTTCATATTTTATTTTAATGTTGAACTGCCTATGATTGATGCATTTTATTATATTACGGCAAGTTAGTTTAAGGTTTGATTATGTTGTGAACTTCAATTTAAAGTTTGTAGTGTATTGTGCTATAGTACCACTTATTTTAATACCGCAAATTAAATGTTTTTCTGTTTTAATTATTAAATTTTCTATTACCTATTTAAAACAAAAATGTATTTTTTTTTTAGTTGAAGCTACGTGGTCAAGTTAAGCAATGTAGATTGTGGAGAACTGAAAATGGATTCTGGTGTTTTGAAAACTTTGCATTAAGAAAGTATATTCTATGAAAAAAGGTACTAAGGAGTTTTGATGGCTTTTTAACAGAACAGTAGTATTTTAAATTATGTTACAAAAGTTTAATTCTAATCTTTGAAATCCAATAAATTGATGAAAACCCTTGAGGAATTACAGATCGGTTTAATAAAGGCTTTTAGATACATGAACGACAAAGCAACACTCCGTTAAAGCAGATACACGACATATGCAAAAAATCAGAAGAAGCTGGTTGATGGATCGCCTCCTCACAGCCTCAGTAATGCATGAGGGATAGGGAACAGAGATTGCTGTCAGTTCCCCACGCATGTCTTTTTCAATATTTGATAATCGATCGATTTGGTTTAACATCTATCCAAGTTTAGTGGCATCTTCTATAAGTATCTTTTTTGTAGATAAGTTTAATATTTTATTTATTACTCCTAGCTGTACAGCTTTATAATTTGGTCTGTATTATTAAGGAAAGGTTTTATTCTAATGTTGATACTATCAAGAAGTAAAGAAACATTGTTATGTAACTCGCAAAACAATTTAATTTTGAACTCTTGAACCTTCATTTGATCAAGATGATTTCACTTTAATATGGTGTATGATACACTTTTCCATTATATTTGTGTGTTTAGCAGGTCATCAAAGAAATGTATTTGCAATATATTTCTATTGTGGAAGATATATTTCTATAATGGAAGATCTTTTCGAATTATCGATTCTTGAAACGGCAGCTTGAATAAAGTGTAAGCCTTCCTATGACTATTAGATGGCTCAGAAGGAAGATATTCTGTGTAAGTATAGAATGTATTTTGACAAAATACTAGACTATCCACTTTAAAATAATGCTTATTCAAGTAGAGGTTGTAAAAAAAAAGGTTATACTATCATGGATAGGAAGATTTTAGTCTCATCATTGTTGATTTTGTTATCCAATTCCAGTCCAAGGTAACATTCAGTAAATATCCTCTGTAAAGTCTAACAAGGGGAGGACACACTCAGTCTCTCACGGATCTTGTTGGCAATTTGTTTGGAGGTTCCTGGTCAAAAAATATTAGATACGTATTTTGCCGTTCCGACCAATGGGCCCTAGAAGCCGAGAAAAAAAAAATAAAATAGCATTAAACTAATTTATTTTTTATCTCGAGTTTAAAAGAGAGTTTCCTGAGTTTTTAGGGTGCTAAAATACAATTCTTGGGCTAAAAAAAGTTTCTATCACATTTTACAGTGTATAAGCTAAACTTTTTTTAAGTGAAGTACGTTCAATATATTTTTTTTCACAAGAACCGACAACGGATTCGAATTCAGCATTCAAAAGAACCCTTAAATACGAAATTTCATCCAAATAGAAAAATAAAAATTCGTAACCTTCAAAATTTGCCTTACCAAATGGTAGGCAACTTTTGTTTAAATTGACAAAAATTTGAATTACGTTTAGACGGTTAAACTTTATTTTTTTTACACGGAATATAGGGTGGTAATACGCTTGAAATAACTTTGGTTTCATCATCCTATCTGGTTTCAAACTCAAGCTAAAAATCAAAATGTTTTTCGGATTTTACAATTTTTTAATAGGTTTTTGTTCATCGAATTTTACATTTATAAACATCAAAAGAAAGCTGAGACTCTCCTCTTTCCAGCCATACCAACCAGTGAATTGCGTGACAAAGTAATGTCGATTTCAAGGTATGTAACCAATAATCGGTTTAAAAATTTCATTTTCCTCGAAGAGGGGAAAAAAAATGATATTTTTTTTTTTTGTTGAATAAGCGTTTTTTAATGTTTTTGAAGGTGCTGAATTAGAATCTGACGTCAATTTTCGTGTTAAAAAATCTATAGAGGTAGTTTGCTTGAAAAACTAATAATTTTTTTAGAATTTAATTAACCTAAACCAAAATCTATGGAGCGACTGTATTTTTCCTTGAATTCTCAACCAAAACTAAAAATATTGGTGTCAGAATCATGTCAATATCATTTTTTAAACTCGAGATAAAAAATAAATTAGTTTATTTTTTTTTCTCGGCTTCTAGGGTCCATTGGTCGGAACGGCAAAATACGTGTCTAATATTTTTTGACCAGGAACCTTCAAAAAAATTGCCAACAAGATCCGTGAGAGACTGAGTGTTTCCTCCCCTTGTAAGTTAAATTACGCATAGAGAGTTATTAAATAGTTATATCATAGTTATTATTATTAAAATAATAACTATGATAGAAACTATAACAATTTTCAAAAATAAAGTAGGGAAGGGTTAATTTAAATATTGAAAATCAGTTCCAAGTATAAAATTAATGTAAAGTAACTAAAAATTTAAAATCTACTACTAAGGCTCTTAAGGTCTAAAAACATTTAAAATTTCGTTCGATACTCGGTGATGGATAGGTAATATATGATAATAGGTTTTTATCCAAAAAAATACAATTTATTATTTTCTTCGGTAATGAAGGTCGTGGGTTCGAATTCCACCTGGGCGGATTAAAATCGATTTAGTGGTGGACCCACGAAATGAATCTTGACATTCCCATTCATACAATTAACTGTTTACACTCTTCATTATTAGTCCAGTCAATCTAGGCCCAAAATGGTCAATCAGAGTAACTAAAAATACTAGTTCTAATTTCTTCAGGAATGTGTAGGGGATGGTCCCCTGAACAAGAACAAATTAGGTCCCTCCAAAATTAACTCCGAAAACGGTGCATTGCATTGAAACAGATTGTGTATACAAAATTAAAGCTTTTTTAATTTACTACAAGTTCGGTAATATACACAATTGCTATATGCGAAAAACTTAAAAATGGAATATTTATAACCCCCATCCCCTCCAAGCGGCACTGGAATTTGGAGGTACTTTATTGTTTCTTGTTCAGGAGTCCATCTCCTAGACATTCCTGAAAAAAATGGAACTAGTATTTTTATTCCTCCGGTTTTCATATGTTGACTGAACTATATACTCTGAATAATAAATTGAAGATTTAATATCATGAGATTTAAGTTTATGAGAAAATGAAATTTACTCTTTGATGCCTGATAAATAGGGCTATGCTAATAGAATAGAGAATCTATGACATGTAATGTTATTACCTTGAAAATGCTTGGTACTATAACATAAATAATAAATTTTTGACAGTACAATATGAATATTTTTGGAATATTATAAAAACCACCGAGTTACCAAAACTTTTCTTAAAAATTAATTATATTTAATTCATCTAAAGTAGATTAGTGAACATTAAGAAAAAAACAACATTGTGAATGTGATGAAGTTGTAATAAGTAAAAATATAATAAAATCTTGTATGGTTCAATATCCAACTGGAAAAATTACATCAATTGTATACTTTTTTTAGTAACTTTAGTTTTAATTCTCAAGTAATGACCTAAATGATCTCTGGAATCATATCACATAATAGGTTTTCTGGTTATTTAATACATATGCATTCATCTTTAAAAACTAACAGTAATCGAATAGGCAATTGTCTAAAAAAGTCTTTAAATAAAACTTTATTGGCATAATATACGTTACAGTATTAGCCCGCTATATCGGACTAAATGGGCACGACCCCACCTTGACCGCTGAAAGTCCAAATTAAGTGTAACGGCTGAATTTTTTTTATTTATTTATTTTTTTATAATACACATATTTTATTACCTCAATTTCATTTGAAATATTAATCAAGTAATCAATGGTTATACCTATGTTTTTAACCAGATGAGAGCAGTATTTGAAAAGTTTAGAGATTTCAATTTAGAATCAAGAATATTGTGGTAGAAGGAATCAAAGGTTTTAGAAAATTAAAGAAATATCAGGAAGGTTAAATTATTTTTTATCCATTGCGGCCTTGATGTGTGGAGTTGCCGGATAGAAACAGGACAAGTTAATTGCGGTCTTCGGGGAAATTGGAAAGGTAGCTTTTCACTAATCTTTCAAGGGGTTTTGAAAGGTTGTAAAGGATAGCGATCGGTAGTATTTGGGAAACATGAGATTCGGATATTTGCTTATGGGATAAATTACAGCCTTTTTCCAGGAAGTAGGAAATACGGATTACTTGAGAAAAAAATATGTGAAGAGAACTGGTAGGATTTCAGAAATAACATAATTTTATTTATTTAACAGGAATGTCATCTAAGCCAGCGGAATCGAGGTGGGATTTCTTAATGGAGAAAATAAGGTAAGTTGAAAAGATATGTGAAAAATAAAAATATTTATCTTTAAATGCTGGCAGTAAGAAAGATAAGTGAGAGGAGAAAAAAAAAAAGTGGAACAAGAGGAAAAGACGAAATATAAGGACTAAGATAGGAATATTAAACACTATTTCTGACTAATACTCAAAACGTATGTATTGTAGAATATAAACTAAAAATTGACCTGTAGCACATTGACAATCGGAGTTTGGATTACCAGGATAATATTACTTTTTCTTTAGTTACTACCAGTTGTCTTTTTTTCTTCATAGTGGGACATATATTTTTCCTTTAATGTTTTAGTAATGATTAACATACTTCGTTTTAGTATAATGATATATTTTTAAATGTTGATGCCAATATGTGAAACAAATTAGCAGCTGGTGAATTAAAATAATCAAGCTGATTCAATTAGAGCTCTCTTCGAAAGAATCTGGGGTTGGTATTCTTCTTATTGCTGTTCCTAATTAATTTTGAAGTTAGATTTTTTAAGAAATTGTCTTCTTTCCATTTCAATCTTTGTAATTTTTTTCTGGGCTGCCTGCCAATCTATTTGTTCTTTTGGTATTAGCTTTTTTTTTTCCGGCGTGCTCTCTAGTTACTCCCTTTTTCTGAATTAGGTTCTGAATCAAGCTTGGAAGAAAAATAATATGAGTTTATTTCATATTTATTTATGAGTGGCAAAGTAGACTAGGTATTGAAATGATCTGATGTAATATTGAAAAATAGTCTTCTAGTTGTTATGAAATATTCAGATTTAGCTGCAAAACACTTGTGCACATTAATCCTTCATCGAATGAACTAGAACATATTTGTCAATAAAATGTGACATAACCTCTTCATCTACCTTTTAATTGATAATCATATTAGTAATTTGAGTTATAAAAGTAACTTAGAAGAATTAAAGACAAATTAAAATAATTTAGTTATGTTTCCTATTTATATTAATTTTACACTTTTTTATTATAGTTATCTGCTTTTTTTTAAATTTTCTTAATTAGATAACTTCTTTGTTCCTCTTTGCCGTTTAATTAATCAGAAACTGCTTATCGATAGCATAAGTGCCATTTTACTCCAGTTTACGAGGTGAGAACAGTGCTTGGATATCACTAAGATCAATAAGATATCGCTTATTGAAAATATTTTCCACCACTTTCCTTTTTTTGTTATTAATAACTATTCAGATATTAACTGTTTCGTATAAATTTTTATTTTGTGGTAAATGTATGTAGTCCACTGCTCGCCACCTACACGTGTTCCAAGTTCAATGTATCGTTACAACGACAAGCTATGTATAATGGGTGGTATTTTTAAACCGCATAGCTGCGGTGTACCTCTGCTTTAATTAAACCTTACCTGTGACCTTTACCCATACCTGCCTGACCTTTGGGCGAAATTGATAATAAAATATACATATTCCCCTTCTCCTGAATTCGAGTGGGAGTTCTTCAGAAGCTGCATTTCATTATTCATTAGAAAATGAACTGAAACTCAGCTTCAAATTTCTAGTGCGTAGTGGAAACTAATGGCACCTCCTTCCTTTACACAAATAAAACGAAATTAGAAAACATTATTAATAAGCTCACAGTCTTAATAAAAAAAAAAACTTTTGTTGAAATTAATAGCTAAATATTTGTAATTATATGACATCTCTTGGACATTGTAACAGGAGAGTGGTCCATAATCTCAAGTTCAATCGGTATTACTTGGCAAGTATGATGGTCGAATGACAATGAATATTTGCATTGATATTTAAATATTGGAAAAAATAATACTATAAAAATAATCTTAAACAATAATTATTACATTACATACTTACCGAACTCTGATAAAATGTATATATATATATCAATTTGTTCTATTTTATTTTACTTTAATACCAGAGGGAATAAAGATCTTTACGGGCTTTAATATTTTTATTTTGCTTTCTTATTTGTCAGAATGCATGCTGTGAGGGGGGTTGGCAGGGAGGAAGCAAAATTCCCGGGGCCCGGGCTCGTGGGGAGCCCGTGTGACCTCTTAGAAATGTTACCTTATGTAAACGATTATATGACAACTTACCGTATACCGTAAAATGGGGTCACATTAGTACGGGGGTTGAAATTGATACACAATTGTTTCTGTGGTGATTTCCTTCTGGCATGTTGTTGTGTAGACTTTTACCAAATGAGAGCGCATGTATGAGTCGTTTCGTGGGCTCTCATTTGGTAAAAGTCGACACAACAACCTGACAGAAGGAAATCACCACAGAAACAATTGTGTACCAATTTCACCCCACCGTATTAATGTTACCCCATTTTACGGTAAGGAAATTAATCAAACATTGTAGTTTATTGTTAAAAAAATATATTGTATTTTTTGGATGATGTTAGGAGGGGGAAGAGTTAGAGGCAGCAATATATTTTTCCCGGGGCCCGGGTTGGCTTTTGCCGGCCCTGCATACTAAGTGCTAGTATCGTATCTATCGAGCTGGTATGGCACTCTTGGCCACAACAAACTATCAAACAAACCTTTACTCTTCACGGAGGACTGTGCGCCTCTCGTCACAACTAGACGTGGGAACTTCTTTTATATTACACTAAGCCAAATGCAATTGCATTGTGGTCAGAGCTCGTCTCAGATGTGATATTCCAGTCGACAATGTGTCTAATCAATGTTAGGGGGGCTAGCGTCACGTCAACGTAGCTCTCCCTTCGCCCAAAGAAACTGGGGGTGGTAGAGGGATCATTGTCAACTATTAACTCAACGAGACTAGCATACATACATACATAAATATACGGCGCTACAAGTCATTGCTGAATCAGGGCTCTATCCAAAAGTTTTCGCCATTCGTTTCTATTCTGAGCAGCAGCCATCCAGTCTGGTGTTCCAAGGGTGTTCCTGGCATCTGCACGAACGCTATCCATCTATCTAATTTTGGGTCGTCCGACTCTTCTAGTTTGACTATCACCTTGATAGTTAATTTTTTTTGGAATCTCGTTCTCATTCATCCTGGCGATGTGACCTGCCCATCTGAGCCTCCTCACACTGATCCACCCAGCTATGTCTGTGTCCTTGAAGAGTTCGCAATTTTTTTTGGTTTTTTCTTCTTCTCCAAATGTCACCCTCCCGGATCGGACCTGAAATTCTCAAGATCATTCTTTCAAAGATAAGTGGCCTATTTTCACCAGCCTTATTCCAGCAACGAGTCTAGCATCTCTCTTATTTGTTCGATTGGATCTCCATACCGTGCTCCAGGAATTAGTGTCTGAGATCAAACGATCACGTTTCCTGAATTTCGTTTTATTGCTTTCATAGCAGATATAACACCTTCAAGATTATTTCTATCGGAAAAGTACACTGATGCTAGGGTAAAGGCGATGATACCCACCTGAAGTAATAAGCCACACTATCTGCCCAAGTATACTGCTCAAGACCCATCACATCAAGATTCGGGTTGATAATCCTTGATAATCCAACAACCTTGTTCCCATGGCAGTTCGGTTCCTGAACCGCCATAACGTTATAGTGTAAGGCGAGAGTTTGTAACTCATCCGCGAAAAGACACCGACGGCCCATGTTAAGCTGAAGGATGTTGATCTTATTCATAGAAGGTTCTTTTCGCTACCTTATTGGGCCACTTTAGGTGTACAAAGCATTCTAGACTGCCTGTCCTGTGCTTCCTTTGATCAACAGGATCATTTGCTCATTCACAATTTATGCAGGATGGGCTTTTCAGGTCTTTCTTTTCCAAGCAATCCTTAATTATATGATCGCTAAAGGCACACCAAATACAGACTGGTACATCAGCTGTACAGTTGGCTTTTGTGTAACCGTAACCCTGACACTTAGTGTGCCGAAGGTCTATCTGTGCGTCAAGATAGTGCTTAAAGGTTATCGTCCACCATCCTTCATCCATCTTTCCCCTTTCCAAAAGCAAGAAACGGGCTATTGGATGCACTTCCAACACCCAATTTTTGGTGAAGCATTTCTAGCTACGTGGATGGAGATCATTCATGACAAGAGGAGTGGAGCTTCTCGGGCATTATTTCCCATAATAACTTTATTAAATCATCCAAGTTCCAAGAGTGAGGCACACCTAGCACTTCCATTCTGGGTTTCTTCCTCAGGGCTAATTTGGCTTGTAGATCTTTTTATCACAGTCCTTGACATTCAATCACTTTGGTAGCATCACTAATATCATCTATTATTATTTTTTCCATTCTTTCTTTATTTACTTCTATTTGTTTATTATTATTATTATTTTATTTCTTAATTTTTTATTGCTACTTCTTTGCATTTTTTTTTTATTATAATTTAGGGGGTTCAGCTTCAGGCTGTGTGAATTGGAATGTTGCACTTGATGCTGAAACCCCTTTTATAAGTCTCGGGCACTAAGGTCTTGATTATGATTTCTGTTATCAACTCATGTACTTTCTGCGACGAAAATATTTCATCTATCCCCTTCTGAACATTAGAAGTGAGATCGCTAGAACTGTTTTCATATTTTCTATCCACTAATTTTTTAATGATACCGATAAAAGATTGTACTGTACCGTTAATGTGATCACAAACATTTATAACAGTTTTCTTATCGTTTCTAACCATGCTACAAAGATTTTTTTTAAATGCGTCTAGCATCAAAAATCAGTTTATCTTCTGATCTTTTCGCATCAGGGGAGCCTTTCCTGGCACAATTAGTTATCGGTTTTCGTTCCTCATATTCTTCAGCATGATCCATTTTCTCAGTGGTATCACTACTAGAATTAATATTCATCCTCTTAACCTCTATAAATTCGAAAAGAAAACCTTCAAATTTATCTTACAAACTACTTAAAGACTATCAATGTAAAATTATTATTTACTCTAATCACTGTGAAATAATAGTTCTATATAGGTTATTAATCACTTCTTCATGACATTTTTCATATCTTTAACCTTTAGATCCAAAAAGTTGTTTATTAGTTTACTCACTCAAAAATTAAATGGCCAATTCATTGCCGCACTGTAAGAAAACACTCTCCTTGGAATCTTCAAGCTATCTTTCAACAGAGGGGGAAAACCAAAGGTGGCCCCCAATTCTTCGAAGATCTTGTTGTTCACTAAAAAAGCCGGCACTTTCTTAATTATATATACGGGATGCTAGGGAGCCATTAATTGTTCATTGTAATTATTCTTAAGGGGCTAAAGTCCCAGAATAAAATTTATTTTCATTCATTATTTTCATTCATTCACTTCCAATACATATGAATAACACCGCGATCTTAACTCTTCGAAGGCTAGAACAAGACTCAATTGCCTAGGGTAACTTGTGCGTATTTGTATGTACCGCCACCAAGGCTGTGCACCTCGAATTTGCCTCTGAGCTTTCTATCGCCGTTTTTCAGGTGGCTCTAGATAGATTCGTCGCGCGCCGAGGTCTTCCACATTCCGTCCTATATGACCAGGGGTGTAATTTTGTCGGCAAAAATAAGCAATTAAATGATGTGCAGCTTTTCCTCTGCACTCATCATGAGGAAATTTTGAATGTCTTGTCGAGCAGAGAGATACGATGGGTATTCAACCCTCCTTTAGCCCCCAATTTCGGTGGTCTGTGGGAAGCCGCAGTCAATTCCGCAAAAACTTTATTATATCGGTTATCCTCTGAAGTTTTATTCACCTTCGAAGATTATACCACCCTCTTCGCTCGGATCGAGGCCATCCAAAACAGCCGTCCTATCCGTTCGTTGCCTTCCGCCCCCGCTGAAGCCGCTGCATACTTGAGTCCGTGGCACTTCCTTATAGGGGCTCCACTGTTATCCGTTGCCGAAATTCCTATCTCTGAGGGCCATCATTTAACCTCTAGATGGAAGATCATTTCCCAGTATTCGCAGTATTTTTGGTGACGGTGGTCAAGGGAGTACTTGAACTCGCTGATGCAGCGTACTAAGTGGACCGCAATATCCAAACCGATAAAACAGGGCGATGTTGTCGTGATCAAGGGTATGAATAGCTCTCCCATCTCCTGGCCTATAGCATTTCCGAACTCAAGCCTGGGCTTGATGGTGTATCTCGAGTGGCCACCCTTGAGACCTCTAGTGGCACTCTCACCAGACCCGTGAATAAGCTCATTCCGCTTCCGGAATGACTTCCCTTTGCATTGTATAATCGTTTTTCAGTTGTACTATTTATGTTATTTATTTTGTATAATTGTTTACCCAGTGGTACTGTTTATTTTCTTTACATTATATAATTATTGCCCAGTTGTGCTGTTTCCTTTTCGTTACATTGTATAATTATCCTCCTATTCATGTTATAATATTTTTATTTTTTTTTGTTGTCTTTTCTCACTCTTTACTCAAGTTGAGCATCCCTTTCTTTCTTTTATTTTATTGTATAAATTTGTTGAAGCCTGCCCACCATTTTGCATTGTATAATTTTTTGGAATAAAATTGGGCAACATACCAATTTTAGTGAACGGTATGTTCGCGCCAATCGGCGCTCTTGTGAGGGGGAAAGGAGAAAAGTGGAGTATATCGTTCATAGACGCACTCGATAAAATTTCTTAGGTAACTAGCCCTTATCTGGCGCTAATCCTTGCAGGAATAGGCCTCACTCTATTGCTGTCTCCTGAACCAGTACGAGCGAATTACCTTTGTCCAAGGCCCTATGGTCTTCCTGTATATTTATGCCCAAGGCTAAAATAAGCTTTCCAAAATTTTGTTTAAAGTGTTTTTTATTTCTTTTGATATTTAATAAAGACTCTGAGAAGTCGCGGAGGTACACCGGCGGCTACACCGAGGTGAGTGATTTTCTCTTAAATATTTGTTTCAGCTATCTTCTGAATAAGGTTTCCCCAAGATTGCAAACACTCGTTTTTATAGCTTTAAATACAGTCCATTACCTAAAGGCCGATGCGAGTTTTGAGAAGTCGCATCGGAAAATATCACGATCTTTGACTAAACATATATATTTACAATAATACTATTAATATTAATTGTAAAATATAAATTAATAAAAACACATTCATCATTACACTCAGGTTGAAGATAACCTAATCAGCTTCAACCTCCCCCCCCCCCCCCACGGAAATGATTAAGCTGAATTCCAGGAGACAGCACCTCTCGTTGTGTCGTTGGTCCACTGGCTTAACAGTGGAGGCAGAGTGTGAGCACTTAAGCGTTTAGAAAATTCGAAACTTCTTTATCAGTGGAACTGGTACTTCAAAGTATAAAGAACCATTCAAAGTATAAGCGGTAATATAAAGAATGAAGTGATGTTTTAACATAGATTGATTTAATAACAACCAGAAATTAAACTTAAAGAAACCTAGCTGCTGTTTACTTTCCACTTTCCACCGCCAGGAAGGAGGAGGGTGGTTTCTCATTACCGCCAATTAATTTGCCAACTTTCTCAGGCGATATAGAACAGTGGCCTGAATTTTTCTCCCTGTTCACATTCCTTGTTCACGACAACCCATCTTTAAGCCCCATACAACGGTTTCATTTTCTAAGGTCCAATTTAAGGGGGAGTGCTCTTTCAGTCATCACCGATTTTCAACTTACGACTGAAAATTACCAGCTTGCCTTTTCAGCACTAGTTAACAGGTGCCAAAATTCCAAAAGAATAGCTCAAGCATATTTACACAAAATTTTGCATTTTAAGCCCATCAGTTCAAATTCATTAAGTAATTTAAAGCATTTCCTAGAAATATATCAGAATTCGGTGCAGGCTATCAAGGCGCTACCTATCGATGATTTAGCGAATTTTATTTTGTTGACCTTGTCATTAAACAACCTTGATTCCCGCACTTCCAAAGCCTTTGAGGATCAAAATTCTGCAAAATCGGTCCCTCTATTTGATGACTTGCTAAATTTTGTTATAAAGCAAATTATAATTTCTCCCCCCAGCAATCAAAATAGAAACCCTAAACTTAATTCACTAATTGTCAACACTAGTCCTGCTCCTTCACCAGAATCGAATAGATCTAGGGCAGCACCATCTAATTCGTCTAATTTTAAATGTATTTTTTGTCTTAAGCCACATTCTTTATCTTTCTGTTTCGAGTTTGCTCCTCTTACCCGAGATCAAAAATTTGAAATCCTGATGAAACATAAACGGTGTTTCAATTGTCTAGGTCCGCACTTAAAAGGTAATTGCAATTCGAAGTTTTCGTGTCATAATGCAATTCCCGTGAACATCACACACTTTTGCATCCCTCCAAAGTTGTAAATTCAAATGTACATTTGAATTCCGCGCCTAACCCCGCATCTCATCATGCTAATCACACATCTAGTTATTAAGCATCCTCTTGCGCTGGTCAATCACCAGCTGATTCTTCACTATCTCTTTGTTGTATTACTTCCGGTAATCACGTGACTTCACTTCTAGGTACTTTTCGTGCGCGTATTTTCGATACTCAATTAGGTTACGTTCCCGTCCGATGGGTCATCGACCCGTGATATGCCCGGGTCAAAAAAAAATGATATGCCCATTACTGTTTCAGGTTTTGGTGGGCGTGTTTCCAACTCCCCAGGTACAGTTTCATGCGACATTTTCTCAGAGGCACATTCTTGTCAACCCGTCCGTGGTTCCTCATATTGCTAACCATCTGCCTCCTAAAAGCCTTACTCCAGAAATTGCCCGCGCTTTTGAACATTTGAATTTGGCCGATCCTGACTTTCATCAATCTGACAAGATTGACCTTCTCCTAGGTGCCAACATATACCCGCAATTGTTACTGCCTCAAACATTTATGCGCAGCTCCATCGGTCCTATCGCTGTTAACACCATTTGGTAGCACCATTGGCGTGCGCGTACTGTGTAGAGATAAGACCCCTAGAGGCCATATCGGCAGGATTCAACGTACTATGACAATGTGACCATGACAAGGTGGAAGGGGAATTGTTCATGATGTGAGCAATTCTGTGAGATACAAAGGCGTTAAGTGTATGAAGAAGTGTGTGCAAACAGGCGAGCACTGTGGTAGAATTGGAAAAATGCCGGATGTTAGACCAGAGTTTAGGATAACGGAGTGATTGAACTGTCTTCACTAAATCGATAAGAAGTACGGCAGCACAAAGTTCGAGTCTAGGTATCGAGAGAGTTTTGAAAGGCGCTACACGGGTTTTCGCCTTCCAAAAAAAGTAATAACGAGAATTAGGTGCCTCAAAACAAATGTACAATACGGTGGCGTAGGCAACGGAAGAGGCATCAGCAAACCCTGCAAGTGACATTTAGCCAAACGTGAAAGCCGGCAGTACACAGCGAGGAAAATGAAGCGAAGAAAGCTGGGTGGGATGATCAATGAGTTTCTCCCAGAGAAGTTTAATTTCGGAAGTGACGGGTTGGTCCCAATCGAGTTTGGCTAGCCAGATTTTCTGAATTACTATTTTGAAGGAAATGTTAACGGGTGGAAGAAAACCAAATGGATCAAAGATCCTTGCGATGAACGAGAGCATTTTCCGCTTTGTGCAGGTTGCCTGAAATGGCTGGACCTTGAAAACAAAGGAGTCGTGAGAAGGTTCCCAGCTCAGGCCCAGAATTTTAAGGATGTCTTCATCATCAAAAAGGACCGAAGATTCCAAGTGTTCCGGAGGTAAATCGCGAAGTACTTGTGGCTAGAGCACCACTTACGTCTTTTGATCAACCGGTCATTTATTGAAATTCCCGTAGAGTCAGGACTGGAGGCATTAAAAACCACGCGAACGGATAACGTACGACGCAGGTTGCGTGGGGACAGAAATGTGGTCTACGTCCAAGTATTCCTGAAGAAACTGGTTGTATTCCGCTCTTAGGGAAGGGGTCTTGTCGAGACGTCTGAGAAGCCTAATGAGGGAGTATTCTGCAACCTTCCGATTGACAGCTAACGGAGTTGCTTCCGGCCTAAGGTGGAGAGCGACGGAATATCGTCCCTCAAGGATACGGAGGTGAGTGGCAACGAAATCTCATCATCATGGTCATCAAGAGGATCTCGAGGAATGGGAGTAAGAATATTCTCAACTTCCAAAAACTTGTGGAGATCTTGGGCTATCTGGTAAACGGAAATTAAAGAGGTGGTGAATTCATTCCGCGATATGGTTTGGACAGGACCTATGATTGTCCAACCAAAAATGGTGTTAACAGCGATAGGACCGATGGAGCTGCGCATAAATGTTTGAGGCAGTAACAATTGCGGGTATATGTTGGCACCTAGGAGAAGGTCAATCTTGTCAGATTGATGAAAGTCAGGATCGGCCAAATTCAAATGTTCAAAAGCGCGGGCAATTTCTGGAGTAAGGCTTTTAGGAGGCAGATGGTTAGCAATATGAGGAACCACGGACGGGTTGACAAGAATGTGCCTCTGAGAAAATGTCGCATGAAACTGTACCTGGGGAGTTGGAAACACGCCCACCAAAACCTGAAACAGTAATGGGCATATCATTTTTTTTTTTGACCCGGGCATATCACGGGTCGATGACCCATCGGACGGGAACGTAACCTAATTGAGTATCGAAAATACGCGCACGAAAAGTACCTAGAAGTGAAGTCACGTGATTACCGGAAGTAATACAACAAAGAGATAGTGAAGAATCAGCTGGTGATTGACCAGCGCAAGAGGATGCTTAATAACTAGATGTGTGATTAGCATGATGAGATGCGGGGTTAGGCGCGGAATTCAAATGTACATTTGAATTTACAACTTTGGAGGGATGCAAAAGTGTGTGATGTTCACGGGAATTGCATTATGACACGAAAACTTCGAATTGCAATTACCTTTTAAGTGCGGACCTAGACAATTGAAACACCGTTTATGTTTCATCAGGATTTCAAATTTTTGATCTCGGGTAAGAGGAGCAAACTCGAAACAGAAAGATAAAGAATGTGGCTTAAGACAAAAAATACATTTAAAATTAGACGAATTAGATGGTGCTGCCCTAGATCTATTCGATTCTGGTGAAGGAGCAGGACTAGTGTTGACAATTAGTGAATTAAGTTTAGGGTTTCTATTTTGATTGCTGGGGGGGGAGAAATTATAATTTGCTTTATAACAAAATTTAGCAAGTCATCAAATAGAGGGACCGATTTTGCAGAATTTTGATCCTCAAAGGCTTTGGAAGTGCGGGAATCAAGGTTGTTTAATGACAAGGTCAACAAAATAAAATTCGCTAAATCATCGATAGGTAGCGCCTTGATAGCCTGCACCGAATTCTGATATATTTCTAGGAAATGCTTTAAATTACTTAATGAATTTGAACTGATGGGCTTAAAATGCAAAATTTTGTGTAAATATGCTTGAGCTATTCTTTTGGAATTTTGGCACCTGTTAACTAGTGCTGAAAAGGCAAGCTGGTAATTTTCAGTCGTAAGTTGAAAATCGGTGATGACTGAAAGAGCACTCCCCCTTAAATTGGACCTTAGAAAATGAAACCGTTGTATGGGGCTTAAAGATGGGTTGTCGTGAACAAGGAATGTGAACAGGGAGAAAAATTCAGGCCACTGTTCTATATCGCCTGAGAAAGTTGGCAAATTAATTGGCGGTAATGAGAAACCACCCTCCTCCTTCCTGGCGGTGGAAAGTGGAAAGTAAACAGCAGCTAGGTTTCTTTAAGTTTAATTTCTGGTTGTTATTAAATCAATCTATGTTAAAACATCACTTCATTCTTTATATTACCGCTTATACTTTGAATGGTTCTTTATACTTTGAAGTACCAGTTCCACTGATAAAGAAGTTTCGAATTTTCTAAACGCTTAAGTGCTCACACTCTGCCTCCACTGTTAAGCCAGTGGACCAACGACACAACGAGAGGTGCTGTCTCCTGGAATTCAGCTTAATCATTTCCGTGGGGGGGGGAGGTTGAAGCTGATTAGGTTATCTTCAACCTGAGTGTAATGATGAATGTGTTTTTATTAATTTATATTTTACAATTAATATTAATAGTATTATTGTAAATATATATGTTTAGTCAAAGATCGTGATATTTTCCGATGCGACTTCTCAAAACTCGCATCGGCCTTTAGGTAATGGACTGTATTTAAAGCTATAAAAACGAGTGTTTGCAATCTTGGGGAAACCTTATTCAGAAGATAGCTGAAACAAATATTTAAGAGAAAATCACTCACCTCGGTGTAGCCGCCGGTGTACCTCCGCGACTTCTCAGAGGCCTCCAAGAGAATCGCGGGCGGATGAATGATTCCTGCAGGCTGAAACACTCGGTCAAGATATCTTCCACTCAAATCACCACTCATTAGCATGGGGCTCTAAGTCTTTATTAAATATCAAAAGAAATAAAAAACACTTTAAACAAAATTTTGGAAAGCTTATTTTAGCCTTGGGCATAAATATACAGGAAGACCATAGGGCCTTGGACAAAGGTAATTCGCTCGTACTGGTTCAGGAGACAGCATTAGAGTGAGGCCTATTCCTGCAAGGATTAGTGCCTGATAAGGGCTAGTTACCTAGGAAATTTTATCGAGTGCGTCTATGAACGATATACTCCACTTTTCTCCTTTCCCCCTCACAAGAGCGCCGATTGGCGCGAATATATATTATATTATGTATGTTTCTGTTAAGTATATTTCTTTTATTTTATACATATAAGCATTTTAATTATATTTCTTTGATTTCCTGGTAAATAAGGGATTATTCTTATTTATCTTTTGTAACATTATTGTACTAATGTTTTTGCCGTGTGACAAATTGTAATATTTGTTAAAATTAATGTTTCCAAGAAAAGAAAAAAAAAATCATATTTGTTTTTCTTTGTACCTAAAGGATATGTTAGTCCTTTGTTTAGTTCTGATTAGAGGAGTCACTTGGCTTGGTGTAATATTCGTTCATTGTATTTTATTAAACTAGATTGAAATTTTATGTCAGTTTAACAAAAAATGCAAGAATAAAAATTCACATTTAAAAATATTCCATTTGTTTGAGTGTTCACATTTTATCTCCATAGATGCTGCTGGTTCTTAGTAACAAACACATAGTATACCAGAAGTATCTGTTATAGATTGCTTTGTGTTATATTACTGTAATTTTGAATTGTATTTAAATTCATCTAACTGTTATATTTCATCAATCTACAATGTTGGGCTCATATAACAGCAAATTTTCCTTTAATGTAAATATTTCAATATTTATAACTGCCTTATTACAAAATCAAATTTGCAAACGTATAGATAATAAGAAAAGATATGAACGCATTCCTGAGTAGCTCCCTCTAGGGCGGTAATTCGAAGCTCCCCGAGTGGAAGTCTAGATAATAATAATAAGATGGGATCCTGGAATGAGATTGATGCTGGAATAGGAGACCAGTTATCGGCAGCTGGAACTGGAATCATAAATCGTTTGCCCAATTACCTTAGTAAGATGGTCCCTCAAGGTGCTTCTTCGACTTCTGGTATTTGTTCTCTGTCTGAGGTCTTATGGTGTTGGAGGTTTTGCTGTATAACTGAATAGTATTGAATGTAATTTGGACTATTCAATTTTTTTTACTTGTTATTTAACAATGGACGATTTTTCTAATGTACTTACTATTAATTTGATAGTATATATAAATAAATGTCAGAGAATGAAAAGTTGCTTTACTAATATTTCCTAAAAACTATGTCAGATGATGGTGACAGATACATCCTTCAACAACTGGTGTAAAAGAACAATTTAGGACCAACTTTTCGCAACGTTCCAGAAATACTCAGTGCGAAAATATCCCATATTTTTTGTAATCTATTTTGAGTCGATCGCCAGAGAATCGGCTCAAAAATATATCATAACTGTCTGTGGGTCTTCCGTATTATTTCAAACTAATGCTGGGCTTTAGGTCAGAGGTGATTCAGTAAAATGTTTTTCTTTGGCGAAAAATTTGAAGTTCTCCAAGTGCTCTATATCAATAAACGATCTATTAAAAATATTTTCAAGTTAGAAAAAAAAAATAAATAACTTGTTGCTATTAAGAGAACCATTAGTTCCAACCTCAAAATTCAGGTATTAATATTGTGATAAAGATATTTAGGTTTTGCAAAATTAATTTATTAATTAGATTGATTAAGATTTAATTATATTTGATGAATGTTATATGTATTGAGTTTTAAATTTTAATTTAATAATTTGTGTGCTATGAATGGGTAATTCCTCTACAAGTTTTTCTGAAGTACAGACAAAAACCATATTGTGGTTAACTTATATTTACTTAATGTATTTTTGTAATGCAATTTCTAACAATAAAGAATTAAAAAAAATTATAACAAGAGTAGTAATAAAGTAAATAATTTTACTTTACTCTAATTGACGATTAAAACAAACACAAATGATGTTGATCTACTCCAAGCAATAGTTCAAGTATTTTTGTTATAGTAAATTGCTTTTATTAACATTTCTTAAATTTTAGGAAAAAATATATATTATTTTCTGAAGAACTTTGCTAATTGATTCTTATATTATATTAGCAATTGAAATTTTAAACTTTTCTTTTTAGCATAATTTATGTGTTTCTAAGTACTAATATCATGTGGCCATATATCTATAGAGAATTTTTTTTTTAAAACTATTAGATAATGTTTTATTAATATTAGCGTTTATTTAAGTAGTATTATTTTACTTTATTTAATGCTTGGCTCTACAGCCCTAGATGGGCCTTGGCCTCACGCAGAAGAGATAACCATTGGAGTTTATCCATAGCTTTTCTTCGCCATTCTCTTATTCCTAGATTTTCAGGTCCGCCTGCCACCTTATTCTACGCCTTCCTCTTAATCTGGTACCATCCGGTCTGTCATTCATCATCCTCTTCGGCAGCCTCTCGTCCGGCTTCCGTTGGACATGTCCCAGCCACCGCAACCTTTCTTCCTTGATGACCGCCACTATATTCGGTTCCCCGAATAGCTCTTCCAATTCTTTGTTCCTTCTTATTCTACAATTTCCATGGTCGTTTACTGGGTCAAAAATTCTTCAGAGAACTTTCCTTTCCCAAACTTGAAGTATTGTCTCGTTCCCTTTTGTTAGTGTCCAGCACTCACTTCCATTCACTACCACAGGCCTCATGACTGTTTTATACATGATACCTTTTGCAGCTCGTGATAATGCTCGAAACTTCAGTATTTTATTAAGAGCGTACAGGCATCTGCAACCTACTGTAATTCTGGCTTTAATTTCTGTTCTTATTTCGTTATTTTCCGTTAATAGGGAACCTAGGTACTGAAAGCTCTTGCACCATCGGAACTTATGCTCATTAATATGCACCTTCTCTTCTCTGCGAGGTTGGTTTCTTGTTGTAATCATAAACTCCGTCTTGCTCTGATTCAGCTTCAGTGAGGGCTGGTAAAGTACGTGCTGTGATGACCACATCGTCAGCATATGCCATATGTTGAGTCATCCTGTTGTAAATATTTCCACGGAGGTTCTTTCTTATGGCCCTTATCACTTTTTCAAGAGCTGTGTTAAATATTATGGGTGAGACTTTAGTGATTCTAGTCAGACTTGGGTGCTCTTTTACGGGAAGTGGTTCCATATAAATATGGAAAAGTGAAACTATCCCGAACGCCAGTTTTTGAAAACTATTAAAAGGGAAAATAAAATGCCATGGTGGCCAGGCTTATTAAAAATTTAGGTATATTGACACTTAAATGATAAGCAGTACCTTGTGAACTATTCGGAGGTGGAGATCCAAATTTAGGACTTTTGAGTAATGATATGTTTAATCAATGATTAAAGAATGAAAAATAAAGAATACAAGGCATTTTGCAGATTAAGGATGTTATTTGATTCCGACATCATAGCAAGTTTGAGCTATTCACCAACAAAATATGCATGGCTCAAACCTCACTTACTTAGATACATACTGCGTAGAAAAGTCTGATCCCTTGAAAATGAGATTTGAGATGAGTTATTTAAAGTATTGACCAATTTAGTTTAATCAAATATTAAAGGTTTCTGAATGCAAATAATTCAATCTAGTCAATTATTACAATTTCATTTGTTTTTGTTTTTTCTACAGTATAGTAAATCATGAAGTTTTTAAAAACCGATGACTCATGCTTTAGTTTGTAAACTCAGTTATTTTAAAAATATTTTTTAGTGTTTTTATGAAACAAGCTCTATAGTAATAATAAAAATTTAAAAGTCAATACTTGCTTGATCTTACTATTCAAACAAGTACCTTCTTTACTAGATTTTGTACCCACAATGGCATATATATATGTGTATGTATAGTTCTCGAAATAGCTTATTCATGGATAAGCACACGTAATCGTCAAATGTGTGCTTATACGAATAATTCATAAAGGTTACAATATTCTTAATATTGTCACGAAATGAAAAATCGGGAATGTCATTAAAGAAATTTAATACCCAAAAGTATATAGAATTTAGCAGGGATGTGTCGGCACCAAAATTTTTCGATTCCAGATACCGGTACCGATACTAAGAAATGGATTCTCGATTCTTGGTACCGATGCCTCAGTTTAAAAATAGTTTTCTATTTCAAAACATAATCCTAAAATACGCTAAAGCAGCAAAACAAATCGATCAAAATAATGGAAATAATTCAAGAAATAATTTAGTGAACAGCTAGTAGCATTTATTATCCAAATATATAAAATATGTTATTTAATATGTTCATGCCATTAGGCGTCCTTCGTAAATAGACTATTTAAATACCCCATCTAGTGAATTTTATGGCAACTAAACTTTCTAGTATTTACAATAATCCTCCAGAGGGCACTAGCTGATATCTTAAGCTCACCACATCTTTCCTTATAATCGCCCCATGTGATCACCAGAAGCCAAACGAGCTAGACTTGTTTTTATTACAAAAGCCCAAGGCGTTTTCCTTCTACCATTTTGCTCAAGACGTTGGTCTTCCAATTTTTGAATCTTTTTATTCTTTCAAGCATTAAGCTTTCCAATCTTAAGTTATTTTTTATAAAAGACATTTTAATGCCCTTTTACTTGCAAATCAGTGCGAATTCAGCCAGAAGATCTCTTAACCGATTGTTGCAACATCTAGAAGTTCAGCCTTTTTCTGGTCAGACGAATGCATTCGAATGCCCAGAGGGGTTCTCCCGGCACATGTTTGTGATCTTCAGCTGGGTAAGTCATTTTCGTTTTACTTGGTTTAGATTTCTTCTAATCATTATTCCTCTAAAATTGCGAACCTTTTTTCAAGTAATCCTATATGCAGTCCACAACTCAGAACGTAAATTTAATTCTGATCAAGTCCCGTTTCGTTTTGAATTAGAAAAGTATAACCCACGAGCTTTGACTCAACAATTATTATTTAGATAAAAATAAAATTCAATTCATAAATTCTTTTGCACGAAGATAAACATTCAAAGATTTCATTTATTGATTAAGGAATTGAGTGATTACTAAAATTTGTAAAAGCACTAGAATTATTTTAATCGAGTACCTATTAAGAGTTTGAAAACTAATATTTACACGTAATAAAACGGAAAATAATATTTAGTTTTGGGCAAAACGTCCCTTAAGAACAACAAAAGTTATAATAAAATGGCATTATTGTCTGAGTGCATTATTTCGTAGGTTAGAGTTTGTAATCTTATTTCTTCATTGTTCAATAACGAATTCAAGTTTAGCTTGAAGTAGTATTAGATTTGTTTTTAATTCTGTAAAAAAGAAGCTTGGTCTTTAGAAGAAGAATTGATGTATAATAATAACATAATTAGATATGACAAACTGTTGCCAACGTCAGCGGTTACAATCGGTTCCTAGGAATCAACTAAAGATTCTCGATTCACGATACCTATTCTTTTCCCAAGAATCGGTACACCCCTAGAATTTAGAAATCACCAAAATATCTCTGGCGCTGTTTAAGGAAACTCGTAGACTAAAATAAAATATATAAATAAAGACACGAGGAGGGGCCGTTGGGTCCTGCTCCCCCTTTTGGCTGTATATATTGTATATTTTTCGATTGACCGAAATATACAATCAGTGAATTATAATGTGTAAGGTAAATATAAAGGAGGTGTGAATAAAGGGGGGGGGAGGAATCAGTATAATAAGACGTTGTTTAGCACAACGCTAAAATCTCAGTACTTCACCTTCTGTCAGTGACAGATTTAGTTTCATGAAGCTGAAGCCAGAATTCTTCTATAACATCTTAAACCAATTGTTAGCCAAAGAAAAAAAAACAAAATAAATTTTGAACAGAGATGTAAGGTTCATTGGAGTTTTTATAATATCATCCCTAAGGAAAGCTCAAAAAGTATCGGAGACTTCAAAATGATAGAAACAGACCTTGTTAGTGTCATACTTCAAAATAATATTTAATCTAGCTACAATATCGCGCCAAGGATTACGTATGTAAATAACTTCAAGCATGAAACCTTTTTCAATGTTGACCAGGTAATGGAGATGGCAGCACTTGTGAGGGTAAACAGCCAATCGGATCAGATCCTCACAACCAGAACCTCAGGACCTCCTAAGGATGTTTATTTGCATATGTATAGGGCAGGAGGGGGAGAGTCTATCCTCTCTGTATTGGGTTTGGTTAGGGCCACTTGACTCCTCTGACTGCCTTCAGTTATCTGTTGAATGGTTAGTTGCTCAATTTACTTAAAAAGCATGTATGTATACTATATATAATAAAATCATTAATCGAAATCAATAGGGCTCGATCAGAAATGGACGACGTTTTAACGAAAAAATAGATTACACCCATATTGATATCGTTTATAATAAAAAAGGTGACATTTTTACCATTGTCACAACATCCAAAGCGGCAGGACGTTGCAACGTTCAATTGTGAACTACTTATGTATAATCTTAACTGCGTTCCATACATCACATAGAATATTGATAAAAAATCTGTTAAATTGTCTAATCCGAGATAATTATAAAAACATAGATTCGGATGAACAATGAAAATAAAAGAAAACCAATACCAGTTCGGTTAAACCAATATGATAAGTAAGCCAAGAATATAAATTGTGTTGACATAAAAGAATGCTATTACAGTTGTAGAGCTAGGCTATAGTGATAAACGTTACTTAGCTGCCCAAGACAAAACTTGAACTTGCCTTGAATCACAGAGCGCTGCTGTTTCCCAGGGTGTCACTTTTATGAGACTGTTGACTTTTTGACGACTCCTCAAATATTGAAGATTTAGTACCTTTATCTAGAAATAAAGTGATAAAATGAAATAATATATATATATATATATATATATATATATATATATATATATATATATGTTTTTTATTCTTTAAAAAAATGATAATGAACTAAAAAAAAATCTTCGCATAAAAAATTGTTTGTTTTTTTTGTTTTATTTACTTATTTTATTTTATCATGGAGATTTTTTATTTCACTATTTATTATTTTATTTCATCACAGAGATAAAAATAAAATAACTCATCATATTCACCTAGTACAGAAAAAACTGATTGCAGTTATAAATCACATTGAATAAATAAATAAAAAATCATATATAACTTTTACACATTTTGTTTTCTTTATAAAGCTTTTTATATCTCTTTTTTTCTTTGTATTGTTTTGGATAGTATTGTATTAGCTCGTAAGCTTTATATTTTTGGAAATTGATGTCCATTAACCAATTTCGTTTGGCCTAAACATCATTCAATCGATTAGCTCTCAATAGATCTAACAGTTTTATTTTAAATTACTATATTAGCTGCTTGGCTAGTTGTAGATGTAAAGACAGTATATATATTTATTTATTTTTTCAAAACCACTAAAGTACAACGAACTTTTTAAAATAAAGAAATGAAAATAAAAATGGCTGTTCTTGAAATTCGAAGCTAAATACCGTTTACGAATGCAAGATAGCTATTGTAAAAACATCAATGGAATGTGTATAAGAAATAACCTCAGAGGATCGTAAATGAAAGAGCTGAGGTAGGAAGGAAGGAAGCGGGGACTTGTACACTGTCGATATAGTCAACTTGTCAGCTCCAATCATCTCCTCTCATCTCTCACACACTGTTCACAAATATTTAATACACCCAAACACACACACAAACACACACACACACACACACACACACACACACACACACACACACACACACACACACACACACACACACACACACACACACACACACACACACACACACACACACATACATTTTTGTTACCTTTAAATTGACTCATAACTTTAAAAAAAGATTGACGATTATTTTCTCTTGACATGTTGGTAGAAAATCAAAATCGTCTGTTACATTTCGTAGCATACTTTGATAATTTTATTCTGTACTAACCCCTCGTGAGATTTATTTGCATTTTTAATCTTTTTTTTTTTTTTTATATACATTTGTTGAAATTTACAACTGTACAGAATATATACATCAAGTGAATTTATTGACATTGATCATAATACCATGTTAAAACTTTGGAAAGAACTACTCATCAGTAGCACTTTATTAAAACGTCTACACGAGAAGGTCTCTAGGCCATCTTCAGACGTCTCGGAGGATTATCAGGAATGGAGTGGGAAGCAATACTAAAACTGAATACTACACAGAAAGCAATACTACACAGAAAAACTTAATGCCACCGACAAATCTTTGTGGAATACCACTAAAAAACTACTGAACTACAGAAACTAAAATCATCTCCTACTTACCGAAGCCAAAACCTGGTCAAAATCTGATGAAGAAAAATCACTCATTTTTGGCCAGCACCTTTTCCAACTATAGATAGTTTCCAGGAGTCAAGAAAATATGTGTTACGGAGGACAGCATTTCGGGAAGGAGTTTTAGAATATGGGATGTAATTAGGTTATGTCCAGGGGCTTTGCTTGAAGGTAATCATCTATATTTCTGTGTATTGATGTTTGATATTTCTGAAAGATGGAATGGTTTAGGGGGAGAGGACATTGGAAGTGGGATATTAACTTCTGCTTCAATATGTTCCAAATGAGCAGGATTAAGGATATCACAATATCAGGATGTGGGTTAAAGTTTGGAAAAGGTGCTGGCCAAAAATGAGTCATTTTTCTTCATCAGATTTTGACCAGGTTTTGGCTTCGGTAAGTAGGGGATGATTATAGTTTCTGTAGTTCAGTAGTTTTTTCGTGATATTCCACAAAGATTTGGTATTAATGGTGGTATTAAGTTTTTCTGTGTAGTATTGTAATTTTTGAAGTTTGTATTTCTTAATTTCTGTCTTAAGTTTGTTTGTAAGTTTGCAGTAATTATTTTTATCTGATGGATACCTAGTCCTGTGCCACTTCGCTCTTGCTCTACGTTTTTATCTTAACAAGACGCAAATATGTTGTGTTAAGTTAGTCTGATGAGAATTATTTTTTTCCCTGTGTGATGTGTTTTCGTTAATACTGTTTGATATTGAAATGGTGACTTTATCTATGGCAGTGACTTTTTTTGATAGATGTAGGCCAATAAGTCGGATTTAAGGGAGGAAGGACAGAATAACAGTTGGAGGATGAAACACGGGATAAAATGCTGCCACAGGAATTGGATGTTCTACAACACCATCGCTGATGTTTGGCGTTGTAGTCTCCTCCAGCAATAAAGCGCGGACCGAGGGATCGGAATAAGGAATCAAGATGGTTATAAGAGAGGGAATTTCCAGGACAGTATACAGCTGAAAACGTTACATTGATAGGACGAGTGGAGACGGATACTGAAGTAGATTGAATGGTGTCGGAGTAGAAGGGACAAGAGAATGAGGTATTGATTTATGAATAAGGGTGCAAGAACCGGCATGGGCTTTGTTGTCTGGGTGGTCTGATCTGTAAGTGATGTAGTCACGTATATGAAAATACGATCGTTTTGTAAAGTGTGTTTCCGTCAGTAGGGCTGTATCTATGTGATTGTCATGTAAAAATATGTCAAGTTCGTCTCGATAGTTATGAAGGCCATTTGCATTCGGAAAAATGACAGCTATGGGCTTATTGCTCATTTTGGGATGTTGAATGGGACCTCAGAAAGGACTCTGGTGAGAAGGGAAATGAGTGGTCATATTGTTTCTTTCAGTTCGGCTAAGAATGGTGAGAGGATGGTGTTTATATCAACTGAATTATGGTTGATTTGGTTGGGAATAGAATATGAAGGATTTATGTGCCCGGGAGTGTTGGCTGTGGAGGGAGCCCACCTTCGGGTGTTAGGAGTTGTATGGTCTTTTGAGGTTGAAGATTAGTCTGGAAAGGAAGTTTGAGGAGGGACTGGATGTTGGATTTCAGGTGGTAGTTTTACCAGTAGGGGTAGCTGGTGATGGGAATGGTGCTGACTTGGAGGCTGACGGGAAGGTTGGGATTTGGAAATCAGAGACTGAGGTTGGGACATTTGAGGCGTCTGATTTCGAGGTTGTTGAGGTCGTTGCTGCTGCGGACGTGTGGTGATGTTTGAGTACGATGCCCTGCGTGGCGCATCAGTGACTGCTGAAGTTGAGGGTTGGTTTACTATGATAGGATTTTGGGTCTCTTCAAACTGAATTTTGGTAGAGTCCTGTTTTTGACTTTCTTGACTTAATGTCTTTTGATGTTGATTTTTAAAGGCTACATTAAGTAATCTTTGCCGTTGTGTGTTTTTGTATACTAAGCAGCCTTTGTAATTTGCAGGATGATCATAATTGCATAAGACACATTCTGCAGGAGTATCACGTTTCTGTGGCATGTGGACCTGCACATTTTACGCACCTTGGCGGGTGATAACAATATGCCTTTGTGTGTCCAAAATTTTGGCATTTAGTGCATTGCACGATTGTTGGTCTCTGTCTAGGTTGTTCTAACCGGACGAATGAATAGACCAACCTGGTGATTTCAAATACTTTAATGTTATTTTTGGCTGACTCCAAATCAATAAAAAATAACGGAAGTGGATATTTCTATGTGGGATGGAGAACATTTGAAATATTACTTACGGTGTGACCGATTTCTTCTATATCCCTTTTTATTGCCTGGGTCGAGGTGCCGCTATGGAGGCCTCTCAATACGACGCGGTATGCCTTTTCTTCTCTTGGTTGATAGCAGTGAAAATCGTAATTATTGGCGGATAAATGATTAATTAGTTTTTTATAATACTCTTTTGTTGTGGTGTTTATTTTTATATCTTTCACCATTGAAAAACATTTAAAATTGGTTTGTCCGATCAGGTTGGCAATTTCTTGACCGAACGACATGAAATCGTTAATATTTGATACAAATATTGGTGGTGGAACAGGGTCCTGAAATGGTTGGGTTTGTTGTGGCTCTGAGGTGTAATTGTCCAGTGCGGAAAATCTATTGTTGGTAGGTATGTTGACTATTAGTTCTGTTTTATTGGCTGCAGTTGATTTACAGCGAGTTATAGGTGGTGAGTTTGTTTATTTATTTATTTTTTTATTTGGTGAGGTTCCAGCGGAACCTCGATTAGCATTTCGCTGACGTTTTTGTAGTTGTCGGCGCTTTAAATATTGTGAGTCAGTCTCACTTATTTCAGACATTGGAGTCTCATCCTCTGATTTAGCTCCTGATGAATTATCTAGATCCATTTTAAAATAAAAAAGTCTAAAATACAAATTTCAATCTAAAGGTAAAAAAAAAAAAGAATGAAAATTAAATAAAAAAATAAACATAATAAACACTTATAAACTAGGCTATTTACAGTACTATATACCGAAAAACAAAAACAAAAACAAAAAATACATTACTGAATGTAATAATAAACAAAATATTAATTTAAAAAAAATACTTATGTCCTTTAGGAAAAATAAAAGTAATAACAATAACAGTTTATCAACAGAACAGACCTAGACCTTGGGAGATAGGGGAGTACAGGTAGCACCCCAATCGGCTGACAGTAGAGCTATTCACCTGAGAACTGTTTTTGTTATTAATTGTCTTTAATT
The DNA here is from genome assembly GCA_003667255.2 of Euschistus heros. NCBI lineage: Eukaryota > Metazoa > Arthropoda > Insecta > Hemiptera > Pentatomidae > Euschistus > Euschistus heros. The sequence continues at coordinate 986,190 of RCWM02000093.1, forward strand.
GATAATAAACGAACTCACCTCACCAATTTGATTGTCTAAGTAATCCATTACATGTACTTTAACTGTTTACAGGGTCTGGCAACAGGATTTTCACAAATACTGTTGTTAATAAGGTCACAAGCACTGAGCATACGAGAGCGTAATGTTAATAGCGGCCATGACACTTAATACTTATTTTTTTTTTTTGTTGTTAATCTTAAAGCCGAAATTTAACTTTATATCTTTATTTGATAACAGTGAATATACACTGTGTATGAGGCATGAAAGGGTGTAGAACCCACTTGTTTGGATTTTTAGTCTCTCATCCAGCTCCTGTTCAGCCTTAATTGGTTGTTTTCTGTTATCTTGGTAGACACCATGTCATTTGACCGTCGATGACTGTGTTGGGCTGTCCATATAATTTTTTTTTTTTTTAACGACTTTGTTACTTATTACTTATATAATTACAATTGGAATTCATTCTATTTGGTAACAAATTTTATATGTTAAACATCCATCATGAGTTCTAAAAATATACAAAAAATTTCAAACATCGACACTTTTATTATATCTCATAAAGATTTAAAAACGTAAAACAAGAAATAAAATATATTGGTCCTCATGTAAGGAGGCAAAACGAAACTACACCAGCTATGCTATCAAGCGTACCTCAAGTATTTGTATACCTAAATGAATTATGTATACTGAATTATTAACGAAACAATGCTAACGATCAATTATTTAATGCTTGTGGGTAAGTATAAAGATTAATTTCAAGTTCTGGTTATTAGTTGGGTTTTTTTTTTTTGTGTGTTTTTGAAATTTCGAAATGTACAATTGTTTAAGTTTAGTTTATTATTGTTCGACCATGATGTATTGTTTTTTGTTTAACATTCATATTCAACATTGTTTGTCATTCATATTTTTATTTGATCAGAAATAAATTTTCTTAACATTTTATGGTTTTTTAACTAGTTAAAAAATGAACCACCAAAGAACTATTTTAGATAACCATCAAATCCTTAAATCCTCTTTATTTGAATAACATAAAAAGGAAAGTGAAAAAACTGCAGGTATAGGAGAATAGTGAAATATCCAGCATTTTACAGTTTTATGTATCTTAATTTTGTTATAATATAGATATTTTTAATCTAAATTAAAATTAGATAAGATTTCCTTAATATCATTTGAAGTCCAATTAGGTTTGGCAAATCTTTTTTTCTCTATTTCCACATCAAACTTATTTTATTGGAAGTGACCTGTGATTGTCGTGTGTCAGGAACGAATAGTTGTGTGAAAATAATTAGCGTATGTCATGAAAACTCAAAAGTACAAAATTAGATCAACTCGAGAATCAATGAAAAATAAGTAAAACGTTTTGAACAAATTACACTTTTCAAAGTATAATGTAAGGAGTTGTTAGATTTAAAAGAAAAAAAATAAAAATAAAATAAAAAATAAAAATTATTCATAATCCACTACCGTAAAAATAATATTAAAAATTCGAACCATAAGAGGTAGATAGATGGTTTATTATAAGCATTATTTCTCTATCTATTGGATAACTGCTGAAATGTTTTTTTTTTTCCTAAGCCCCTTATTTTCTTGTTTTTTTATGCTAAATATTTTACTTTTTCTCCTTGTACTATAACTGAGTTATATTTTAAGGAATTTATAAATTTGAATTATTTATTTATTATTAAATCGTGGGGGTTCATCTTTTCTTTGAGCCAGTCTAACCTAAGAATATAAATTAATCAAACTGGGATATGCTTATATAATAATGGATGGATTAATGCGAATGGAATACGTTCTTAGTAACTCAAAGCAATTTTCGTATCTATGTTTAGTTATTTTAATAATTTTTACTTCAAGACTATGAACGGACCTAATTAAGTTAACAATTGATCTATATTCCACGTTTAAAAAGATTATAAGTATATTTTATATTTTTTACATTTATAAAATGCTCATATTTTATTTAAAAATTAATAATAACACTTTTTAACTCTGGTCCTCATTGGCTGAGAGCACTGATGCAACAAGTAGGTGCTCGATATAAAAGCCAGCCACAATATGTGCCATGAGGTCGCTGTAAGACCACTTTAATGGCTACGCTACTATAAAGTTATAAGCTTCTTTAAACCCACTCTGTAAACACTGTCCCTGCTTTCTTGAAGGAGTAAGTCTCGAGTAATGCAGGCATTCCAACAAACGGAGGAGCATGGTTCGATTAACTAGAAGTGTAGTCTGTAGTTGATTGAATTAAGTCAAGAAAATGTTTAGAAGATCGTATTCTTGAACTTTAATACTTATATAAATAGTAAAATAAATAGAGTTATGAATAGAGAACTTTTTTAAAAGGCTGAAAAGTTCTCTTCTATTAAATTTGAAAACATAATTATTATATGGTAATATAATTATTAGCATAATTCTTTTTATTCACAGAGATTTAAAAAAAATAATTAAAAAATAAATAAATAAAAAAAAATTAAAATAAGAAGTAAAAAATTATAAGCATTGGTTTTTGAACTATTTTTTCCTCTATGAAAGATTTTTTTTTTTAACAGTTCCTCTGAACTGTTACCACTAAAAATGGTAAAAAAATAATAATAAAAAAAAAAAAAAACTTTTTTTAGAAAAAGGGTTCAATACTTCGGTACAGATGCACTGTTACTGGGCCGACAGTTGTGAAAGAAGGAAATTCACGCACAACCGCTAGGTTGTATCTCCAATACCCACTTTTTTAGATGCTGGGTGTGCCCAAAGAGGGTCTCCCGACCTCGAGGTCGATCCACAGCTCAAATGACATTTTCCACCTTCAGTCGGACACGAACTCGAGCCAGGGAGCATGGTAGGTAGTCAAGTGGGTAAAATAGTACTACTGATTCTGATAAGGCAACTCTCGGCAAATTTGTGGTCCAACGAACACCAACAGAGATAGAGCGAGTCAAAAAAGCCCCAACCCTTAAAAGATGTACGCAAAAGGTGACATATTGATTCAGAACCAATATAGCTCCTATATGATAGGTCCGAGCGACGCACATAGGGAGGGGTATTTGGCTAATTTAGGCGGCCAAAAGTCGATTTTATAAAATTCAAAGAAGGTTAATAAAACCAAGCTATTTATAAAGTTAGATAAACAGAGGACATTATGGGACCCTTGTCCCTTCCTTCCCTGCAATACCTAAGTCGTACGATTAATCGAAACTGCGCCATCTCGTCAGGCCAAAGGATCTCTGTCTGCTTTCTAAGTGTAATCGCTTCAGTTAAAATGGGTTTTGTGATTGTTATGTTTAGTGATTTTCATCATAAATAGAGTTATTGATCTTGGAACTGCAGGTGAGGACACACACTTATGAAGTGGTTATTATTTTATCAATTAATGTATCAGTGCCATTTCGGCTGTTTGATAAACACTGTATTTTTCATTCATTTCAAACCACATTTTAGCCTATTTTAGTGTTTTTGTTGTACTTCAGGGTGCGTCCCGGCTGTTATTTTTAATTTATTTGAAAGATTGGACCTTTTGTAAAATAATAATGTTCAAATCAGCCGCACCTATTCTATTTAAGCGGCATCAAACATGACAATGAGAAAATTACAAAATAATAAACTAAATTTTAAAATTCTTTTAAAGGGATCTTCAATTTATTTTTGTATGTGTTCATTGGTTCAGGAGTAAGAAGAGTGCTCCGGAAATCACTGAACGGTAAAATACAGGAGCAAAACCTCCCAAATTTGAACTAAAATTAGATAAAATTAAGACATCTTTTAACAATTGGGAACTATTTTTGTGACCTGTTTAAGGACAAGAAGTACCAATGTCCTGTTCAAAATCTAAATTTGATCAGATATGGAGGTAAGCTGATAAAATGCGAAAAAAAAAAATCCTTTAAAAAAGACGATTGGTTGTTAAAAACATTTGAAACACTTACTTTAATTAATTAAATTCATTAAAAAACACCTTGTTCACACTGAAAAACAATCGTTATACTGTGGAAAATATCGTGTCACTTACTCTGATTGACGCATATTTATGATGCCGTCACATTAACATCAACCATGAGGTCCAACATTTGTGGCGTAACCTTTAAGGAATTCAATGATTGAATGCTCTTTCTTTTTGTTTACCTATATTGCACGCCAGGATTTGTATGTTTAAAAGCATATTGCATCTGTCATACTAGCTTCCTGAAAAAATATGGTAGCTATGAACAGATACTGACAAAGCAATTGATATAAGATTAGATGCATATATCTGTGGTGTTGTTTTCTGTTTGTTATACCAATTTAAAGTTAGGATTGAAGTGAAATCAAGAGGCCACAAGGTCCATTTACAAACGTTTAAAGAGCGACATTAAATATCAAAATTATAAACAAGTCTTTATCCACTTAAGATGCATACAATTCTTATTCACAATGCAGCTTTGATAGAAAAAGCCCTGTTGCCAAAGGGGTCGCTCTCCGAAGAAGCCGTTGAGGCACTCAACCAACATTTCAAGCTATACAGTCAGAATTTTACACGACAGGAATTTTTAAGTATATTGAATAAACTTTTTTTTTTCTTTTTTATCATAAAAAAGCCTGAAAATAACTTTTTCTTAGCTTAATATGATTAGTAAATATATTTTCTACAGTAAACTGGGAGTAAATAATTTTGGCCGCCTAGATTTGTAAAATACCCCTATGTGCGACGTTTAGATCTTCGTTTTATGCAACTATTTCTGTACTTACTTGATACGTTTTCAAGATTTTAGTACTTAAATTTTACAATTACATGATAATTATACTTCGTACGTACTCGACGTTCTATTTTACCTGTTTCTTCTTTCTGACATTAAAAGTTATTAGTATTTATTTATATAGTTGAAAATAGGAAGAATTGTGTCTTCCTTTAATTAATTGATGTTTCAGTTTACCTTCTTTTGTTATATACATACTCTCAGTGTCCAAATGTTACCCACGCCCATTGAAATAAAAAAACTTTTCATGTTTCCTTTATTTTTGATTGATATTATTTTTTTATCTTCTCAGACCTTGAGGATTATTTAAATCCAATATCAGTAAATATTGACATTGTAATTGCGTCAAAATGATAGACACACTTGTTGTTGTTTACTATTTTCTTAATCCTCTAGAGTTGAAATCGTTAAAATACCATTTTTACATCAATGCAGTGTTGAATTTGTTTCAAAATAGACCTAAAAAGAACGTGAGTTTTGGGAAAAATAAATGTTTCTCCGAATAAGAGCGCCGTTTGATTTCTTCATTCCACAAGGACGGGATGAGTTGTAAGGAAATAGCCCGCCAAATCAAGCGTAGTTTTTCATCGGTCGCGAAGTTTATTCGGCACGGGGAGACATATGGAATCCACCGTTCTACTGGAAGGTGATAGATTATTTTAATACTGTTTTACGGGTAATTTGAAAAGATGGGAGGGTAGGGATAACAATTTTTGAATTGTGTCTACCATTTTGACACTGAGTGTATATATAAATAAAAGACCTGGGCCAACTTTCTGGGCCAACGATTGTGAAAGGAGGAGATTTGGCCGGTATCGTTCAATTGCTAGGTTTTTCTCCCCAGGGAAGGAGTAAGGGTACCAACTTTATAGAGGCCGGGTGGTTCCAAAGAGGGTTTTTCCGAGCTAGGAGTCAATATACAGCCAAAATAACAGAAAATAAATATTCTGCATTCAACTGATCTCGAACTCGATCGAAAAGACTTGGTAATCAAGTGTCTTGTACCCACTGAACTACCGTAAATTCTTTTTTTCATTTAAACACAAAATAATTACATATATCGAATGGTTATTGAATAATTAAACAGTTTTTATAAATATGTTGTTGCATATTTGACGATTTTTTTTTTACAGCAAAATAGACTAGTTTTGATCTTTACTAACATAACGACCTCATTTTAAATGCATTTCATTATTTTGTTCTTATCTGAAGATAGTTATGTATTCCGAATTTAAGAATTCAATTGTCTTTTCTAAACGATAACTAAAGTCGTTTGGAGTCTAATGACTGACTACTCCTGGCTTATTCGACAGGAAGTTGGGCGGGCTGGCCTAAGTCTATTTGACAGCTGAATTCAAATCGAAATCAGTAAATGGCCGGTAACGAAGCAGACAGACTGGATATTGGTACGGGACCCTCACACTAAGTCCCTTAATTGGGGTCTTCATTAAGTCCCAGTGTCCTACTATTGTTCTCAGTCCGCTAGATCCTCTGCCTCAGTCTGGTCTCGAGTGTCATTAGTGGACCTCGCTATGAAGAAAAAAAGAGTCATTTCTTAATCCTTACAACTAAATTATATTTCTTAATCTTTTTATAATCTAACTAGGCTTGGTATTTTATTTTGTTTTATTCAACCTTTAGCTTTATTATACAGTATTCTAATTAGAAATGTAAATTAAAATAACCCGCGCAGTGCATTTTTTAATTTTATTTTTTTATTATCTGTCCTTCCTAATAAGTTTCGTTTATTTGTTTATTTTTTTTACCACTATTGCTTTATGTAATAATAGGAGAGTTAAGGATAAATTTCATGTGAGACTTTCACTCCCATCACATTTTGTTTGAATTTAGAGAAATATTACAATCTGGAACAATTAAAGGTAATAAGTAATTCCGCTTTAAACCACTCAATCAGCCAAGTCTGTTATATTACTGATGTTCAACTAATGGAGGTTAAGCAATAGCACAGCAGTCCCTTATGGTTAGGATAAAGGCTTGGGCGTACAGGGCGAGGTCTGTAGCTGCGGGCAGTGATCGCGCGATAATCTTAGCAGTCAGCGATTTGGCTACGTTAGACAGAAAGCGGTATCTGTGTGAGCGGTCCAGTGTCGAGATATTTTTCCGCGGATCAGATTCGCAGTAGGTGTTTTATATGTACTCGTATAATCGACTAATTTTCAGACATATCAAGGAAAATGACAATAATAAGGCCATACAATAATAAGATTCATAATTCCAGCTTCACTATTTATTTAAAAGAAAATAACCATGAATTCAAAAAAGATTTGAAATTAAAACTAACATTAACGTAGAATAGTCTAAAAGTATATATTAATGAGTTATGGTGCTGTGAAAACCGGCAATCCTTTATTTTTGCACGACCGTACCGCTTCTATCCGCTGTAAAGACTAGACCTTATTGTGTTACGTAGATAATACAATAAAGTGAAATACAGCTCATCATTCTTACCGCCATGCTATTTATCGCTGAGTTTTAAAATATGTGGAACTTGGTAGGGATTTTCGAATCGGAGGCTTGGGATCTGTTACTGAAATTTTAAATATTTTGAAAAAGGATAAAGCGGAGGAGATATGGATTAAATAGGTTGTATAATAAAGCGTTCTAGAGAAATAATACAAAGGTTTGACATTGATTAGTCGTTTGGTAAAATATTTAATAAAACAACATTGGGTATTTATTTATTTATATATATATATATATATATATATATATATATATATATATATATATATATATATATATATATATATAAAATAATATTTGTTAAAAAATATAATTTGTTAAAAAATAAAAGAAAAAAGAAAAAGAGAGTGTGAGAGAGAGAGAGAGAGAGAGAGAGAGAGAGAGAGAGAGAGAGAGAGAGAGAGAGAGAGAGAGAGAGAGAGAGAGAGAGAGAGAGAGAGAGAGAGAGTGAGAGAGAGTGAGAGGGAGAGAGAAAGAGAGAGAGAGAGAAAGGTGGGAGGGAGGGTGAGGGAAAGTGAGAAGAGAGAGTCATACGCTGCAGAAATGTGAGCTGTTAGTTTGAGAAAAACATACTCCTTTGATATAGCGCCAGAACTGCTAGTGGTAGATCGTCTGAGCTTTCACATAGTTCTTCTCTATTTATCTAGAATAGAAGTAACGCTAAATTAGATATGTATATATATATATATATATATGTGTGTGTGTGTGTGTGTGTGTGTGTGTGTGTGTGTGTGTATAATTACATTATAAATATTATAATTACAATATATATAAATATGCATGAAGTATTTTTGCATATTTAAAATTTGCTATTAGTTCTTGTAATCATTTTTTGTTCATATCATTTTGTGCAGTTCTTTATTTCTTTTAAATTTTCTAAATCAGCCATTAATTTATATCTATCTATTCGTATCTATGGAATATCTATTCGTTTATGGACACAATTAATTATTTTTAATGTTTAATTACTTTGCTTGAGGAGGACAAGACAAAGTAAGGGTTATATAGCCAATCAGATAAATAGATAGAATCAATATTCTTGTTATATAATTATGTAATTTGTATTAAACTGTTAGTTTATGGTTCATTCAACATAAGATGAGCCAACATGGCACCTAAAACTGTAACTAAGTAAATGAAAGTTATTATTATATATTTTTTAAATTTTCAAATGTTTGAAAATTTTCTGAAATTTCAAAAAAATTAAACCACTAGAGATTGTTCTTGGTATCAGTTTATTTCCAGGTTTTGATATCCAATATTCGGTTTTAATCTGTAATATGAAATTACAGCCATTCAAGGTATACATTATTAATGTTATGGGCTTCTGGGGATATGGCTAATCAAACTACACTTAAATATTAAACACTAATTAACTTACAAACTGATAAATACGACTGGATCCTTAATTTAATATTAAATAACAATAATAATAATCACTTAGGTCTAACCTATTTCTAATTACACTAATTTCTCCTATATAATAAAGAAATACTGATCCTAAATAACTTAGTTCTAGATTTCACAATTACATATAAGATTCAGTAACACTAACACACCCATAGGCTGTTACTACTTTTACTGACACAGACTTATTATTGCCACTAAGTCACTTACTGGTGATTGACACATAACTCACTGATCATTGATTGATAACTCGCTCTAAGTATCTGCCACTGATTACTGACTCTTGACTACATTCACTGATAGAGGCTTATCACTACTACATTTACTGACACATAATAGTCATTGGCTCATGACACACCAACACTATATATTTCACAGAATATACAGATATTAATTGAATTAAATATTTCCATGAAGATGGATTGGCAGAAAATTTATATAAAAGAAGATAAGGGATTGTGTTATAAATCTCATTGCCCACTGGTCTCAATGCAACCATGGTTTGGTAACAATGATTAGAAAAGATACAGTTTATTGTGAATGGTGCTAAGTTAAGGACGATCCGAGACATAAATAAATGGATATTCCATGCCATATTCTGCTGAACGAAATCATTTTATAAATTAAACTAAAAATATAATAAATAAAAACAACCCTTCTTATATAGAGATAATATCAAATCCTAATTCTGTACAAGAAGGGTTAGGCCATTTTATAAAGTCTACTGGCATAGAATAATAAAAAAAGCATAGACTTTCATTGATTAAGATAAAAAAGAACCATTTATTTTGAATAAATATTATTTTAAAGTTGGCCAATGCCGTCTTGCCAAAGCCTAAAAAATATAATAACAAAAACAAATAGAATTGTATAAATTCACTTGAGGGCACAGCAATGTTCACTTGAAGTTAAGTCGTAAATTTCACTCACCTAAGTGTTGAGTTAGATTAATGAATACCAAATAATGACTAAAAAAACACTCAAGTGGGAATTCTTGAGTAAAACTCAAGAAAGCCCTCAAAGTTGAGTGAGTTTTGTTTCTGGAATGGTTAAGTAGATATATGTCTGAGTAGAGTGAAAAATCTCACTTGAGTGCAGTCTATGAATTCGGCCCTAAGTCACTGCCACTGGACTGTCACCGCCTCAGTCAGTGACTGACTGACTGACAACTCCCCGATGGCTGCCCCTTGACTCACTGACTACTGCCTGTTCACTGACCCCTCAGGCTGAGACTGACCAATTTAAACCCTCACCGAACATTCCACACCGTTCGGGTCCCGTGCGGTCAGAAGGTCGAGCCCCTCCCGGGGCTACCTGGCCTAGGGCCTGGGCGGTCCTCGACCCCAGTTACTCCCTCGGACCGTAACAGTAACAAATGATCAATAACCACATAAATATAAAAAAACAGACAGGTATATGCAAAGTATACAAATACAGCAATAAATTAAAAACAAAAATACTTAAAAATCAACTGGATATCATAAAGAATAATATTCATTGCATTTGTAGTTCAGCGTTACTATTTATAGCGTAGCAATAATTATTTATAGAACGCTATACAATAATAAAAGTTGGTTAAATGATCGATCCATTTATTTCTGTTGAGATGATAATCGAAGAATCTATCTCTTCTATAGCTTCTAGTTCCTTAGATATGGATAGCTCCCTAATCAACAAAAAATTTCTTGGAGCATCCCTTTAAGAGTATCTACCCGATGATGCGATGTATATCATCAAATGAGTGCTGTGCATATCAGCTGGCGTCTGCTATCTCAAGATTGATGCGGTCACTGCTTCGGAATATCGCTGGTGCTTCTCGCAATCTTGTCATTCAACCACGCCACTCATAAAAGGAATATGCTAACATATAAAATTGATATAATATTGCATAACAGAAAAAAAAAAAAAAATTTTGAAATAACTTTCCCGTTAACCATTGTGGTATTAGTTTCTTAAATACGAGTTAACCGTATTAGCTATAATATAAATGAATTTTCTTTAATTTATTAAAAATTTAAACTATCTAAATAAAAGAGATTATGCTTGCTCAATTGCTGTCTTACAGAAGTTGCAATGGATCTTGTGCAGGTTTCAGGATTGTTTACTTACTAAGTTGTCCATATAAATGCACAAAGCAAAAATTAATGTAAAGGTTTTTCACCAATTATGACATGCTTCATTTTTTGCTGATGTTACTTATTAGTTTTTAGACCGTATACATCATGTACTTAGTTTATTGTAGATGCAACCATAAAAATAAAGAATATTAAAGAATTTAACATTTATATTTATATAAACTGTGAAAGCTTTATGCCCTCGGAAGAAATCATAATAAAAAATAATATTTGTTTTGTTTTTTACACTTCAAAGTTATTTCTTCATTTTCGTTTTTTAATCACTTTCAATATTTTGCTATTAATGTTGGCGCACTTTCGATTTAATATTAATCACATTTTTTTTTCCAATTTAAATTGAACCACGTCATGACCGCTATTAACATTACGTAGTTAAGTGCTCTGTGCTTGTGACAATATTATCAATAGTATTATCTAAAATCCTTCAGCCAACTATAAACAGTGAAAGTTTATACTATGGATTCATTATACAAACATACTGGGTGAGGTTATTATTAAGGTGAGTGAGTTAATTATTAAAGACAATTAATAATAAAGACAGTTACTAGAGAATAGTTCCCTAGTCAGCCGAGTGGGACGTTACCTATACTCCCTATTACTCAAGGTCTAGGTCTGTTGATAATTCAGCCGAGTCTATCTCGGATTGTTATTGTTATTATTTTTCTTTTTTTTAAAAGACATAATTTTTTTTTTTATTTTCTTTTAGCTTTAGTAATGAGTTTTTATTTTGATTTTATTCAAATATTGTATATAGTTTAGTAAATAGTCTAGTTTATAAGTATTTTTCCTAGTTTATAAGGATGTTTTTTTTTTTCATATTTTTTTTTTCTACTTTCTAATTAATTAAAGTTAGTTTTACATTGTAAATTTAATTTTTTACAATGGACCTAGATAATTCATCAGGCACAGAATCGGAAGATGAAACTCCCATGTCAGAAATAAGTGAGACAGACTCTCAATACCTCAAGCGCAGACAATTACAAAAACGTCAGCGAAATGCTGCACTCGGTTCCGCTGGGACCTCCCCTAATAAAAAGAAACAAAAAAATAAAGGTAAAAAAATTATTGTTGGTGAGGCTCCAATAACTCGCAGTAAAGCTACTGCAGCCACAAATAAAACTCAAATTGTTGTCAACATTCCAACAAGCAATAAATTTGCCGATCTAGCCCAAATTCCATCAGAGCCACAACCTACGCAAGGATTTTCGGACTCTGTTCCACCACCGATTTTTGTGACCAATATTAAAAATTTTATGAAATTCGGCCAAGAAATCGCCATTTTGATTGGTCAAACCAACTTTAAATGTTATTCGAGGGTTAAGGATATACAAATTAACACAACGACTAAAGAATACTATAAAAAGTTAGTTAGCTATTTGTCGGCCAATAAATATGAATTTCATTGTTATCAATGAAGAGAAGATAAATCATACCGAGTCGTACTGAGAGGTTTACACAGCACAACTCCAACAGACGCGATAAAAAGAGATATTGAAGAAATAGGACATAATGTTAGGAACATTTCAGTCGTGCTCCATCCTACAGAAAATTACCCTCTCCCGTTATTTTTCGTAGATCTCGAGCCTGCAAAAAATAATACAGAAATTTTCCAAATAAACCGACTTGTTTACTCAGTCGTTCGTTTTGAGCAGCCAAGACAGCGACCAGTAGTAGTACAATATACTAAGTGCCAAAACCTTGGGCACACAAAGACATATTGCTACCACCCACCTACTTGTGTCAAATGTGCAGGCGACCATGCCACAGAAACCTGCTTTAAGACTCGTGACACACCTGCCAAATGTGTATTATGCAAAGAAGATCACCCAGCAAATTATAAAGGCTGCATAGCATATAAAAACACCCAAAGAATAAGAACACATAATGCGACCATAAAACATTAAACACAAAAGAGTGGTAGACGTAATAGTCAACAACACGAATCCTTGAAAACCGTCTGTGAAAAAAAAATTTTCTAACTGAAAATCAACCCTCAACTTCAACGGCCACCAATCTGCCCCACAACGAACATCGAGCATCGTACTCAAATGTCACTACAAACCAGCAGCAGCATCGACCACAACATCGACCCCAACAACATCGAACTCAGACGCCTCAAATCTCCCAACCTCAGGCTCTGATTCCCAAACCCCACCCTTCCCGCCAACCTCCAAGTCAACTCCTATCTCATATTCAACTACCCCTACGGGTAAAACTACCACCTGAGACTCAACATCAAGTTCCTTCCCAAACGTCCTTTCCAACATACCCAACCTCCAAAGACCAAAGAACCACTAACGTCCCAAGATGGGATCCCTCCCCAGCCAGCACTTCCGGGCCAAAAAATCCTCCACATCCTACTCCTACCCGAAATCCAAGTGATATCAATTCCATCCTCTCATCGTTCTTGACAGAACTGAAAGAAACTATAAGACCTCTCATTTCCCTTCTCACAAGAGTTCTTTCAGAAGTCCCATTCAACATCCCAAAATGAGCAAAAAGCCCCTTTCTGTCATTTTATGGAACGCAAACGGACTAAAAAATCACCGAGACGAACTCGACATATTTCTCCACGACAATCAAATCGATATTGCCCTACTGACTGAAACTCATTTTACTCAACAGATACATTTTTACAAACGTGACTACATCACTTACAGATCTGATCACCCAGACAACACCTCCCATGGTGGATCCTGCATCCTTATCCATAAATCAATACCACATTCCTTTGTCCCTTCTACTTCAATTGACGCCATTCAATCCACCTCTGTATCCATTTCAACTCGTCCTTTCCATCTAACATTTTCAGCTGTATACTGCCCTCCTGGAAATTCCCTTTCTCATAACCTCCTTGATTCCTTTTTCCGATCCCTCGGACCGCGCTTTATTGCAGGAGGAGATTACAACGCCAAACGCCTGCGATGGGGTTGTCGAACATCCAACTCCCGTGGCAGTATCTTATCCCGTATTTCAACCTCCAACTGTTATTCAGTCCTCTCACCACTAAACCCTACCTATTGGCCTACATTGCCCAAAAACATCCCGATATCCTCGATATATTCATTGCTTCCAAAATTTCCACCTCTCATACCTCTGTTAAATCCCTGGATGACCTTTCATCAGACCATAGCCCTGTTCTGCTTCTCTTGCATTCAAATCCTGTCCCTAAACCCTCTCATCCTAGACTGATTACGGGACGAGTAGACTGGGACAAATTCGTAACGATCTAGAAAACAAATTAGACTTGAAAATTTCACTCAAAACAAAACATGACATCGACACCGTCATAGATAAACTTACCACATCAATATCCAACAGCATTAATGATAACACCTCACACAGAACAAATTTTAATTCTCTTCAGACTAACTTGCCACACCATATACGCGACTTACTAAGAGAAAAGTGTAGAGCGCGAGCAAAGTGGCATAGAATCAGATATCCTTCAGATAAAAATAATTATCGTAAACTAACAAACAAACTTAAGATAGAAATTAAAAAATACAAAATTCAAAAATTACAAGACTATACAGAAAACCTTAATACCACCGACAAATCTTTATGGAATACCACCAAAAAACTTCTGAACTTCAAAAATCACAATCATTCTCTGCCAACCGAATCCCAAACCTGGTCAAAATCTGATGAAGAAAAATCACTCATTTTTGGCCAGCACCTTTTCCAAACTTTTAACCCACAACCTGATATTGTTAATCCTACTTACTTAAAATATATAGAAGCAGAACTAAATATTCCTTTCCAAAAGTCTCCTCCCCCTAAAGCATTCCATCCTTCTGAAATATCAAACATCATTCAAAGACTACCTTTAAACAAAGCTCCTGGACACGACCTAATTACATCCCATATCCTAAAACTCCTTCCTCGGAAAGCCATCCTATTCCTAACATACCTATATGATGCTGTGCTCCGTACCACATATTTTCCTGACTCCTGGAAATTATCCATAGTTAAGATGATTCCAAAACCCAAAAAGCCACCAGAGCCCCCATCCTCATACCACCCTATTGCCAATCATGGGCAAAATCCTTGAAAAACTAATTTTAAAACGCATGTATCCCATCCTAGATTCCCATCATGTAATCCCAGATCACCAGTTTGGATTCCAAACACCACACTCCACCATTCAGCAATGCCATCGTGTGGGGGACGTTGTCTCCTCCGCATTGGAGCGCGGAATGTACTGCACGGGAGCCTTTCTCGACGTGGAACAGGCCTTTGACCGAGTCTGGCACCCAGGACTGCTTTACAAGCTCCGCAAATTCCTTCCTACAACATACTTCCTAATTATCCGTTCCTATCTGAGTGATAGAACTTTCAAAGTAAACCATAAAAATTCCTATTCTTCCCTCTTCACCCAATCTGCCGGCGTTCCTCAAGGTAGTATCATAGGCCCCATCCTCTACACGGTATATACAGCTGACATTCCAACTCATCCTACCACTGTCCTCACCCCTAACGCTGATGACACATGTATGTTATCAGTAAACAATGATCCCTTCATTGCCTCCCAAACACTCCAATCCCATATCCAAACCCTTCAAGAATGGTGTCAAAAATGGAGAATCAAAATAAATCCAAAACAATTTCACCAAATGACCTTTACCCTTCGTCGTAAGCCCACGACTTCCTGTCCTACAGTATCCTTTAATGATATTCCACTAATCCCTGTTGAACAGATCCTCTATCTTGGACTCCACTTGGACAAACGTCTTACTTGGAATCCACATACAAGACTAAAAAGACAAGAAACTGCCCGTCATTACAGATTACTTCAACATTTATTAGACAAACGTTCAAAGCTCCCAATTAATTACAAAAGACTAATATACATGACTGTGGTTAGACCTATCTGGACGTACGGAGTTGAGCTTTGGGGCTCCACTAAACCATCCAATTCATCTCGTATCCAATCCTTACAATCCAAAATCCTTCGAAAAATCCTCAATGCACCTTACTTTGTCACTAATAAACTTATCCATAAAGATCTTAATGTTCCATATGTTGCAGATTTAGCCCAAACCAGATATCTATCCTTTCATAGTAAGCTCCATAACCACTCAAATCCCCTAATTTCTCAACTTGCTTCCCACACTATTCCTGATAATCCTCCGAGGCGTCTGAAAAGAAGATGGCACAGAGACCTTCTAGTGTAGAATTTTTATTGAAGTGCTACTGATGGGTAGTACTTTTCATGTTTTGTCACGTTATTCTAATAGTTAACAGCACATTTACTTGATGTATAAATTTTGTACAGTTGTAAATTTCAATAAATTGTTATTAAAATAAAAAAATTGAACCACAAATGGTGGTTCCTTTTTTGACATTCTTGAGCTAAAACATTTTACAGTTTCATCGACGATGTTGCAACTGCTTAGTAGTACACCAAACTGCAAGAATTTTTTCCGACTCTATTACTGAATACGTTTCTATAATGAAATAAAAATTAATTTCATCCTTTTAGAATAATTATAATGAAGAATATAATGGCGTCCTAGCTGTCGTATATATAATTAAGGGCATAATATAAGCAACAAAAATATAATTTTTTTCTCTTTAATATTTTTTAATCCACACCTGTCACTTATCATGTTACAACAAGCAGATGCGATGATTGTAGTATACAAGGTAATTGGCATATCAGGCATGAGGGAGGACAGCACCCAGCGGTACTTACGCCTATCATGGAACACGATATTTAATCAGTATTAACGGAGTAGATCCCTCAACCAACTCCTTTTTAGTCTGCTTTGGGTATTATCTGGCAAGCTTCTGGAGGCCATACTTTGTGTTAAAATTATTGATATGTCCGTGAAGTTTGTCGTGAAGTCTTTTGTATAAAATCTTGATGTGATCTTGTATCATGGGTATGTTTAAGTCTGTGTGTAAAGTTTTGTGATTGACATATCAGGGTGATTGTGTTATGAGTCGTAAAGTTTTTGACTGGAAAGTCTGTATTTGTTGGATGAGTGTTTTTCCGTCAATTTATGAGGCGTACGTCTATAGAGGTTTTAATAAGTAAGTATATGTATTTAGTCATAGCGTCATTTTCAATTTAGATTGATTATGTAAAATTGGATATAAAAGTCTCAGTCTTTTGTTAAGGCTTAGGCGTTTGTGTTTCACATGAGGGCCCCATTTCATCCTTCTTTCGAACATTAGATTTAAGTATTGAACAGTGTCAGTTTCTTTAATTGGAACATTGTTAATGTAAACGTTGGACAGGTATTATGTCGAAGTGAAAAAGTGATGTGTTGTGATTTGTCGTTATTGAGTTTAATTTTCCATTTGTTGAACCAGTCTTGTAATTGTTGTAAATAGTGTTGGAGAATCAATTAAACCTGTGTGATGCCTGAGTGTCTAGTCAGAATTGCAGTATCATCTGCGTATGTTGCTATTTTCGTGTTAGTGTAAGTGCGTATGTCGTGTGTGTAAATAATGTATAGCAGAGTAGCAAGAATCGATCCCTGCGGTACTCCAGCCCTAATTGGTCGTACAGAAGAGGTATACGAGCCTTGTCGAACAATGAAAAATCTGTCCGAAAGGAAAGAGAGAAAGATAAGGTAGTAGTGAAAGGAAGGAATGATTTAAGTTTAAATAGAAGTCCATTGTGCCAAACTCTGTCGAATGCTTGAGCTACATCCAGGAATACCCCAGTAACGTATAATTTTTTCTCCAATTCAATTGAAATGTAATCTGTGACTCTATAGTTGAGTCACACAAGCTGGAGTATAGTTGAGTGTAGTGAACGAAATCCAAAGTGGTGTTCAGGTAGTATATCTTTGTTCGTTAGTACATCTAGAACTCGTCTATACAGGAATTTTTTTTTAAAAATGAGCAAATTGGAAGTAAACTGAAGGGTCTGTACGAAGAAGGAGAGCTGGCGTCTCTGTTTGGTTTTTGTATCATTAATACATGTGAATATTTCCATTGCAATGGAAATTTAGTTGTTCTGAGAATTGCATTAAAGAGTGTTGTAAGAAAGACCGAGTACTTAATATTCGCATGGAATAGAGAAAGCATTTTCTTACCAGGAACAATTATTCGAAAATAACCAGATGAAAAGAAAAATAACAAACAAGCAGATCTCTGTTCTTTTTCGGGCACAGTCCCTGGGTTTGAAAAGTTAGCTGATTCTCTGACCCAGTGGTTTTTTTAGCTCACTTCTCTGAACTTTTTCTTTACCTTTTTCTTTACATTTATACTTATTTATACTTAAAAGAGGAAAAATTTCAGTAATTAAAGCAGTAAAATTGATTACATATTTTATTCTAATAGTGATTAAAGCCAATAAAATGTTTATTGTTTGAAATTCCTTTATTTGCACTAAACTAGCCTGGAAATCCATAAAATTTATCCTTCCAACGTAAGATTTATTGGATGGTGAATATAAACATTAATGAGCTTTATTAAAGCTAAAGGATCTGTTCCATTCAGTATCAATTTTTTAAATTTTGAAACTTAGTTATGTAATATTAAAATTATTACCTCGTCAATCGCCCGGCCTCCCAGCTCTCCTGGACCAAGGCAAGTTGGCTCCATATCCCATATTTTTTCTTTGTTGTTCTTAAGCCACCTAAAAAAAGATAACAGGACATTTTTGAATTGACAGTAAAATTGGTGAATCACAAACAGAATTATCATTTATATTGCAATATCGCAAAATTTGTAGATTATTATTTGGCGCTCATTGAAATATTTATAAATCAAACAAAGGTTATTATTTTTTTTCATTAGAAAACAAATTTTTCTACATTTTTGTAGATTTTTATGCAGGAAAATCAAACGCTAACACTATCAAACTGTATATAATAAAAAATGAATGTCCTAAATTAAACATAAACTTAAAAAAAAAATATATATATATATATATATATATATATATATATATATATATATATATATATATATATTTATAGAATAGGTTTTGCTTGTTTTTGAAGTATTTTACCAATAATATCAAATATGA
Source organism: Euschistus heros (assembly GCA_003667255.2). Classification (NCBI taxonomy): domain Eukaryota; kingdom Metazoa; phylum Arthropoda; class Insecta; order Hemiptera; family Pentatomidae; genus Euschistus; species Euschistus heros. Next base: position 1,004,930 of record RCWM02000093.1, read on the forward strand.
AACCTTAAATATTTATAATTTTTAATTAATTTGAAATAATGTTAATTTTATTGGAAGTTACTATAATGTAAATGAACGATTATATTGTCTATAAGTGCCAAAAGGAAGAATTTCCAATGTAACAATTATCAAAAATATCGAATTTACACATTTAAGAATAACAGATTTTATGTTCTACTGTTCAGTGAGTCGAGCATGAAGAAAACTAATGGAATTTTTAAAAACTGAAAGTGCGTTATATAATGCGGTGCTGTAAATCTGTCAGCTACAACTCAGATCCGAGTTGCAAGCATAAAACTAACTGACTTTTTAACTCAGTCCTTAACGAGTTTTAAAGTTAATTAACAAGTCCTTTCCTCCCTACCTTACCATCTGTCTGTTCTAGTTAAGAAAATAAAAGAATCACAGCAACATTTCTACAGAATCTTGTAATTGCTCCAGGGTCACTTAAGAAATATTATTCAATTATAGTAATTTATATGTTTGCGCAAACTATTTATTTTTCCAATTTTTAATATCCCATCTTTTCTAAACGAATTATGATTCAATCAAACGAATTACACTCAAAATTGTGTTATTTAGTACTAATCCTAACAAGCTATTTGTCAGTACTATGATTCAATGTCATTTCTAACTTAAATAACTAATGCGAAAGGTCCACTAGAGGTAGTAATGTGTCAAGCCATGTAGTAAAACCAAACTAGAGAATGGGGAGGGCGTATATTTGTCCTCAAGTCAGTATTATCGAAAGGAATCAAAATGCAACATAATTTGAATGTTTAGGAAAAATAAATGATTTTTTCAGTTATCATGGTTTTGTTCAATGGTCTTTTATAAAATGTATCGAATTAACTTCAAATCTCACCTGATACATCCCACCTGCGGTTGGGATTAAAAGATAAATCAGGTACACTTTTACTATTTGACACAAGATTGCACCTTTACACTTTTTTTAATGCAGATTTTTGAGTTGTGTCACTTTTGAAATACATGTAAGATATGATTATGGATTAGTTTAAATCTTATCTTCAAGTTTTCCACTTGAATTGTACTAACACTAAATATATTTCTACGCATTCCATCTCTCGAAATAAAGCGAACTTAAATCAATATTTACACTAACTATTTTTACAATCATGCATAAAATATTTTTAGAATAATACAGCCAAAATTGCCATAAGATGAAATGTAAATAATACTTAATTGAATAGACTTATAAGTTAATCGATAAATATTAAAAAATTAAGAGAAAAAATAAATGAATGAAAAAAAGAGAAAAAAAATATCGAAGAAAAACAATTATATACAATTAGAAGAAGGTAAAATTATATAGACTGTTCAATTGTTGAACTCAAAATAATCAAAGTGATTCACAAGTGCATCCAACTCCTCGAAATAATTGTCTATGAGATCCTTCGTTGAAGGCGGCCATTGGTCTCCGTTCAGGAGGACTTTGGCTGACAGTAAAAGTCAGTTATTAATCTTATCTTATTTAACAGATATGGCACATTTTATTACTAATTTTGATACTAAATTTATAATTTTTTGCATATTAAAGTGCTAATATTGTCTTGTTAGTAAATTAACTGGATAAACTTCATTATTCGATCTATTCCTGCTTCGGAGAACCATTTTTTTGATTTTATAACTCATTTGCATTTTGGTAATCACTATTTGTTTTCGATATATATACCGTGAGTGCAGTGGCATTGAACCTGTTACACTCCTCTCTTTTCCTCTTACCTGATATCTCTCGTCCTCGAACATTTTTATGTTCCGAACGATTGGAGCTGTTATCTCATCCACTCGTATATCATTGTGAACTTGCTTTACAATGCATGTTTTTAAAAATGCTTAAAACATCAGTTAGGCAGCCATATTTAAAAATATGGCTGCTCGACTGATGTTTAAATAATCTTTATGATATGCCAGTTAATCGTAAAAGTTTTGATATCTGCACAGAACAAAAGTTTTTACTACGGTAAGTCGTACCAGTGTTATGGACCAGGATGGTCGAACGCTTTGAAACGAGAATCTTAGGGTTCTCTAAGGGAGGTCCTGAGTTCGATTTCCGGCTAGTTCAGTAATATCTATTTCGCGATGGTCTCTATTAAATATTTTGGTCGTGATTAAATCTCCCTCTGTTTTTAAAAAAATTTTTTTTTTTACTAGGGGAGGGAAAATCTACGAAAGACATGGTTAGGCTGTACCTAAACGTACCCATGTTAACGATTCTTACTCACTAAAACCACCTCCTTACAACTGTTTTTCCTCCTCCGCTATTAGGTATTACATGATGGAGAGAAATGGCGTTTGTGTGTTGCTTTGGAAGGACTCAAGTGACAGTATAAAAGTTGTTACCTTCCTTAATAAGGACACATGACCGGATAGATATTTAGGACAAAGCTATAAGTCCAAGATCCGAGGCCAAATTTCGTGACTTTTTTGAAGAAAACTTTTAGACATTCAACCATAAAATGTCCAACCTCAGCAATCAATTTGCACTTGTCTGCCAACTCAAAGCGGGGGCGTTTCAAAATGGCGACCAGAAAAAAGGGGTAGCAAATATCAAAATATGGTATTCTTTGAAGATGATTTATTTAAAGCAAACAAGAAACTGCAAACTCCCTAGTGCCAAAAACGTTGTCTGCCAAAATTAGGAGGAGGCTAAGCACCGGCAGACAAAATTCAAAATCCGTGTTTTTTAAGTCCAAAAGTGGACCATTTGAAGACGATTTATTTGAAGTACACAAGAAACTGCCTACTCCCTAAATGACAAAAAACGTTGTCTGCCAAAATTTGGAGGGGGCTAAGCACCGGCAGACAAAATTCAAAATCCTCCTGAAGGCGTCACACCGGCTGACATTGTTCAAAACACATCCTTTTCGTCCAATAGTGAACTTTTTGAACATGATTTCCTTTTTTTATTTGATTAGTAGTAGTTTTCTCTAGAATAATTTCAGGAAATTATATTATATTGCTTCCTACATACCGTACAATATAATTATTTCAATATAAAATAATCTTGTTTTAAAATTTTAATGTTAAAAATACCAATTAATATATATAAAAAAAAAATCCCTGTACCATATACAACCCATGAAGGGTCTCGGGTTCAGTACTTAGATAGGCTGTGCTGTTTCTGAGCCAACGGTTGTGAAAGGATGTGATTTGGCCAGAATTCACGCATTAGCACACTAAAAATCCGTGCTCTTGTAAAGTCTAAGTTTGTTGGCACATTTTTCGCTATAACGCCAAAACTATTCGTCCAATTCAATATGTATTTTTTTAAACTGATAGCTGGCTAAATTTCCTACCAGACCACATATATAAAATTTATATAAAGTTATGTAAAATGCCCAAGCCAGCATTTTTTGGTAATTTTTTTTTCGTTAAAACCTTAAAACTATTTGTTCGATCCAAAATTTATTTTTTTTTCAACTGATAGCTGACTAAATTTGCAATCAGACCCTATGTATTAAATTGATATAAAATCATGTAAAATACCAATGAAAGCACACAAAAAAACCCCTTACTATTGTGAAGTCTATGTTTTTTTGGCACATTTTTCGTTATAACACCAAAACTATTATTCCGATCCAAAATTTATTGTTCTCAACTGATAGCTGACTAAATTTGCAATCATACCCATATATTAAATTAATATAAAGTCATGTAAAATACCAATGCCAGCACACTAAAACCTCGTACTGTTGTGAAATCCAAGTTTTTTTTGGCACATTTTTCGCTATAACTCCCAAACTATTTGTTTTATCAAAAATTTATTCCCTTCAGTTGAAAGCTTACTAAAATTACAATCACATCAAATTATATAATGATGAATGAATCCCGCTAAATACCCGATTTGTAACATGTAAAATTGTTATGTTTTTACCAAAACATACACATTTAGCGTGCTGGCATGGATTTCAATTAAATATTCACGTATAAAGTGTGATATAAAATTTAGTCAGCTTTCAGTTTAAAAAAAAAATAATTTTTGGTTTAGACAAATTGTTTAGGACTAATATCGAAAAATAATCTAAATAATTTGTATTTAACAACATTACTTGTTTTTAGCGTGCTGGCACGGGTATTTTACAGAGGTTGATCAAAATTTTATATATGGGGTCTGATTGCAAATTCAGTCAGCTATCAGTTGAAAAAAAAAAAAAAAAAAAAAAAAAAAAAACTACTCGTTTTGGGGTTGTAATGAAAAATGTACCAAAAAACTTAGATTTTACAATAGAACGGGTTTTTAGTGTGCTGGCATGGGTATTTTACATAACTTTGTATACATTATATAGATTTTCTATAAATAAATTTTATACATGATGTCTGAAAGGAAATTTAGTCAGCTGGATGCTGACTGGATTAGAGTTATAACCGACAACGGAAAAGTACCAATTGCTTGTTTTCACGATGAAGTGCGACTTACGTGAAGTTAGTCAATCTTTGGTGGCCAAACCGCTCTAAAACTATAGATCTGAGAACAAAATGACTATTACCAAATTTGTTGCAAAGTTGATTTGCTTCAATAACGTATAATAGAAAACAAAATATACTAAAAGTAACGATTTCCGAACCTCTAAGAAATCCGATTTTCAACTCTTTCCCCCTACTGCCATTTTTGCGGCACTGACCTTTATTGGAAATTTCATAAATTTTCATTCAGAACAGTGGACAGGTTACACCCATGCATTACAAAAAAGGGTTGAAATAACTCGGTATGTTTTCCTATCGGGCTCTCGGACTATCATTTTACAAATCAATTAACTGGACTATTATACAAGTTTTATACGAATTTTGTTCAAGGATAGTGCATATTTCATAACTTTATAAGTTGAAATATTATTCTTTTTTAATTATGTGGTCGGTATTTATATTATTACTGTTCTAATATATTAATTGGTATTTTTAACATTAAAATTTTAAAAGATTATTTTATATTAAAAAATTATATTGAACGGTATGCAGGAAGCAATATAATATAATTTTCTGAAATTATTCTAGAGAAAAACTACTTATAAATCAAATAAAAAAGGAAATCATGTTCTCACTTTTGGGCGAAAAGGATGTGAGTTTTGAACAATGTCAGCGGTGTGACTCCTTCACGAGGATTTTGAATTTTGTCTGCCAGTGCGACGCCCCCTCCAAATTATGGCAGACACGTTTTTTGACATCTAGGGAGTATGCAGTTTCTTGTGTGCTTCAAATAAATCGTCTTCAAATTGTCTACTTTTGAACTGAAAAAACGCGGATTTTGAATTTTGTCTGCCGGTGCTTAGCCCCCTCCAAATTTTGGCAGACAACGTTTTTGGCAACTAGGGGGTTTGCAGTTTCTTGTTTGCTTTAAATAAACCATCTTCAAAGAATACCATATTTTGATATTTGCTACCCCTTTTTTGTGGTCGCCATTTTGAAACGCCCCCGCTTTGAGTTGGCAGACAAGTGCAAATTGATTGCTGAGGGTGGACATTTTATGGCTGTATGTCTAAAAGTTTTCTTCAAATAAGTCATGAAATTTGGCCTCGGCTCTTGGACTATATAGTTGGATACACAAACAGGCTTGTAAAGCTATACAGACCGACCGAGTTCTATCTATCGACTTTTAGATTTTCCGTTAACAATTACATTATAGCTGCTCATTTATATGCTTCCTCTTTCCTACTTCAAACTTGAGTTTCATAAGTGATTGTAGGGAATTTAGAATCTTCCGATTTTGTCGTCTGAACCTTTGACGGTAGTCTGTGTGGAAATAGCATCTTGGTTAGACATAATTTTGGAATTTCTTATTTTTTAAGCCTTTCAGTAAATCAGAAAATTTTTCAATACTTTTAAAAACCACTCAGTAGTAGCACTTCAGTAAAATGTCTACATTAGAAGGTCTCTTGACTATCTGCCTCGGAGGATTATCTGGAATTGAGTGTGGGGCATGTTGAGAGATAAGTGGATTGGAATGGGCATGGAGTTTGCTATGAATGGATAGATATCTGGTGTGGGCGAAATCAGCAGCATATAGAACATAAGGGTCTTGGTAAATATATTTGTTTGTGACATAATAAGAAGTATTAAGGACTTTACAATGGATTCCAGATTGTAAGAATTAGGTACGAGATATATATACGAGCTCAACTCCGTATGTCCAAATTTATTGGGAGCTTAAACTCTTGTGTGCTAAATGTTTGAGTATTAAGAAACGATGAGCATTCTTTTTTTTCTTTTATTTAGTTTGCTACCGTATTTTTTCCCAGAAGGTCAGACTTGAAAAGAATAGAAATAAAACATTATTCGAGGACAATGTCTCTTAAGAATAATATCAAATAACAAAAAGTAAATATATAGCTGGCCTAGAAATTATTAAATAAAAAGGGCTAAGTAAAAGTGAATACCGATTGGTTTTATAATATAACAGATAACAAAAAAACTTAAAACAGAAAATAAAATAAAATAAAAGCATTAAAAAATAATGATAAAAGGTGATAAAAAATCGTAAAAATCAGCAGGCAATGATTACAAAATGCTGAAAGAACGGACTTACTCTGCGAAGTCTGCCAAAGTGCAATCACAATGCCAAGGATTCTTTGTAAGCTTAACTGCACTGATTGCCATAAGAAATTGTCATAAGATGAAATGTAAATAATACTTAATTGAATAGACTTATAAGTTAATCGATAAATATTAAAAAATTAAGAGAAAAAATAAATGAATGAAAAAAAGAGAAAAAAAATATCGAAGAAAAACAATTATATACAATTAGAAGAAGGTAAAATTATATAGACTGTTCAATTGTTGAACTCAAAATAATCAAAGTGATTCACAAGTGCATCCAACTCCTCGAAATAATTGTCTATGAGATCCTTCGTTGAAGGCGGCCATTGGTCTCCGTTCAGGAGGACTTTGGCTGACAGTAAAAGTCAGTTATTAATCTTATCTTATTTAACAGATATGGCACATTTTATTACTAATTTTGATACTAAATTTATAATTTTTTGCATATTAAAGTGCTAATATTGTCTTGTTAGTAAATTAACTGGATAAACTTCATTATTCGATCTATTCCTGCTTCGGAGAACCATTTTTTTGATTTTATAACTCATTTGCATTTTGGTAATCACTATTTGTTTTCGATATATATACCGTGAGTGCAGTGGCATTGAACCTGTTACACTCCTCTCTTTTCCTCTTACCTGATATCTCTCGTCCTCGAACATTTTTATGTTCCGAACGATTGGAGCTGTTATCTCATCCACTCGTATATCATTGTGAACTTGCTTTACAATGCATGTTTTTAAAAATGCTTAAAACATCAGTTAGGCAGCCATATTTAAAAATATGGCTGCTCGACTGATGTTTAAATAATCTTTATGATATGCCAGTTAATCGTAAAAGTTTTGATATCTGCACAGAACAAAAGTTTTTACTACGGTAAGTCGTACCAGTGTTATGGACCAGGATGGTCGAACGCTTTGAAACGAGAATCTTAGGGTTCTCTAAGGGAGGTCCTGAGTTCGATTTCCGGCTAGTTCAGTAATATCTATTTCGCGATGGTCTCTATTAAATATTTTGGTCGTGATTAAATCTCCCTCTGTTTTTAAAAAATTTTTTTTTACTAGGGGAGGGAAAATCTACGAAAGACATGGTTAGGCTGTACCTAAACGTACCCATGTTAACGATTCTTACTCACTAAAACCACCTCCTTACAACTGTTTTTCCTCCTCCGCTATTAGGTATTACATGATGGAGAGAAATGGCGTTTGTGTGTTGCTTTGGAAGGACTCAAGTGACAGTATAAAAGTTGTTACCTTCCTTAATAAGGACACATGACCGGATAGATATTTAGGACAAAGCTATAAGTCCAAGATCCGAGGCCAAATTTCGTGACTTTTTTGAAGAAAACTTTTAGACATTCAACCATAAAATGTCCACCCTCAGCAATCAATTTGCACTTGTCTGCCAACTCAAAGCGGGGGCGTTTCAAAATGGCGACCAGAAAAAAGGGGTAGCAAATATCAAAATATGGTATTCTTTGAAGATGATTTATTTAAAGCAAACAAGAAACTGCAAACTCCCTAGTGCCAAAAACGTTGTCTGCCAAAATTAGGAGGAGGCTAAGCACCGGCAGACAAAATTCAAAATCCGTGTTTTTTAAGTCCAAAAGTGGACCATTTGAAGACGATTTATTTGAAGTACACAAGAAACTGCCTACTCCCTAAATGACAAAAAACGTTGTCTGCCAAAATTTGGAGGGGGCTAAGCACCGGCAGACAAAATTCAAAATCCTCCTGAAGGCGTCACACCGGCTGACATTGTTCAAAACACATCCTTTTCGTCCAATAGTGAACTTTTTGAACATGATTTCCTTTTTTTATTTGATTAGTAGTAGTTTTCTCTAGAATAATTTCAGGAAATTATATTATATTGCTTCCTACATACCGTACAATATAATTATTTCAATATAAAATAATCTTGTTTTAAAATTTTAATGTTAAAAATACCAATTAATATATATAAAAAAAAAATCCCTGTACCATATACAACCCATGAAGGGTCTCGGGTTCAGTACTTAGATAGGCTGTGCTGTTTCTGAGCCAACGGTTGTGAAAGGATGTGATTTGGCCAGAATTCACGCATTAGCACACTAAAAATCCGTGCTCTTGTAAAGTCTAAGTTTGTTGGCACATTTTTCGCTATAACGCCAAAACTATTCGTCCAATTCAATATGTATTTTTTTAAACTGATAGCTGGCTAAATTTCCTACCAGACCACATATATAAAATTTATATAAAGTTATGTAAAATGCCCAAGCCAGCATTTTTTGGTAAATTTTTCGTTAAAACCTTAAAACTATTTGTTCGATCCAAAATTTATTTTTTTTTCAACTGATAGCTGACTAAATTTGCAATCAGACCCTATGTAATAAATTGATACGAACTTATGTAAAATACCAATGACAGCACACTAAAACCCCTTACTGTAGTGAGTCTAAGTTTTTTTGGCGCATTTTTCATTATTACACCTAAACTAAACCTCTCATCAAAAATTTATTTTTCTCAAGTGATAGCTGACTAAATTTGCAATCGGACCTATATATTAAATTGATATAAAGTCATGTAAAATACCAATGCCAGCACACTAAAACCTCGTACTGTTGTGAAATCCAAGTTTTTTTTGGCACATTTTTCGCTATAACTCCCAAACTATTTGTTTTATCAAAAATTTATTCCCTTCAGTTGAAAGCTTACTAAAATTACAATCACATCAAATTATATAATGATGAATGAATCCCGCTAAATACCCGATTTGTAACATGTAAAATTGTTATGTTTTTACCAAAACATACACATTTAGCGTGCTGGCATGGATTTCAATTAAATATTCACGTATAAAGTGTGATATAAAATTTAGTCAGCTTTCAGTTAAAAAAAAAATAATTTTTGGTTTAGACAAATTGTTTAGGACTAATATCGAAAAATAATCTAAATAATTTGTATTTAACAACATTACTTGTTTTTAGCGTGCTGGCACGGGTATTTTACAGAGGTTGATCAAAATTTTATATATGGGGTCTGATTGCAAATTCAGTCAGCTATCAGTTGAAAAAAATACTAAAAAAAAAAAAAAAAACTACTCGTTTTGGGGTTGTAATGAAAAATGTACCAAAAAACTTAGATTTTACAATAGAACGGGTTTTTAGTGTGCTGGCATGGGTATTTTACATAACTTTGTATACATTATATAGATTTTCTATAAATAAATTTTATACATGATGTCTGAAAGGAAATTTAGTCAGCTGGATGCTGACTGGATTAGAGTTATAACCGACAACGGAAAAGTACCAATTGCTTGTTTTCACGATGAAGTGCGACTTACGTGAAGTTAGTCAATCTTTGGTGGCCAAACCGCTCTAAAACTATAGATCTGAGAACAAAATGACTATTACCAAATTTGTTGCAAAGTTGATTTGCTTCAATAACGTATAATAGAAAACAAAATATACTAAAAGTAACGATTTCCGAACCTCTAAGAAATCCGATTTTCAACTCTTTCCCCCTACTGCCATTTTTGCGGCACTGACCTTTATTGGAAATTTCATAAATTTTCATTCAGAACAGTGGACAGGTTACACCCATGCATTACAAAAAAGGGTTGAAATAACTCGGTATGTTTTCCTATCGGGCTCTCGGACTATCATTTTACAAATCAATTAACTGGACTATTATACAAGTTTTATACGAATTTTGTTCAAGGATAGTGCATATTTCATAACTTTATAAGTTGAAATATTATTCTTTTTTAATTATGTGGTCGGTATTTATATTATTACTGTTCTAATATATTAATTGGTATTTTTAACATTAAAATTTTAAAAGATTATTTTATATTAAAATAATTATATTGAACGGTATGCAGGAAGCAATATAATATAATTTTCTGAAATTATTCTAGAGAAAAACTACTTATAAATCAAATAAAAAAGGAAATCATGTTCTCACTTTTGGGCGAAAAGGATGTGAGTTTTGAACAATGTCAGCGGTGTGACTCCTTCACGAGGATTTTGAATTTTTGTCTGCCAGTGCGACGCCCCCTCCAAATTATGGCAGACACGTTTTTTGACATCTAGGGAGTATGCAGTTTCTTGTGTGCTTCAAATAAATCGTCTTCAAATTGTCTACTTTTGAACTGAAAAAACGCGGATTTTGAATTTTGTCTGCCGGTGCTTAGCCCCCTCCAAATTTTGGCAGACAACGTTTTTGGCAACTAGGGGGTTTGCAGTTTCTTGTTTGCTTTAAATAAACCATCTTCAAAGAATACCATATTTTGATATTTGCTACCCCTTTTTTGTGGTCGCCATTTTGAAACGCCCCCGCTTTGAGTTGGCAGACAAGTGCAAATTGATTGCTGAGGGTGGACATTTTATGGCTGTATGTCTAAAAGTTTTCTTCAAATAAGTCATGAAATTTGGCCTCGGCTCTTGGACTATATAGTTGGATACACAAACAGGCTTGTAAAGCTATACAGACCGACCGAGTTCTATCTATCGACTTTTAGATTTTCCGTTAACAATTACATTATAGCTGCTCATTTATATGCTTCCTCTTTCCTACTTCAAACTTGAGTTTCATAAGTGATTGTAGGGAATTTAGAATCTTCCGATTTTGTCGTCTGAACCTTTGACGGTAGTCTGTGTGGAAATAGCATCTTGGTTAGACATAATTTTGGAATTTCTTATTTTTTAAGCCTTTCAGTAAATCAGAAAATTTTTCAATACTTTTAAAAACCACTCAGTAGTAGCACTTCAGTAAAATGTCTACATTAGAAGGTCTCTTGACTATCTGCCTCGGAGGATTATCTGGAATTGAGTGTGGGGCATGTTGAGAGATAAGTGGATTGGAATGGGCATGGAGTTTGCTATGAATGGATAGATATCTGGTGTGGGCGAAATCAGCAGCATATAGAACATAAGGGTCTTGGTAAATATATTTGTTTGTGACATAATAAGAAGTATTAAGGACTTTACAATGGATTCCAGATTGTAAGAATTAGGTACGAGATATATATACGAGCTCAACTCCGTATGTCCAAATTTATTGGGAGCTTAAACTCTTGTGTGCTAAATGTTTGAGTATTAAGAAACGATGAGCATTCTTTTTTTCTTTTATTTAGTTTGCTACCGTATTTTTTCCCAGAAGGTCAGACTTGAAAAGAATAGAAATAAAACATTATTCGAGGACAATGTCTCTTAAGAATAATATCAAATAACAAAAAGTAAATATATAGCTGGCCTAGAAATTATTAAATAAAAAGGGCTAAGTAAAAGTGAATACCGATTGGTTTTATAATATAACAGATAAAAACTTAAAACAGAAAATAAAATAAAATAAAAGCATTAAAAAATAATGATAAAAGGTGATAAAAAATCGTAAAAATCAGCAGGCAATGATTACAAAATGCTGAAAGAACGGACTTACTCTGCGAAGTCTGCCAAAGTGCAATCACAATGCCAAGGATTCTTTGTAAGCTTAACTGCACTGAGGTTTGTGTTTTGGCTGAAGGCTGCAGGAGCCATGTGACTTAGTCTGTTACCTCCCAGCTGCCTGTGGGCATTCAGTATATCTTTCAGAAGAGTGTACAATCACTGAAAAAAATGTTTTGTTAAAGGAATTTCATACAGACAATTTTTGCTTATCATTGCTTCCGATATACGTCATTTTGTTGTTAATAATCCTTGTTAATAGGATAATACCAAATTTATAAATGCATTGAAAAACTGTCCTTCTTTATTTGGAAAAACATAACCTTGTAGTTCCACAAAGGTCCTCCAAAAATAAATGAGAATAATGTCAGTTCTAGTGATTTTACCATTTAGGGACTAGTCTTAAGAAGCTAAGTAAGTTTGCAAAGAAGACTAAATTTGCTGGGAAATGGGATGGACAACTTTAATTTCTCACGAGCAGTACCGGCACTCAGAAGCTGATCAAGTATATTACATTGGATAACCAATTAAATATAAAATATTAATATTTAGAAATCGGCTATAAAGCGTACTTTGGCTTTGAAAACTTAATAAATCGTCTTTGCCCTCTAATTACACCAAATGTAATCTTCATAAACTTTCAACTAGGCCCGTAGTTTGTTGCGATGCTGAAACTTGAAAGTAGACCAACAAGCTTCGAGTCTTCAAGAAGAAAATAATGAGAGTAATATGTGGTCCAATCTGCTAACAAGGTGCTTGGCACATAAGAAGCACGAATTAATAAGCAGAAAAATTAGCTGTCTTGGATACGTCGAGAGTATGACCAGTGAGATAATGCTACAGAAGATTATGAGTGAGACCTTCACAGGAAAACGAAAGAGAGGATGCCATAGAAAATCCTAGCAAAAGGATGTTGAGTATTCTTGGGACTACGAACTGGAGGAGTATGGCTCTAGATAGGAGTGATTTGAGCAGAATTGTGTGGTTGGCCAAGGTTTAACAGTAGCACTAAAAACAAATATGTAGAAAAGTATATTAGGAGTTTCAGACTGATATTATTCTATTTTATTATTCAAAATATTTTTTGGGGTCACTGTAAAAGAATTTCAAGTTTCCTGCTTTTTGAGAGGCAGCAATACAACGAGAAATATAAAACATTAATCAGTAATTACCATGTATCTGAACCTATCATGTATACATTTTTCAAAATGATGATCATAAATATCATAACAACTGCTGAAGAATTTTGATTTTTTAACGAGCAGTGCTGGTGATAGAGCGTACTAAATAACTGAAAAGAGATTAAAATTAAAAACACCTAGTTAAATCTGAACTTACAGATCAGAGAATGTTTGTTTCTGATACTGATTTCAGTTCATTTTTTGTTTCAAATTCTGTTTAGACCTATAGAATTAGCATAGGTCATTTTTTAAAATTTTATTTGTAAGCAGGGCCATGTCCTATACAAAGAAGTTCGGCTATTTATTATGTACACTGAAATAAAATACAAATATTAATACAATTACAAATATTATGTACATTATAATATTTAACAGATAATAATTCAAATAATATACATAAGAATTTTGAATAAACTAAGAATTAAATGCAAATTGTAAAAAGCAAATAAATAGTTTTCAATCTAAATAATAAAAAATACCTAATAAAATAATTAACACTTTTGTTATAACATTTATAAACCTTTAAACTTTATCAAAGATCATATTAGACTACTACTTTCAAATATATATATATATATATATATATATATATATATATATATATATATATATATATATATCATATCTCAGGAAAATAGGTAAATACATGATACTGATATTTTACAGTTAAAAATACTATATCTCAGTGAAATAATTTCTGATGTTAATTATATTTATAATAAAATATGCCAGTTTTTTTGCTTCTAATTCATTTTGTGGAATAAGTATTTGAAAATTGTCATTTGAATCAATACTAGGGTAATAACTATTACGCAGGCCATTATAAATTGGGCAAGTGTAAAGAATATGTCCGAGGTCTTCATTAGTTTTCATGTTACAAACCATACAGATTTCCTGAGGATTAATTTGTGTGATTTTATCTGGAGTGGTTATTTTTATTATATGTTTTCCTGTAGTTCTTAACTGTGCAATGATTCTAGTGAAAATAATATTTATCCGTATATTAATGTAAACAGGGATGGAACCGGTTGGATTAATGCTATTGCAGAATGTGCTAAAATTCGACTGCTGGCTAGAGAATAGATCCAAATTAAATAAATAAATTTTCTATTTTTCTAATACAGTATGACTTTTTTCTTTGATGCATAGGTCATTTTAATTGTTTTTTATTGTGTAAAAGTTGGATTTCTGGTAATTTAGTATTTACCACATATCGTTCATCAGATGGAACAAAGAAAAAATTGAAGTTTTATTGTAGAAGCGAGCAACTGATATGAATTAGTTTCAAGCAACATTATACGTATTAGTTATATTCGTATAGACTTGTGGATTGTCCTGACTACATTTCGGTTAATATTTCTACCGATGGGATGATTGGGGGACTTGAATGGGGACTTGAATGAGTGAGTTGGGGCATGGGTCTCAGCGCGCTCGTAACCAGAAGGTCTTGGGTTCGAATCCCACCTGATCGGGTTAAAATATATTTCGTGACGAACCCATTTATAAATCTTGACCTTCCCACCCTGGCTAGAATAATTTGGTCACCTGTAGGATAACCCATCCTTCCTGCCCTAGATGGAGTACATAAGGACGCTAAGCCCCAAAAAAACAACCGATGGGATGAGCTTTTGCACCTCTGAGGTATTAATCTAAGTAATATTTTTTACTCGATTTCGCAGTAACGTTGTTGTTCCACCGAATGAGCGATCTGATGAATTATCTAGGTTCAGCGATTTGAGCTTAATGGCATAGAAAGGCTATAATAGAGAGAGGAGATGGATTCGGTACCTTCCAGCCAGTTGGTTACCAAGAGATAGTGGACTTATCCTGACTAATGGCTGACCTTTAACGCTAGTTATAACAGCAAGCGATCGACTATTAAAGGCCAGTATGGGGCTTCCACTAGGTTCAGTTAATTCTTATATTCGGAAGGTCTGGACTTGAGGATAACGGCGGGCCACCACCTCCTTATCTTCGGCAACATTTACTAGCCTCGGTGTTATCCTCATGGATCAGCGTGGAGGAGGTAGGAGGAGCATAAAACACCACCGCTGAAGTGGATATTTGATATCACAACCAATATTCCGCACCGATGGTTACCTATTAGTTGTACCCCAAGGTCAATCTATCCATTATAACCACCAAGAACACCGCCTTGATTTATAACTCTTCAAAAAGTTCGTTAAAATTAATAAATTTAACTGTACCAATATATGTGGATTTGTAGTGTGTATAACGTTTCAACTAGATAAGAAATTCTATTTACGTCTATTGTAAATGGATTTGCGGAAAAAAGATACGTATTTTATCAGCACAAACATTTGTAAGTTTATTTGAATAATATAGAAATCTAAGACATAATATTCATTGTTTTAGGAAGGTTTAGCAATCATCAAATTTACAACAGTAAAAATTTAAATTTACAATGTTGACTTGCAGAAACGAGGTTACCACATTTATGTCATATAATTTTATAGTTAGAAGTTAAAATCCAACCAGATGAAATCTATAAAATTATTTCTAATGAGTAAAAAGTATTACCAAATAAAAACCATAATGTCAATCTTATGGTTTTTAATATTGTGTGTAAACATATGATTCATGGGCCTTCAATAGTAACCACTAATAATGCAGTCCATGTTCCGCCGGAGTCTCAGTCCAACTGGATCAACAACTCAAATGTTAAAAATAAAAACTTGGATGACCAATTATGCTTTTACATTATCTTCAAACCCTAATCAGTGCAATAGTACTTGGTTAAAAGTGATAAATATTTATGAAAATATCACTGAGGAAAAAATTCTCAATTGTATGCTACAATACAAGACTTTTAACGATTAAAAAAAAAATTCAATTATTAGTTCAAATCATAACTTCTTAACTAATGTGAGCGGGCAAAGTCACGACGGGGGATGCTAGTTATAAATAATTAGCCTCACTTCATATTTCAACTAATTAACATTTCGCTAGTAGGTACTTAGTACTGTCATTTGGCTATTTAAGTATCAATATAATATTTATCGATTAACTCTAAAATTATTAATTAGGGATTTCATTCTACCTCTCAACCAGTTGAAGTCAAATGGGGCGTATATTCCCTAAAAATCTATTTTCAAACAATGTTCCTTTGATAATGTTTTCAGCGCTGTGGGCCAAAACAACAGCTTTGTAATTTAATATTATAAATAAATTTCAGTTCTATTTTGATACAAGGAAAACATTTAATGAGGGAAAGAGGTCATTCTAGCAGAAGATCATTATTTATTCATTTATTGTCACATAAATAACATTCGAACCAACGCACACATACACTACACAACTTGGGGATTATCTATTGTTGTAAATTGAACACGAGACGAATAGACTGGATAACTTGTCAGTTCCATTAACTATTTATCCTATGCACTTCCTCCCTGTCTATTATTCCTGAGACGGGTGTAAATTTGACATATGTACTGTTAGTTTTACATAAATAAGTAAACAATACATTTCTTGTCAATATATAAATGCTACACTAAATATAGTTTATATGCAACAATAACAAAATCATAAAACTATTATTCCGTTTAAAGATGACTGCCGATTACTAAATCGTTACTTAATCGTTACTACGAAGTTCGCCCTAGTACTGATTACTCATACCACATAATTTTCGAACTTTTATCAAAATATTTCAACCATCCCAACCCAACCAACCACCTGGCTCAATCATTATCTAGTTTTACTATAAGCAGTGGTCCCAAGACTTTTGTAAATATATATCTAGTTTGAGTTCTGGTAATGTCCCTAGAATATTCACTCAGCCTCCACCAGAATCAGACACAAATAACTCAATTAAGAGAGCAGGGTTGAGTCGCGATCTCCTGGAGTTTCCAAAACTCCAGTTTGGGGTTTCCAGAGTTGTACTGTTTATAAAGTGCCTTTTATAATATTTAAAATTTTTAATAATATATTTATTCACTTTATTACTATTTTTTACTATATTTTTAGAGATTATTTTATATTCTATTATTTTTAGAATTAGTATGAATAGAACAATTGTCATTTGTTACATGTTGACCTCGAGTGAAACATATAATAATACTCTTCTTATAAAAGCTGTATTCTGATAAAGGCTGTACTTTTGATGCCTGACTAACTTTTTAACACCTTCCACTGCAAAAAATGAAAATATTTACACGAAGAATGGATAACCTTGGAATCTATTTTTGTGGATGAAATATTCTGATCTTATAATTTCTACCCATGATGGGGTTTTCTTTTTAAAATGGATCACATTCGATTACAAACTTCATAGGTTTTTGCTAAAAATATTTGATGGTTCGATATGACTTCCTTCGTCATTAGATATATCATTATTATTCATTATTATGTTGCTTTGTATCCAAAGTTGGATTTATTACTACTTTGGATTAATCCACTCAAGGAGTGAGAAGAGCATAGAGCTGAAGGAACCGTATCTTTGAGCTTACAAGTAGTTTAGCTATATATGCCATCTTGGATCTTCCTCGAAAAGGTGGCACGAAAATGTGAAAAAATTATATATGTAGTATAAATTGTTGATATTTATTTATCAGGCGATAATAACTATAAATGGCTATACATTTTTTAGCTTACCAAATGTTTCACGGCATTTTTTTTTTATTTTGCTACTATACTATACCCTCTAAATATGAACAAATTTAAGTAATCCGAAAATTGTAGTGTATACAATATAGTATAGTGTAGTAGTTTAATTTAATAGTTAAAAATGCTATAAAATTAAACATTGCAAACAAAACACAATTGAAAAATATCATAGAAATTATTGAAATGTTATTAAAGCCCAAAAACAATCTTTACACAACATATTTTGGAATTCTATCTTGTTTCAGAATGTCTGTATTCATGTTCTTGTCCTATGCTTTATTTTAATGGTCAAATGACTATTTCCAACTTCCCAACGAATGTGTTATGCAGGGACCAAAAGAACGAAAATCAAAAGGATTAAACGTGACGATCTTTGTATTTTTAAAGAAATGTAATAATTTATTTAATGCCCAAAAATCGTAAAAAAAAAATTGGATCCTGGCAAATCTCTAAAAAGTATCTTCATGTGTCATGGAAAAAGTTTTGAACCGAAAGAGAGAGTGTCCTTTTATATAACGGAACTATTAAATCTATTTTCAAAAGGACGAGAACTAATTAGTTGGGAAGGAGTGGCCAAAGATATCCTTCGGCCGTAAAAAATCGTTAGATCCTGGCAGATCTGAAAATATTATCCTTCAGTTGCTTATTATTGACGTATATTATAACTTTCAGCATTCTTATTATAAATTTCTCTTAAATTAGTAGTTACTCTACAGAAAAAAATAAATCTCAACAGTAATGAAACAGGACATAATATAATAATGTTCATTAATTATCAATTATAATTATAATCATATGATAGAAATGATGAAATTGTTTAAAAGTAATATTAGTTTTTAATTCAAAAAATCTTCCTTATATTTGTTTTAGAACGATTCATAGTCAATGTATTAATTCACAAAGAAAATTATTTTACCTATCTTACTTACCTTTTGGTAAGTTAAAAGAAAAAATAATAAAAAGTAAACAGAGTTTTTATTCTATAATAAATCATAATAGAGTACAAAAGATTTCATAGCATTAGAAACTGTTCTGTTAAACTGCAATTTCTAGGATAAGATTTGTAACAAAGACGCTGTACGTAAACTCGTTATGCAAGGCCAGCTGGTACAAAAGCCATATCGTTTATCATAAGATTGTTGAGCCGTAGAATTTTAAACATCTGGCTTCCAAAGGGAGGGTGAAATTGTCCCTAAATTGTATAAAATTGGCCAAGGGTTAAGGGTCTTCTCTAGTTGACCTTTAGCTAGAGTCTCTGACCCGGGTCGCCCTTATGTCAATAGGTCACGGAAAAATGTTCTGCTACTTTTGGTGAAATTTTTCCTTCTTTATTCAGTAATTCATCATGTGATATATTTATTAATAAAATAGTTTTAATATCTTAAATTAATTACCAAATAAAATTAATTTCATGTGCGTATGGTACAAAAATACAAATATCATTATGACTAATCAATGTAGTTTGAAATATATTAATGTTCACTCAAAGGATGTAAATTAATACATAAACTTTAAAAAAAAAATAAAAATAAAATAATGTCTTTTTATTCGTAATAAATCAGTTCTTTATTAAAAATCAAACGATTTTTCTTTAATAACTATTTTTTTTTAATAATATTTGTTAAAAGTATTTACCATAATTAAGATTATTTTTTAAGTTTATCGATAATTAGATTATTGAATGGTCAACTGGTTGAAGGCGATAAGTAACATTTTTTGAAAAAACTGTATATTTCTATTGAATGACATGTTAAGTGGTATATTTTTTATTTTTTATTTCCATTCCCGGAAATTCAACAGAAGGCTCAAAACTAAGAAATCTGAATTCGTTATATAAAACTGGTTTCTCACAAAAACCTGCCAATGCCAAACTTTTACTTTAGGTTTCTCATTTGTCACCTTCATCCACTTGACCGTTCAATTATTAAATGGGCAATGATCAATAGGCCTAAAGAGTGGTTTGTTTTCCTTTTGAACTAATAATGGTTATTTGAGCTATGTAGTCCGATTGCAAGAGATGAAAGCTGTGTCGCGTGTGATTAGTGTTTGAGTGCCATTTTGTGAATTTTGTCTTACAGGTATTACCAGATACTCTATTTATGTTTTTCTTTTTGTATCCAATGAACTAAATTATACGTTTATTAAAGAGATGAACATTGGTTTGTCAATAATTGTGGAAACAATTTATTATATTTATAAATAAATATAAATATTTCAATTTTTTTCTAAAATATGATTTTTGCACTTAACAAACTATTAGAGGGGACATAGATGTATTAGGCGTAGAATTCCAAAACCAGCAAGTCCAATATCCAGATTTGAATAGTTTTTCTAATAGATTATCATTAGGGGAAAATAAGAAGTTAAGTCAAATAGAAAACGGCCATACAAAAAATAAGGCCCCTTTCAATTCCAGTCTGACATTTACCTTTATCGACCAGCTGTGAAAAATTTCAAAAAGTAGACTTGGATGGATTAGAATTCTACGCTTCATGTATCATATACTTTTTAGGAGAGACAACAAATATTATGTACTAAGAAGGTTTCAATAGTAACATTTGATTCAAAAAAAGTATCCCGTAATTCACAAATTGATTTATAATAGCTTACAAGTTTTCGAGACTTCGTAGAGTAAAGAAGACACCGGGCTCGATAAAACTCAAGACGTTGTCATTAAGAAAAAGTGTCTTCAGGGCTGGAGTGCCGGAGAAGACACCGTCTTTCAATGCCGATATCTGATTAGAGAAGAGATACAGCCTTTCCAGTTGTTGCAAGTTCTGCAAGGTTGGCAGCTCCTTTATCCTATTTTGGCCAAGATGTAGTTCTCGCAAGTTGGGAGGGTATTGGTCATCTCTTATCTGTTTTTTGTGGTAAAAATAACATTATCAAGGTGGTATTTCATAGATTACTTATGTACTAAACTAAAGCAGAGGCATATAATGGTTATCATAAAATATTGATATATTTTGTTTTATATTGTGGGTTGGCTCTCAAGAAAAAAAAATATTGATGATGGTTATGAAATCATATGATTTTAAATTTATTTTTTCACCTAGATTTTATTCTAAAATATTATAAAACGTATCACAATATATAGATAGTAATTTATTACAAGATTAGGATAGCTGCTTCAAAGCTACGTGTCCATTATCTTTTCATAAAACATTGACTTTTTGACACCGTTCTTGCTATAACTTTTGTTTTGATATGTATATTCCCACAATTCCCCACTACAAACCACTTTCTGCTATGCAAGTCCATATTTTGTTTCAAGCTTTATTGGTCTAAATTGGTGGAATGGTCTCTTGATTAATTTTTTTTAGATTGTTGGATTTCAGTTTCAGTTCGTCTGTGATATGCAACATGAATACAAATGTCGAGCGACGCAACAACGAGTGCTAAATGTTTTCATGTTCTGTACCAATCTTGTCTCTTCGAATATTGCATAAATGTGTTTTCACTACACACAGATTAATCATGCTAGAAAATGGAAATGCGAATACATAAAAAAAGGAAAAAGAAGGCTGGTGTGAAGAAGTGTTAGTAACAGAGTAATGTAGGAATGGATAGTGAAAATTAAAAAAAGAGGGTATATAATAAAAAATAAAAATAAAAATAGATAGTGAGTAGGGGAAGGTGCTGTACCTGTGGACAATTTTCACTTATACATTTTTCTAATTTGCGGTGCTTCATTTATCTGAGTGGTTATTGTACCGTTAGATAAGAAATTTAAGGGGCTATCTAACCCTGGTGTCTTTATTTTAAAAATTAATTTTATTTTTACAGAAAATAATGTTTTGTAACTTACTGATTTGTGTCCATAGGTACCTTCCTCCTTTGTACCAGTGGACACTAGTGGTTGTACCAATGGACATTCATTTCTTCATAGGCTTGTAGGGATAATTGAAATATTTAGAGAAACACATCAGCAATAATTTTTTTTAAAAAATGTACTAAATAAAATAGAATATTTAAACAAGAAAAGTAGACTTGATATTATTGAACTAGAAGGCCGACTAGAAAGGTGACAACAAATTTAGCGTATGAAAGTAAATAGAAACTTAACTTATTTTTAAACCTTTTTACAAAAATCTTTTATGCACCTATAATTATTATTATCGAGTGCCACAGACTTTTTTATGGAAAAAATCGAATCATTAGAGATCGTATCCATGAAAAGATGTAGGAAAATGTAATTGTTTACATAATCTCCCAGTGCCAGTTATAAAAGATGGCGGTGGTAATTTTCTTTTGATATCTCTTATTTTAATTTGATAATCAGTAGCGACGTCCAGAAGAATAAATTTTGAGGTTCTATCATTTTATGAAATTTTTTTCAAGTAGCAAATGTTGAATGTGAACGAGTCTACATTTTTTTTTAACAAAGCTATAAAATACTTTACAACACAAAACATAGCTACCAACATATATTTCTCCATCTTCAATTTCATTACCTTGTTCATAATCTTTCATCAATTCATCCAAACAATTACAATCTTCGCTTGAGGGATCAGCCAAGATCACATTTGTGAATTCACCATCTTCACTAGTTGAATAGTTTGTTGAAAATAGTGAGTGGCGAGTTTTCTCCTCTTAAAAAAAAAAAGGTTATACGAATAGTAGGTGTCCAAGTTTAGGCATTTTATAGCACGCGGAATGCCTACAAACTTTTCCGCAATATTTATGATTGAAATAATAATAGTTATACCTATGAACACATCTGTTCACAGGTTCAGCTGGCAATGGTGTCCGCAGGTACAACTGAACGCCATGTTGTGCGGAAAGCTCTGTTTCACAAAACCCGTAAGTGATAACTTATATGAAAACATATGAAGTTATGATAAATTTATTGGACAACCCAATGAAATATTACTGCCAAGAAAAGGTTTTAAAGAAAATTTAAAATCACAGGTTGGATTGGTCAGGATTTGGAAGAAAAAAACTTTAAAATAATAATTTCTATGAAACTGTTGATCTGAAAATCTTGAAAACACACGTGCAACTGCAGGGAAATGGTTGCAGGACTACCAATCTAACAATTTCAATTTCCCTCCTCCCACTCTCTCTTTATTAAAAAAGTCCACAGGTACAACTGTGCTTCAGGTACAGCACCTTCCCCAACTACATAAATAAAATGATAAATCAAGAAGTTTTTGTTTATCGATCAGATTTTACACATGGTTAGGGAGATGAATTTACAAGTAAGAATTTTTTTTCGAAATTAAAACTGTGATAAGGCTTTTTTAAAAGGTTATGGTTTAAGTTTTTTGGAGTGATAGCTAAGGTTACGGGAAATGATGGAAAGTTTATTTTGAGATAATATTTAGTCTCGTCAATTTAGGAGGAATTACAATAAGAGGGGGAGTAAAGAATGCGGTAGGCAATGCTGAATTGGTGAGATAATGGAATAATAATCTTAAAAGTCTGGAGAAGACAGTGAGGAGTTTATTATAGGCCTTAAGGTTTAGGCTTCTGTTAGGAAAGGTAAAGTGTTGAGATTTTCGGATAAGAAAATAGGGTACCGATCTATATAGTGTACATATTCAGTTTATTGATTTCTTTAAAACTTAAAATGTTTTATAAACCTTACATATATAAAATAATTTTATACGATATTTAATAGATTTTATTAATAATTTTAATTATTTTCCAATAGAGCACAAGTAGGCTGGTTTACGTTTCAAAGAGCAACAATCTACTTTTAGAGCAACAAACAAGTCTGTGAGCAAACACGGCAAAACTGACTTAAATTATGTCTCGTGGGCCTGTTAGAATCAAAATAAAGTATCCATTAATAATATCTTGGATGAGATTTTATCAATGAGAGTATTTATAAATATACGTCTCTTACAAATTTCAATAAAATCTGATGATATTATTAGAATAAGCGTTGTGAACCTGAGGTGCATTATATAGAGGTGCGTAATTAATACTCCTAGTATCCTTCATAAATACAGATGATGTTAACTACGTATAATCTTACATTGTCGAGAACTATTGATAAATATTAATTTATAATATTACACTTTATGCATAAAAAATATTGGTAATTATTGCATTAACTTGCAGTGGTCCTTCAGAGTAAAGATTATAAAGAGAGGAAGGGCTTTGAAATGTCGATATAAATCCCTGGTAGAAAGAACGACCTAATTCTTTTCCTCAAGATAATAATCAATTCGCCGAGATGAGATTTAGCATTAATTAAATACCGAGAGGGGGGTGGGATGAGAGGGAAGGGGGGAGGGGAAGGAAGGGGTCTTCTGGGATAATTTATTCCCTGTTCTAGTTCAGCCATCCGTCTTAGTCCGCTACCAACCTTATATTAGTTCTAATCATTTGAGTTTATCATAGTTTTTACTTGTTAGTAATTAAGTATCCTAACTTCCATATTAATTTAATATATCGTACGGTACTAGTTAGGAAACTCTTTAGTATAAAGAGAGAGTTTTTAGATAATTCATGGGTGGAAAACTAGAAAACATAATTCATAATCATTTAACATTGCATAGCTTTTTATTCCAACAGATTTATTAGTATATAACTCAAGAGGTACAGTTACTTCGTATCAAACATAAAAAGAAAAAAAAAAAAAAAAAAAAAATTTGGTTTAGTACTTAGGTACTTAGGTTTAAAATTTGGTTTAAATAACAAACCAGATATTTATCTTTTCATACCAAACTCCACAACCATTCAAATCCATTAGTATCACAACTTGCTTCTCATTCTATTTCAGATAAACCTCCAAGGTGTCTGAAAAAATTTGACCTCTGGATCTTCTGCTATAGTACTTCATTATATTGAACCTGTATAAGAGCTACCAATGGGTAGTTGCTTCAAAAACAAATGACGCGTCATTTTTAGCATTATCATTACATTTACTTGATGTATTATATTTTTGTATTGTATACAGTTGTAAATTTCAATAAATAGTTTTAAAAAAGATAGTTTTTTGTTTCTATGATTTTTAATTGATTATATGATAATTTAGATGATTTTCGGTATTGTATGTATTCTATAGGAGTGATGAATCAATCAAAATTAAATTTAAGTTGTCTTTGACCATCCTTGACCTTAAGGATCAAAACTGAAGTAAAAAAGCAAATCCGGAAAAAGTAAGAACCTGATTTTTCAAAATTTTTGGTGCATTTTTGTTACCAAGCGATTTTTTTTTCCAGGTAATTCTTATTGAATACGTTAGTTACAACGGCTGTTTACGATAAATAATGTTTACATAAATTACGATGTAAATGATGTTGAAACTTATGACTAAAATTGCGCTCTTGAACCACTGTGTGCCGTGACGTCTGGTATGCTGAACGAAATATTTAGTTGTTAGAAGTTAGATACTCGCAGAGAATCCAATAATGACAGACCAGAAAATCAGTTTGAAAAATACGAGAAAAAAAATTTAATTGAATAAAATAATTTGTTCTAAAATTAATTATGCTATTTGATTTAAGACGTTGCCAAGTAAAAAATGGAATACAAATATGAGAGTATTACATATCTGTATGGTGGGGATGGCACAGTAGCTAGCTGTTGGGACATTGCTCTTCTCGCACCATATCCGATGACCAAGTCCTCCAGCACAGCCCGCCCTCTTTTGCCCTCTACTATAGGACACCAAACACTTGCGGTGTCCACTCACTCGACATCTGATCTCTACCTTTACCATTTCTATTCACCGATTTCTACACAACTGTCTAATTCTTTAAATATTACCCATAGCAAAGTATCTTTATTATTTGGGATTTGTTAGTTAGTAAAATAAATTCGTATAACACGTTAAACAGTCATATTCCTCTATTCTGAAAATTATCACTATAATTTAAGTAAAAATATAAGGAAGTATATAAGGTGTATTACAAATCAATATAATCTCCTCATCATTGTTTATTTAAAAAGCATATAATGCTAACATGATTTTCTAAATGGGCGACGTTTCATGGCTATTGCCACTTTTTCAAGCCTAAAACATGCAAAAACATATATGCACGATAAATGCGAATAAAGTATTGACAATGTAAAACAATGTTCATCTAAGTACATATTATATATAATTAATGAATTACTGTTCTGTGTCATTTTATATTTGGATCCGTCTGATGAACACAAATTTTTTAACGACTACAAAAGTCTTGTCACTAGTATTGCATCTTGTTGTCATTTTTCTGCATATATTAAAAATTAAATGAATAAATAAATTAAAACAATATAAATATAATAAATAAATTAAATAAAAATTAGGAAAAAATGTATAATGTTCTATTACATTGCTATAACTTTAAATTTATTATTATCATTATGGCCATTGTTTAATTATTATAATTACCTTAAATAACGACAAATATCTTTAGAACTTTAATCATGGATCACATACTACATACTATCTATCCCTGTCACTTACTGCAATATGGTCTAAAGGTAAAGTTTAAATATTTAATTTATTTATCAATAGTGCATGGGGCTCCTATTTTTTGTGTTTCTGTTTTGAAATTTACCGTTATGTCCAATTAATTTACCGTTATATTTATATTGTTTTAATTTATTTATTCATTTAATTTTTAATATATGTAGAAAAATGACAACAAGATGCAATACTAGTGACAAGACAAAATTTTTGTTCATCAGACGGATCCAAATATAAATGGACACAGAAGGGTAATTCATTAATTATATATAATATGCACTTAGATGAACATTGTTTTACATTGTCAATACTTTATTCGCATTTATCGTGCATATATGTTTTTGCATGTTGAGGCAGTACATGTAGGGCTTGAAAAAGTGGCAATAGCCATGAAACGTCGCCCATTTAGAAAATCATGTTAGTATTATATGCTTTTTAAATAAATAATGATGAGGAGATTATATTGATTTGTAATAAACCTTATATACTAAACTCTCCTTTGGTTGTATATATTATATAATATATAAGGAAGTATTTTGAGAAACAGAAACTGAATTCTTCATAGTTAACATGTCTTAATTGTTTCTGAACTTGTTTACTATACAAATAAAGTACATACAAATAATTAATTAGATAGAATATTAATTGAGTATTATTGTTCAATGATTAGTTAACGGAGAATTTTGAGAGTTATAAAGCACAGGAGGAGAATGCGAACCTCGTGAATTGAATTGCAAGTGAGGTCCAAGAAGGCCAGTCTGGTAAGGCGGTTGAACGTGTTTGGCTTGATATGAGTGATCTGGTTCCGATTGGCCGAGACGCTTTCTAGCCTCAGAGTGTCGTAAAACAAATCTGTAAGTCAAACAGTAAAAAAAGTGTATTAGGCATTAACGATTACAAATTATATTTTACATGCTAGTGTTCATATATTACTGACTAACCTTTACAGAAAAAAAAAGAAAGAAATATAGTCGTGCCAACTATAAAGTATTAAATTAAAAAATTAATAATTTGCGCTTAATTCTAAAAATTTATTATTGAACTGAAATAAAAATAAAGAAAAAATAATACTACCAGCAAGATTGCAAAAATAACGAGAACGACCTTCAACAAGGCTTTAAGACAAAACAGGTGGCTGACTGAAATCAGAACCAAGCTGCCTTTAACATAAAAACGAAGAACCAGAGAACAAAAGGAGGACAGCTAGGGTAATTTCTTTCGTAATATTGATATCTAAAGCTGTCCAATTAACCAAGTTCTAGGCAGAAATCATTGGATACTTAAAAATAATCCGATGTTATGTGAACTTCTAATAGGATAGCCTTTCTCTCTCATTTATTGGAGGTCCACATTCCAAGCTTCACAGAATCAGACATCGTTTTAGAGGAATTAGATGTTAATGTAAGCATCCCATTAGGTATTCATGCCACTAACTTTCAAACAGATGTGTACCATTTTGATTGGAATCCCTGACACACACAAAAACGTAACACTGATATTGGTTCTTGCCGACAATTAAATAGCAGGTAAGGAGAGAGCAGATTAACTACCGAGAAAAGGTGAGGAATCTCCACTTTCAGGAGTTGCTGCTAAGTCTGAAAAGAAAGGAACTAACTCTTGATAATCAATGCACTAAAAGGTCACTGAACACTGACGATGGAACGATCGCACATGCGGCCCTTAAGTGAGATTTCGAGACAAAAATCAAAGTCCATTTTCAATAAAGAAAACAATTTTTATTTATTTATATTATTAAATTAATTAACTGGAAATTAATTTTAAGGTACTTTTTAAGGTAGAAACTAGCATAAAAAATATAATTTCAATTAAAACATAACCAATGTTTTTTTTGTTGATAAACATAATATGCGTATTGTTCCCCCCCCCCCCCAAATAAAATTTTTGTTTAAAGTTTTTGTTGTTGGTAAACAATTAATTGAATTCGCTATCCTCATCTTCATCTTCTTCATCATCATGGTCAGAATACCACAGTCATATGGTAGTTATAAGTAGAGATCGGATTTCCGTGTTATTGCACATTCAGTTCGCTTTGATTTAGCGCTTTCCAACCCAAGTAGTTATCTCATTTATAAACTAAAGATTCTTATTCTTAAATTTTATTTTGCACGAAATAGCACAAATTTGACTTTTTGAGCTTAATTGCACTAATTCGACTTTTTCTACAAAAATTGCACAATTGAATCAAATTAATCTAATTTTATTCACTTATCCATTTATTTTTTGAAAAATCTACTTAAGATTATTAACCAACATTTAGAACATTTATTTATATTAAATAGATTAATAAGTTTTAAATTTAAAGTAAAAAGTGGCTTAAATCAAATGTATTAGTGACCTACTACTTTTAAAGGATCGTATTGAATTGGAAGCTTTGAGGATTTAGGCAAACATTGAAGACTGACGTACTTCTTCGAACTAAAACGTTTCCTCCGAAAATTTTACTCCCTGCTATCCATTGCATTCCACACTTCTGATTTAGCACAAAGGTCCAGTTGTTGACAAGATTTTAAACTATCAACTTTGAAAATGCCAAAAACGGCCGTGAGTGTTTCTACAAAATTGAAACAGTTAAACAAAAGAATATCCAGAGCTGATATTTGATGGGAAGGTGGTGGTTAATTTTTGCTGTGTGAAAACAATAGGCCACCACAGGAAATCGCAAACAGACGCACATTGCAAATAATGTAAGTTTTTTTATTAATTTATAAAAAAAATTGTTGGCCTGTGTCAAGCATTAGTAGGTGCCAATATTCCTTTATTCTAACTTCAGTCACCATCTTTTCGAACATTTTTAACAACTTACACTCAGAAAATAATACCGGACGAAAGCACTCTGAGAAAAACTATTTAGAAGTTGTTTTAACTCGACAATATGAAAATTCAAGAAAAATTGGAGACCATCACGCCATGGTTGATGAAACTACCAACGAAAGAGGCCCTTACATTTGTAATATTTTAATCGGGGTTCTTCATCCGCAGATCGAACCGACACCATTGTTAGCTTCACGTAAAGTAATTTTGAGTACAAACCATGAAACGGTTTTACGTTTCATTAACGACAGCATAATGGATTTTTTTTTAAAATACGAGAACTACTAACTACTGCTATTCGTGACGGATGCAGC
The DNA here is from genome assembly GCA_003667255.2 of Euschistus heros. NCBI lineage: Eukaryota > Metazoa > Arthropoda > Insecta > Hemiptera > Pentatomidae > Euschistus > Euschistus heros. The sequence continues at coordinate 1,034,273 of RCWM02000093.1, forward strand.
TCCTTACATGATGGCAACCGGTCATGCTCTCAAAATATTTTTTACAAATATGATTCACGCCACATGCGTAGCTCATGGGTTCAATCGGGTGTTTGAAAAAGTGTGAGAAATTTTTTCAGGAGTCAATAAGCTGGTAAACAACAGAAAAAAAGTATTCCTTAAATCCCCATCTCGTGTGGTAAAGTATCACAATGAAATGCAATGTGAACTTCCCCTTGAACCTGTTTTAACGAGATGGGTTACATGGTCAAATGCAGTACTATTTTAGGCCGTAATTTCGAAAATTTTAAAAATTTATGAATAAATAAGTAGAAGACGAGATAAAATCAATTTTGAAAAAAAAAAAAAAATTATATCCACTGACTGTCATATCCAATTTAACGATTATTAAATTATTAAAGCTTAAAACGAATTGAATATGAAAAGGGAAGATGTTTGTTTTCAAAATTCGAGACAATCCTTAAGAAAAACTACGGCTCTATTCGTTAAAAAAAGTTAATTATTGTATCAACGGAAAGGAAATAGAAGCTCAATCGTATGCTACAAAAATTGTCCTATTACGTCCATAGATGTAGAACGTTCCTTTTGTTTGCTAAAGAAAATTTTAAGTGACAGGCGGCATAATTTTACCGAGAAATATTTTGAAATTTATAGTCTCGTAGATTTAAAAAATTTTTTTTTTTTTTTTTTAATTCTTTTATTAATAGAAATTTACAACTGTATTAGAAAACACATCTAGTAAAAAGGCGGTATATATGAGATATAATGACATGAATAAACTTGTAGAGGAACTACCCATTGGTAGTACTCTAATGAATATTTACAAAAGTAGATCACGAGGCCATCTTCTTTTCAGACGCCTCGGAGGATTGCCAGGGATGGAATGGGAAGCTAGCTGTGCAACAAGTGGATTTGGATGAGTGTTAAGTCATTATGGATTAATTCATTTGTGACAAAGAAAGGAGCATTAAGGATTTTTCGAAGGATTTTGGATTGGAGTGATTGGATGCGGGAAGAATTCGATGGTTTAGTGGATCCCCACAACTCTATACCGTAAGTCCAAATAGGTCTGATAATCGTCATATGTACAAGTTTCTTATAGTGAATCGGGAGATTTGAACGTTTGTCAAGTAAGTGTTGTAGCATTCGAAATCTACGTGCAGCTTCTTGTCTTTTCAATCTTGTATGAGGGTTCCAGGTAAGTCTCTTGTCCAGATGAAATCCAAGGTATCGTATTTGTTCAACATTAGTTAGCGGTACACCATTAAAGGATACTGGAGGACAGGATGAGGTAGGTTTTCGACGGAGGGTAAAGGTTATTTGTTGGGATTTGCTAGGATTTATCTTGACTCTCCAGTTATGACACCATTCTTCAAGGGAAGTAATATGTGACTGGAGTGTATGGGATGCAGAAAATGGATCATCATTGACTGATAACACGCTGGTGTCATCAGCAAAGGTTGTGAGGATAGTATGAGGATGAGTTGGAATATCAGCTGTATTAACGGTATAAAGAATGGGACCCAGGATACTACCTTGAGGAATACCAGCGGTCTGGGGGAAGATGGATGAGTATTTAGAATTGTGTTTAACTCTAAATACTCTATCAGAAAGGTAGGAACGGAGGATGAGGAAATATGTAGATGGAAGGAATTGGCGAAGTTTATAAAGCAGTCCTGGATGCCATACCCGATCGAAGGCTTGTTCAACGTCAAGAAAGACACTCGTGCAATACATCTTGCGCTTCAATGCAGATGAGATAGCATCCACCACACGATGGCACTGTTGGGTAGTGGAGTGAAACTGACGAAATCCAAACTGGTGGTCAGGAATAATGTGATTGGAATCGAGGAAGGGATAAAGGCGCTTCAAAAGGAGCTTTTCAAGGATTTTGCCCGAGATAGGTCTGTATGAGGAAGGATTTTCTGGTGGTTTTTTAGGTTTTGGGATCATTTTAATAATTGATAATTTCCAGGAATCAGGAAAATATGTAGTACGGAGGATAGCGTAATAAATATAAGTTAGGAGTAATACTGCTTTCTTTGGAAGGCATTTGAGGATTCTTGAGGTAATAAGGTCATGTCCAGGAGATTTGTTGGAGGGCAATCTACGGATTATGGATATAATATCTGAAGGGTGGAAGGCTTTAGGAGGAAGGGTCATTTGGAGAGGAATAGTCAGTTCTGCTTCAATACGTTCTACATGGTTAGGATTTAGGATGTCAGAATGAGGTTTAAAAGTATTATGTAATTGCTCACCAAATACCTGTGATTTTTCTGAATCAGATTTGGTCCAGGTTTGAGCTGGAGTAAGGAGAGGATGATTGAAGGTTTTGAATTTTAAAAGTTTTTTGGTAGTGGTCCATAATTATTTGTCGGAAATAGATAGTTGTTCAGTTTGTTTCTGTAAATTTTCAAATTTTAGTTTTTTAAGTTCTGATTTAAGTTTGTTAGTTAATTTGGTATAATTGGTTTTGTCAGAAGGGTATCGAGTTCTATGCCATTTGGCCCTTGCTCGACGTTTCTCTACTAATAAAACGCGAATATTTTGTGGTAAGATACTTTCTGATTTTTTAATTCTATTTTGTGAAGTGTTTTCCGTAATGCAGGTTTGTATTGATGTAGTAAGGTGTTCTATTGCCGCATCTATTTGTTGACAAGTTTTTAGTGGAATTTTGAGGTCAATATGGTTTTCTAAAGCCGAATGGAATTTGTCCCAGTCCACACGTCCAGTTATAAAGGATGGAGGAGAAGGTTTGATTATAGGAGTAGAATGTAGGGTAAGCAAAACTGGGCTATGGTCAGAGGAAAGATCATCTAAGGAATCTATTGTAGTTTGGGAAGTAGATATTTGGGAGGTAACGAATATGTCCAGAATATCTGGGCGTTTTTTTAGGGATGTAGGTCAGTAGGCAGGATTTTTAGGAGAAAGGATAGGGTAATTGTTTAAGGATTCATTCATTCTCGGCGCAACAGACGCATGAAGCGGTCCTTGGCCAGCTCAACGGCTCTTCCCCAGTCTTCCCTGTCAGTGGCACGCCTGATGGATATTCCTGCTTTCTTCAGATCCTCGGAGACGCTGTCCTTCCATCTTCCCTTCGGTCTTCCACGAGGCCTCACTCCATCGGGGCTTCCGTAATACAGTCTTCTGACTGTCCTCTCCTCGTCCATTCTGATTACGTGTCCCAGCCATTTAATTCGCTGTATTCTCACATATTGGGAAACATTCAGTTCATTATAAAGTACGTACAGCTCTTTGTTTTTTCTGAGTCAAAACAAACCATCCTCCTTTACAGGTCCATAGATGCGTCTCAATATCTTCCTTTCGAACCTGTCAATACGTTCAGCTGATACTTTACGCAATGTCCAGGTTTCAGATGCGTATGTCAGGACGGATCGGACGAGTGTTTTATAAAGTCTGAGTTTGGTTGTGCGACTGAGCAGTCTACTTCTAAATAGTTTAGATAGACTGAAATAGGATCGATTAGCTGCCACTACTCGACATTTTATTTCCTCTTCCTCATCTAAGGAGTCGTTGATCATCGATCCAAGGTATTTAAAACTTTTAACGCACTCAAATCTATAGTTTCCCATTATGTAGTGTTTCTGCGGGTGCACTGGATTCTTCCTTCTTAACGTGAGAATCTTTGTTTTATCCTCGTTTATTTGGAGACCCATTCTTTTTCCTTCCATCTCAAGTACCGCAAATACCTCCTTGATGTTTTGTCGGTTCCTTCCTGCAATGACAACATCGTCAGCATATGCCATTACCTGTGTCATTTTATTAAATATGGTCCCCTGAGATATCAGTCCTGCTCTTGTTACAATTGCATTAAGGACTATGTTGAACAGTAGCGGGGCAAGAGAATCTCCTTGTCTCAGTCCTGAGCTTATAGAGAATGAGTCTCCTAACTTTCCGCCAATCTTCACCCTGCCTGTCGTGTCATTCATTGTACACATTGTGAGTCGAATCAGTTTAGCTGGGATTTCCATCTCTCTCATGGCCCGATATAATTCTTTTCTGATGACTGAGTCATATGCAGCTTTATAGTCTATAAAGAGTAGCCACATGCAGCTACCGAACTCATTCATTTTTTCCGTCATCTGCCTAAGCGAGAAAATTTGGTCAATGGTTGAACGATTAGCCCTAAATTCACTCTGGTATTCTCCAAGCTCCGATTCCACGTATGGGATTAGACGGTTATACAGGACAATTGAGAACACTTTATATCCCGTATTTAGTAGACTGATTCCCCTATAGTTCTTGCATTGAGTCGAATCGCCTTTTTTTTAAAAAATTGGTACCATGATAGACTCACTCCATTCTTGTGGCATCGTCTCCGAGATCCACACTTGTTCTATTATCTTTATAATTTCTTCTATTAGTTGCGGACCTCCTGCCTTTAGAAATTCTGCTGGGATGCTATCTGAACCAGGTGCTTTGTTGTTTTTTAATTTATCCAAAATTAAATTAATATCAATGCTATCAGGTGGCAACGACTCCCTCTCATTTAAGGATACTACACGGGAAAGAAAACTACCTCGGGAATTGGATGTTCTACAGCCCCATCGCTGGTGTTTAGCGTTGTAGTCACCACCTGCAATGAAGCGCCGCCCAAAGGATTGGAATAAGGATTGTAGAATATTTTGGGAAAGGTTGTTTCCTGGAGGACAATACACATCTGAAAGAGTAAGGTTAAATGGAAGGGAGGATAGGATTAGTGCGGTAGACTGAATGGTGTCAGTTGGAGAGGAAGGAATCAGGGTATGGGTTAGTGATCTATGGATAAGGATACAAGTACCGCCGTGGGCTGTTTTGTCGGGGTGGTCAGTTCTGTAAGTAATGTAGCCATTAATGTGGAAATAAGAGGTAGGCGTCAAGTGAGTTTCGGTAATTAGGGCAACGTGAATGTTATTGTCGTGTAAGAATATGTCTAGTTCATTTCTGTGATTGAGCAAACCATTTGCGTTCCATAAAAGAACTGTCAAGGAGTTTCGGATCATCGAGGAGCAAAAGACGTGATTTCGGACAGGGCTCTTGTGAGAAGGGTAATTAAAGGTCTGATGGTTTCTTGGAGTTCATGAAGGAAGGAGGAAAGAATTGATGAGATATCATCAATACTTTGGGAGGAAATAGGAGGGGGTTCTGACGGTACCTGGAATGGGATTTGGCTTGGATTTTGTTGAGGAGGTAGGCTGTTGGGTAGTTGAGTGAGAGGGATTGATTATTTTGGAAGGCCGGGATGGAAGGGATGATTGAGGCGCCTGATTTTGTGGCCGTCGGTTTCTTCGTTCGACAGTTGTGAATTCTTCTCTTGAAGGAAGATGTTGAGATGATGGCACAGCTGAGGTTGATGGCAGAGATTGAGGATGTTGAACAGCTGTTTCGATGGGTTGGTGATGCAGAGGTTGTTGAGCTTTTGATGTTGATGGAAGTGGAGGAAAGTGCTTAGGACAACTATTGTTGAATAAAGTGTATTGTGGATTCTGGAGGGATGTTACTACTGTTTCGGTTGTTTGAAGAACTGGACTTTTATTTGTAGCGGAGTTGGTGGCTCTTTGCTTCTGTCTATGTTTGTACACCTGGCAACCCTTATAGTTGGCAGGATGGCTCTCACCACAGAGGACACACAAGGCTGGCGTGTCTTGTGTTTTTAAGCAAGTTGCTGTTAAATGTGGTCCTGCACATTTGACACATCTTGCCTGGCGGTTGCAATACGTTTTCGTGTGGCCTAGGTTTTGGCATCTGGTGCACTGTACTATTTCTTTTTTGACTCTTGGTGCTTCAAATTTGACCACGGAGTACACCAGTCTTTTGATGTTGAAGACTTCCTCATTGTTCTCTGCTGGCTCTAGATCCACAAAGAACAGTGGGAGTGGGTGTTTTTTCTGAGCGGTGGAGTACGTTCGAGACGTGCCTGACGCTATGGCCCAGCTGCTCCAGGTCTCTTTTGATGAAATCAGGAGGTACAGATTGGTGAAGGCCCCGTAGTACTACCCTGTAGGCCTTCTCTTCTTTTAATTGGTAGCAATGGAACTCGATGTTTTGAGCTTTTAGGTGGGCTACCAATGATTTATAATGCTCTTTTTTTTCCGTGTTTATTTTTATGTCATGATATCTGGAGTAACATTGGAAATTCGGTTGACCAATTAATTCGGAAATATCATGACAAAATTGGATGTAGTTATCTACGCCGGTAACGTAAATAGGAGGTGGCTTTATATCTGTCAGAGGTTTTGGTGGTTGTTGTGCTGAGCTATCTGGAGGCATGTTAGTTAATGACTGGAATCTGTTGGATATTTCAATAGGTGTAACTGCAGTGACGACAGCCTTACTGCGGGTTTGTGGTGGAGTGGAAGGTTGATTTGACTTTTTTTCCTTTTTTTTTTTTTTTTTCTTCTTCTTTTTGTCGGGAGAGTTCCCAGGGGGCTCAAGGGCAGTATTTATTTGTCTTTTTGACAAAGTTCTACCCTTAAGGAACTTCGAGTCCGATTCACTAAAGTCGGAACACGGCATTATTTCTTCGGAGTCGAAGCACGATGATTTTTCATACTCCATAGTATTAATAATTATTATTGCTAATGGATATTAATTTGAATATTATTTAAACAAGAGAGAATAAAAAAAGAAAAAAAAAACAAATGAACATGTACAAATAAAAAAAAAAAAAAAAATTAAAAAAATAATAATAATAAAAAAAAAAAAAAAAAAAAGAAAAATCTTTGTTTAACGATTTACGAACTCGGGTGCTTAAGTATGGGGGTCGAGCGCTCTACTCACTACGCCACCTAGGATGCTAGGTAAGGCAGGTCTATGTAAGTGATAGCCAGTCACAGCCGTTAGCAGGTCGAAACTCTACCTACGTCGTGCCCAACCATCCCGTCACACAATCAAAGTCCACCTTTATAAATTAGTTTCTAGGGACTCACCTAGCTGGATAATTACACTAATTGTTCAATTATGTATAAACACAATATTTATATAGTCTGGAGCTGATACGTGCACTAATACTACTGGTATCAATTGAGTAAACACGGAGCTGTTTCAGTTAGCTGCATAGCTGTAGCGGCCATGTTCCTCACTATTTTAAAATTTAAATCTAATTTATTTTTAAAAACATTTAATTATAACAAAAAACATTTTTGTTTCCACGTAAAAGAAAATTTTAATAAATATATTTATATTCCTTTTGATTAACAGTTTTTTCATCTCCTTTTTTCCCCATATTTTGAGTACAGCACATTTTTTGATTTTTTACTGCACAAAAATCCGGTCTCTAGGTATAAGTTTCCATTTCATCTTCTAAAACTGTGGTTTCATTTAAAAATGATCGAAGAATTCTGTACTTCCTTTCGTTAAGATCTAAATCGAAATATAAAGCAAGGATTTAGGCAGGTGATAGTTCGGAATGTGGCTGAGTTTACAATAAACGTTTATGAGACCTTCGTTCTAATGATTTGGCGGCAAAGAAAACTTCTTCTGGACCTTTTGAAAACACTAAATCTTGAACACGGCGTTTTTTGGTTATTGATGATGCGTCATCGAAAGATACTTGTGGCCTACATCGACTAGATGATGGCTGAAGTTCACTTAGATCGAAACTAAATATTTCCTTGGGGACATCAATATTTTTGCCTCGCCATTCAGCATGGCGTTTAACAACATATTGCTTGCAGCGGGAACAGTCTTTCCATTTTCTTCCCAATGCCAAACAATAATTGGAGGAAATTTTGTCTATTGCTTCTTCCACCGGGTCAAAACAATCATCAGCGATTTTTAAAATGGCTTTTAATTTGACGTAACATAGGAAACTTTGTTCCTCTTGTCGCTTTTTATCCAAATGTCCAAAAAGTCCGAATATTTTGGTCATCGATCTAAAAAAAATAAAAAATGTTAGTTGCAATTAGTTGTAGCTAATTTTTATTGGAAAACAATCTTTAAATAAAGAAAGTAACTTTAAATAAAGTTTAACGTATAAACTTAAATACGTTAAAAGTGTAGGATGTTTTGCGCCGAAATTGAGATATTTCGATTTTAAAATTAAAATCAATACTTACGTCCTTCTCCCATTTTTGTCAAAAGAACTTTTTTTTTCTTTTTTTTTTTTCTGGTTTTAAGATTTGTTGCCAAATCCTATATAACCAAGTTCAATTTAGTTTCATTATTTTTTTTATGATTGGTTTCTTTGTTCTTCTTTCTTTTTTAATTATAGTTTAGCTTTTAATTTTTCTAAAACTTCCATCAATTTAACTACTTTATCCCTGTCCAGTTCTTTTAAGTATTCTATATCTTCTTGAGAATCAAAATTAAATTTTAATTCAGACCTAATCTTTTCGAGCTTTTAGCATCTGAATATTATATGCCTGTGGTCTTCCGGGAAGTCACACGTCTCAAATTTCCCATTGGCTTTCTATCTTCATTACGTTAAGATATTTCTTTGTATGGCAATGATTCGTTCTGAGTCTTGTTATTCTTACAATGTGATTTCTATCAATATTGGTGCGGATGGCTTGAAACCATGGGGTTAGGCTCACTTTGGGCTGAACTTGATTATAATCTCTGCCCTTTGATTGTGACTCCCAGTCATACCTGTCCATTCTTTTATCGCCTGCTTCTGTATAGCTCTGAGTAGGTCTGGAGTTGGAACTTTGGCATTATCCTTTTCTACTTGTTTATTTCGAGCTACTCTGTCCGCCTTTTCATTACCGGAGAGGTCTACATGGCTAGGTACCCATTGAAAAGAAAACCTGTTTTTCGATTGGGTTGTGGTTTGGATAATTTTGAAATCTATGCAGGATTTTATCTTGTTTATATGTATGTATTTAGTTTGGTGCACGATGAGGCTGAGTCAGTTAAGATGACTATGTCTTGATCAGTGTATGTTTGTTCGCAGTAGTTTATGGCTCTGTAAATAGCATACATTTCGGCAGATGCAATGCTAGATTTGGTAGGGATTGAAGTAGAAATTTTAAAAATTTTCTGTGTATCTATTATTGCTATTGATGTCTGTAGTTTTGTTTTTGAAACATCTGTGAAAATCTGAATATAACCGATGTAGTTGTTTGATATGGTTAGTAATGCTAGTTGTCTTTTGGCGTCTGGAAAGTAAGTTTTTTTAGGATTTTGTACATCTAAGGTTGGTCTGCTGGAGAGTAGAATAGATGCTTTAGGCTGAGGTGTGGCTAGATCTAGGAGGCCGCGTGTAATGTGCACTCCTCGAAGCAGCGTATGCATCTCAAGGACAAGGTTATAAATTTTTGGAGCGTAAATTTTCTTTGCAGAAATAGCTTCGCACATAGGGTTTCTTTCATCGGCACTTGCTTTTAATATGCTTTTCCTTGAAAGTCATATTCTTCTCTTTGGTAATGGCATTTCACCTGCTTCAACCATCAACGCATTAACTGGTGTGGTTTTAAATGCACCTATGCATGTTCTTATAGCGGTGTTTTGAATAGTATTTAAGGTATTGATGAAGGGTGACTTAGTTTCGTTGTATATTATGGAGCAATAGTCAAATAGGGAGCGCACTAAAGTCTTATATAACAATAACATGTTAATCGGATCCCCACGAGACTCCTGCTAATGATTTTAGAATATTCACATTTTGAAGAGCCCTGTGCTTTATGTTCACGATGTGTGCTTTGAAATTTAATTTGCCGTCCTTTGTTTTTAATTTGCACACCTAGAAACTTGAATTTATCTTGTGCTTTGAGAGTGTATAAGTTATTGGAAATATCAAAACTGTTTAATGCAAATTTTCTTTTTCTTGTGAAAGGAACTAAGGTACATTTGTTGGGATTTATTTCTAAATGTATTTTGTAAAACTCATCTTTTAAATACTCAAGAGCTCTACTCATGACTCGCTTCCCTTCCTCTGGATTGTTTACAACCGTAAAAACTAGGAAATCGTCGGCAAATTAAATCAAATGACAATCTGGGGGTGGATTTTTAAGAATGTGAGCCGTGTAGATATTGAATAAGGTTGGGCTTAAGACATCTCCTTGTGGTAAACCATTGTAGGAATTAAAACTAGCGGGCCCCTCGTCCGTTTGTATCGTATATGTATGGATGGATAGATACTCTGGTATCCAGTTTATCATAATTTCAGGAATACCTAGAAATGGGGCTGTGGATTAGGGTTTTAGCGAGGAATGGAGGTTTCTCCAGCTAGATTAATTAACTTTGTAATGATTTGTATATCTGGTATTCGGAATTCGGAATGGTCATTTAGTTTATTAAGGGATTCAATATATAATTTTTCATTCATTCTTTTAAAGTTTTAAAGTTAATTTGTTCTTGACAGATAAGTTGTTAAACTGGAGAATAATTTGAAAGTGGTCGCTACCTAATGTTTCAGAGGAAAGTGTCCATGATAATTTGTTGAACAAATCAGGTGAGACAAAAGTGAGATCTAAAATGGATGGTCTGACTCGTGGGGAGCTTATCATACTTACTACATTAGGTTCATTTAAAATTATAAATGATGATTGGGATAATTCTTGAACAATAAGTCCCCTCTTTGCGAATCCGTGTCGAAAAAAGACGAGTTTTCGTTGAAATCTCCTCCAATAATGATGGAATACCCAAGGAATCTACTAGCAAGAGAGAATAGGGATTGTAAATTTGACGCAGTCGGTTTGCTTTTCGGAGGGATATATACAGAAACCAATATTAATTTTGGACTTGTATTTAATACTTTTATACCCAAAGCTTCAATCGGGCCGATATTAGAAATTTCAATTTTTTTCGAATTTAAGTTTATTGTGTAAGAAAATTCCTACACCGCCATACTTATCCGGCCTTTTTTTCCTGATAATGGAGATATTTTTGGCTTTATATATTTTCTGCTTGTTGAACCAGGTTTCCCGAAGTAAGGCTGCATGATATTTATTTATATTTAATATATTCTAATTCTTGAAACTTGTTATTTATACTCCGGCTGTTTTGTTGAAGAATTCGAAAATCTAATTTATTTGAGAATATTGTGTAAGTAGTCATGAGTGAAGGTTAGGTGACTGTAAAAAAAAAAAAAAAAAAAAAAAAACACAAAACAAAAAAAAAAAGAATTGAATTGAAACCCAACTGGTTTCTGCCAAAATAAGTAGTAAATATACAAAATAAAATAAACAATAATTATTAAGTGATTCCATGTTGATAAGCAATTTGGCACTCATTCTATTCTGTACACATATCTTCATTCTCTGCTTCGTTACGTACTGCAATAGTATTGATCATTCCTTTATTATCTTGAACGAAATTATAAAATGTTTGTCCTATGAGATTAACAGTATCTTCTTCCTTTTCTATGTTTTTAATTTTTTGTATTAAGGCGTTTAGCATGTTTACGTCTTTTGAGTCGGGTGTAGATTTATGCGGGTTTTCGTAAATATTGAGTGTTTTTGACTTACAAGGACCAGCATAATTGTCTGAAAAATCAGTCGGTTCAATTTGTTCTTCCGCCTTTCGTTTTTTTTCTGACTCTGTGCTACGAGATTGAATATTTTTCCTTCAAGGATTTCTTAAAAGGGATGCACTGTAAGGGTGTGAATTGTCTTCAATTTGTGGGAAATCCAGCAGCGAAAATTTATTACTGGTCAGGATAGGGAAAGTGTCGGAGGCCTCTTTATAACTAATCGGTTTAATAGCCAATAATTCTTTAATTTTTTCTTGTCTTAGTTTTTCAGGACAGGTTTTATCATTTGGCTTGTGGTTGAGCTTGCAGTGGATACATTTTGTTAACTCGGAGCAATTTTGAGAAGTATGTTGGTTATCTCCACAGTTCATGCACCTTTCACGACCTCTACATCTATCCTTCATATGCCCATATCGTAGACATTTTTCACAAAAACGTGGCTTAGTAACGTAAGGGGTCACTTTTCGTGGGGCCAAGTATAAAGCAACGCTGTCCGGCAGTCTTTGGGAATGAAAAACAATTTGTACTGATCCGGAAGGTATTCTAGATATTTCTCCCTTTTCATCTCTTATAGTTTTGTTAAAACGTCTTACTCTAAGGACCTTCTTTAAAGATGATAAATTTTTTAATATCTCATCGTCTGTTATGGATGTGTGAACGTCTCTTGTAACTCCAAAGTTGAGAGCGTGTTGAAGAGGGATAAATGCTCTCATATAATTTTTAGTTATAAAAGGATTTTCAAGAAACCTATTAGCATAATCATATGTCTTAACGGTTATTTCTGTTTGATTTTTATTTTTTCTTCTTATTCTGTGTACCTGATTATCGCTAAGCTCTAAAAACTTACCTACTTTCATGTCATGGAAAAAGGATAGGTTATCTTGATCGTTCTTTTCAACTATAACAATAAATGGGTCTTTAAAATAACGAAGATATTTGATATTTTCAAATTGAGGCTGTCTATTGAAATTGGAAATTATTCTATCTTTGTTATCTGAGGGGAAGGGAGGAGATTTTTCCCCTCCATCAGTATCCACCCCCATCAATAAATCAATCAATCAATCAATAAATGAAAATAAAAAAAATATATAAAGCATTATAATGGAAAGGACTGGCCTTTTTATCTGAAGCTGCAGAGGATTACTAGAGCGATGTTAACTTTACCGCGAGTAAACACGCACTGAAAGAACTTGTCTTGTTCTAAATTAAAGACGACATACTCGAACCTTTGAACTTGAATTCATGTTAAATTTCAAGACAGAACTGATCAAAAATTACAATCTCATTTGCTTACCTTTTAAGCCTTTTGTAAATAATTGTAAGCTTCTTATTTGTTATAAATATTAGTTAGGTTAATAATACGCATTTTTAAATCAGGTGATTACAAAGAGGCAATCAAATTTACAAATTTTCGATGTTTGTCAATTGGCGGCCGCATTGTGGATTGGACCGATACCGGAACGAATACAGAATACATCAAAATGAAATTAGACAGTATCTTCAAATGTCATTATCATGTTATCAGAACCACGCATACCGTGTGTATATGTTACAATTTAGGTTGATTAAAAATAACCAAACATTCCACCATAGTGTACTACTAATATCAGTAAATATTTAGCAAATACAAAACACAGACTAAACTTATGTCTAAAAGATAGACGTGTTATCTTCAAAATTGCTATTTTTCTCTCAGCACAAGATGACTTAAGCCTATAGTAGGAAGTCTTACAAGGTTCAAGCAATCTATAGAAGGTCACTTGTAAATCTGCTTCATCTGAATATAAATGATTTGCTAGGTCTATCTGTCATTATAGCGCATTCAGATTCGGTACATCATTGCGCTATACTTTACGGTCTTTTTTATAATACAATTCGTTCGCAAGGTTGTCAAAAGTCTGAAAAGTCGGTGTTTTATTCCTTTCCTAGTTCTTTTCTATGTTCAACTACTACTAGCTAGTAGTAGAAAAAAAGGTTTATTTTTTTTTAAAGAGTATATTTTTCAAGTCTCATCATGATCTGTAACCGGTTTAATGCGGGAGAGGAAGTAATTCATTGTTCAGTTTTGTTTCGATTTTTTGTTCAGTCCGTGTTTTAAGGATTAAGAGCTCTCTATTAGCACAGAAAGGATAATCACACAAAAGGTGAGCACAGAGTTATAATAATTTTTTTCACAGAAAAATGCTTTATAAAATTTGAGTATGTCAACTTTAAAAGCTAATTACTAGAAATGTCCCAAAATGAAATTTTTGTAACTAATGGTGCTTAAAACATTGCAGGATAATAATTTACCAATTCCAGGTTCCCAAACCTACCCATTCAAAGTTAAGGACTGCCCATTAATTTTTTTTTTTTCAGAAAAAAAGATAATAAGTAGGCAGGTTTTTAGACAAGTCGATGGAGGCCTCTTTAAAGTGCCTTTAGAAGGCAGTATATTTATTTGTGACAAATTAATCAAAAAAATGAAATTTTTGTTTCCTTAAAAAAAATCAAATCCAAGCTCCACTTTTACTGCATTACGCTACCAAGAAAATAGCAAGAATGCTCTCGGTGTAAACTGTGTGTCGTTTTAATATAATCATTACTACAATGCTTTGCTTTTTTTTTTTTTTTTAAATTTATAAATGGTTCCCAACTATATAGCAATTTTCTATAGCCTTCTGATCAGTATAGTCATCTGAGAATGCTCGGAGTCTTCGTTCTTGTCAAACCAAATTTGAAAGTTTTCAATATTTCGAAAATGCCGTACATCAATCATTGTTTGGGTTGTTTTGTTTTTTTTTTGATAATCTTAAGTGTGTTTTTTATCCTTCTATTTTATCCTGGGGATATTTTAGGTCTAGATGACCTTATTTCCATCTTCCAAAATAACCCTTATTATATTAAAAAATACGGTATTTTGAAAAATAATGGATTCTTGATAAATATAAGGATTAAAATTAGAAAAATAACGAAAATTAGCTGGCGGACACTACCTGACAATAAATGATTCTTCTAAATGCACCATTATTTCTGATTGGCAGAGCCGGGGAATCCAGTGGACTTAAGGACCACTTAGGATGAAGCTAATAAGAGAAATAGTTTTATTAACGACTCATTCCCCGAGAAGATTCGCTAAGATTAGGGAAGGAGAAGATTAATTATCGTTTAGGAAAGGAAGGTCCACCATTCTGTTCATGAATATCGGGTACAAGTTATTTAGACCTTCTTCATCCAGCAAGTTCTCTTTTATCGCCTCATTGCTTCGTCCCTGTCTTCCTGAACTTCATTTTTATCTTTGGGAAGATGATAAGTCTTACTGATAAAACAGAATATCGATGGTATCAAAGATGTTTAGATTAAAATACTTTTTTTTTTTAACATGGAACATGTTTTAACCGTGGCATAATTGCTTAAAAGTAATACGTCTTTGTGGTAACGCGAGGGCGGTACGAGTATTTCTAGCACTGTTGGGGTTGATCGGATTGAAAATGTACCGACAGTTTGTCTATCAGAAATTAAACGGAAAATATTTTTTGTCATATAACATTTGTCGAACATATCCAAATTAGCGTTTAGGAGCTATATTGGTTGGAATGAAAAAAGTCACGTTTGAAACCTATATTTTCTCTCAAGTTTGTTTATTTATAATAATGATTTATTATTAATTTAATTTAAATAATTAAAAATCATCCAGGTAAGTGGAAAATACTAATAACATAAGGGCATAGGCTGTCTGCAGGATTAAGAAATTTAATTTTTTTTTAAATGGATCACATGTAAACGAAAAAAAACAAAAACATTTGAGCATCGAAGTATATCGAGGGAGCGACACCTAGAACATATTCCAGGTTATTATTTCTTTAGCCGACATGCTAAAGAAGGCCTTTGTTTTTTATATAACTTTTAGTGACAAGTTATTGTAACAACCAATCAGCTTATTGACTATCTGCATAACACAATTGAACATCTGCATGAAAATCACAATTGTCGAATTTAAATTTTTAAAAATATAAAATTATAATAATAAAAAAGGCTTCTAATCAAAGTTGGTTGGTTCATTTATTCTGATTAAGAAATAATAATAATTTTATGATTATAGTCTTCTTCCACTTCATCGGGGTAAATTTTCACCATGAACACAGTGGTACATAAGAACTGCTAAAGCTGTCTAAAAGACACTATGTCATGTCTTCAACTCCCCTATTGTTTTCTCAGTGAGACGAATCGAGAACATGATTCTTGACTATAATGGCAAGCCGCGTGAGAGCTCATGCCAAAAAAAAACAAAGGGTCATTTATTTGTAAATCTGCGCCATCTAAATCTAATTGATCCTCTGGGTCTACCTGGAATCGAGACCGCATCTAGATTCGGCTGGTGTCCTTGGGTAATACTTTACTCTGGGTAATCTTGAAATATACAAAGCTTCATGTCAGTTTACAATATACTTCGTGTACAATAGTGGTTTGTTATAATCTAGTCTATTATTCCTCTACTATTCATGTAGCTATGTTAACATGTTAACTGCCAGCTACGAGTTATCCTGTGTTTACTCCTATGCCATTTTTGTGCAGCTACGATTATACTCGAAATATATCAGAGCTTATATCGATAGGTGGCTTCTGGGGAAATCTATGATTCAGCTTTAGAGAATCGACAGGTCGAAGCGTGTCTGCTTGCGAATTAACAGATAGTTGGCTTCCGCAAAGAAATTTCTGTTACAGAAGCCAATTACAAAATAATTCGTGAGACCTATTTTTTAAAGAAACACATTTTTTGTGCTTTTCGATGATAACTATGCACTTGAATTAGAATTTTTAATAATATAATGTGATTAAATCAAATTTTCATTATGGCCATATTTTTGAAAATTACCATGGCGTGTTAAGAATTTATTTAAAAAAAAAAAAAAAAAAAAAAAGATTGCGTTTAAACAAATAATAAAAAAGGACACAGTAGTAAATGGACTTAAAGTCCGGCTTGTCATGTGTAGCTAATTAAGACCATAAATACAATATTAATAATATATAGTATATATTTGCCAGTATAATTAATCCTACCAAGACACAATAGCATAACAATATTGTTAAATGTTAAATTATAATTTAAATTTATGAAAAGGATGGATTGTTGAGATTAGAAGACGAATATCAATCATACTTCGAATGGAATTTAAGCTATAGGTTATGTAGTGATTTACATATTTAGCATTTGGATATCACATATTAGAAAAAATATATATTATATGAAAAAAAATTCAGGTAAAATGGAACAAACGAAAAATGTTATTAACATTCCTCAATTTTATCCCACTTTCAGATTTTTCTTATTCTACTATTGCTAAGAGCTGTCTTTGAAACGTTCGATTACGGCCGGTGTACCTCAGGAATCAATATTCGAACTGTTAATGCCCATACACACTTTTTATCCCGTATTAAACTGCCAACCTGACAGAGACTAAACAACAATCGTTACTAAACATCTAGATCCTACACAAGTATCACTTAGCTTACACCACTTACAAGATCTACATTACTGCAGTAATCTTAAATAAATTAAATAATTTAAAAGAATAAAAACAAAAAGGAAAAGGAACTGGATGAGAGACCAAAAGTAAGGAAATCAAAGATATAGATCAGGCAGGCAAACACTTCATAGTAATCAAACTGTTGCTATCTTTACTAAGCCTAACAATCCAGTTAGTGCTTAGATTCCTGCTTCAGTTCATCTCCAGATTGTAGTTTATGCATTTGATATGTGGTTCTAAGAATATAGGTAAACAAAAAAAATCCCATTACTGAAACTGTCTGTTAATTGCATATCTTCAATTTTAATAAATGCTCGTTTCAATAATATAAAATTAAACAAATAAAATGATTAGCGGATAATTACAATGGATAACAAATGTAACATTATTGTTTAATGTTTCTGGCGTAAGCTTATTAAACGACTTAAGAATTATCATTCCAAGTATATTATCTATTTAAAATAGTAACACAAGAAAAGTACCGACCTTCTGATACTTCTTGTGATTTGCGTGTCCTAAATATAACTGGCAGTTTATATAAATGCATATCAATTTTAAAATAATGAAAACAATAATTCTTACCAATTTAAATTAACCTGCTATCGGTTCAGATAAATTGATTAACTGAGATTTCGATATAAAAAATTGTTAGACCTAGTTTTTTTTTAAATTTTCAGACAAAAAAATATTTCAATTATATATATATATATATATACCAGGTATGCAAGTTTAAAATGTCGTTTATTTCTTAAAATATATACACAGTAATTTAAAAAAAAGTATAATATATTTTATTCAAAGTACTGACCCTCGCTTTCTACACATTTTGTCCATCTCTCAGGCAATATATGGATACCATTCCAAAAGAATGCTTCATCTTTATTTGAAATCCATTCATCGAGCCATTTTCGTACGTTTTCGAAATTGTTGAAGTGTTGCTCCGCTAATGAGTGTCCCATCGATGAGAAGAGGTGATAATCAGAAGGCGCCAGGTCAGGTGAATACGGCGGGTGGGGTAGGAGTTCCAAACCAAGCGAAGAAATCGTTTCCTTAGTCAATCTGGCTGAATGTGCAGGAGCGTTATCATGCTGAAGAATGACTTTGGCGTGCCTGTGAGCCCATTCTGGGCGTTTTTTCGATCAATGCGTGACTCAAATTGATCATTTGTTGTCGGTAGCGCTTGGTATTGACTGTTTCGCCGGGTTTGAGAAGCTCGTAGTAGACTACTCCCTTCTGATCCCACCACACACACAGCATTGTCTTCTTCCCAAAACGATCCGGTCTTGCACTCGATGTGGATGGTTGTCCTGGCGTTACCCATGATTTTTTTCGTTTGGGATTCTGAAAATAAATCCATTTTTCATCGCCAGTTACAACTCGATGCAAAAAACCAGCAGCATTTCGCACACAGTTTTTCGTTTTTCCATCTGTCGTTCGTCCAATTCATGTGGAACCCATTTTCCAACCTTTTGAATCTTTCCTATAGCTCTCAGGCGATCGGAAATGGCTTGCCTAGTGACATTCAACTGTTCTGCCATCATTTGTTGGGTTTGGGTATTGTTTCGTCTAATAAAGATTGCAATTCGAAGTCCTCAAACTTTTTTGGTCGATTTTTCTCGTTTTTGATCAGTAACATCAAAATCACCACGTTTGAAACTTTGAAACCAACGTTCACATGTCCTGACGGTTGGAGCAACATCGCCATAAGTCTCAACAAGAATTCGATGACATTCAGATGCCTTTTTCTTTTGATTAAATAAGAAAATCATGACATGCCGCAAATGCTCTTTATTGGCTTAAAATTAGACATTTTTAACACCAAAGAAAGGTATGATACGTCCACGTAAACGACTTAAAAACAACTGACTTTTGTGAACAAATGACTAACAAACAAAATAGCGTTTAGAGATAAGCAAATCCTTCAATAGGCTAAGAGCGCATTCTATTGGAATTAAAACGACATTTTAAACTTGCATACCTGGTATATATATATATATATATATATATATATATATATATGTATGTATATATATATATATATATATATATATATGGATTAAGGAATTTTATTACTTTTCCTTTAATGTAGCTAGAATTAAAAAATATTTGGCCCTTTATTTCTGGCATCAAAGCATGACAATATCGTTAAAAATCCTAAATAAAAAATTTTGTTTATATATAACTGTAATCATGTTAGTTATTATCACTTGTATGAATTAGAGAATAGCTTTTTGCTCAACGCCTTCAAGATTTGAGGGTTGCTAAAATGCATTACATTACTGCATTGCTGGTTATACTGCGGGTCTCAGTCGCGAATAGTCACTGTCGTTCAAAGAAAATCGAAAGTGACAAACGATGAGTGATGATTTATGGCTAGTTTAGAATAGCATTGCCTCATTGAGCGCGGGTCTATTAGCAATATTCTGGAGCAACTCCTACTGGCAAAACATCAGAACAGTCTGGGCTAGAAAGACTTCTAGATAGATATTACTTTAAAAAAGAACCACGTTTATTATAATTTATAAACTTAATAATTAACATGTGATTATTACGGGGTTATGAATAACCGGGACTTGTTATAGTCATTAAAAAAAATTTTTTTAACTGGAAAACTTTTATTTGGACGTGTAATACAATATTACATTAAGCAAGTGTAACATGAATATCATAGCATGGCTTGGCATGAGGGAGG
Organism: Euschistus heros; assembly: GCA_003667255.2. Classification (NCBI taxonomy): domain Eukaryota; kingdom Metazoa; phylum Arthropoda; class Insecta; order Hemiptera; family Pentatomidae; genus Euschistus; species Euschistus heros. The sequence continues at coordinate 1,053,885 of RCWM02000093.1, forward strand.
AAGCGCCCAGTGGTTTATACTCCTGACCTAATTTAATGTAGGAGATCTCTCATCCAGCTCCTTTTCAACCTCCACCAGTACATTAGGGGATTCTGTTGTCATATTTTGTTTTAGTATTAACAGACTAATTTAATTTGTCATAAAATCGTTTGTAGTTCTTCCAAACATGGTTCGCGCCAGTTGGGGTACCTAAGTCTGTATGTAACGTTTCGTTAGAAACGTCGGGAGGGGAGTCAGTTTTTAGTATTAATAATATGGATTGAAAATTTTGCATTTAACAAATATGTGTTTGTTAGGCATGCGAAAGTCCATATGGGTTTGACTAAATAGGTGTTGTATTATCGAAGATAAGAGTCTTAGTCGAAAGCTTAGTGATTTAGTTTTTATAAATCGTAGTGTATAATCGGTAGTATAACTTACTATGCAAAGAACAATTATTTTGTTATCAATGAAATCATATCATGTTATTAGAATCAATAAAAATGATATCTTCAAAATAGTTGAACTAATAAATTTTAAAAAAACCCACCATAAATTTTAATAATTTTAACTTCGTTACCGCATCACTTATATTACAATACAACTCAAGCCATTCGGTAGTTTGATACCTCCAATAATCCGGCTCTCTCACGAGAACCTATCTTCTCGAACCACCACTGCCGGCAAGTGCTGGTTTGAATGGTTCATGAATGAACTGTGGTGGTAAACACCAATTTCTAAAAAACAAAATAAAGAAAAAAGTTAAAGTTTTCTGCAATAAAATCGATGTAAAAGGCGATTTTAAGGCTAGAGGTGGATTGCTGGATACATTTAGAAGTCGTATTGTGATAACTTTTTGGGATCATGCAGGAGAAATTATCTTCAGATCATTCAGATATCAAAGCTTTCCATGATAAATATGCATCTTAAATTCAAGAGTTTAGTGAAAACAAGTTCATAACCCCGACGAGAAAAACTACCTCTGGTATACTAGCGAACAAAACTTTCTTTCATAAGACTGAAGTATCGGCTCGGTGGTATAAGATTCTGCCATCTAAAAATATGTGTAAGGAAGAGTTAAATGTGTAAATCATTTATCATTTTAAAAGATTATATTTATTGCTGGTTAAGGGAATATAATACTTTAAACTTTTATAAGGAAGAATTCGGAATAGGAGATGATGCTATATCAGACTGCAAGAATTTAATAAGCGAGGTTTGTGCGAATTCGTTTCCTGAAAATCCTTTCTTGATTTGAGGTGATGGGCTTACAGTAAAAATATATTGAATGGATTTGGAAAGACATAATTGATTTCTTCTTTCCAAAATGAATATTGTATTTTTTTTTCTAAAATACTTGATTTGCATTGCAATAAGTGGAAAGAAACATATATAATAATCAGTAACAAAACAAATTACCAATCAGTTTCACATCACTAACCGGATCACGAAGTTATTCTGTTGTATTTTTCTTACAAGGAATTGAACAGAGTTAAATAATATTTCATGTCAAATCTTGAATTGGTTAATCTCAAACCAAAGACGATTTCAATCGAAGTACACACGATGGTATCGAAGGATTAAAAGAAGTAGGATTAATAAATTATTTGCAACTACTATCGGGATTTTTCATTTGAAGATTAATTTCGAATGGTAAATAATCATAATAAGTTCAAAAAATTTCATCAGCATTTTGTTAAAATTTTTAAAATGTACGACAGAAAATCAAAAATGTTAATACTCGTCTAAGGAGGAAAAAGAAAAGAGTTTCGTTCAAAACCAATACAGATTTTTGTTTAAATGACCAGCCAAATATTTCCATAAGTCATATTTGGAAATCAATTTTCAATTTGTTTACTGTAGGAATTGAAAAAAAACCAACCAGTCGAAGGCAAAACATAAATGACAACCCATCTATTTACCTGACCTTTTCTGCTCTTTACACATAGCCTGCCCTAGGTCTTGATATCTTTCAGAAGCTGTTTTCAACTAAGCTCCTTAGGTGAGTATCAATATGTTTGATACATTTTTAAAAACATTAATATGTATAATCTATGCAGTAAGTAAAGCGCTTAAGTTTTTAAATTATTTTTTTGTTTATAAAACTTATGATTAATGTTTTAAGGAAACCAATGGTTTTTAAGCAATAAGTTAATTAATGCCATTTGATATTTGGCGCAAAAATCACTCTTGATAGAGCTAATTCACTGGTGTTTGTATTTTACATAAGAATAAATCATTCGATTCTCTAATAGATTTAAAATTATATTTTTTCAATCTAAATTAAAAAAAAAATTAAATTAACCTGAGAATTATTAAATTATCACTGTGATGTTAATCGAAAAGACATAAATATTGAAATAGGGTAATATTAAATTAAATAAAAACTTTTCATAAATAAATAATGAAATGATAAAAAAAAAAAAAAAAACCTAAATATTTTAATAATAAGGAGGATGGATGACGAGTACCTGAGGGGAGGGCAGGGAGGGAGTTGGAGGCCAGGTCGATAGCCTGCAGGGAGTGGAGCCCAGCCAGCCCCGGCCCCGTCCTCAGCATGTTGTTGCTCATATCCAGCTCTTCCAGCTGCTCCAGGCCCTCCAGGAGTCCTTCTGGAAGGACACTGAGGGCGTTCGAGGCCAAGTTGACCGCCACCAGCTTAGGTGTCCACTTCAGCAGCTCCCCGTCCAGTCTCTTCAGTCTGTTGAAGGAGAGGTCCCTGCGAGCAGTTACAGTCCAAATCAAGTTCTCAATAGTTATTAATAGATTATGATATAAAATTATAAGAAATTAGTAAATCCGGTACAAATCTATAAAATATGGGAGAATTTCTGTAATAAAATAATAGGAAACGATCTTGTGTTTGTAAAACGTTTATTGCATAATCAAAGCTTTAATTATGCCTACTTCATTTAATTCGTAAATTCTATTTATTTATTTTAACTTGGTTCATTGCCCTCCATTCTATATCAAAATAAATCTCCGTCATTCCAATGAAGCCACATGTTGTATACATTATTTATACAAGGCAATGAATTAATTAATTTATTTATTGATTCACACCTGTGTTCAAAACAAAGAAAATCAGCGAAAGTGCTGAGATAAAAAAAAACGTAAAACATGATGGAAACCACTATTCATCGGTACCTCCTCCTGACATTATTTCAGGTTGTTAAGGAGATCCCTTATCCAGTTCATTACGTATTGTCAGAAATATTTATTGCAGCCATGTTTTGTATGAATCCATTGAGGCGATCATTACGTTTGTCTTGAAATAATCTGTATTTTATGTTGATGTAGTCTAGTACAGTGGGTATGTGTAGGTTTCTATGCAGTGTTCTATTACGTACCATGGAATTGTGTTTAGTTGCAATGGTTTCGATTGAAATCTTTGCAGCTTTTATAAGTGATTTTTTTTGGCTGCACCATATAATGTACGATTCTACTTATTTTAAATTGAGAAATGCTTCATTCTTTGCTGGTATAGCAGACGACTTTCTGACAAAATTATATCTCCAATTTGAGCAATAACATTATCAAATTGTAACAATACGTTCTTTTAATAAATAAATGAAATGAAAATGAAAAAAACCAACTTAATTCTGGGACTTACAGTCCCCTAAGAATAAAAAAATAATGTACAGTTAATAGTACAATTGTCTGGCATATTATTTACAAATGAGATGCTTCAGTAATTTTAGCACACATTTTTTACAGGGAAAAAATTAAATTAAATTAAAAAAAAAAAAAAAAAAAAATAAATATAAGAAATAATAATTATAAAATAAAATACAATCGTATATATATATATATATATATATATATATATATATATATATATATATATATATATATATATGAAACATAAAAGAAAGAAAGAGAAAAAAAAAAGGTAATTCTAAGTATTCATTTGATTATTGACATATTTGCGGAAGATTGAATGTCTAAAAGGTACAGGAATAAATTATTTTTAAAGGAAGTTACGGAAGCTGCTTTACGAATAGAAGTGGGTAGGGAATTCCAGAAGGGGGTAGCACGAATGATGAAGGATTTGTCAAAGGAAGCGGTTTTATGTGAGGGGATATATAGGTTAAAAGGTTGGGATCGATTGTTCAGGAGGTGAATAGAAGAACGCAGGGTTAATAAGTCAAGAATATAGGAAGGGTTTTTGGTTTTTAGACATTGGAATAGGAAAGTACCCAGAAAGTATTGCCGTCGAAATTTAGGAAATAGCCACCCAAGCTCAGAATATCGGCAAGTAACGTGTGACCGCCTGGGGATCCCCAAGATAAATCTAATGAAACAGTTCATCAGTCTCCTCAGCTTCATCTCGAGAACCTCCTCAGTCCCCCATAAACCAAGCAACAGTAATCAAAGCAAGGGAAAACAAGAGAAGACATTAGAAGTTGACGGGTACTCTGGGAAAAGGAATCTCGAGATCTATACAGTTGTTTAAGGATTATGATGAATTTTTTGGAAATTCGGGCAATATGGTTATTCCAGGATAGGTGGAGATCAATGGTAACTCCTAAATTTTTAATAGAGTTTTGGAACTGAATAGGAAGGTTATTGAGGTAAAGCAATGGAAGGGTATTGAGGTTGGATAAGGAAGGGTGTTGTTGAGGTTGGGTTTTGAACCGATGAGGATAGCCTTAGTTTTCTTTGGATTCAGATATAACTTATTCTTCACTGCCCAACGGTTGATGTTATCAATTTCTTCCTGACGTTTACGAGATGCGTCGAGCATATCTGAAGGATAGAAAGATAGGTAGATTTGAAGGTCGTCTGCATATAGGTGATAATTAGAATTGTGGATGAAGCTGGGTAAATCATTGATATAGATAGAAAATAGGGTTGGTGACAGGGAGGATCCTTGTGGAACACCTTGGGTTAAAGGTAGGGAAGATGAAGGAGGACTGTTGGGTATGATGACTGACTGGGAACGATGAGATAAGAAGGAGTGGAACCAATTTAGGGCACTATTAGATAGGGAGAAGTTTTGAAATAAATCTAGTCTGAAATAAAATACACCCTTTCTGCAGTACTATTCATTGAGGACGATTTGTTCCTGTTTATTACTTAATAAATATAAACAAATATTCTGATTTGCTTGTTAGATTAATATAACATCATTCTTACAAATTTTCTAGGCGACCCTGTTTCCTGAATACGTTCTTATGTAGATGCTCAATCAAGTTGTTCCTTAATTTTCTGAAAATATATGAAATATTTATTAGTGTCTGCATGAGAATTACTGAATATCAAAAATGAGAGAAAAAAAAGAAGGATTGATAACTAATATACGAAAATAGAGATCAATTTGCTGGTAACATCTAAGACAGTGGCAGTTCCACAATCTGGACGAACAATCTGGCGAGCTGGTGTCATTATCAGGCTACCACAGTTTCACAACGAAATCTGCCTTTGTGGTCTCTTCACGGCTTTAGTGCCTCCCATGCAACACCTATCCACCAATTAATGTATTCACGCTTCTTATCAATTTAAAAAGTATGAGGATGAAAAGAAGTTGAATAACTCATAAAATAGAAGTGAATGAGACAATTCAGCTTTTCAATGCGGATTGAAGAATTATTAGTCACTTACATTGGAATTTCTAAATTGGAAACTATTTCCGAATGTTAATTGATCATCAGTACTTAAAACACACAATTTCAAAACTTCAGCACTTTTCTATGTAGATTGTTTATATTAAAGTTCTAAAAGAAAGACATTAAATATGTTGAAACTCACCTTCGGAGGCTTAATGAAGAAGGCTACTGGAATATATCAAGACCAAGAGCTGATTGAAAGTAAAGAGACAAAAGGGTCAGGTAAATTAAAATAGGTTGTCTTTAAGGTTTTACAATTGATCGGTTGGTTTTTTCTGTTCCTACAGGAAACAAAGTGAAAATTGATTTCCAAACGGGACTAATGGAAATATTTAAACATAAGCAGTTATGTTTTGAATTTTTTTGTATATTTTTAAAATTAATGATGAATGTTTAATATTTCAAATTAATCTTCAAATTAACAGACAGTGTTCCCTACCTTGGTCTGATGTTTGACATGGGGTCCACAAATCAAGAAAAAAAGGAAAACGCTCAACCAAAGACTTGGACTTTTATATTCACTCCTCTCCAAATTTTCAACTCTACAACAAAAATGATTTCTTATACTTACTTACTGAAACCTATTTGGACATACACTTCGCAGATATTCGGAGCAGCTAAAAATACACATATTAACAACCTCCAAATCTTCCAGGCAAAAACATTCAGGACAGTCAGAAAAGTACCTTGGTACGTAAGCAACATGACTGAACTACTTTATGCTTTACATACTGAACTACGTATGCCAACATATAACGAAAAAATAAGAACCCATAACAAACGTTTCCACGAAAAATTACATGGACATCCTAACAGACCTATAAACGACATGACCACAATACCTATCCCATACAACACCCAGAGAAAGCTAAAAAGGAGCTGGATGAGGGACCTACTAGACAAAAAAATATAAAGACAGGAGGTGTCGCTAGGTTTTGCTTCCCCTCATGTCTCTCACGCCAAGTACTTTCATAAGACAAATTGACTAATTGGCTGTATTGTAATAGATAGAATGTAATCTTCAAACCAAAAATTCTAATAAAGGTGGCAAATAATTGATTAATCCTATTTCTTTCTATCCTTCTGTAATATCATGCGTACATTAATTGAAATCACCTTTGGTTTGAGGATAACCGATTTAAGATTTAACATGAAGTGTTTTTCAATTCTATTCATCCGATTTAGTTTTATTTGTAATACTTTATCTTCTTTTTGAAATAAACCATTCTACTGTTTGAAAAATTAGGATAAAATATATTTTAAAAAAAATCGTCATCGTATTTAACACTAAACCTACTTTGACGGGTCAAATGACCCTTTTCGGCCTTTTTGGCTCAAGTTCTTAAAAAGCAACATTTAGTACTTTGCTTTTTGACCAGACTAATTTCATTAAAAAATATATCCAAAGTGTTTTTCAATATCTACTCCTATCTTATTTTTTTAATTTAATTTAATTTATTAATTTTTTTATTTTTTTTTTTTTTACCAAGAGATGATTGTAGAAATATGTATGTATGGAATGTCGGTAGGTTTAGTATTAGTTTAAAATAGTGAACTCATAACTGGGTTCTAATTATAAGTAATTAGTTAACAAGTTATCAGTATTTATTATTATAAACTGTACTTATTCAATCACCACGGTAGTAGAAACAAAAATAAACTACGGATTTACTTCATATTCAAGAGTTCGAAAGAACTCAAATTTTCTATGATCTTCTTTGAATATAGTTGGACTCCTTATTTTATGGAAGTAAAAAAAAACAAAAAAAATATCCTTTTCTTATATAAGAGCAAATAAAGTCTAAAAAAAAGAAAAGAAAAAACTATTTATTTGTAACTGTTATTAACTAGTATTAGTAACTGGAAATTTTTACTACTACCAAAAGTTTAAAGTAAATTCGAACTTGATTTCTCATAATCCTCAATTAAACACCTTGTTAGATCCTATCTTCTTCTTCTTATATATTATTTTTTATTTTTATTTCTTTCTCTCTTTATTATAATTATTTCAATTTCTTTATATTATTATTTTCTGATTTATTTTTAATATATTTTATATCTTGCTATCCTGTAGTATAATCATATCATATAGTGTGTTTTTATATGTTTAAAAAAAACACGTTTAATATCTAAAAGGAAAAAATATAAACGAAAAATAAAAAAAAAAAAAATTAAAATACGTTTCATATACTTTTATTTTCATGATGAAGTTATTATTTTTTTTTTTTTTATAATTGAAACAGTCAATCTTATAATAATTGTCAGCCATCCGCTCTTACAAATTACTAATTTAATAGCTGGTGTCCTATATATTGTCGGGAAAAGATTATTAATAACGCAGAAGTTGGTTTTTGCTGACCAAGTTGAGGCCCTGCCGCCGAGTAGCCTTTGAAGGAGATTAGAAACCGGGCTGATTAGAAAAATATTGGACGGCTATTATATAACCTTGCCAATCTCTTTTATGAGCTTTCCACATCAAAGGATCCAAGCCCTTCAACTTTCCTTTTTCCCTTCAATAAACGCTAAAAAAAAATTAGGGAAAATAATATCTATTTTTTATGATTTAAAAGAAAAAATATAATAAGACAGGGTGGTGAAATACTTTTCGATGGACATGTGTGTGAGTCACTCAACAAAGTGATGAGAAACCGTTAATAGGTGAACTTTAAATTTCTAAATATTTCAAATATAAATAAATATAAAGTTTTAAAAAATATATAATTGCAATAAATCTATTCAATATAAAATTTATAATGGTTAATATTAAATATTAAATAATAATTAGATAGGGCATCTAAAAAAAAAAAAGAATAAAAATAAAATATTTGTTGTGTTGGTATATAAAATATCTGAGGGAGATATTAGATATATTGATGATAAATAAAATCAAAATTTATATAGTGCAAAAAAAAAAATTATTAAAATATTAAAAAGACAATATTATAAAAAATAAGCGATTTTACTATCATAACATAATTTAAATCTAACATGTAATTGTATTAAAAAAAACATACATGCACTTGGTAATTAAACGTTTGTTTTAATCCAATTTTATATATTCTTTAACTTTATCAGTTAAAAAAATAATTTGTACTGTGCAACCTTCTATTTTCTTCCTCATGATAATCAGCCATTCGGCGCACTCCGGCGCCCTATGGCATTTTCTAATGATTTCTTCTTCTTCTTGCCGAGGGCCCATGAGATGATCTTTGACTATATTCTTAACTAAAAGTAAAATACCTTTCTCATCTTCTCCATTGCCTTCTTAATCAGAACACTCTCGTTTTTTTAAACACTACTTATTTTTAGCCAACTACATAATCTATAAAATATATTTTGATTTTTACATTACATATTAAATAGTTACATATTTTAATTTGATGACTACAAATTTAAATAACTATGTTTGGAAACATTTTCTAATTATATGAAAGATGTGAATAGTATTTGTTGTTAGACCACTTCATCGACAATTTTGAAATACTTAAACTATACCACCGTCTTTTTAAATAATGTTTGAAAAAGATAATTATTAAATTCCAAAATAATTATAGAGTGTAAGAATTAGGTAAATTGAATTTTTTTTTATGATGATAATAATCTCCTCAAATTATTTATACATACTTAATCAAAAAAATAAAATATACATGTAACTGTTTTAATCAGTAACGTATTTCCTCCAATTAAATGAATTTATACATATATATATATATATATATATATATATATATATATATATATATATATATATATATATATATATATATATTATTTTAGATTATGGAAACTTTGGATAACCCATATCATTACATAATATAGAACTTATTGTATAAATTGTAGATAGCTGTGCAACGTATGATTTTTTTCTCTCACTTTTTATTCTGTATGGGGTACCAGCTCTATTTTCTTGTCAGGAAAAATGTTAGAGTACCTTATGGACATGACAAAGGCTGCAACAATAAGATATCTGGGAAAAGTTTGGTTATTTCACTCACGTGTTATTATCATACACACCAAACACTATTTTATATTTGTGTAAATAGTCTTAATGTTTTTTAATATTTAAAAAAAATCTTACAGATGCTTTAGGCTACTAAGAGACTGAAATATGGGCTCTGGTAGGTAGTCTAAGCTGTTATATGATAAATCCCTGTAAAATTAACAAAAATATATTATAAATTTATTTTTAATAAATTTATTAATCCAGTAAATAGTAAAACTTATATAAATACACACCAACAAGTAAGAGCACACCATTTTTTTCTATTAACAGTATAAAAATATAAAATTGTGTTTCCTTTAAAATATACAGTCCATAATGTGTGTGAACGATGATATGCATAAACAAATAAAAAACAAAAAATCGCTCTATATTGGGTTAGACATGACATGTTTTTTAAAAAAAAAAACAATAAAGAAACTAAATTATTATTAGAATAAAATAAAAGTTAGTGCATTTCAGCCATGTTAAGATGTTTGTTTCTCACTATTAATTTGGAAATATGAAAATTACATTGCATACATTATTAAAATATTCTAGCCGGATTAATTTTCATCAAATTTAAGAGACCAGTCAAGATTTAGCTAAAACTGCAATAAATTGCTTTAATAAACTATTTAATCAACTCTTACGCATAATTGTACAACTAGTCGGATAGATACATTGTACTAAAAATTAGGTATCGCTGACATCTACAACGTGCGATTTATGGACGACCGGAAGGCCAGAAGCTTTCTCTAATGACCGTGTTCCGCCTCAGAGGATGATGGTGGCAATATGTGATCCCACGATCTAGGCCAAGGTCTGGAGTACCAGATGCTCCTTCTATGGCCTACTTAGTCGGCGGCGGTTGGGACACGTAGGCTGGACTCTGATGTAGTACGTGGGTTTCTGGTTCCAGGGGGTGCTATGGAAATATCGGTATCATTTATGTAACAAAAGGAGTGATATGTTGGTGCAATTGAAGTTAGGATATTTTACCGACTATTAATTTAGTGATGTGATTAAAAATAAAAAATAAATAAACTATCGCCTAATCAATTATAGTCCAGAGACATGAGAAAAAAACCTAATATGAATTTTGAAGTAAATATACCGTGAATATCTTCCAACGAAATTGACTTCTTCTTCCTATCCTTGCAGATGAAAAATAATTCAATTATTAATGTGAAGCATTATTCTATAGTACTAAGGTGTTTCATCAATTGCCTGTGATCTCCTGATCGGTTTCCATTATATTTTTTATTCAGGAATTTTCATCTAAGTTTTTAATGAAATGTCAAATTTAAAGTGAAAACGATATTTTTTAGAAACTATTTTTTTTTTTTTTTTTTTTTTTTTTTTTTTTTTTTTTTTTTTTTTTTTTTTTTTTTTTTTTTTTGTGTGGATTTTCAGTAGGCTTAAACGTTTAAAATTGAGTAACATCTCTGGTATTTTTTATGATTGGGATCAATTTGAAATCTGATATCTTATTCTACAGAAATATGTTACGTCATCAGTTGTAAAACTTAAATAACCTTCGGTTGTAAAGTTGTTCATTCTTAATATAAAAATTCTTAATTTTTCTAATATTATTTCTTCCCTCATAATACAATACAATACAAAAACATTGTTCTTCTTTTGAATATCTATCGTGCTTTCTCATAATTTTATTGTTCATTCAAAGCTTTTTCTTTATGTAAATGTAATAAGGCGATTAATTAATTTCATAGTTGAAGAATGAAATGAGTAATATTCAACTATGGCATCTCTTACCATTCCCTTTTCAATATCGTCAATCGTGGTTAATCTCTTCCTTTATGAGCAGGCACTTAACTTATGACAGTGTATCATCAGTTTATAGATTTATTTTGAATTTTAATATTTATTGACATATTATTGTAATAAACCCTAGCATTTACCAGATGTATTGTGATTTATACCGCTATAAATTTTATTAGTTTGAAAAAAAAATCTAAAACTATGAAAACAATTGTGGAAGGATGTCTGTCATTGAAAAAAAGACACGAGTCGATGAATATCTCTTGGAAATCTTTTTTTATTAGCTGGAGAAGCCAGGAGTCTCAATCAATTGCATGATTTAACTGTGGACGAATGTCTAAAAATTTAAATTTTGGGTGATAATACCTTCATCTTCTCATGCTTTCAACTAAACTTGGGTGTATATTTGCATTGTGAATGGAAAATGAGCTAACAACATTGTTAAGCTTGTTACTTAAATCCTTTGTATGAGCAGACATATAAAGCAGTTTACCTTTTGAAAACTTATAAGGTAGTTTTAATGGAAAAAGTAATTATAAAATATAACTTACAGTTCGATGATCCTCTGAAGCTCTTTAAAGGCGTCCTTATTTAGAGCACTTATGGTGTTGATAGACATATCACTGTAAAGACACAAAGACTTAGGAAAAATTTAAGTTGTCCTAAAGCTGTTGTGTCTATATGTATTGTAATAGTTACAGCAGGCAAGTGTCGTAGGGTACCATCTGGTTCCTTGGGAGGGAGTCAAGACCCTTCCTCCAGCAGGAGACAGTCTTCGTTTCCAGGGAGCACCTGCATGGGCCTTTGGAGCAAGACAGCCATCTCTTTGGTGATTTTGTTACTTCCCAACCTGTTGGATTGATGACTTTAAATTGGAATTATCTATATGAAGAGTACCAGTGGAATTGAAATATAATTAACTAGCATCATTCGTCACTGCTTCGACCGGTCACAGTAAATAACTTATTTAATTATAGCTAATAGTTGGAGTTATATTCCTTTATCGATGAAAGTCTTGTATTGAAGCATGCAATCTTATGTCTTCAATGATGCTTTCACGCTTAGCAGTAATTTTCAACCTAGACAAAATTGCAGTGATTAGGTGGTTGAAGATTATGTAATGCATATTACATGCATTATTAGGCATGCAATTTTTATTTTTATATATGAATTGGTAATCCAGATATACAGAGACTATGAAGTAACTCTTACTTAATGGATTGCATTATCAGTGCTTACAACAAAAGGACTGTGAATCATAATTTTACACAGAATATAAAAAAGCAAAGGATTGACATTTTTATTCTGCAGGAATAATTGAATTAATTTCATCTGGTTTAATTTTAATTTCTAACTGTAAAAGTATATGACAGTGTGGAAAACTACGTTTCTACCACTCAACATTGTACATTGAAATTTTTATTATTGTAAATTTTAATCAATGCTATACATTCCTAGAACTATGAATATCATTTAGTTAAAATTTGGTACAAACAGATTACCGGCTTGATTCCGGAATGATGCTAACATCATTGACATCATTGGCATTATTAATAAGTTGAATTACTAGTTTTATCTGTAACGTGATGTATCAGAATGGCAAAAATAGTTATTAACTTTTAATTTTTTGGATTGTATGATGAAATTTTTGTTGGATGAGTGAATGAGATAAATACATGCATTTCAAATAGCTCCCACAAATACTGTACGCCTTCAGTGCCGCCTGGTAGATCCGGGAGTTATACATACAAAGAAATTGGTCTCCTTTGATCCATATAAAAAAAAAGTTGAATTTCCAAACAGATGGGCAAATGCTCATTACTGGAGAGATCAGAATACGCTATGTTTTATTTTTGACTATCGTATCATTTGCTATTCAATTGAGAAAATTATGAGGTTCCTTCGACACAGTGATTTGCATTTATTAATAACATTGTATTTCTTTATTTGTTTTTCTCATTTTAGTAATAAATATTATATTGATAAATAATTGCAATAATTTAAAGAAATACAACAATATTCATTTTGAAGTAAACTATAATGAATGTCTTTATCTTAGATCACAGAATAATGTTTCTTCATCATTGAATATACATTCTAGCAGATTGAAGTTCGACTAACTAAAGTTCGAATCCAAGAAAGGAAAGTAAGAGTGAAAAAATTATTTTTTTTTTTTCCATTTATTGATTTTTACAACTGTACAAAATAATATACAACAAGTAAATGTGTTGACGCCTCGGAGGATTATCAGGGATGGAGGAGGTAGCAAGTTGGGAGATTAGTGGATTGGAGTGGTTATGGAGCTTACTATGGAAGGATAGGTATCTGGTTTGGGCTAAATCAGAAACATATGGAACATTAAGATCTTTATGGATAAGTTTATTGGTCACATAGTAAGGAGCATTGAGGATTTTTCGAAGGATTTTGGATTGTAAAGATTGGATACGAGATGAATTGGATGGTTTAGTAGAGCCCCAAAGCTCAACTCCGTATGTCCAAATAGGTCTAATCACTGTCATGTAAATGAGTCTTTTGTAATTAATTGGGAGCTTTGAACTTGTCTAGTAAATGTTGAAGTAGTCTGTAACGACGGGCAGTTTCTTGTCGTTTTAGTCATGTATGTGGATTCCAAGTAAGACCTTTGTCCAAGTGGAGTCCTAGGTAACGGATCTATTCAACAGGGATTAGTGGAATATCATTAAAGGATACTGTAGGACAGGATGTCGTAGGTTTACGACGAAGGGTAAAGGTTATTTGATGGGATTTGTTTGGATTAGTGATAGTGATAGGATATTGGTAGGATGAGTTAAGATGTCAGCTGTGTACACTGTCTAGAGGATAGGACCTAGGATACTACCTTGGGGAACTCCGGCAGATTGGATAAATGGGGAGAATAGGAAAATTTATGGTTTACTTTGAAGGTTCGGTCACTGAGATAGGATCTAATAATATGGAAATATGTAGAAGGTAGGAACTGACGGAGTTTATACAGCAGTCCCGGGTGCCAGACTCGGTCAAACGCTTGTTCTACATCAAGAAAGGCTCCCGTGCAGTACATTCCGCGCTCCAATGCAGAGGAGATAACGTCCACCACACGATGACATTGCTGGATTGTTGAGTGTGATGTTCGGAATCCAAACTGGTGATCTGGGATTACATGGTGGTATTTTAGGATAGGATACAAACGTTTTAAAAAAAGTTTTTCTAGGATTTTACCCATGATTGGCAAGAGAGAAATAGGACGGTATGAGGATGGGAGCTCAGGTGGCTTTTTCGGTTTAGGTATCATTTTAACTATTGATAATTTCCAGGAATCAGGGAAATATGTGGTGCGGAATACAGCATTACATATGTATGTTAGGAATAGGATGGCTTTACGAGGAAGGAGTTTAAGGATGTGGGATGTAATTAGGTCGTGTCCAGGAGCTCTGTTTGAAGGAAATCTGTGAATTATGTTTAATATTTCTGAAGGATGGAATGCTTTAGGGGGAGGAGACATTTGGAGTGGGATGTTGAGTTCTGATTCAATATATTCTACGTGAGCAAGATTAAGGATATCAGGATGTGGGTTAAAAGTTTGGAAAAGGTGCTGGCCTAAAATGAGTGATTTTTCATCGTCAGATTTTGACCTTATTTTGGCTTCCGTAAGTAGAGGATGATTACAGTTTCTGTAGTTTAGTAGTTTGTTGGTAGTATTCCATAAAGATTAGTCGGTGGTGTTAAGATTTTCTGTATTGTAATGTAATTTTTGAATTTGTATTTCCGTCTTAAGTTTGTTAATTTGCAGTAATTATTCTTATCTGATGGATATGTAGTCCTTTGCCACTTCGCTCTTGCTCTACGTTTTTCTACTATTAAGGTCGCGAATATGGTGTGGCAAGTTAGTCTGAAAATAATTTAATTTTTGTCTGTGTGAGGTGTTATCGTTAATGCTGATGGATATTGATGTGGGAAGTTTGTCAATGGCAGTGTCGATATCATGTTTTGTTTTGAGAGGAATTTTCAAGTCTATTTTGCTTTCCAAATCGTAACGAAATTTGTCCCAGTCTACTCGTCCTCTTGTTCATGAGAACTTAGTAATTTCACTTGTTTCGAATATTTAAATTTACTTATCTTTTATATTTGTTAAGTATTTAAAGACTAAGAGGTAACTTAGTGTTACGGTCAGGTGAGGTTGGGGGTGCCGTGGGCGGCCCTGGGGCAGGTAGCTGGAAAGGCCGCCAGGGTGGCCTAGAAG
The DNA here is from genome assembly GCA_003667255.2 of Euschistus heros. Classification (NCBI taxonomy): domain Eukaryota; kingdom Metazoa; phylum Arthropoda; class Insecta; order Hemiptera; family Pentatomidae; genus Euschistus; species Euschistus heros. The sequence continues at coordinate 1,069,471 of RCWM02000093.1, forward strand.
GGTCACGGCGGGCCAGAAGGGCCGAGACCTGTAATCTGGCTAGAACGATCTAGAATGTTCGGCGTAGCTTTAAATAGGCCGACTTCTAGCCCAGTGAGCGAGTATTGAGGTGACAGTGGTCAGTGAGTGATCGGTCGGGCAAGTGTCAGTCAGGAGTCTGTGACATCCTGTAGTAGTATTCATGTGTCAGTGATCAAGTAACGATCAATCAGTCAAGTGTCAGTGATATTTCAGTCAGTGAGTTAGTGACAGTGATTACCAGTGTCAGTTAGTGTAGTAACAGTCTCTGTGTGTCAGTGTAATAGATCCTTATGTATAATTGTGACATCTAGTATTAAGATATTAAAGATAAGTATTGTGTAATATATATGTTAGTGTAATTAGACCTAAGTACAATTGTTATTAGATTAAGTAGCTTAAGGGACCTATTTGTATTTATTAAGTAGTAAATAAATTAGTGTTTAGAATTTAAATCGTAGTTTGATTAGTCATACCCCCAGCGGCCCGTAACATTAACAATGCGTGTTCTAATTTCTTTTTTATTTTAATAAAGTTCGGACAAAAATAAACAAAATAATAACTTACAGGAATTCTTTACTGTTTAAAAAATAATACTTTTAAAGTTTTAGAAGCAGCAGCTAACACACAACAACACTCTCGTTCACTTTTTTTACACACTAGAAGGTTAGTCATGGTTATCTTTTAAGTACTCAGTGTTGCCACTGGTACGCGTGCCGATTTTACCGTTACATATTTAATGAAAACATTTGTATGTCTAATTGTAAATATTTTATGATATACTTTTGACAATAAAATTAGTTTTCAGTTGGAAATGAAATCAAAAGCAATCGTTTATATTGTTGCTTTTTATTTATTCACTAAGTCAGTATACTATTTGTTTAATATTTTTTGTAATTCCATATTTATTCGTATCTATTTTTATTATTATAATTTTGTAGTAATTTTCTTATTTATATCTGTTATCTATTTAAACTTACAGGCAAAGTATTTGACCCTCCTTAAATATTTTTATTAAAACTTCTGCTCCGGAACAAAGTTAAGTCTTAAACATCTATTTATGTATTCAGTAATTGAGCATAATATCTTTATACCAATTACAGATAAACTCGTCTGTGAACGGAAAATTGTTTTTATATAGCAAGAAAATATATGAAAGGAGGTGGAGGGTATGATAAGGAGGAAAAGAAGGAAGAGACGATGTAACCATCTCCTCAGGAAACTAAAAATACCTACCGCTACATTCATCTGTCAACTTTACTTCAGGGATAATAAGGCTTTGAAATTTATTTATGGTCGATTTCTTTTGTAAACTTCTCTTTATTTGAAAGTTTGATTCAGCGATTTTTTTTAATCAATGTTGAATGGTTGTTACCCTGAGCTCAGAATATCTAATTTAAATGTTTATTTTTTAAATTAAAAACACGCTATCATTTAGTTTCGAGCAGTTTAACGAGGATCCACTGGGAGGGTGGATGCAAATATGAGAAGAATAAAAATTTTTTTAAAGTAACACTCATTAACAAGTTGAAACAGGCTATGATCATGAAGTCTGCTGAAAAAAAAATGTATGGAAGATTTCAAATTTCATGTGGATACCGTTAAAGGTAAACAAAAAATATTTGGTTTGTCATCATCATGGTTGTCCATAATATCTCTCAGATTGTAATTATCTTTAAAATGTAGTTGTAATTTTGCAAATAAAAGGATAAATTTAATCGTAAAGTAAATACTATAAATCTTCATTATGAAAATTAAAAGATAACTTCATTAACATTTGAATTAAATAAAAGGATTTTTTAGGAAAATACACCGAATTCCTAAATATTTTAATGAGAAGGTTAGGTTAATAGATTTCACTAGTTAGTTAGAGTCCAAGATTAAAATGTTAAATACAGCTTTAAAATAGTTATCCTCCCGTACCACTGAACATTTAACTCGAAAAACTTAATGAATTCATTATTGATGGTGGCCCTTACTAGATAAATCGTTATCTTAGTAGTTTCTGTTAGGAGTTAACATTGATTAAATAGTAGTTATATTTTTATTGTCTTTATAGCTTATACATTTTTACTATAGCCACACAATTATTTCATCATCATTGTGAGATTTTCCCTTTTACGATCTCATTTAAAAGAGAAATAATTAAAATATGGAGTATAATAGTATGCTAGAACTCTAAAATGGCTTATGACTTTTTTAAAAAAGTATTAAAAGAGACTATTTTTAAACTTTAAAGAGAACTTATTGTCTCATTTTATTTATTTATTTTTTTATTGAGGATGTTTATGGATGATATAAATTAACAAATTTAATATAATCTTAGTACTTTATTTTTACGAACAATAGCCAGAGCGCAGAACATTTCAAACCCGCTTGAATCATGGAGTGGCATGTAATCTCCCTTCTTTAACAACTTCCGATAATCTCCTTTGACACCTTGAAAGAAAATGGCTTCGTGACCTTCTAACATAAAGCAATTAATAAAAGTCTCCTTTTTAAACATGCAAGTTTTTAGTTCTATATTCAGTCGTAGCTAGAGTTGATAAACTCTAAAATAAGTTTAACAAAATAAGTTTGCCGAATATATGATATTTTTATTTTTGGTCATGTAAAACTTCTAATCATTAAGGTTTAACTTAATCGTGGTGAAGGTTACAGTAGATACAGTTAAATATACTTAACATACATTTAAAATGATTTATCAGTTTGTAAACATTATTTTAACATTTCCTATATCTTATGAAATATTTAAGTAGATGAAACACATTGGACAATTTAAAACAAAAAAATCGAGCACTGATGCTAAATACATAAATACTCTAATATGGGATACTGAAATGAGTCCGAATAAAAATAACTTTAACAGGAGATGCATCATTATACAGTTCTAAGTTTAGATAATCAACATATTTATCTTTATTAGTTTTAGAATATTCGAGCATAGTAAGTTTTAATGTTTTCAGAAAACTCATTCGTTTTTCCTTAACCACACTCCATACCAGCCTCTTCGTCATATTTGTCGCCTTTATTTTCTGTATGGCATTGGGAAGTCATTGAACTAATATCGTTCCTATATATATATGGAGGACTGTCTGATGAGCTCGAGATGAGATGTAAAAGAGTAATGAACTGTTTTATTAGATTTATTTTCGGGATCTCCAGACGTTCTCACATATCTCACAGGTATTCTGAAATCGGGTGGCTGTACCCCGGTTTTCGACGTCAATACTTCCTGGGTGCTCTCATATTTCAAACCTTGAAAACCAAAAAACCCACCTATATCCATGACCTTCTTACTCTGCGCTCCTCCATTCCCCTCTTAAATACTAGAACCCAACCCATCAACCTATACACTCCGGCGCATCGAACTGCATCCTTCGAGAAATCCTTTATTATCCGTGCTTCCTCGTTATGGAATTCATTGCCCATCACAATTCGAAAAAGATCCACTCTTACTTCCTTTAAACATCATTTATTCCTTTACCTCCTGGATCTTCAATCTTCCGAGCTAATGTAAAACGTGAACATTTATGTAATATACATTATAATAGTATACATAAGATGTATCATTTTACAAGATGTCACAGTTATCTTGTAACATATAATTTAATTCTTTATCAATTTTTATTATTATCTATTGTTATTTTTATTATAATTAATTATCAAAGCCAGATGATTGTCCTATGTACTGTAATCATATGTTATTCTTAGGGGACAAGTAGTCCCAGAATAAAGTTCATTCTCTTCTTCTCTTCTTCTATATATATATATATATATATATATATATATATATATATATATATATATATATATATATATATATATATATATATGCAACATATTGCATATTTATTAACAGGTACAGGCAGTGGTCAACTGAAGTGTAATGGAAGAAAGAGGCATAAATAGTAATTTATTTACTCTTATTACACTCGAATACTGTAAAAACAATAAAGATATGTATGTTGATTATCTTTACTTGGAATTGTATGATAATGTGTCTCCTGTAAAAAATAGTTTGATTTATTGTATAGATATAGAGTTTATGTATTGTATAGTTAGCACGATAACCTGCTGAACCCAAGGGAGGCTGAACCATGGTATCGAATAACAAGATATATATATATATATATATATATATATATATATATATATATATATATATATATTTTTTGGTCCCAAGACTTCCATTAAAAACCTATACTGGCCAAGATATATTTGATAAATTATTTAAAAATGTTTTTTATTTTATAAAATGTTAAAAAAAAAAATCTTTATTATAATAAACATATAAAAATGTAACTTACTTTGTTGTTCGAGGGACTTAATCCTCTGTTCCAAATTCCTATAATCTTTTAAAAATCGGTCGACTATTTCGTTGTAAACTTCAGTTTCATTGGCGTTGGTATTGATACTGCATACGGTATGTATCATAATGACAGCAAACGCCACCCGAACGAACAAATCCTAAATATAGTATAAATAAGGATAATTTTATATTATTGGAAATCACATCATTTCAAAAGTTTAAATAATATAAAATGGTTCATAGGTTTTATTATTATTGATCAATGATTTTGATTTCTGTTTTAAATGCCAAAACTAAAAATTTCTCTGTAAAAAAAAAGACACTTGGACTTTACAATTGCTTTAAAATTACTAAATCCTTATACATTAAATGTAGATATAATTGAGTTTCTCTGTAAAAATCGAAGTTTTATTTGCAATACATTTTTAAAAATATTAAATAATTACATTATCTTTTAATACAAGAGATTCCCTCACCTGTAAATACTAAATGGACTGTATTTACATCTCTTTTATATGTTTCTTTATTTTTTCAAGAGTTTATGATTATGTTAATCAATGTGGTAAGTTTGAGCTTATATGCGATATTAAATATTAATAACACAATGTGTTAAACTATATATATAACCCAAATGGTCAAGTTTAATAGTCATATTTTCATGAGAAATTTAAAAATTTTAAATTTTAATAGCATGGTAAGGACCCCTAGATCTTGGTAATGATAATATAAGCTTGGTAATGATAATCACTTGAATATAATCTTTGAAAAAGTATAGGTGAGTAAAAAAAAGTATATTGCAGGACGAGCTATTCTTGCTTTTAATGAGAACCTAGGGGGGAAAAAAAAGGAGAAAAACTATTCATGAAATATAAATAACAATTCTGTTCTGATTGTGATCTAAATCTTTTATTGAGTAATTTTTACAATCTGCCACAAATGTGGGCAATAGGTAATATAGATGACGTATGATTACATAATTCAGTTATAATAAAAAAAAAAACATACTAAATGGACAATTAAAATTAAGTACATTTAATTCAGGACACAATCTAAGAATCTGAGGTAGGAACGGTTCAAAAATGTTCACTACCTCACAGTTCATGTCATTACCACTCTAATAATTTATGTATTTTGTTCAAACCAAACCGCTGGATGACAAAAATAAAAATGTATTTGGTTCTGCCAAAATATTATAAAGCAATATTTCTTCACCATTATTGCAGTGGGCATTAATTAAAGAAGGACTTTATTAATTGAGATAAATTGCCTGTAGCATTAGAATCATCCATAATATGTTAACCTTTAATCTCATAATTCACAGCAGCCCATTTCTGTGACTTCTAAAAGGGGCATTGTGGGTAATGCGTTCGTAGTGTATACTTGCTAACATAAGAAAAGTATTCGAAGAAAAGAATGCGGTGGTTTTCTTTACATTTGTTAAAAATGTAATTTTTTATAGTACTATATTTTAGAAAAGATATAGAAGAACCATTAAGATGGTTTCTTTGTTATAATTTGAAAGTATTTATATAATATATTACACTATAATATATATCTTGAATAGTCTAAACAAACTTGTTTAGATCAATAGAAAGCTTTGGACCAGTAGAGTATGTATCAAAGGAAAGTGGATTTTATAACAACTGAATGGCTGTCTACCCGAAAGAGCACGGGAGAGGATTATAGCCTGGAATCTTGGAACACGCACCCACCGCGCCAGGAATTCCCAGGACCTAAGGGGTGGCAAGATTCCTTAAAGGACACAACAGTACTCCCCCAGGAGTCACTGGATACCAAGGATTGTGAATATCAATACACGGAATTGGTGAAATATGTTTTGAAGATTTAGTAATATTTAAATTACACCTATTTAAAATGAGAAATCCTACTAGTACCGTTAAAAGTGCCTTATTATATTTGCCCATTTTCACTTTTAGAAGGACTCTTTAGATCTGTTAAACTGTTGGCCTCTCTTTAGCTATATCTGTTAAATATTATACAATAATATCCTCGCTGTTAAATGTAGTTAATGTTTGACCTACATTTAATGTCCATATCACCACACGAATAATTTGTTTCATTATTTCGAATAGAACTCTGTTGACCTGGTTGTTTACTTAATCCAGTTGAAAAAACAGCATAAAAATTTCCTGTCATGGAATTATCTATCTATGCAATGTTAGTTTAATATTGAAATTAATATTTCTTTCTATTAAGTACATGGTAATTTGCTTAATCAGCTGGATTAAACAGCGGATCCATATTCCATAAGGAAGCATTCAATATTCTACATATTCTTTAAGCACTGCAGCTACTCTCAGATTGTTTTCACAACCTTTCCTAATCACACCTATGTGCTATCAGTCTACCCAAATTCTAATCACATTTCGTTCATCCGGTGGAACAACGACATAACTGCAAAATTGGATAAAAAAAAAGATCACTAAGATTAATACGACGGAGGTGCTCCCAAAGGCTCAATGAATAGATAGAAACATAGACTGAACCGTCGCACAGTGGGACGAATGACCAATCTAGGAGGAAAAAAGTCTATATCGCTTAAACAGACCTGGCAACCTGATTTACATAAACAATAGAGTTTTAATAAGGTAAAATAAAACCCCTCAAGTCACAACCATAAGGAAAATACTATACAGTAGGCCCCCATTATCCGTGGTTCCGATTTGTTTTTATAAGGTTTAATTTTTCACCATTAATTTTATTTATATCATATTAATTTAATAAGAATTAAATAGGTCGTTTCTAACGATTACATAATGGGTAATTATTTATAGTTATTATTATAGTTATTATTTTTAATTATCTTAAAAAAGTAATGAATGAAAAACCAGGTCAAGCTGTGTTTTATACGTATCGTATAAATGAGATGTTTCCGGTGTACTAATCCTATTCATATTATGAAGCGATACTGTTTTCAAATCTATCTGTGATATTATAATTGACCTGTTTGCCTACTAAGCAAAACTATCAGTTATGCTTTAATCTTCATTTAAATAGGAACTATCGAAATGTCACAAAACAAAAAAAATAAAATAAAATAATAATAATAAAAAAAATACAAAATGTTTTCATGCTTAAACAAAAATTAACCCAGAAAAACTGACCAGAAAAAGGTGAAAGTGTTTAAGTGTCATCCGCTGAATTAAGAATTAATGATCAAAGTGTTCATGATATTTTGAAAAAGATGGAAGATATTTCCGACTTTGTATCGTCGCACATTGCGTCGAATGGCCAATCTAGGAGGAAAAAAGACTGACTTACTTAAATAGACACAGCAACCTGATTTACATAAACAATGTAGTTAAAATATGGTGAAATCAAAGCGCATAAGTAACAACAATAAATAATATAATATATTTGACGAAACTTGAAACAATATAACTGTTTTTTGTAAACCTTAAATCTGAAAACATTTGACATTGCAGTTGACATATTCGTGCTACATTCACTATCACTCCATACTGTCATCTTCAGAAGAGTCCACATCTTCCCCAGAGGAATCATCGGTGGATGAGGAGCAAGAATAATTACTATCTGGATTTTCAAAAAGGTCTGCTGCGATAATGTCTGTAATGGGTAATGTTTTCTTATTTTTTCTTGTTTTTTGCTATAAACTAACGATGAAAAAATATCAACAAGATTATACAGAGTGTTCAAGTGACAGAATCAATAATTTTGACTAAATGTGACCTGTCGAGTTAGATACTACTTACATCCTTGTTTTTTCTTAGTAATCCCACAGCTATAACCAAAACAAACTCTAATACTGTTCTATAAACATCTTCCGTTTACAACTATTACAACAGTTTCATTAATTTCGATAACACATTTTTTCTCCTTAGTAAAAAAAAAAAAACTACCATAACTGATTTTGTATCTAAATGAAAATTCAATACATACAGTAAAAACATGCATATATACATCCCTTCTTATGTATTTGTGAGTATTGTAACTTTATAAACGTATGTAAAATGATTTTTTCTTATAAAAGTGATTTTCTCAATCTCATAATAACTTTCCGGGGTTTTCCAGCCTCTTATTATTTCGTTTTAATTTTCGTAACTACCAATTTTAAATATCTCTTCAGTGCAGCTATTGATGTTGGTATAATATCCTCTGATTTATGTTTTCAAAGTATAGTAATTCATATTAAATCAATGCCCTTACAGTTTTGCCAAATACGAAATAACTCTCTTCACGATATTGAAAATTCGTTTACAGACAAGAAAGCAGATAAAAGCAGCTAAATGTTTCATGATTATTTCATGTACGTTCTAAGGCACCTGCACCATGAATTTCAGAGAGGTACTTTGGGGTACTTTTTAGTAATAGACCTTTTTAGTTTAAAAAATGCTTTAGTTTACGACACTTTTAAAAAAATTATATAATAGGTTAAACTATAAAAAACTTGTTTTGAGCATGACTTCCTGGTATAACGATCGTCTATATATACGAATTATAAAAGAATAATGAAAAAATATCAATAGGATGATACATGATTGAAAGAATCAATAGTTTTAACAAAATTTGACCTGTCGAGTTAGGTACTACTTTGATCGTTCTTTTTACCTTGAAATCGACCGCCAAAAAACGAAAGAACCTTTGATAATGTTCTATAAACTACTTAACTATACACCTATCAAAATAGTTTTATTAATTTTCATTATGACTTTTTTCCTCCTAGATAGGCCATTCGTCCCACTGTGCGTCGTCGGGGCTATTCATAAGTATATATCTGTGGCATCTGTGCATAGTGGGCTAAGTGCGAAAATGGCGATTTTAGGAAAACTGAATTGAATGTTTGGGATTTTTTTCCTAAATCGTTCAGTTAAAAAAATTCAAATTTGTGGTGCTTGAACTCTTGATAGTACATTGCTATTTATGTTGGTAAGGTATCTTTCAGTTCTTGCCAATATTCTGATATTTAATACTAATCGTTCCAAAAAAACCAAACTCTTAGCCCGCATTACACTAATCGATTTAGTGTTAAATGGGCTAAGTGATTAATATTAACGTGATTAACCCCAAAAAGCAAAGTGCTTAACTAATTTTCAGAGTTAAGAAAAATTAGGTTTACATTATATAATATTTTTCCTCTTTCAAAAATTTATTTTTGACATTAATTATATTTTTTTTTACATAATAGAAAATAAAATAACATACACAGCATACCTAAAGAAAAAATAATTATTTTATTGGTAGTTTTTAAGCACTGAAAAAAAAAACACCTATAATTTTCTTTCATTCGTCTTCTTCTTCACCTAAATCTGGTTACAGATCCTGCTTAGATCTAGATTTCAGCTCTTCATAGAATCGTCTAAATGCTGGACTTATGTCGGGAAAAAGATCTAACAGATCTTTCTTCTTTTCTGCTGCTACCGGAAGTGATTCAACATATCTTATTGCTGGCTTTAATTTTTGTAGCTTGCCCTATTTAAAAAACTTACTGTTTTAAAATTAACACTTACATCGAGAGTCGACTTGTAGTAGAGAACACCGCAGCTATCTTTGTTATAGTTAAGCCATCTTACCTTCCCCAATGAATGGTGCCCTTTTCATTATATTTTTTTCTATTAGTGTGTAGCTGTTCCTTTTGTGCTAAAGGGGTTTCGTAAACTTGACTCGCTTTTCACAGGTAAAATTTCAAGATTGGAGTATCAGCCCACCATTCTCAAAGGAATATCCTTCATTGAAATGGAAGGAACACTTAGCCTGTTAGATACAAGAAAAAAGAAAAAAAATACGATTCTGGTGGTGTAGATAGCTCTTAATACGCAAAATTCGACTTAGCCTACTATGCACAGGTGCCACAGATATATGACTATTACTTATACCTTTTAAGTATTTAAGTTCGGTAGACGATCCAGAAATTTCTTCATTGCCTGTCCCAGAAAGCTAAATCATCCTAGACGAAGGGATGCTGGAGAAGCCATAAGGGCAATTCTATTAGACACAGGAATGGCTGAGGGAGAGTTTCAGAATGAATAATATTTCAGCTTCGATTTATTTTATTTTAGAAAATTTGAAGCCTATTTTTATTTTATCTATTTAAATTCTATTACAATCAGTGAAGTTATTGATGTTGCGATATATGACGACTCCACAGGCTTTATGTCTTCTGAGAGCGCAACCAAGCTTTGAGCATTAATTGCAGTAATAAGTATAAAACAATGCTGATCAGGAACTTTTACGTTTCCAGCACTACTTGACTCGGTCATACGGTGTCTTATTATTACCATTCGATTATTCTTGAGAAGCCCTTTCCAACCGTCCACGACCTCTGTATTTGTTTTTGGCTTTTCGAGGCGTAAAGGCCGACTTTATACATTTTTGATAATATTTTTTTTATTCTAACACCTTATTAAATTCACTGTCACTACTTTTAACCAATGTTTTATATACAATCGATAGATTTTGACTACAGCTGACGGTAATTTCTAAAACGAACATCGTAGCTTCAAAAGTTATACTAATTGGAAATCTCGATTCGCAGCAAAAAACCTGAAAATTGCGGCGCTTCCCCCTCCTCCGCACGCGATGCGTCACTGTTCCCTCTTATCGTAATGTATTCTTTGATCCTTTAGCTATCCATTGGTATAATTTAATTCTGGATGCAGAAGATAGATTCGAAACTACAACGCCAAACTGTACCGCCCCCCGATATTGTTATCATTAAGTTTTTTGAATTTCCCCTGTATGGTAGCAAATTTAAAGACGAATTCACGTTAAAAAAAGGTATATTGAGTTTATACTTAATTTAAATACAATATCTTTCTGTATTTCTGAGCATTTATTGTGTTATCATTATGCTTAATAATTCTTAAATCAATTACTTTAGAAGATAAATAGAGTTTTTTATAATGTTAACTCTCTAATCACACTTGTAAGTCAAAGTAATTAACAATTAACGAATTTGATGAAATACTGAATCAACAGGCGTAAAAGGCATGAGGGGGAGTAGAACCCTATAGCACCACCTCCTGACATGATAGAAGTTAAATCTAATTAAGTTATCATATTTGATATATTCCCTCCAACGTTTAATATCATCCATATTCTTCCTAATTCGTAAAGAAAAAATATATGGTAGTTCTGAAATATTTTCGGAACCATTCAGCTGGTGAGTGGGTATTGATATTTCTTTTACGATCGTTGTTCCACAATAACTAATTACAAAAGTGCAACGTGGATGGTCTCAGAAGCAATAACCGTGACTATAAAAAGGCCACTAAAAGAGCCAGTATGTTATGATTCAAGTTTATGGTTTCTTCAGGGAAATAATTAACAGAATACTTTTAGTTTTAGTAGGCAGATATTTCCATAAAAAAAAAGAACTGATTTAGTTTAATTATACCATCATTTTAGATATTGAATTTCTTATTCTTATTTGTTTGAATCTCTACATAACTTTATATCTTATAGCTACATAACTTATAAACAGTGAACAAGTGTTTTTAGTTTGGTAATAGATTAAGGTAAGATAGATAAGATGAAAACCTGGCACTTTCAGGTCTTTAACTTATTTGATAAAATAATGTCTGTACCAAAGCAGACAAAGCAAACAATTTTTTATCAGCGTTTATTCAAAACCATGTTTTTTAACTCAGTTTCACTTGCAACCACACGGAATATAAGCGAAGATCTAATGTATTTAGGATACATCAACAATATAATTTTAGTAACATCTGTTTTTTCTACAAAATAAAGTGTTGCTTACATTTCAAAGACAACAAAAGTATGTTTCTAAATTATTATTTTTCTAGAAGTTATTCGGAGAAAAAAAATATCAAGTATAGAAAATTAATTTTATTTTATTTTTTTAAATAAAAAACTGGGGAAAGATCATTCCTTGAACTTTTAAATTTTTTCTGTATTCATTTTTTTCATTTACTTTCTTGGTTCAGACCGACCAATACCATTAGTGTTTAAGGTTTTTGACCTCAGAGAGAAATATTCCCTAATCTCAGAACTCAAGAAAGAGAATGAGAAAAAAATTGATTTCCCAAACCAGACATTTGGGATGTATATCAGTTAAATTGGCTCTATTCTATCAGTTACTAATAGATATTTGAACATCCGAGGGTTTAAATAATATTGGGATAATCACTTTAGCTAAATTCAATCTAGCAGATTTCTTTCCTGAATCCAGCAGTTGCACTATTGTCTGATAGGCTGATAAGCTAAACGGAAAAACAAAGAATATATTTTGATTTTTATATAATTATTAATACGTCACTCACCGATCTGAACAGGTCAGCCATATTGCACTGTGGAGGTTGGGCACCTCACTGCTACTGGGCTAATAGCTTTGTAGTTATTAACATTTCCTGTCTTTAGTCTGCGACAGAGAGAGATGGAGTGGTGCCCCAACTGATCGCCTTCGGTATGTATATACTTGTTATTTTATAAATGTAAAACCCATCATACCCACCAAAAAGGCAAGCTCAACCAAAAGAAAGGAAAAGGACGATGCTAAGGTTTAATAAGTTTTAATTTCATTAAAAAAATAACGATAGCTGGTTAAATAAAAAAAAAAGTCTTCATATAAAGTTACAATCAAACTTAATCGAAACCTATCTCTATGTGGTCAAGTTCAAAGGTTTTTTGTTAAACTTTTTTTTTTGTTTGGCTGTCTTGTTCACATGAAAGTACTACTGGCAAATGACATTAACAACTAATAAGAAGGCAGCACCCAGCGCACAGTGGGACGAATGACCAATCTAGGAGGAAAAAAGTCTGTATCGCTTAAACAGACCTGGCAACCTCATTTACATAAACAATAGAGTTTAAATAAGGTAAAATAAAACCACTTAAGTCACAACCATAAGAAAAATACTATACAGTAGGCCCCCATTATCCGTGGTTTCGATTTCTTTTATTAGTTTTAATTTTTCACCATTCATTTTATTTGAATAATATTATCATGTAAATGAGATGTTTCTGGTGAACTAATCCAATTCATATTATGAAGCGATACTGTTTTCAAATCGTTCTGTGACATTATTACTGACCTGTTTGCTTACTAAGCAAAACCATTTACTCATTTATGCTTTAGTCTCCACTTAAATAGGTACTATCGAACTGTAACAAAGAAAAAAATAATAAAAAAATAAAAAATGTTTTCATGCTTAAACAAAAATTAACCCAGAAAAAGGTGAAAGTGTTTAAGCGTCATCCGCTGAATTAAGAATTGATGATCAAAGTGTTCATGATATTTTGAAAAAGATGGAAGATATTTCCGACTTTGTATCGTCGCACATTGCGTCGAATGGCCAATCTAGGAGGAAAAAAGACTGACTTACTTAAATAGACACAGCAACCTGATTTACATAAACAATGCAGTTAAAATAATGTGAAATCAAAGCGCATAAGTAACAACAATAAAGAATATAATATATTTGACGAAACTTGAAACAATATAACTGTTTTTTGTAAACCTTAAATCTGAAAAAATTTGACATTGCAGTTGACATATTCGTGCTACATACACTATCATACACTATCACTCCATACTGTCATCTTCAGAAGAGTCCACATCTTCCCCAGAGGAATCATCGGTGGATGAGGAGCAAGAATAATTACTATCTGGATTTTTAAAAAGGTCTGCTGCGATAATGTCTGTAATGGGTAATGTTTTCTTATTTTTTCTTGTTTTTTGCTATAAACTAACGATGCAAAAAATATCAACAAGATTATAAAGAGTGTTCAATTGAAAGAATCAATAATTTTAACTAAATGTGACCTGTCGAGTTAGATACTACTTACATAATTGTTCTTACTTAGTAATCCCACAGCTAAAACCAAAAAAAGCTCTAATATTGCTATATAAACATCTTCCGTTTACACCTATTACAACAGTTTCATTAATTTCGATTACACATTTTTTCTCCTTAGTAAAAAACAAACTAACATAACTGATTTTTTATCTAAATGAAAATTCAATACATATAGTAAAAACATGCATATATATATCCATTCTTATGTATTTGTGAGTATTGTAACTTTATAAACGTATGTAAAATGATTTTTTCTTATAAAAGTGATTTTCTCAATTTCCTAATGACTTTTCTGTGGTTTTCAGCCTCTTATTATTTCGTTTTAATTTTCGTAACTACCAATTTTAAATATCTCTTCAGTGGAGCTATAGATGTTGGTATAATATCCTCTAATTTAAGTGTTTTAAATATAGTAATACATATAAAATCAATGCCCTTACAGTTTTGCCAAATACGGAATAACTCTCTTCGCGAAATTGAAAATTCATTTTCAGACAAGAAAGCAGATAAAAGCAGCTAAATGTTTCATGATTATTTCATGTACCTTCTAAGGCCATGAATTTCAGAGAGGTACTTTGGGGTACTTTTTAGTAATAGATATTTTTAGTATAAAAAATACTTTAGTTTACGGCACTTTTAAAAAAAATTATATAATAGGTCAAATTATAAAAAACTTATTTTGAGCATGGCTTCCTGGTATAACGATCGTCTATATATACGAATTATAAAAGAATAATGAAAAAATATCAATAGGATGATACACAAATTTAGATTGAAAGAATCAATAGTTTTAACAAAATTTGACCTGTCAAGTTAGGTACTACTTTGATCGTTGTTTTTCCCTTGAAATCCACCCTCAAAAAACGAAAGAACCTTTGATAATGTTCCATAAACTACTTAACTATACAGTTTGATTAATTTACATTATGACTTTTTTCCTCCTAGATAGGCTATTCGTCCCACTGTGCAGCGGTGCATACTCCTAGTGAGTTCGGTGTTAGTCTTAGTAATTTTGATTAAAATTTTTTTATTTTTCTGGGTATGACTCTTTTTATTTCATTCATTAGTGGGCTCTACAGTCCTTTAAAAACCTCTGCTATAGCCTTCTTTTACTCATAAAAAGCAAGAATTAAGTTTGGTTTGAGTAGGTAGTGATTAAAAACTTTTTAAGAATACCAGATATATCAGTCATTACCAAAATTAGGGATTCATGTTTTGTCTTGACATCTGGGTTCGATGTGATATTGGGTGGTTATTTGTATTAATAGGAGGACAAGTTTCCTTTGGTTATGTATAGGAATTCGTTGTGATTTGTCATGGTAGTTTTAATTTCCATGTTTAGCAAACAGTTTAGCAACAGTTTTGTATATTGTTTAAATAGTGTTGCAAAGTTAGTGGTACTTTAGTTTCTGGGGTTGTCATAACGCTAGCAATGCTACCAGCAAACCCTCTACTGACGTTAATCTATAAATACCCTTGGATCGCATTGCTTTAGTTTAAGTCCTGTTGATATTTAGTCATTGAAGCAATGTTATTGCTGCAACATGAAATGTAGGTGATCCGAATAGGTGTAATTGTAGTATGTTGTAATCATTCAGTATGTTTACAAAGCGGGCAGGCAATAACAACAATTTCTAGCTAGAAGGTAGAAGGCTACAAATATGTTTGTGCACAAATTAATGCTTTAGGAGTTAAATAAAGTTTTCAATTTATAACTGTTTTGAAAAGAAAAATTCTGAAGTATATTGTAGAGAATAAACCATTTTATTTTATTTTTTATTCCGTACAAATTCAAAATGATATTAAACTGTGCTATATTCTTTTCCTAAGTAGTTTATACTTCGGAATCTCGGACTTACAGCTTTAAAACCTTTCTTTTTTTTGTTTTAAAGGTATGCTATTTATTAAACATATAGATCGATAGGTGGGCTGCCACGGGAACAAAAATGTAACGTGGAAATAAAGGATGGGGGACAGATTAGATAATTATAGCCTGAAAAGGAGAGGAGATTGTATTGTTGGACAGTTTGGACTAATGGCGCTCTTCTCTGTTGGCCTTTGTCAATCTTTCTGCTTCCTCCCTTCGCCGCTGACCTTATCTCTCCCTGCTATTATTGACTCTTCTTTATGCTGTATCAACTTACTGTGGACACTATTCGTTCTAGATTACACATGCTATATTTTCATTTCGTATTTAATTTTGTTAAAATTGAATTTATTTTCTAGCTTCAACTTATGATGAATTGATGTAATGATAATAGAAATATAGAATAAGGATTGATAATTATTTAACATTTTTAAAATAATTAAAATATTTTTTAAAAACATTATTGAATTTTTTTTTATTCGAAGAGTAGTTTCGAATATTAAACAATCATCATCAGCTATAAAAGAAAAAAAAAATCACTTTTCTACATAGAATAGGTATATAATTTTTTAAAAAATGTATGAGAAGAGACCTAAACATGAAAAGAGCTTCTAAAATATATCAAGGCCCAGAGTATACAGAATGTAGATGAGATATAAGGGTTTGGTAGGTTTGTAGAACTTTTTTCTCTATGACTGGTCTTTTTTTTTTTCTGTAGCTCCTGAAAACAAGTTTGAAATGGGAAATATTTAAATGTTCTTTTATCCAGAAATATGGATTGGTTTTGGACGATTTTATTATTTCTAATGATTCATAACCACTTAATTTCTGATTTTTTTTTAGGTGATAAATTAGTTTCACTCCCGAACAATTTAATCATGAATATTTAAATACTATTTTCTTAAAGCCAATTGCTATAGATAACATATGGTTGCAAAGTACGCGAAAAAAGGTTATATTTTTAGTTATCTATAAATTTGCTTCTTTTTTTTCAGTTATTTTGTGAAAATAGTCATTTAAAATGAATACTTTATTGGCTTGGTGTGATCTGAAAGCGTGGCCTGATGGAGTTTGTTGCAGAAGAGGCTGTAGCCATTTCTTCGAAGCTCTTAGCAGGGAAATCACACCCACGAAAAGAGGATGACTTTGTTCAACCTAAGAAGGTACGCCGCCAGCCGAATTCTCAGATTAATTTTCAGGTAAGTACCTCCAATTCGTTTGAGGTATTTAGCAATAATAATGTAAGTGAAAATTCAACGAAAAGAACACCACCTATAGTGGTTTCTGGTGTCACCAGTACAATAAAGGCAGCAAAGGAACTGAAAGCAGCTGGCTTTCAATTCTTTGAAGTACAGAAGATGCGAGAAGGGACACGCATCTTACCCAACAAAAATGAAGAACATGGACGTATTAACCTCCTATCTTCCAAACAATCAGAGTCCATTTCACACTTACGCAGTGTCAGGCAGCTCGAAAAACAAGAAACCTGTGATTTATGATTTGGACATAGACTACGATGTAGAGGATATCAGAGAAGAATTAGGACAACGACTACAGGGGATTCTATATAGATGTTCGCCGTCTCCGTAAAAGTGATAAAGATGGGGGCAAGCATGATCTTCCTCTTATCTTAGTCACAACGACTCCAGGAGTCAAAATAGAAGATATCCTAAAACTTAGACACATTAATATGGTACGTTTCAATGTGAAGCCTTACAGAGGAAGAAAAGGAATAGTGCAATGCTATAGATGTCAGCAGTTCGGGCACACAAAAAACCACTGTGGTAGAGCAGTCATCTGTGTGAGGTGTGCAGGACCCCACGCTGTTAATGAGTGTCCCCGAAAGGATACACCGGTTAAATGCGCCAACTGTGGTGAGACGCATGTGGCGTCATTTACTGGTTGCTCAGCGAGAAAGGTGCTACTCGAAAGAATAGAGCAACTGAAGACGAGGATACAAGTGAGGTCCAAGCCTACAGCAGCGCCGACTCAAGTCCAACCTGAACCTGATCGAGAAGTACCATCAACTGTCAAGGCCCGGCTCCCTCCAAAACCGTTTCAACGGACCGACAAATATTATGACATAAATGACACCTACGCAAACAGGACAGAGACAGCTAGTCCACCTCTTTGGGTGAAGACTTTGTTAACGTCTATAACAAACCAGACCCAACAAATGACTTCATCTTGACGACGTCCATAAACGAACTGGCTCAACAAATTACTTCATGCATTAATATGTTTTCAGGTATCTTAGTAACTAAATGAATACTCCTTGCTATATTTTAACACTGACGGACTAATTCCCAAAATAACTGAAATCTATGCGTTGATAGCACAGACCCAACCCACCGTAGTGATCCTCACTGGCACGCGAACAATTTTTCGGCTCTTACGGCTGCCAGGATACGAGCTGACTGGAGACGAGTCAAGCGGAGCAGTAGGAAGTATTTTGATAGCCATAAGGTACGGAACCAGGTGGAGAGAAATTCCTACTCCAGTGTCTATTACAGATCCTAGGATTCATTATAAAACAATCCAAGTCCTTCTCGAAAAGCCTACTGTGATCACTGGAATTTATCGAAGACCTAGGTCTTCTTTAAGGGAATTCTCTCAGCTTTTAAATAACTGCGCTAAGCGAGCGAACCATTGGATCGTTGGTGATCTAAACGCTCGCCATCCATTATGGAACAATTCTTCGTCAAATGAAGCTGGAAAAAAAGATTTTAAAAAATCCCTACACCGTCGTTCACCCCAATAGTCATATCTTTAGACATAAAGCGAACGCGGTGTTTAGGTCTACAGTAGACTTATTGATTTCTAGGCAGCCCCATCGATTCTCTAACTGCATTGCGTTGGATTTCATCACTTCAGATCACAGGCCTGTGCTGTATCAGATAGATGGCATGATGCCTATTCCAGCTCCGACGAAATTTAAATACCAAGAGGCGGATTGGGATCTATTTAAATCTCAAGTCTACCATGAATTATCGATTGTCCCTACCCTCCGCACAAAGAGAGAAATCGATGATTATATAGAGTTCTTCACGGCCACCATACGGCAAGCCGCTGAAACGGCCAGACCGAAGTTTCGCCCTCTTCCATCTACTTTGCAAACACCGCCAGACCACATTTTGACACTTATTGCTTTACGCAAGATGGAAGAATAAGTGGTACAGGACCAGAGATCAAGAGGTCAAATCAGTCTGCTATATATAGTAGTTCATTGAACGCCGCGAAGGCTCTACGACAGGTGGAGGAGGTTTGTTATGAAATCACGCAAAAATTGGAAGGATTAAATATTGCAGTCAACCCCAAGAAGACTGACTGCATTACCTTCTCCTTCCAGAAAAATAAGCGTTCTCTTCCTAAAACCTATAAGGTAGCAGGAATCGCTAAGAGGCCAGCGGGCAGTATAGTGTATCTGGGTGTCACTCTAGACAGGCACCTTACACTTTCAAGCCACTGCAACCGAAAACTTAAGTTGGTGAGAACAAAATCATACAGGCTAAATCACCTGCTAAGTACACCAAACCTCTCGCTCCGCCTCAAACTAATGATTTATAAATGTTTGCTGAGACCGGCTCTCCTTTATGGAGCTCCGATGTTGGCAAACATATCAAAATCGACATCAAAAAGACTCCAACAGTTTCAGAACGGGGTATTTAGACGTATCGTTCGACATACGTTACAAAGGACTAAAACTGACATAATACACAAAACACTAGACTTACCAAAGGTGACAGAAAATATTACAAGGAGGCATATCAAATTCTTTGATAGCCTAAAATACTCGACTAACCAACTATTCAACGCCAACTGAAAAACCACAGAGGTGGCAAAATTACGTCAAAACACTTAGACTTTTAGTCACTTTAGACCCTCTTTCCCAAACACCTAGTGAGCCCCATAACTAGTTCAAGATCTATTGTATTGCTGTACCTAATATAATCATAATTTTTATACTTTAAACAAAACTCCCTTAAAATGCACCAAGTGCAGAAAAAGGGATGAATTTAAATGTTTGTGATTGTATTATAAATCAATAAAAATAAAAGGGGATTAGAAGAAAAAAAAAATTGCGATACATTAAGGGATTTCCCTTCCCCCAAAATTTGTATGCATTAAAAAGGACTAATTGTGGAAGGAGAGAGTAGCCATGTCCTTCGGCCTCGAAAAATCGTAAGATCCTGGCAGATCTGTAAAACAGTGTCCTTATAGCAGGAGCCATCTCCTATTCCCGCCCGAACCCCCCTTTTTATTTATTTATTTTTTCTAATCCTCCATTTATTTACAATATATATAAAGTATTATACAATATATATTAGGATCTTGGATTGCCTTGCGGCATTTGAAGATGGGAGTCCTCGGCAGCTGCTGGATCCACTCTGTTGACGGATGGTCTTCCTTCTTCTATGTTGAGCGAGGAGCCGTTTGGAGGGCATGTAGTGTACTCTTGTACATGTGGTGCTGCAGTGGAGCTCCATGGAGTAGGGTGGGTCTAATTATGTATTTTTATATTTGGAGCTTGAGGCGGAGGGATAGTTGGGGAGAAGTCAGGAGATGATAGAGGCGGTAGGTCTTTGCCCTGGCCTGTTTGATCCTGCTCTTCACGTGGGTGGAGAAGGTCAGGTGTCGGTCAGTGTTGACCCCTAGATATAGGATGGAGCTAGATATTGGTTGCTCAACATTGTCTACTGTGAAGTGCTTAGGCAATCTCTGGGATCTCCTGAATTTAGCAAAGGACATCACAATAGCGTCAGTTTTCTTGGGGTTAACCTTGATTCCTCAGTTGTGTGGAGCTTCGACAATGGTGGAGGTTTCCCTCTGAGCCATGTCGAGTGCTCGGCCAGGGTTAAGGCTGGAGGCGTAGACGGCGACGTTGTCTGCGTATGCAGCAACTACCGCCACGGTGTGTTGGTAGGAGACACTGGAGCCGTGAAGATGTTAAACAGGATTGGTCCAAGT
The DNA here is from genome assembly GCA_003667255.2 of Euschistus heros. Lineage (NCBI taxonomy): Eukaryota > Metazoa > Arthropoda > Insecta > Hemiptera > Pentatomidae > Euschistus > Euschistus heros. The sequence continues at coordinate 1,090,433 of RCWM02000093.1, forward strand.
ACTGATCCCTGTGGTACACCGCAGGTGGTGAGGACTGGTTGAGACAGGCTCTCACCGACTCGTACGACGAAAGATCTTCCGCTAAGATAGCTTCTGATCAGTCGGCATAGGGCGGTAGGGAACCTGTATTCTTCCAGTCGGCGGAGTAGTAGCGGGTGTGAGACACAATCAAAGGCCTGTGTGCAATCCAGCGATATGAGCGCAGTGGCTTTATTCCTATGTATCTGGTCGATGGCATAGGCCTGAAGCTTGGCCAGATGGTGTTCGCAGGCAACACCTCGCTGGAAGCCGTTCTGTTTAAGTGGTATGACTTATTACGGTGACAGTGGTCGAGGATATGGTAGGGAGCCAGTCTTTCGAACACCTTGCTGATGTGAGAGAGGAGGCTGATAGGACGGTAATGTTCCGCTACGTTACCACGTCTCTTAGGTTTTAAGAGGGGGATCTCCACAGCCCGTTTCCAGACCGTGGGGAAATAATAAATACGGAAACACGAGTTGATGATGTTTAGTAGGAAGGCTTTACTCTTCCTAGGAAGCATCTTCAGCATAGTTGACGGGATGCCGTCCAGTCCGGATGCTCTTCTCTCTTTCAGGCGGGGGAGAACAGACTCAAGATCCTTGAAAGTAGAGAAGATGGGCATCTCATTAGGACTTGGTAGTGGTCCGTGGGTTGGCAGAGGCGCATCACCCGTCCTCTCAGCATCCTTTGTTGAGTATGCTCTGGCTAGGTGTTCTGCCCGTGCAGCGGGTGTTAGAAGCTGGTCACCATCAGTGGTGAAAACCGCACGCCTTTTGTTGACGAAGGTTCGGACCAATCTCCAGAACTGTCTGTGGTCGTTATCGGTCTGCTGGAGCCGGTCATGCCACAAATCCGTCTTCCAATCGCTCATGAGCCTGGCGCTTTGCCGGGTCATGGCGTTGATAGCAGGCTTGAGGCTGTAGTCCCGCGCTCGCGAGAAGATGTTCCGGAGATTGTCCCTCTGTCCGATCAAGGCCAAGACGTTGAGATCGTTGACTGTTGGGTCGGGGACTGATTTTAGGGATGTGGAGGTCGGCAGCATCAAGGATAGTGGTGGTGATAGTCTCCACTGATGTGTCGATCTCACCAGAGGTGAGGCACGGAGTCACTGAGGGGAGCGATTCCAGTATCCTGGTTTTGTAGCCCTTTCAGTCCGCTGCGTGCAGAAGGAACTTAATGGCAGTTAGTGTGGCCGAAGTCCCTTCGAACGTGTATAGTACTGGGCGGTGGTCGGAGTTACAGAAAGGCAGGGCTCGGCACTCAGTGATAGTGTGCATGTCCCTGGTGAGGAGTAAGTCCAGTGTCGAGGTATGGGTGGGGTTGGCGCTGTGACGGGAAGTATGTACACCTGGGTGGATGACAGAGAGCCGCATCTTCGTGATGACCGAACCCAATGGATTGTTGTTAGGGCATAACCAGCTCGTGTGGCGAGCGTTCAGGTTCCCCAGGACAACATACCTGCTGCGGGCCTGTGCGTGAAGCAGCAAACCGCGAACAGGCGTATAGTTGGCCCGAGGTCTTCTGTAGACACAGCTGAACGTGTACCGATTTCTCAGTCGCACGTCAACTGTGATCATGTGGCAGCCCTCGCAAAAGTCCACGGGTTTCGGTATGAGTCTGGATGGTATGTCTCTTCTCACGAGGATGGTGACTGCCTGTGATCCCTGTACGTTTTCTCTGTAGGAGATGTAGTTAGTGAAGTGGAGTCGATAAGTCGGGGGGATCTTAATGTCAGTTAGTGCCACCTCCGCTGGTCGATAATGAAGAAGGAAGACCTCTAGTTCAGCCTGGACTCTGACGTTCAGGTTGAGGACGTGCTTAGTGATCATCGAGCTTCTCAATCACCCTGGTTATAAGGCGCATCATTGAGGTCATCATGTCCATCATCGCGTCCATGCGATTGAGAAGCCGGTTGAGGAGCACGTTGGTGGTGTTGTCATGCAGGTCAGGTTCTGGTGGCAATTTGATCTGGACTGGTTGTGATGCCACCGTCAGTTGAGTAGTAGTGGTAGGACCGAGTTTTCGACGAGGAGCTGCTCCACCTGAGGCTTGAGAGAAGCTGAAGTCCGTACGGGTTGAGCGGGCAGCAGGGAAATTCCTTTCATTGATTTCAGGTGTTAGTGCTGGTGCTGGGGCAGTTGCTGCTGTTTTCTTTATTCGCTGGGCGAGGAGACTTTGTCGATGTGGGTAGTCCCTGAAGGAAGCTGGGTGAGCGCCTTGGCAGTTGGGGCATATAGGTGAGGCCACTTGCCGTTGAGGGCATTCTTCGATTAGGTGCGAGCCTCCACACCAAGGACATCTACATGTTCGGCCACAGTATTTCATTGTGTGGCCGAATTGTTGGCATTGGCGGCATTGTACAGGTCCGCCATCTTCTTTGATGACGGAGGCCCTGAAACGAATATTGTTTACTTCCCTTAGTTTTTGAAAATCCTCCATCTTCGTAGTAGGGGCAGTAATTACTTGGATGCCCTCAACGGGGTAGGGCTCGTCGTTCCCCTCTCTTCTGGCGAGTCTCCTCGCCATTATGAATCCGGGCAGTCGTTCTTTTAATTCTTCCGTTATGTCGGCTACGGGGTGATCGAGGTCATAACCGTGCATAACAATTTTTTTGGATCTTTTTGTGCCCCTGGGGGCAAAGGAATGGAATTGTACTGCCTGATCTGTCTTCAGCAGTAGGGTTACCTTCGCGTGGTCTATTTCGGTGTTTAAGTACAGTCTCGTCTATTATGGGCGCTGGTAACCTTACTCGAGGTGCATTAGCGGCCTCTACCGGTAACTGCTCAAATCTGTTGCCAGTGGCAACTGGATGGCGACTGGTTGCAGGCCAATGAGTGTTTCTTCGGGACAGGTTCAAAACCTTCCGAGAGAGAGCGCTTGTCACTGGTGGCTACTGATTGGTCCGCTGAAAGTCCCGTGGCCTCGTCGTACTCCATGTTGGAGGATGCCATCTGATTGGCCGGAACACTACGCCCTTCTTGTGTCCTCAATGCAGGGGGGGGACCTGAAAAGTGCGGTGAAAAAAGTGGGGGTCCAGGCCACTACCAAAAATTTAGAGTCTAGGAAAGTGCAAGCTAGAGCTCTGAAAAGGACCGATGTTCTGAAAGCGATGTTTACCAAAATTATATTATTAGCTTTAAGAGTAGAAAGCATTAACAACAGATCCTTCGGATAACTTAAAAAACCGTTAAAAACATATTATTCTTAATGACGAAAAAGCTAATTCTAATTGTGGATGGAGAGAGTGGCCAAGGATGTCCTTCGGCCTCGAAAAAACGTCAGATCCTGGCAGATCTGTAAAACAGTGTCCTTAAAAACAGTTAAAACAGCAATCCTTAAGGACGAAAAGGCTAATTCTAATTGTGGATGGAGAGAGTGGCCAAGGATGTCCTTCGGCCTCAAAAAATCGTCAGATCCTGGCAGATCTGTAAAACAGTGTCCCCGTAGCATAACTTAAAAACCGTTAAAACAGACTCTGTTTGTTGACTTTTTTTTTACGTAATTTAAGTGTTCCTCTCCCAAGTCTTTGTTTAATATAAGAAGAGTGATGTCCTTCCTCGGCCTCAAAAAAACGTCAGATCCTGGCAGATCTGTAAAACAGTGTCCTTTAAAACAGAAGCCATCTCTTAATCCCGCCCCGAACTTAATCCCCACCGCCACTCTTCTATATCGTACCTTTTTAGCAAAAAGAGTAAACGGGAAGGAGTCGTTAGCGTTGAAAAACTATCTTCAGCCTCCCGTAGAATGGGTTAACAACGAATTAATATCCTTCCGCCGTCTTAAAACAGTTAAATAGTCTAATATTAAAAAAAAAGTGTCCTTTTTAGGTCCGCTATCTTAAAACCGTTAAATATTTTAAAACAGTATCCTGGAGGACAACAATGGAGGAAGTTATCCTTCGGATAACTTAAAAAAAACCGTTAAAACAGCAATCCTTAAGGACGAAAAAGCTAATTCTAATTGTGGATGGAGAGAGTGGCCAAGGATGTCCTTCCTCGGCCTCAAAAAAACGTCAGATCCTGGCAGATCGGGAAGAGGTCGTTAGCGTTGAAAAACTATCTCCAGCCTCCCGTAGAATGCGTTGACAAAGGCGGGATATCCTTCCGCCATCTTAAAAAATGTAAAATCGTTAAATATTTCAAAAAAGTGTCCTTTTAAGGAAATTAAAATTGTCAAATATTTTGAAACAGTATCCTGGATGACAACAATGGTGGAAGTTAACCTTCGGAGAACTTAAAAACCGTTAAAAACATTATCCTTAAGGACAAAAAACTAATTAAATTCCGCCATCTTAAAACAGCAAGGCATCTTTGGCCACTCTCTCCAGTTTTCGTCCTTAAGAATGCTGTTTTAACGGTTTTTAAGTTATCCGAAGGATAACTTCCGCCATTTTTGTCCCCCCGGATACTGTTTTAAAATATTTAACTGTTTTAATATAGCGGCTTTCGCCATTGTTGTCCTTATAAGGACACAATTTTAAAAATGTTCGACGATTTAACTGTTTTTAAGATGGCGGAAGAATCGCCTAATTTAATCATTATTAAATCAGGTAATTGATTCCAGGAAATCAGTTGGCAAATAGCAATGATTAAATTTTAGCTATGATTGAATTTCGCCAAACTCTAGATAGGGAAGTCGGAATTCTGTGTCTTATTGTTGCTTGCCCTTAAATGTGATTTTCATCGTTGATTTACTGACAGTTCAGTTTTTCCCGAGTTTTAGCTGCAAAGTTATTATATCTATAGTTTGTTTGCATATCTGTAAGTTAGCATATGTAAATTACCTAGTATGTATGAAAAAAAATTATACATATGAAAAAAATTAAAGTAGTAGTGGAAAATGATTCATCTATCCAAGGTGTATTTGATCCTTAAATATCATCAAGTGTTCCTCAAGCAAGTAGAAATATAGATATTTTAAACTCTACCTTTTAATAATTCTTACCAACCTGTTTCTAAAAGATTTGTCTCTCTCTCTCTCTCTCTCTCTCTCTCTCTCTCTCTCTCTCTCTCTCTCTCTCTCTCTCTCTCTCTCTCTCTCTCTCTCTCTCTCTCTCTCTCTCTCTCTCTCTCTCTCTCTCTCTCTCTCTCTCTCTCTCTCTCTCTCTCAGGATAAACTGGTCTTCATCTTATATTACCAGTTATAAGCAGAATCTATATGTTAAAGCAATACATTTCCAATAGGCTCTTCGATTTTACCCTGATTTCATATATCATATTACTATTTCATTTATTAAATTATATGCTATGTATGTTATGTATGTATATATGCTTATGTAAAACCTTGTGATAAAGATAATAAATAAATATGTATTCGTTTCGTAAGATGGCTTAGGTCTAATTATTAGTTATTATGTGTATCACTAGATGATTCTGCCTTTCATGTTTTTTTTAGCAAGTTTGTTCAATTTTCAAACTGGTTTAAATTATTTTCCGAAAAATTGATAAGCAGAGCCAACTCCTTTCTGTCGTTCAATTAATAAAAAAGAAATAATAAACTAAATAAGAATGCTAAGTATAATGATTTATTGATATAAATTATACTGGATTTAGCTCTGTACATAGGCCGGGTCCTTGGATCAGATGGAATTTTAATTTAGGAAAGAGACTAGCTAAATTTTGAGTTCATCAAAGATCGTTTATATCGGTAACATTTCCTTTGTTTTTCGTGAGAATAATAATGAATTGCAATATATTAACGAGGGGAAAGGTGTTGATGAACTAAGTTACTCTATTAGAGGTCGCCACCAGTAGAGCGGAACAAAGGCCTCATTGCTCCCTACTAATGAGACGAGGCTGCATTAGCTATTTTTTCCGGGGACCGCAACCTGTTGCCCGCAGTCACAGAAAAAGGGTGGGGTCCGGAGATATAACTGCTCCTCGGGATGTCCGATGTCCAATTTGGTCTCATTATCTATCACTTTCTTTCCTGTACATTTATCATAATTAATTATAGTGTATATGGTTCAGTCTTTGGTTATAAAAATAAATAAATTCGGTCGGCTATCGCCTCCTATCTTTATTTCGTTATTTCCCTTTTAAACTCCAAACTCCTAAAAAAAGTGGGTTATATATGTTAATGGGTTTTTGTTAAACGGCAATAATTTCTTATCGGTTGTTTAAAGGAAAACTTCTTTTATGTATAAGAAAATCAAATAATTATAAAGAAACACTGCCAGTCATTACTAAAAATAAACAAACTCTATATAACTTAATGCGTAGAAATGAATAATCACTTTTCTGATGTTTACAGTTCTGATTCTTTTTTAAACTTCTTGTATTGTGTTTATTATAATGTTTTTTACTTAAATATCTATGTAGCACTAATTATAATCAATGTCTAATTCTATTTTTTTTTTTTTTTTTTACAATTATATCATCAATTTCTCAAAATTATTTCCCTACAAATATTAATATGAAGTTGAAAAGAAACTGATATAGAAAGAACTCAAACCAGTTCTAGGTATATCTTTTATCCTATAAATTATGTGAAATAATGCATCTGACATGGCTATGAAATGTTAAGAACATTATGGTTAAGTTTATTTCTAAAGTACCAATGCTATTCAACCTGGCACTAGAGAAGGTAATGGGAGAATGTGGTGGAGATCGAGGTGCGGTACATGTTGGTATGATGCTCCAATACTTCTCATATGCGAAAGACATAACAGTCTTGGGCAATCAGAAGATATCCAGGCGCTGGCCGGCTCACTGATCGAAGCTGTTGAAGATATAGACAGACAAGTAAACCTAACCAAAACAAAATATATAATCGTTAGTTGCAAGCTCTACTAAGAAGAAAATATAAGGGTAGGAAGTCAAACTTTCCAGAAAGTAGACAGTTTGAAATACCTCAGAAACATAGTAACCTCCATTACTGACCAGCTTAGTGAAGTCGACCAAAGAATCCTCAGCTCTAACTTTCTCCTAAGTAGCCCATATAATAAGATCAAAGAATATATCCTAGAAAATGAAACTCTGAATATTTACATCGATCATAATACCTGTATCGATGACTGGCAGTGAGACCTGGTTTCTTATGGACACCCTTCAGAAAAAGGTTGAGAAATTTAAAAGGAAGGTTTTAGGGTGATAGTGGGCCCAAAGTGGCCCTATGAATTAAGGTTTGGAGGAGAAAGAATAATAATGAAATTATTATATTATTTGCAAGCGACTAAAGATAGGCGAGGTCTATGAAAGTCTGCTGAACAAAAAAAAAAAATCATTTATTATAAAAAAAATAGAAAAATAAAATAAGATAATTGTGTAAGGTATATATTTCTTAATCTATTATATTAGAAAAAAAAATTCTTGTATACTTGTTTATCTGTTTGAAAAAACCTTTCCCTTTCCTTTTTCTTATTTATTTGTATTTTTTAAGACCATAAATGTGGAACCGATATGTTGTTGGAAAACGCAACTTATAAGTTACTGTTGTATCTAATCATCGGTGGATACACATCCAAACAATTATTCCACAATTAAGGATTCAAGTGCTTCGATAGAAACTTATAAACATAGGATGATGAGTATGGAAGGCTGATCAGAGATAGCTGCCTGATAAAATTTGTCACAGGAGAGCTAATGCTGTAGTATCTGCTCCCTATCCCCCCCCCCCAAGCAGCACTCTCCAGCTAAGCAGCAAGCTTCATCTATCCTCATTATCTTCCTTCCTTCATCAACGACTTTCAACCCAATTCAGATATATTATATATAATTTATTAAACAAATATATCACTTCCTTCGGATAGAATCCTTCTTTAATCTTTTTCTTATTCATTTACTTCATTAATCCCACATTACATTAATCCATGAAATGTAAAGAATTTGTTGAAATTAGGCAGGTATTGCCTATCTTTCACTTTGGTATGCACATAGTTATTCTAAAACCTGTTCTTTCTGCGTAGCCTTCATGGATCACGTACCTTTCTTTTCCTAGAGACATCACATAATCCCGGGTGCCATTAATTTTTAGTGATTTAATTATAATTGGATTATTTATTTAATAATTAATTAATTATTTAATTATTATTATTAATTATTGATAAATAAATAAATAATAATAATAAATAATAATAATAATACCTGTGTGGAGTTGCTAGGCTTCCATCGGGCGCCTCCCCAGGTGGCGGATAGGGGAACCCTCACGAGATATGGTGGGCACTGGGAAAATAAAATACCTGGGGCGGAGCAAAACTAGCTCAAACCCAGGTGCGTCTGAACCAAGAATGGGCGGCATCCTGGTCAGCTTCTGATCCTCATGTTAGAGGTGGCTAGTCTAGAACCTGGCAGAAGGTATTAAATGCAACTTCCCATTAACAATGGTGCGTACTGGACGACAAGCCTCGGACGAATCCGGAGTGAGGGCTGCTCCGGAGGGAATCATTGTTCAGCCTTCGACATCGACTGGTAGTGATAGCGGTGCCCCGATGTTGTATGGAACCTGCCTTCTAACGGACTTACCTCGGACTTGGGCTTGGAGGCTTTACAGACTCCCGCGCATCGAAGAGCACCCCCAAATCCAAGTGGAAGACAGAAGCGGATGAGATGGACAAGAGAAATGAACATCGCTGTCATCCGTGCCTACTACTTGGCAACTAAACTAGAGACTGACATGACAGGATACCGAAGAAGACTGCTGCCATTTTGGTATGAAATATACCCTGTTATAGTCACAGAACAACGCATCGCGGACCAAATAAAAGTAATATTCCGAAACAATTTCTTGTCTGCAATGGAGATCAATGATATAAAGAATGAAATATTGCAACAGGAAAGTGGCCAAATATGGATCAAAGTAGAGAGGTAACAAATAACGCTTCACCTGAGGCTATAGAAGAAACTGTAGAACGTGTAGAAGAAACTGGCCAGAATAATGAAGAGCAAATTAGGCTCAGAGAGCTGTTAGCATCTGAGCATATTATATTTGAAGGAGTGCCACTCCTTTACCTTGCTCGTAAAAGTGCCATATGGAAAAGAAACTGTTAAAATTGTCCAGTTAATTGACAACATTCTTCAAACGGTTTTAACACCAGAAATGGATATTTCTTAAATTTGTCATTATATAAACATAGCTGCAAAAACGGTAATAAAAGAGCTAAGCACAAAAACAAACGAGACAAATATTAAAAGAACTGATAAAAGTTCTGAAAATAAGATACCAGCTTGGGAAATAAGAATAACGAGAAAAATAGAAGAAACTAGAAGACGACTTGGAGTTTTAACAAATTACTTAAATGATCCTAGTCATGCGTCAAAGAAGTTGAAGGTAAAAATCGATGAGATAATAGTTCTTTATATTGGACCTGTTCAAAAAAATGAATTGCAACAACAACTAAGCATATATATGGACAAGCAGAAGCAAAAATTGGCTGCATTAGCACGCCGTTTACGAAGGTACAAAGGATCTATGAAAAGAAAGAATCAAAACAAGTTATTTAAAGCGAATGAAAAAGCATTTTATAGGTCACTAGAAATGAAGACTCTCAGGCAGGTACCACCAAAAGCTGAAAATATGGTTGAATTTTGGAAAGCTATATGGGAAAAAGCTACAAATCACAACCATAAGGCCTTTTGGATTACTGAATTTCATAACAAAATGGATAATTTACCCAGTATGGAACCTACACTTATTACTATAGAGGATGTAGTGCAAGCGGCAAAAAAAATGTAAAACTGGAAGTCCCCAGGCCTAGATAAGATACAAAATTATTGGTTAAAAAATTTTAAAAGCAATCATAGAATCCTAGCAGCTTACTATCAGCGTCTTTTGGAGGGAAAAGAAGCCCCTTCAAGTGACTTTTCTCAAGGCATTACTTATTTACTGCCAAAGAATAATAATACTAATCCGGATCCTAAGGACTATAGACCCATCACCTGCCTCAATGGAGTTTATAAGCTTCTAACTCGGAAAATAAACAATAAGATCGTGGAACACATTAATAAATATAACCTTGACAGATGTGTAAAAGTGGAAATGGCCCGTACAAGAAAACGGCACCCAAAATCCTGAGTCAGCAAACTTTACATTCCTAGAAAGCAAGGTGGAAGGGGACTCTTGAATGCTCATGGGATGTGCAGGCGTATTGAGAATGACCTCAGAAATTATTTCAGCACACATCACTCACCTAAATGCAGAGGAAATAGTGTTATGGATCGAGGCCATACCGCTCTCAGCTTGGCAAGGGATGGGCAAGGGGGAAGAATAACCAACAATCCAAGCAGTAATAGATGAGTGGAAATTAAAACCGCTTCTTGGTAGGTATTATTTTTCACTTATGGAAGAAACCATAAATTTGGAATTGTCTACTAAATGGCTGGCAAATGGAAAACTGTTCCCTGAAACTGAAGGGTTCGTAATGGCGATGCAGGACCAATCGATTCCTACGAATGTTTACAGGAGACGAATTTGTGGAGATAACATATCAGAAAAATGCCGCCTTTGTAAACAAAATTCGGAATCAATACAACACCTGGCATCAGGATGTAATGGTCTTGCTGGTACAGAGTACCTCCGCAGGCATAATCATGTAGCAGGAATCCTACATCAAGAACTTGCAAAAATGTTTGGAATGCTAAAAGAAGTAGTTCCTTATTATAAATATAAATCAATCAGAATAATGACGTCAGGGAGATATAAATTATATTGGGACGAACAAATAATAACGGACCATACAGTTCTCCACAACAAACCTGATATCCTAGTAATGGATCTAGAAAAAAAAGAAGCAAGGATATTTGAGGTTGCAATACCTGTTGATGATAACATCCACAAAACAATATCAACGAAAATAAGCTGGCTGGTGAGTTGAAGACAATGTTCAACCTTCAAAAGATTTCTATCCTGCCAGTAATAATATCTGAATGGGGCTGTTAAAAATTGTGCCTCTGGTGTCAAACCCCGCTCTTTTTACAGTTGCATGTAAAACTATATTGAAAAGGAGAGGTGCTTACGAGTCTCCTTGTCTGAGTCCGACATCTACGGGAAAAGGCTCGCTTCTTGCCTGGTTCACTTTAATCCTGGCAAATGTGCTCTTCATGGTGCACATAGTGAGCCTAATGAGCTTGTTCGGTATTTTTATGTCTTTCATTGCTTTATACAGCTCATCACGGTTGACGGAATCGTATGCTGTCTTAAAGTCCACAAACAACAGCCACATAGTTTGGTTATACTCTTTCATTTTTTCGCATGTCTGCTTCAGTGAGAAAATTTGATCGACAGTCGATCGGTTGGGTCTGAAACCTGGTATTCACCCAAATTAGGTTCAACATGTGCGATGATCCTGTTGAGAAAACTTTATATACTGTGTTCTGTAGACTTATACCCGATGATTTCTGCACTCTGTCTTATCTCCTTTCCTCTTATATATTGGGACTATGTTTGACTCATTCCACTCAGCAGGAAACTCCTCTACTTCCCAAATGCTAGATATCAAAGAGCGAATTTCATTTTTCAACGCATCTCCGCCCGCTTTCAAAAACTCAGCCGCTATTCCGTCTGGACCGAGAGCTTTGTGGTTTTTCAGTTTTTGTAAAATTATTTCTATATCCAGCTCATCAGGAGGAAGTATCTCGTCCATGTCACCATCTTCATATAAACTCACGCTCTGTTCTGACAAATCTCCAATGGCCGGGTAAAGCAATCCTTGAAAGTACATCTTCCATCTGCTTACTATTTCTTCTTCTCTCACTAAAAGCTGACCATTTTCGTCTTTGACCGCATTACTGCCTTGGAATCCGATTCGGATTTCTTTCACATCTTTGAAAAATTTCCGTGCTTCGTTGTCTCTCTGAGACACCTCTATGCCTTCTATTTTCCTGTTCAGGGCTCGCCTTTTCTTTCCTTTTGTCATTCTCTTGGCAAATTTCCTTGCATCCTGATATTCTTTGCAACTTTGTCGTGTTACCCTATTCAGAAATATATTCCTCTTCTCGTTGCGGTCTTTGATCGCCATCTCGCATTCAGAGTCAAACCATGTGGGCACTGATTGCTTCTTGTATGCTTTGCAACATTCTTCCGCTGCTTTTACGATGGTTTTCTTTAAATCTTCCCATTCTTTAAATGGTCAGACACTACTCTACAATAAATTGATAGGTTTGTAAGGACAGAAATGGTGAGAACAAGGAAACGACATCCCAAATCTTCAGTGAGCAGGCTCTACATACCATGGAAACAAGGAGGAAGGAGACTTCTAAGCGCTCATTTTATGTGTAGGCGATTGAAAGCCAATCTGAAGCAACACTTTTGGAATAACCAAAAAGAAAAGCTCCGAATCCTTTGCTCTATGGATAACAATTTAACTGCTCTCAATCTTGCAGAAAGGAAAGACAATATGGAACCATCATGCCTAAAGCTGGTTGAGGAATGGAAAACGAAGCCTTTGCTTGCATCGACGATTTTACTATTCATTAAAACAGGAGTCAATCGACTTAGAAATGTCCACAAAATGGCTCGTACTTGGCCATATTTTCCTAGCTCTGTTGGTGTTGCTCCGATCGAAAAGTTGACAATAGTTTTCTGGTCGGAAATTTAATGGAGAATATTTTTTGTCACAAGGACTTTCAGTTTAGGAGCTATATTGATTTGAATGAAAAAAATCACGTTTGCCTATATTATTTAATTTTTGCGGCTGTTTCGGTACGCTCTAGCTTTGTATACGTTGCTCGGATCGAAAAGTTACGTTTTACCTACATTTTTTAAGTGTTGGAGCTTTTTTGCATGCTCTAGCTCTGTTGGTGTTACTCCGATCGAGCATATGACGATAGTTTTCTGATCAGAAATTTAATGGAGAATAATTTTAATTTCATAAAATTTGTCGCTAGGACCTACCGTTTAGGAGGTTTTTGGTTTGAATGAAAAAAATCACGTTCGAAACCGTTACTTTATTTAAACATTGATCATTTTGAATAATCATTGATTGATAATTTAATTTAAACATTAGTTTAATAAATTTAAATTATAAAACGTGAATTGGAAAAAGCAGAATATTATAAATAGACATATTCATGATTAAATAGTTGGACAAATAAAACTCTGGGAGATTGAGTTTTTTTTGTCCAATTTTACAATAATTCTTTTGTATCATGATTATAAGCAATCACTTGCCATTGAGTACCTTTGTGTCAAATTTATTCTTTGTGAAATTTCCAAGCAATGTGCCTAAGTTATTCCATGCAATACGGTGAGGGTGGTGGACCATTATTAGGCGTTTAAAGTAAACATTGAGTTTGTAGAGGAATCTTGCTAACCCAAACATTCCAGTTATCCGAACTAGCAAGTAAGGAGAACATTCGTTGTTTATTTTTTTTTCATATTTAAATACAAATTTTAGAAGAAATATATTTTATTTACTGTTTTCAGATTAATAAAAAACAATATAACAACTATGTAAATAATAATTAGGCCAGCAGCAATGTATGACAGTGAAACGTGGACTAAAACCAAGGAAAACAGAAGAGCTCTACTGGTTTGGGAGAGAAGAGTCCTTAGAAAGATCTTTGGAGCCGTTAGTGAAGAACACAAATGGAGAATAAGAAGCAATGCCGAATTAACTGAATTGTAAGGAGAGCCTGATATCCTCTGTGTTATTAAGAAGAGCAGGCTTAGATAGTTCGGACATGTGGAAAGGATGGAGCCCTGTAGGCTGCTTAAAATGATGCTAAAAGGTGCACCAGGAGGAAAAAGGAAAAGGGGCAGACCCAGGCTGCGGTGGATTGAGGGCTTGGAGGAAGATATAAGAAAGATGGGAATTGGAAACTGGAGGAGTCTCGCCGGAGACCGCGAGGCATGGGGAAGAACGGTGGCAGAGGCCTAGGTCCTGCAAGGACTGTAGCGCCCAACAGTGAGTGAGTGAGTGAGTGATAGATAATATTAATAACTAAATATATTTATAAATGATTAATTAGAATTACAAAATAAAAATATTCAAATCAGCCCATACTCCGTCGAAAGTTTGTTGTATACATATTTTTGTATGTATTTTAATCTATATTTGCATTTGTTAAATATTTTAATTACTCACATATTTTATAAATACATACAACGTTTATTATAATTTTTGTTTATTTTCCCTAACCTCTGTAATCTGAATTTTTTGCTATTCCGAACACCTTTTAGTGACAATTAGTTTGGATAAGCGAGATCCCACTTTGAGGAAAAACAACTTGAGGATTTATAATCCAGAATTTCAATGCATCTTCTTCATACGTATTGAACTTAGACACCAAGTTATTCCTCTTCATTGCAGTTTAGTGAATTGCTTCATAGGCAATGTGAATAATTTTATAGTTATTTTATTTTATTTAGGTATTTATTACTGAAAAGGAACCTAGTTTAAATAAACAGGGCTAGAGTGATGTAGCTATCCGGCTGGTAAATAAGATGGTGGCCTTGCACTATATAACCTTCACCCTCACAGCTGATAAATTCTCGAGGAGCTAGACAGTGAGCGTAGACTGATGGCGGTGGAGACTAATTGTCTGTGGGTGTCTATAGCTCAGCGCGAGCCCTGTCTCTGTCTCCCAGGAGTGTCCTCTTTTCTCCACTGCCAAATTATGATTCCGACCTGACATGTAAGACTGGAATAATTATAATATGCAATTAAAACAAGCTGATTGCTTCTTATTCGTTTGAAGGTACCAAAAAAAAAAAAAAAAAAAAAAAAAAAAAAAAAAAAAAAAAAAAAAAAAAAAAAAAAAAAAAAAAAAAAAAAAAATCAGCAAATGATCTACAAAAACATCAATCAAGCAAGATAAGAAACAATTACATTTACAATTATAATATGCACTGTTGAAATAAAAACTAGGATAAAATTAATGCAAAAAGCAACAGATATATTTATGTATGTAAATATATTTATCTGTTGATTCTTAAATTAAATTAAAAAGATAAAATTTAGTCATGCCGATTTAGATCTAAAAGTTTTAAGCTAAACGATACGATAATTTAAATTCTATTTCCTTAGCCGTGAATCGACTTTGGGGTTTGAGACCCTCCTGCAGCACACCCAACTTTATTAAGTGGGTGTAAGAAAATCCTGGTGGTTGAGCGTGATTGCTGACCACATCACCTCCGTCCCCAACCGCTAGTCACGAAACAATAATTTCTTGCCAAGTACGAAACCCGACACTCGTCAGGTGTTTATGATATGTCATAAACTAAAAATTAATTCAATGAATAAATATTTATTAGAAAATAGTAGAGTTAAATCATCCCCTAGACCTCGGTATAAGGAGAGAAAATAAGTCTTCTTTAAAAACTTTTTTCGATTTTCATGTAACTTGGTTTTACTACTTCTTGACATCCTGAAATACTACATCTGCTAAAAAATATACCCATATTTTTTTGTTTATATTTGGAAAATAGTAAAAGCTCTTTTATACATTTTTATAACGTGCTTCAATAGAAGAAATCAGAAAAGTATTCTCTACAAGTATTCTAAATTGCTTTTTATGGCAGTCACAAATAGCCTGCATATCGAACTATCGATTTAAATTATTAATTTACTACCAACTTAACCTGTCAATATTTTACTACTAGAGTAGACTGACGTCACCATAATATAATATATTATAAGACCATTTTTGCAAGCCGTGGTGGGGGCAGGGCGTTTACCCCTAGTTCTGCGCCTGCGCACCTAACCTACAATAAAACAGTACGCAGTCTATATTGTGGCTATTTATTCAGCCTCCTCTGTCTGGCTCAGATATTTATGCCCATAAGCTGACTGTTACATCCACCATTTCTTGTAGTTCATCACCTCTTTAAAATTGTGATTTAATTTGATTATTGTAAAGAAATATTTTAGTTTGATATCCTAAACCAAATTCATTTTTTTTTTTTTTTTTGCATTTTAATACACCTGTTACTCAAGATACGAAAGTAGCTGGTGAGATATGAATGCGGTTCTAATTGGCTTTTTAAGCTATAAGAAACTAAATACCTTTGTATGCAATATCTCAATTTCTTCAGAAGTAAAAGTTAAAAACATATCAATATTAACACATTGCTTAAATAAAAAGAAAACCAATCAACAATAAGTTAAAAATATTTTTACTTAAGGTATTATCACATTACACTAATAAATTATATAATGTTTCATATTTGAATGTTTTAAAATTTTCGATTAACGAAAATATTTTTTTTGAATATATGTATATGTATATAAATAATTGGTAAGGAGTCACTATTAATAAGTTCTTATTTTTTCAAATGAAACAATAATGCATATTTATTATATTCGACCTAAAACATTTTACAAATGTTCGTAATACTACGATTTCAAGAATTGAGGAAAAGAAAATATTGACACTGGTTGTAATTTTAAAAACACAATTTTAAAAATAATGAAAGTTTTTTTTAGAATGTTTTAGATGAAATAGTATTCGTAAGGTATATGAATAAAATTAATATTCTTTTATAATAAATGTTTTTTAAACAACATTAAACATATGCGTTTTAAAATTTTATTTCATCTCAGGCCTTTTTATAGGATCTCAGTTATCCATATTTTATAGAATTTATAGAAATATGTGTGTCAAATACTTGATCACACACATCAATTATTTCAAATAGTTATATAGATAATACATTAAAATAATATATCAGATGTTTGCCATAAATTTTAGAAAGAATTTTACTTAGAAGATAATCGTTAGTTTCTTCCTTTTTGGAAATAATTTGAATACTTTATGGTGTATGCTAGAAAAAACTACTCTTCTATAAATATAAATTTATAAACAACTTTATTTTAAATGATTATACGCTCATAAATCTGTATTGCCAATAAGTAGCAATTAACATAGTAACGCGTTTTGAATTGTAAACTTCTTTAGGACCGTTGTGCACTTTTTGGGGTAGGGTAAAGAGCAAACTCGCTATCGTACCGTACCGTACGCTATACCCATAGATTTAGATTTACTATTTAAGTTAAGATCTGTTAACTATCTTCCCGATCTTATAATAGGAGTGGGAACCCCGTGGCACAGGGCGCAGCTCTTTGAACACTCCGATGACGTCTTTAGAAGCCTTCGTCTGTTCTTTTCCTTATAAGTCGGAAGAAGCTATGATTGTTATAGGTATTCCTGCAAAACAAGACGCCTGCTACATTTCATTCGAATATAGTGTATGTCCAGCAGATATACTTTTACAAAAACTTTAATACGAAGTAGGAAATCACCTGTGTACAAATTTTGGGTTATTGTTTTTTCGCAAAATAAAATCACTCGCTGAATTCTGAAGAATCAGAAATGAGGCCTGGTTTATCCTATTTAAAATTTTATTCTATTGGAAAATGTACCTCATTCCAATAAGGAGCTATGAAGTGAAGAAGAGCGACAGAGAGGGAAAAATTGAATTTTCTAAAAGTTACCTGTTGGCATTGCTTGTGCGACTTTTATTTTTTGAAATGCGACCACTTTAAAACTTAAAGAAATTGATGTTTGATTAAGTCGGATAACTATTTTCGGGTATATTTTAAGAAACATGCTCTATCAGGATTACTCGTTTTAATACAGACAGAATTTATACCGCCATTTTAGCCTAACAACTCATTTTATTTATCTTTCATATCGATCCAAATATTCAATAAAAGATTTTTAATTGAGATTTTTTCGTTGCTGAATTCACTACAGTTTTCAAATTAAAAAATATTTTAGTAGTGACGATCGTCTGAGGATTATGTGTTTGCTGCGATCTATTGTCCCAGAAACGCACTGGTCTTATTCCTATTGGCCTTAAGGCCCGGAGAACCAACTTCTCTTTATTTTATTTATTTAATCAAGTCGAGCAGACTTCTTAAAGGTAGGATTACCAATTGTATTTTGGCCATGTCAACTTAAACAATTTTATTTTTTTTACATTTGATATTTTCAAATCTAATATTTGTTGCAGCAACCTATTTTATGCAAGGGAAAATTATTAATATTAAAATAAAATAGGACTGTTCCCCAGAGCAGAGACCAGTGCGTTTCTGGGACAATAGATCACAGCAAACACATCATCTTCGGACGATCGTCACTACTAAAATATTTTTTAATTCGAAAACTGGAGTGAATTCAGCAACAAAAAAATCTCAGTTAAAAATCTATTTTAGATAATTTTTAGATAAATATATATTTCATCAAAAATAAAATTTACTTGGATGGAATATTTATTTAAAAAATTAATTTCATCTTTATTTC
Source organism: Euschistus heros (assembly GCA_003667255.2). Taxonomy (NCBI): domain Eukaryota; kingdom Metazoa; phylum Arthropoda; class Insecta; order Hemiptera; family Pentatomidae; genus Euschistus; species Euschistus heros. The sequence goes on from RCWM02000093.1 coordinate 1,108,633, forward strand.
CTCTATTTTCATCTTTAGGTTTATTTAGGAATGTAGATCGGTCAAAGAAGTTAACACTTCAAGCGTATCGTCGTAAGCATACCTACTTTATTAGTATCAATGAACGTAAAACTAAGCAGAAAATAATATGATCTAATAAGGTAAACAATTTGTCCGAAAGAATACGCTGTCGATGGCGTCTTTCGAACGTTTGCTTTTTACGGATTAATACTTTAGTTATGGTACAATGTCTGTAAAATTTGATAATATCGGCTGAAATTATGCCAATTTTATTACTTAAGGAGATGATTTATTTTAGAATATAGACAAATTTGCAATTTGCTTAGAAATATATTTAAAAAAACACCTGTAGGTACTACTACACCCCATGAAGGGTTTTAGGTTCAGTACTTAGGCCGGAATATTCGCTCATCCTCCAATTATTTCTCCCGTTAACGGTACAACTTAAAACGAGACTGGGTGTGCTCTTGGAACTCTGGCCCCGGAGAATGGTAGTCACGCGCCTTGCCCACTCTGCTACCGCGCGTATCTGCTTTCAAATGCATGGGCACAAATGTGTTATAAGTATTTAGAGTTAATTAAAACTAGCTCAGTAAGAGGAAGGTTCTTCATGAAATTATGTAATGACATTAGAGGAGACTATAGAACACTTCTATATTATTGTTAGGAACATCGCTAATTATATTCAGTTAATGAGCTGTGCCAAGAGGTGATGCCACGAGCAGAGGTACGAAGCAACCCCCTGGTGCGCACTTCTGACCTTCAGTTAACTTCAATCGTTAGGCAAGATCTCTCATCCAACTCCTCTGCATCCTTTATTGTGTAGCATCGGACACTTTTTGGTGCCGTCATTTATATCCATATTCTACTATGTAAGATATATATACATAATAGAAGTAGAGTAGAGCATAGAAAAAATTAAAGTTATTTTTTTGATATACAATTATACAGGTAGCCATTTACTGCATACTTGAGAATATTCTGCTAGGTCATGAAGATAATGATCGGCATCGACCATATTATAAAACTTATGCAGCAAAAGTAAGTAAGAGATACAGGCAGTATCTATATATACATATTTCTTTTTATAATATATGTTTAACAATATTTTATTTAAACACCATCTGCTTAATTACTTTTTGCTTTATTTACGTTTCGATTCCTTGCTCAAATGGGATCCTCTTTAGAATAAAAATTGGCACCCCGAAACTCCAGTGCCCTGGTGTTTGAGTTAACAATCACTTGCTGCACGAGTCGGTGGGCTTACTGGCCTGGAGTTTCGGGGTGCCAATTTTTTTCTGAAGAGGATCCCGTTTGAGCAAGGGATCGAAACGTAAATAAAGCAAAAAGTAATAAATCAGATGGTGTTTAAATAAAATATTGTTAAACATAGGACATATTACCCGATTATTATAAAATAGTTATTGAAATAATTGAATGGGTCCGCCGAAAAACGTTCTAAGCGACAAAATTTCCGAAGTGGCGATTTTAAAGGTTTTAAAATGTATAATAGTACGCCATAGTATGATATAGTACTTCATTATGTTATTATACATGTAAATATAACAAATTAATATGTAAATATAAAATCTAACCTACAAAACTAACAATACTTTAGATTATGATTTTCTTTCACTGATTACTCAAAATTTTATGTTTGTCGCTTAGAACGTTTTTAGGCGGACCCTTTCAGTTTCTATAGGTCGATAAAATAGAATTTTGATATATATAAATATATATATATATATATATATATATATATATATATATATATATATATATATATATATATATATATATTCACTTATGCTCTTTCTCCCCATCTCTACACCATCTCAAATGCTTCTTCTTCCGTTCATCTGTCCACTTTTTCCCAGTTCGTCGCGATATTTGTAGTTCAAGCTTTGCATTTTTTATTGTTACGGCACTCGGTGCGGCCTTCGACATTTGCTATGTTGATCTGTTGTAGTTCCCTTTAATCTTCTTTCAGCCATTGTAAGTGAAAGATGCAGACAGACCAAAGAGAAAATTGACAAGCCCAAAGATGATTCACATTAATACTCACTGCTGAAGTTCGAAAATCTTGCTTTACAGAAAAAGAATATAGAAGTTTGAGGTGTAGCCAGCAATAAAAAAGAAAAAGGGCCTTTTAACATGGAATAGAATCTAATCAGATCTGGCAAGGTGACGTTTTGACTTGTAACTCACAGAATATAATGCCGGTTTTTTTTTTGTAGGTAGTAGGGACCTATAATAGTGCAAAACTAGAGTTATAGCCGCCAATGGGCATTGGGAGCCGAAGAAAAAAATAAAATATGAAAATCACGGTTTATTTTTCTTCTCAGCTCTAAATCAAGATAGAGAAATGATTCTTTCACGTTAAATTATAGCTTGTATGTTATTTAAAATTAAAATACTTTCTTTATCTTCAAGAAACGTCTCTGCTTTAGGGTGCTTAAAAACTCGAAAAAACTGACAAAATTGCAATGAAATCCGCTGTGAATCAGTAAAAAATAAAAATATAGGTGAGGAAAATTTTTAAACTGAAAACTAATATCTTTTTCAGATTCCTAATCTAAAAAAAAACATGTAGGAACCAAATTTCGTTAAAATCAATAATTTATTTTTTCTACCCCTAATATCTTGTAGGATATTAGAAGGTAAGATGCAGCCAATTTCTGTGAAAAAAAAATAGTAAATAATTTGCGCTATCTCACATATTCCGCCACTGATTAAAACCAAATTTTAAGGTCATTTAAGAAGCCCTAAAACTGCATAGTTTAGTTCAAATCCGGGGGTCGCAGGCTCCCAATGGTCATTGGCGGCTATAACTATAGTTTTGCGCTATTATAGATCCCTACTACCTACACAAAAATCTGCATTAAAGTCTGTGAGTTACAAGTCAAATGTCTCCTTGTGAGATGATTACCTTTAAGATGACCGGCTAGTGGAGTTACTATTAGGGAATGCGATATATATAAGTAGTAAGATCTTCACATAAAAATATCGGTGGGTCTACATAAATCAGCGGAAGGGAGGTATGAAAGAATCGGATTTATACCGGATTATCTGGAAGATCTCTTGATATATCCTTTGTAGTTTTAAAGCGATTCTCTAAGGACAAACGTACCAACCAGCCCACAGTGGGGTATTTGTACTGAATTCTTAACAAATTAAAATTAATATTATTTTATGTGTTTAATCATCTCCAAATTACTACTTCTAATATTAGTTAGTGCTAGTAAGCAATGTAATATAGTGAATTGACATTTATAAACGTGTTTTATTGTTTGATATTATATTTTGAGTCAAATAATTATAGATAATAAAAAAAACTTTAAATACAGGATTGGACATGAAAGTGAAGTTTAAAAAAATCATGAGATCACGTGTATTCATTTGTATCTTTATCAAATAGAGAGTCAACGTTTACTGTACCTTCTTCAATAGTTTCTGGAAGAAGTAACTTTAAAGTCTCTGGAAGTAACGCCTTTGATTTGTTTCGTGGAGAAAAATTAAAGTAAACCTGGCTTTGGATCGTCCACTATAATACCAATTTTCTTTCTAAAGTAATTTTGAATTTCAACTTTCCGTTTGGAGTACCTGATTGGAGTGCGTTTTTCCATCGCCCAAATAGTCGTCCGTTTTTTTTTTTCCTTCCGGTACCTTTTTTTCGCTCCGTGGTGCCCTGAAAAAGATTTTTTTTTTTTTCAATACTCTGACCACAGCTGATTGGTAACACCCTATCCGTTTCGATATTTCTTGAAAAGATTCCCCCACTTCAAGTAAGGTCACTAATTTTTTTGGACAGTTGCTTGAAATTCAACATAACTCCACAATATACCATGACATAAACTTAAACTGAATTTCCAAATATTATTTTAGTTTGTTTATATCCTAATAATGAAAAAAAAAAACACTATAGGATCAACGCTATTAACTTCAAGATTTGACAGGGTACTAGTTTTCGAGGTACTCCGTAGCTTCTAGCTGCCGCTGCAAAAGAAATTCCCCTTTTGACATCATCAAGGGCCTTCTCCGTTTGCTGAGGCTTATAATTGAGTTGTTGTTTGTTTTTTTTGTTGGTGCTATTTCAATACTGAAGAAAAAAAAAAGAAAAAAAGAGGGACCTTATTCCGTGTCGTGCTAGTAGTCGATAGATGCTTCATTACTAGTTGACACCCCACCCCCTGTCAACTACTGAATTTTGAGCTTTAAATTAGCCAAATTGGTTCTTTCCTGTACCCCTGATTTTTCCTTTGCAGAGAACGCACATTCAATAAAGAAAGCGAGAAATAAGAAATATTCTAGTAGTTGACAGAGGTGTCAAGCACTAAACCACAGGTTATAAATATGTTTTAGTAGTTGAAACCTAATAACATCCTCTTAATTTTCATCTATAACCACAAGAATCTTGTAAAATGTAGTACAGATACCTACTATTCTAAGGTATATTCATAAGTTGGACAGATAGAAGCATTTGATTGAGAAAAAACAGAATACATACCAGAGCATTATATCCTATGACTTATATAAACTTTAGATATGCTAGGGAACAAATCAACTTTACTCATTACTTCACCATTGATTCATATCCAAAATTTGTTTGTATTTACGTGAATAGAGTTGCTTTTCTACTAGGAATAAACTATTTTGATAAATAATAGCAGAAAGTTTCGACCCATTTTTGTACAAAAGTCTTTTCGGTTTTGAGATATTGGGCAGAATCGATAGCTAGCTGTTATTACATTAGTGCCTTCGACGGTTGGTTTAAAGTTGGTTTTGCCTCGCCTCTAGTCGATTAGTCAATCTCGATTTGTCTTTGTTCGATTACTAGCTTTGGCTATGTCGGCTTTTGTAGTCATCTATTAATCTTCCTCTAACTAGATATCCCGTAGTTTGCTAAGTAATTATGTAACTTCTTGCTTCTTCGTTGAGAGCAATACATATTTACTATAAATATTTTTTCTACGAACTTCGTATTATGAAAGGAAAAAATTAATGAATTCTTAGGCCCTCGACTCTATCATGATACTAATAATTATTACGGAATAAAATATTTCTTAACATATGTAAGTAATCTTAGCTGAGAGTTTAGCGAGACACAACGTACGAAAAAGAAAAAAAAAATTACTGCAACATAGTTTTATAGTTTTTAACAATTTACAGTTACTAATATCAGTTTGTTATATTTATGTACTGATATAAATAATCTCCACTGGATTCTACAAGTGACGCAGCTGATAGAACAACGCTGGGAACTCTCTGAGCCCGTCTTGCCCTCCTAATTTGGGGGCGGGCTTGGATAGGGGTGTTCCCCGAAATATTTGTAAATTGTATATATAGAGTACGAATCTAGTTACGATTCTTTCTTTTTATTCTATTATTTTTTTTTATTTATTAGTTTCAATCAATAACCTATTTTGTATTATTTTTATCTCTTGTATATTTTTTTAATTTCTTGTATATATTTTTTTATTTTATTTGTTGAATTTTTAAAGGTTGTTTATTTTAATTTTTTTGCTTTGGTTGTTTTACTTTATTTTATAGCATTGTACATATTGTATGAATGAGTCTCTGTCATCCATATTACTCATTGCCCTTGAGTGAGGCAGATTGTAATTTTATATATATATAAAGTTATTTTACAAGTTCTTGTAATCGTTTTTTCACACAATTACTTAATTGCTATATTCTATACAGTTATCAACTGTACAAAAAATAAATAAATAAGGAAAAATACGTTTTATTATTTTTAATAATTATGATAAAAAAGTAAAGTAGTGAATTGTATAAATACACAAATTCGGCCACATAATACAAAATATGTATACTAAAAAGAAAATGAACTAGTTTTAAGTATTTTAAAAAAAAAATAATAGGGTCTAAAATTTGTATTTTTTTTTTTAAATAATCATTCTGAGAAAAAAAATTATGATGTGCATATCTGCTTTAACATCCAGTTTAAATATATTTACCTAGTGTTAATGTACTATAAATTCTTAATTTATAAAGAAAGCACTAAGCAAATCCCGTTAATAATGGGCAAAAAAAAAATGTTCCTGTTTAATAGATTGACATAGTTTAAAGCTCTTAAAATCAATATGTGTATATGAGAGTTTGTTTGAGATAATTTATAGCTGATTTCATCGAACCAACAATTTTTAAGATAACTATTAATTTTTAATAAAAATAATGATTTGATTAAAGGCTAAGACGAGAGAGAGAGCTGTAGAGGAGAGGGGTGGTACTATATTGGAGGAGCGCCAGGTCTCGGGACGACACTCGGCGCAATATATTCACCTCCGCCCTCTAATTAGCAATATCTCCCTTCTCTCCCACCTTCCTCTCCTCGAATTAAATCCGCAAGCTATGCTCTCCACTTTATAACCAACTTTATCATTTTTTTTTTCATTAATTGTAATGTTTAAAAAAAATTACTAACTATTTAAAATTGGGAATAATTCACGGTGGTTTCCTACAATGACTAAAATTGCCGAAGCTGCTTCTTAGGCACTAAACGCACAATTAATGCTTATTTCCCACAAGTTTAAAAAACTTTATATATTTTTCTTAAACTACGTATAACATTCTATCTTTTATTCTTTACTATCAGTACTATTAACATCAGGCCACATTACACAGCCTTAGTAACATCAATTCACATTGTACTGGCTCAGATGTACACGATCAGGTGAAAATAAGATTATAATAACTTCAATAGGAATCATATGGTGTTTCAAATTTATATTTTACAGTATAACTCCTTAAGATGGGTACACACCTACAGGTAGAATTGACAGGAACACCTGCCGCCCAACATGAAATACGGGGGGATTCACACCTTCAGTCAAACCGTCCGTCAGTTGTTTCAAAAATGTCGGAAGATGTCGCCATTATTGCTGTTATTGGTTTATGATTTGATATGAATTCAAACCGTAAACGTAAATCACGGAGTTAATGATGTAAAGAATGGTTGAAAAAGAAAATGAAGTTTTCACATGGGAAACCTTTAAACGAATTGCGGTTTGCTTAATCTATAAGGTTTAGATTCATCAATCGTTAAACCCAGGAAGATCTCGAAATAGTATCTTTATGGTACATTTAGCAACTATAACAGTGTTATCAATTTTGAAAAGTACGAAAATTATTTTATCGGAAAGGAGAATGTCTAACGGCTGGTACACACTAAAGGTAAAATACCTACACTTTGCCAGTCGATTTTTCCGACCGGTGATAGGCCCCCTGACAGTTGCAAAAACTGACAATTATTGTTCATTTACATTTTAAGTTTGACCTAACAGGTTACTTGTGACGGGTAGACCTATCATTAAAATCTGTGGGTGCATATTTTACATTATGATTGTTGTTGACTGTCGGTAATCTTTTTATTCCTAATCCATTTCCACAGCTATCCTGCTCGTCGGTTTTCTCCCATTCGTTATTGTGTGTCCTTTTCAGAGCATAACTACTTTATTCATTCAACATTGATGTTTTGTACAGGTTAGTTAATGATCAAGTGACCAAGCTAAATACTTTGTGTGAGAATAAATATAGAATCTTTTTAACATTTGATTTTTATATTTTTTAGAGGCTGAATTTCAATTTCAAGTTTTTTATCCTTGTAAAATCGAACAAATAAATATTTCCTCTGATCTTCATCCGAGTCTTTAAAATTTTTAATACATCTCTCTATATCGTAGTATCTTAAGTCTTTTCTAGGTCCAACAATTTTTTTAACAAATCTGATAATGATTCCCTCTACAATACTAAATTCGGATTAAAGTTCGCAAAAAAATTTCCTGAAAACAATTTTATAGAATAAAAAGAAAGCCTTTATTTTCCTATCATATCAACTTGTCGCATGTTAAACATCTTTGGAATTTTAGGTAGACTGAAAAGAGCGGTATAGGACCAAAGTTTTTTTTAGATGGTTTGAACTATGAATGACGTTTTCCTAAATTCAGGGAAAGTGTCACTCCTTTTTGATTCGTTATAGATTTCCAGCAAGTAAACTGTATGGTAGATAGTCTTTCGTTCTGTAGGAATCACCATTATTATCAAAAGCTTATGCTTTTTTATGTTTTTAAATGGCATATTCTAATGCCTTCCAACTAAAAGGATCATAAAGGCTTCGCAAGGTATGACTATGTTTCCTTCTCCACTGATATCAACACCATCACCAAACATACAACTTGATGTCATTGTAGGGGATAGGTGTGACTTCACAAAATACTGGGGTAAAAACTCTGTAACGTCAAAAGAATTTTTCTGATTTTGAAATATTTCGTTTTTATACCATAATTATGGACAGAATTTTATTTTTTTGCGCTGTAACATGGATGAAAGAAAATATCATCTAAATGTTGTTTTGCTCTCTTTGATTATTCGATTGGCTGTCAATCGACTTAAAAAAAAAATCCATACCATTTTCCAAATCCTATATTTCTTTAATATTGAAGTAATATTTATTGATTTCATTTTATATTTTTATTATTCATTTTATCGTATTTTTCTGATAGCTTCATTACAGACAGCTACAGTTCCGAAACAGAACTGTTTCTATTAATTCCCTTTCGTTATTGGTATATATTCTGTCATCAATATTCTCAATATTGACTGCTTGCATAATTATATGAATTAATGCAGTTACTTCAATTTTATCCGAAGACTACAGAACCACGATGGCTTCACTTAAGTATATCGAATAACAATAAAACATTTTTACTTTTTTTAGGGAAATTTCAGGATCATCTCATATTGTACACCGAAATCACAAAATGTACCTCAGTAGTAGGCTTTGCAGTGGTAACCTTAACGAAGAAAATTTGTTCAAGATCCATGGGAATGTTCCGTTTTCACAACAGAAGCAACGGCTAATAATGAAACTCTTATTCACTGCTTAGAAACTAACCAAAAGAATTCAGTCATGTTCAAGGATTTAAAGCAATTACTGGCAATCATGTACCATCTTATTGAACACATGAACTATCTCCGAAATTATAAACCATATGTGATAAAATCTAGATGAAGGCAGCAAGTACTTTTATCTGTGTACTATTCAGCTCATCCGACTAGAGTAGGTAATGCTAATAGTATTAAAACCATCCAACGTTCATCTACAGCAGATTGGGTGAGAAAAATAAAATCTTCACTACTGATAAAGTATAATGTGACATAGATATTCAATCATCCTAACCTGTTAAAATCAAAGACAAACAGCATTGAAAATGGGAAACAAGTTGTAGAAGATCAAGAAAAGAAGAAACAATTTTGTGTTACTGTGAATTTTCCTACGTCTATCTTCTTCGTGGCCTAGAAACCCTTACTTGTGTCACCTGTTGAGATCTAAGGACAGTAAAACATATACTTGTAGACTGCAGTTTTAGCCATCAGAAAAATACTCAAAATATCGCCAAAACTATCAGGTATTTTACTAGTCGAAGATGAAAAATCATTGAGTTCCTTGAACTTTTAAATCTATAGGGTTTTATGGACGGATATAATCGTAAACAATGGATATAAGCTTTCAATGAACCTAAAGTATAGGGGCAAATAAAAAAAAAAAAAAAAAAAAAAAAAAAAAAAAAAAAAAAAAAAAAAAAAAAAAAAAAAAAAAAAAAAATGATGCATGTTTTTTTGTTAAAGTAACCGTTTTGAATATAAACTGACAATGGCTCGTTAAGTGCAACTTATGATTTTAAAAGTTACATACGACTGCTCTGGATGTACGCGCTCTATTACCAGAAAACTAAATAAAAATCTGGAAAGAACGGTGTAAGTATATTAGATAGGCACATTAAAATTAGTTGATCCGAGTCTATAAAATAAAAAAGTACAAAATTCTTTGTTGATTGAGGCTTGCATTCCTAGTGGTTTCATAACTTACTATATTTCATTACAGCTCGAAATCCACTCTTCTAAGTACACCTGCTGGGAATCTAAAATGAACTATTATAACATAGTTCAGTGAGTGATTGGTTTTGAACTGATTTCTAAAAGAAAATGGTCTCCCCATATATAATGGAATTAAGTGGCAAATGGTTACAATTATGGTTTTTCCAATAGCTAAAATAAATGAAAAATACATTTTTAAGAGAATATAAATGTTTACTTGAGGTACGCATGATGATATAGAAGGATCAATACAATTAGGATTGATGAATTAAATGCCACTTCTATTGAGATTATTTTATTTGAAAACTAGTTTCGAATGCTAAACATTCATCTTCAGTTCTAAAACATACAATAAAATTTTCAACACATCAGTACTATGTTACATAGATTAAATATACTAAGGTTTTTAAAAAGATAAGACAAGAAATCAAGCACAGGCACTCACCTTCGAGGTAACTAAAACACTGATATTGTGAGAAGTAAAAGGGGGGCAGGTAGGTTAAGTTTTAGATTTACAACGGGGTTTCCCTTATGACTCATTGGGTTTTTTCGTTCCTATGGGAAATAAATTTAAAATGGGGCTATTGGATATGTTAATCTGATCATTTAAACAAAAATCTGGATCGGTTTTAAACGATTTTATTATTTCTAGTGATTCAAAAGTATTTAATTTTAGGCTATTTTCTACTTGATGTAATATTTTTACTCCCGAGTCTTTATTAAATTTGTGGTTATTTTCATTTAGATGGATAGCGAAATTGGAATTTTGGGTCTTATTAGTGTATGCTCTTATATGTTCATTTACTCTTTGATTTACTGATCGTCCGGTTTTTCCCATGTATTTTGCTTCAGCCATAGAATGTTGCCATAGAATTTATTTCCCATAGGAACGAAAAAACCCAATGAGTCATAAGGGAAACCCCGTTGTAAATCTAAAACTTAACCTACCTGCCCCCCTTTTACTTCTCACAATATCAGTGTTTTAGTTACCTCGAAGGTGAGTGCCTGTGCTTGATTTCTTGTCTTATCTTTTTAAAAACCTTAGTATATTTAATCTATGTAACATAGTAATGATGTGTTGAAAATTTTATTGTATGTTTTAGAACTAAAGATGAATGTTTAGCATTCGAAACTAGTTTTCAAATAAAATAATCTCAATAGAAGTGGCATTTAATTCATCAATCCTAATAATATAAATGTTGTAGAGTTATTATATATTAAATAACCTTTTTATTCTACCAGATATCATTAAATAATTATAATCAATATGAGGATACTTACTGACAGTGTTTCATTTTCTTCTAGGATACACGCCAAATAAATAATAAAATAATCTGAGCTGATCTACATAAATATTCTTCCTGAATTGTGTTTAGAATGTATGCATGTTCGTGTTCGTATTTAAGTGTTAACATAACGCAAGCCCTCACATTATTCCGATATGCTGTATTTACAATACGGGTGTTATACACGACTGCCTACCATAACTGTTTCTTCATGAATATTGCATTAATAGGCGTTAGCTACTTGTATATTATCATCCATAGGTTTCAGGTCAACACAATAATATAACGAATTACTTTATAGTCAACTATTCTGCGAAGAGTGTATGAAATCTTAAGTTACTAGTTAACAAGAACACAAACTTTTCATATTTACACTAAGAAGTTGCTAGGAGTTATCCAAAATAAGAAAAACATAAATCTATTATATTCAAATTTTAAATTGATTAGATTTGTATAAGAGCCTAAGACTGAGCGAGTATATATGAAGCTATCTGTTCGTGATATTTGTAATTATATAATATCTATATTTATAAATAGTATATTAAGTGCAAAAATAATATTTTAAGAAAAACGCAATTGAAGGTTTGAAATTTTTTCCACAATTATTTACAATGTCAACTCAATTTTTTTAATAAATGCACAATTTTGTCCATTAGACATAAATAGAAATAAATAATAGGGTAACTGTTAATAAAATCTATTTATTAATTTATAGAAACAAAAATATTTTATTGGGATTGAGAGAACATATTTTAAGTTACAGGACAATCCTCTCCATATCCTAATATAACTTTATACTCAATAACGTTATCACAATGTAACTTCGAAATACAATCTTAGGCTGCTCCATGGTGGTCATCATCTTGTGTTTTCTCATCTGAAAATCTCTCTCCCCCCCCCCTCTCTCTCTCTCTCTCTCTCTCTCTCTCTCTCTCTCTCTCTCTCTCTCTCTCTCTCGTGATGCTTGTTGATACAAATCCAGAAGTAAAAAAAAGTATTACGGAAACGTGTCAGATAACAGAAATGCGCCATTTCCGTAGGAATAACGTATTTATTTCTATTTAAATGATAATATGTCATCCTTCAATCGGAGTAGAACAGTGGAAGACCATAGATCTGGACGGACAGTGTTCAGTTCAATAGTAGGACTATTAAGCGAGATCATTCTATGGTCCCAATACTCCCACAGATATGAAGATTCACAACGAAACTGTGGAGGTTCTCAACGGAAAATCCACTTTCATCCCAGAGCTCTACCGTCTGCGTCTTCTTATTGAGTTGATTTTTTTTAGCCGCAGAAAACTGGTATAACGGATAACAATTTAATACTTGTTAATAATGTTACTTCTTTCTTTTTCTTTGGAAAGTAAATGATTTACTTTGTTGAAAAAAAAAATGATTAAAAAACAAATTGTCATCAATATAAACATATAAAGGACGCAGGATAGAAGAGAAGCGTGGGAGCTATAGACAGAGGCGGAGTACAGACAGCGTGGGCGGACAGACAGGCAAGCAGTAGTAGTGGTGGTAGTAGCGTAGGCCACGTGGGGCTCCATCGATCGTCCCCCCTCCCCCCCTGACATTGGCCCTGTAGGGCAGGTCAGATCTGCGCAGGCCCCTCCTCTTCGGGGGGCCCGGGCGAGTTCACAGTGGCCGAGTCCCAGTGGCCAGCACCTCATGCCTTCCTAGGAGATGGCCTCACAACACTCCGCCACGTACGTATCCAACACCGACCGACACCACTAGCTATAGTCTTCTTCTCCTATCTCACCTATCAGCATGGTTTGCATAGATTTTTATACTGGATAGAAAATGTTTTAAAGGTTGGCTTGTCAGTCATCTTAAATGTATGTGTTATATGTCACTAGAATTCAATCTCCGAATCCTTCATCCTAAAAAAAAAAAAATGAAACCAAAAATATAAATAAAAAATATGCATATATTGTATATTGGACAACACAAATTATAACACCGTAAGAAAAAAATATTACAACACTTATAACCAGATTCAGGATTAAATATTTCTTATTATTTATATATATCAATATTTCTTTAACATCACTGTAAGAAACTATTAAAAACAAAAAAAATAAATATGAACGTTGAAATTACAGTTTCTGTGGTAATAACACACTAAAAATTGGCAACACGTTAAACGAAACCTTCACCACACAGAAGAAAAGAAATCATAAAGTTTATTGAACACTCACATATAACAATTTTCGTAGAATCCTCAACACAAAGACCAAAAATATTATATATAAAAATAAAATTTTAAACATTTTTTCAATACAAGTACAAGATGAAGATTACTACGGTCACCATATCCCTTATTCGAGCGCTAGCTACGAGGTCCTATGATTTATATCTTTTCACAATTGAATATTGAAATTCAGTTCGAAACAAAAATAAAATTAGAAACAATCAAACCCATTGGCATTTAAAAAAAAAAAAAAAATTCACATTTTCTTCTTTTAATATGCCTGAATTTTTCAGTGTGCGATGAAAAAAATGATTTTATAACTGAAAATGAAAGTTTAACTTGGTTTGAAATGGGAATGAATCGCTTAAATGAAAAATCATATCCATAAGAATCGAAAGTGGGAGATGATTTGTGTGGAATGGTGGAATTTCGATGCAGTAGGTGGGGCTGCGTTGTTGAGAACAAATGTTTGTTCAGTCATCGTATTTCCTAATGCCTTCAATACTATTTCAAATCTTTTATCATCAGGATGTATTTCTTTTTTTTTTTTTTTTTTTTAAGATACATTGTCTCTTAAAGGAACTAAATATGAATCACTACTTATATGAAAAAAATAATACGAAATATATTAAAATACAAGAAACAAAAAAATGATCCACTATATCCTGGAATTCCCTTACTTTAATCAATATGTACTGGTACTAGTTTACTAAATGTATTCGGTTCTATGCTATAAATAGAAACATAATTCACAATTTAAATTACCAAGCTAAACTAGCTTTCATTGCTAATAACATGGTCAAGTTTAATAGATATAGTTTATGGAATTATGAGCTATGAAAAAACAGTTTTGTTTTTAAAAATAATGGTGGCATAATTGCTTTGAAACTAACCAAAATATCTGAATGTATAAAGATAAAAAAGGATTAGATAACCTCGTTTTTTTTTTTTCTTGTTTAAGATTCGAACTACCCTTCAGGGATTTAAAAAAAAAGTTTATTAGGAATTGATTAATTTAAACAAAGATAAATAAAATTGTATGGTACATAAAATGAATCAGTAAGCGATCAACAACATCAATATTACTATTTCTTCTGAGTGAGTGCAGTAAATAAGGAGTAGCCGTAGTAATTGAAGGAAACTAGAGGACAAAGTAATAGAAGTGAACTACAAAGTAACCAAACCAAGGCAATCCTAGGAGGGGCTCAACTTCTGTTAATGAGAACATTTTATGGGCGTGTAATCGGGTTGCGATACGATCAATAGTCACTTCCAATAGATAACCACTTCCTTTAATTATCTCTTTCAATTTTTTTTTTTTTTTTTTTTTTTTTTTTTTTTTTTATTCCTAAATTATTTCAGTAATCAACAAAAACGAAACAAATAAAAAAATATAGAAGAAATAAATGATAAATATCATATTATAAGTGTTAGACAGATATGAAAAAATAGGCAAATTGTTAATTATGCCAAAGAAAAAAGAATAGATTGTAAGAAAATGAAACCTCTGCAGAATATAATTAAATATTCGATTACAGTAAGTTCCACATTTTTTTCACACTATTTTTTTAAAGACCTGAAAAAAATAAATATCGAATCGTGAAAATAAGAAGGGGCTGTCTGTTTCCTATGCATATATGCGGCAAATATATTCAAGGATGGAAATATATTTAATCCCTTTTACTTGATGCAAATTCTACATTTATGATCTCTAATATTTAATGTAATCTATTTATTTTGACTGACAATCGTATTTTCTTCTTAAACTATTAAACATTTTTAATCTATGTCCATACAATTAATTACATGTATATATCTAAATAAATAAATATAACGACAGAAATACGAGTT
This sequence comes from Euschistus heros, assembly GCA_003667255.2. Taxonomy (NCBI): domain Eukaryota; kingdom Metazoa; phylum Arthropoda; class Insecta; order Hemiptera; family Pentatomidae; genus Euschistus; species Euschistus heros. The sequence goes on from RCWM02000093.1 coordinate 1,123,870, forward strand.
TGTAAGAATCCTATTTTTAACATGAATCGTAGCTAAAATTTACTTAACTGTAATGTATATATATATATATATATATATATATATATATATATATATATATATATATATATATATATATATATATATATATATATATATATATATATATATATATATATATATATACATATCTAAATATATTCTTTATATTTGGATGGACGAATTGAGCAATACACTCCTACCCCAAGGTACCACTCCCCAACCCACACAAGGACTGGTAGAGGTCAGTTCAACTGGTGTTGGGTTGGTACCGATTGGGTTGAGGTATAGCGCGCTAAAATCGATTCTGTACCCTCGTACTGAGCAAATTTGTTGTTACTTTAAAACTCTTGCTTTGTTTAATAACAGATAAATAATTCCTGTTAATTTTTAACGTCTTTTATAAACTAACCAAAAATAAAAAATAAACCTTAGACAGAACATGGCGATAATGTTCATTAGAACATATTCATTATAATTCACATTATGAATATATATTTAAAAGAATCGATAAATTTTCTTTTTAGTGCGCAGAATATTTGTTTTTACGTTTATATATATATATATATACTATATATATATATATATATATATATATATATATATATATATCTATATATATATTTATATATATATATTATTTTTTTTTTTTTTTATTTTTTTTTTTTATTACTAACTATATCTACTCGTATTTAAAAAAAATAGTTGATAGTAATAGAACTATATCCATTACACACCGACTGACACCTGTACCAACTCCTTCCAGAGTTTCAGGTCAATCACTGTCCGAAACAATCAATTATATATCAGGATGCAAAAAAAAAAAAAAAAAAAAAAAAAAAATTCAAACTCTCAGATCAGTATTGGTATGCAAAGTGTATATCACCCAAGACAAAAATTTCGGAGATATCAAAAATCTATTTTAAATGCATTAATCAAGTCGAAAGGTAGGAGGATATTTTAATTTTTATTTTTCTATTAACAAAAAGTTTTTCTTACATAATAAACCTTTGTGATAAAAATATAAATCTGGGACTTCATAAGAAATTTATAATATATTTCAAAATGATAGACATTTTAAAATATCGTCTTCCTATATAATATAATAAAAATAAAATTATTTAATCGATCACAAATTTATCAAACATGTTGATTTTTTTTTTTTTTCATTTTGTCCGGTACCGTGTTATCTTAAATCTTATCTCAGTATTTTGTATACTACATTTGTATGAATTAAAGTGATGTGAAAGAAAAAAAAATGGACGAGTATCAAATTCATGATGAAGAATTAATTACGATTATGTAAATCTTTGTAGTGTTATATATAAGTAATGTGACTGACTGTATTATAAGCTTCTAGAATCTAACAAATCCATTCGAAAGTGTTCAAAATCAGACTTTAAGGGGTGCAAGAAGTTTTAAGGAGGATAACTTGTTTTTAAAGCATTCTCTTGCCACTCTAGCAAGTAGTACACCTCCTGCATACATAACAAGTTATCCAACTAATCCCAAAGATCTGTCATAGAAATACTTGACTATCTTTTTGACAAGGAAGAACATAATGCTTGGATATGCATTTATAATAATAAAATTATAAAACAATATTCTTAACTTATTTGTGATATTTTGCTATATAAATTATCTAAAACTATAAACCTTCCCAAAAATTTGTAAGACATTCAATAGAAAAAATAATTATATTTTGTAGAGAAAAATGTTGTGCCTGATAGGATTGAAATATTAATGTTTATCTATAGTAGATCTAGAATTTAAAGACTGTGGCTTTATATTTCGTAAGAATAATTTTTGCAGAAACACACAAAAACTGAATCCAGTTTACTTTAAAAGAACATATTCTGCAGAGTTTGAAAATAATTGTTTGACATCACCATGTTTAAAGTAACTAGGCTGAGAATCGAATCAAGACTACTGGTCAACTTAGCAGCGAAAATACCTTCAAAATTTCTTAGCTATTATTATTTTGTATTCGAAGAAATCTGGTAAAACTTTATGGAATACGAAAAATCAGTACAGATATCAACAGAATTAGTATAACTATAGAATTATATATAATATAATCCAACAAAAGATAAACTTACTATCAAAACGAGGTTTCGAACCCCTTCTGAGTCTAGTCATTACAAGCTATATATCCGGCCTTATCTTGATTTTATTTTTAATAATTAGAAAATATTTATTTTTATTCTGATAAGTAAGAATCGAAACAGGAAACATTTCTCTGTCTTTTCAATTTATATTCATTTTTTGAAAACAACTGATGTAAGTATGATATAAAGTGTTTTCATATTTTTATTTATTTTTAATATTTGACGTTTTATTTTATTATTTTCAAAAAGCATTTTACAATATTTTATTAATTAAGCAGGACGTATTTGGATTGGGTAACAGCTCAACTTTTTCAGACTTTTTTGAAATCTTTATTTAGTCCAAAAAGAAACAATGGTTGGAATAAAAAATAGGAAAAAAGAAAGTCAAGTTCGGTACTTTTTTTTTGTGTTTGTCACATCAATTCATAAGTATATACTCAAGTAAATTTGACGATGAAAACATTATAACCAGAATTATTCGCTTGAAACGTTATTTTCTATTCGAATATTAACCTAGAAAGAATAGTTTGGCTGGCTAGTGCGTTAAAGTCACTGCCCAAGCTATGTAACTAATCGGTAATACACAACATTTTAAGGAATAAATTACTGATAATTTTTCTGTTTTCGATAAAAAAAATATATTAATAATTCTCATATTGAATTTAAATCACTGATCATGATTCTTAACAAAGCTAAATAAAAATTTAAATGGTCTCGAGTGACTATCAAAGTAGAGTAGATTTTAAATAATTATGATTCTAATAGAAATACAGATTTTACCTTAGTTTGACAAACTTGTAATTCTTGTTGTTTGTTATGGATCATTTAAGTTGGCTATATTGATTAATTTAAGATTTTAAAAATATTCCTTTACAATCAACAAATACGTTTATTATAAAGTAGATGTACTGTGTTAAATGAAATTTATTTTGAAAAGCATAAAAGAAACCAAAATTCAATCCGACAATTCTAGATAAAGCTGCTCAGAAATTACAATATAAAGATTAAAAAAAAAAAAAAAAAAAAAATTTTATCGAATATAATTTTCAAAATAAAATTTGTTTTGGGACTAATGGGTTTTTAACCATTTTTGCAAATTGTCTCAAAAGCACAAGTGAAATAAAATACTTGTAATATACTTTTTAAATTCCCGATCAAAAATTAGAGACGGCCGAAGAAAGATTAGTTTATGTTTGTATCTCCCTCTTAGAAGCGCTTATTTAAACAAAAAAATTGCTGCTATTTTGAGTATGAAATATCGGTTGTAAGGCTGTTGGGAGAGGAAAAGTGAGGTATACCAAATATAACCATAACAAAAAAAAAAAAAAAAAAAAAAAAAAAAAAAAAAAAAAAAAAAAAAAAAAAAAAAAAAACTTTTGAATTTTTTCATTGATATATATATATCATAGATAAAAAGCTTTACCAACCTTTGAATATAATATCAACCATTTTTTTTTTTTTTTTTTTTTTTTTTTTTTACACATTTCATATTTCTAACTAAGCAACTTTTGGGAAGAAATGCACGGTATAATGAAATGTATGCACAACATATAATCAAATTTATGTCTGTGCAAAATGAAACCGCTTTCTATCTAAGTAATGAATTAATAACTAAACATTTTCAATAATTGTTGGCTTCATTAAGACAAAATAATGTTTTACTTGCTAATTTTACTATCACATCTTACAATTATGAAATTTATTGATTCATACTAAGAGACCACTTTTGAACTGTAAGAATAATGACATCCATGTTTTCTGAATTATGTAAAATGAAAATGATATTGATGTATTAATCATTTAATACAACTCTAATATAATCATTTCAGTACAACTCTTTTATAAAATTGCAAAAGGTTTGTCTAATTTATATTTTCTTTTTGACTACAAAACATCAATTATTTCTGATGACTCCATCTTAGAATATTTTTTATTTGAATATCTGCACAGTTTGAAAGTACACTAACTAAACATGAATGCACATATACTTTTTCTTTTTTAATTCTGTAAATTTATAGATTTGATGGGCTTTCTCTCCTCCATAAGATGTTGAGCCATCGGTTTTTTTTTTTTTTGTGTTTTTTTTTGTTCCTGTCTAATATATCAATTAGTACACAAAGCACACATATTTGGCTACAGTCAACATAAATTTATGTTTAAAAAATAAGTTAAGTAGAATTTTTAACTTCCCCAGAATATTGATCGTAAGAACAATTAAGGCTGATATCCTTCACTTCTGTAATTTTTAAATCAAACTCAATCACTTACGAAGAATAGTGTCGCAACACGAGAGTTTATTAAATCAACACCAACAGATTCCAGCAAATCACTTGTATGTTGCATCGAAAGGAGATTTGAAAATTAATCCAGTAGTCTTTAATAATGTATCTCTTGTTACAGGTCACCTTGAAATAACGGATGTTAAGATAGGTGGGGCATAGAGAGGAAGATGAGAATGTGCAGCAAGTATAAATTGGCAAGAAACTGCGGTCGAGCCTAACACCATACTGATATGAAATATAATACATAGTGAGAACTGTAAAAATACTATTAATAGTAGCCTTGATTGAGGCAGGAATTCGAAGTTATATCCCAGTACTTTTTTAATAACATGTTTTTAAAATATTAATTAAATAATTTTTTTTTTGTTTCAACATTACAATGCCAATAAAAAAACATTAATGAAAAATAAGAGTTGCGGAATTGAGAATGAGCGATATTTCTATATGAAAGATTTCTAAATGCAGTACAAAAAAATTTTGTTGCCCAAACCGTTATTGATAGGACTATACAGAAACCTTTAGGTTTGATTATTTCAATTCCATTACGGAAATATTTAATATAAACATTTAGGATTCTTATTTTTTATCTAAAAATAATGTTTTTAAAACATAGTATTATATTATAAAAACATATTTTATATTTATAAACACTCCACTGATTTCCGTTGAACCGATCCGCTACCTATGACTACTCCATCTGGACAAATGACTGACTTGGAATCCACATACGAGACTTAAAAGACAAGAAGCTGCTCGTCTTTTCCGACTACTCCAACATTTACTAGACAAGCGTTCAAAGCTCCCAATAAATTACAAAAGACTTATTTATATGTCAGTAATTAGACCAATTTGGACATATACAGGGTGTACCGAATTTAATTGGCAAAACTTCAGGAACTTATAGGGGACCGAAAAACTAAGATAAAAAGTCCTTTAGAAATTTGCTCGTTTTTGCTTAGTTTCAGAGAAAATCGCAAAAAAAGAAACAAAACAAGTTTTCATTTTTATACTTATTTATTTACATTTATATTTATGCGATGTTCTTTTTAATGTAAATTTTGCACAAAATGTTGTCCTCTTGCACCAATGCAAGTATTACATCTAGCACTCGCTTGATAAATTGCAGCTAAACATTGTTCGGATGATATTTGGTGCTTTGCATCTATGATTCGGTCTCTTAATTGCTCTCTTGAGTTGATTGACACCGAATAAACTTTATGTTTCAAGGTTCCCCATACGAAGAAATCCATGGGTGTCATTTTAGGTGATTTGAGTGGCCAAGGTACTACTCCTCCACATTCAATCCATCGTTGTGGATATTTTATATCCTGCCAAGCTCGAGCAACTCTGCTATAATGAGCTGGAACCGCATTTCAATCCGCTGCTGTAAGGGAATGTCATTTAAATAATTAGAAAAGTCGTTCTCTAAAAATTGTGTAAATGTGATACCATTCAATCTTCCAGGTAAAAAATATGGTCCCACCAGTAATCCGTTCCAAATTTCAAGCCAAGCGTTAGTAGCAAATTCATGCTGAAACCTATTCTCTCTAATAGCTCTGGGATTTTCAAGAGCCTATACATGATAATTTCTTCGATTAACAATTCCTCCTCTTGTAAAGATCCATATATTTTTAATGGAAATAAATTATCATCGCGAATTTTGTCAAAAAACCAGTTAATAAAATTCTATCTCTTGACATAATCTTGAGGTAATAAATTCGGAACTTTTTGAAGATGGTATAAGTAGTGATTATCACCTTTCAAAGTTCACCATATGGCTTGACGCGATATTGCTAATGCAGCAGATGCTCTTCGGATGCTAGTCTGAGGATTGTTATCGAATTGGCGTTGGACACAATTTCTGCTCCGATAATCTGCTGTTATTACTGCCTGGAATTGGTCACCTTCATTACGTATTAAGAATAATCCAGTCTCTCGTAGTCTATTAAAAGTTAACAAAAAGACTCGTCGATTAGGCACTCTTCTATTTGGAAATCGGCGCGCATACTCACGCACCGCTTCTAAAGCATTACCGTTACAGAAACCATACACAAAAATCATATTAGCGTATTGAACATTAGAATATGTATGGCTGATGCTATTCACACAAAAATAGCTGAGTAACTGACTGAAGCCTAATTTAGGAGTTATACTCCTAGAAGGAAGACAAAATGTAAACAAATAAAAGAATGTAAAGGATAACATTAAGTGTTTACATATCTCACTGCCTAGCCTGACGAACTTTGAAAGGTGATAATCGCTACCAGTAACATTTTTGTTTTGTTTCTTTTTTTGCGACTTTCTCTAGAACTAAGAAAAAACGAGCAAATCTCTAAACGACTTTTTGTCTTAGTTTTTCAGTCCCCTATAAATTCCAGAAGTTTTGCCATTATAATTCGGGACACCCTGTATAATTGAGCTTCAGGGCTCCACCAAACCTTCCAATTCTTCTCGTATCTAATCTTTACAATCCAAATTCCTTCGTAAAATCCTCAATGGTCCTTATTACCTATTAGTCTTCCAACTTGTTTCAAACTTAATTCTCGATAATTCTCCTATGCGTCTGAAAATAAGACGGCCATGGGACCGTTAATATGTTATTGGCATGTCATTGTAATCGTTATTCTCAAATTTCCTTATTTATAGATTGTATACAGTTGTAAATACCAATAAATAGTTAATAAAAAAAAATTCTTATTATCATTAGTAAACTTATAGCTCTTCAAAAAAACAATATTTAGGCAAAACAGCATTGATGCTTCCTAATGTTTAGAATTGCACGTGCAGGTATCAATTATACATTATTCATTTAAAAAGAAAATTACCTCATTTTTAATTAATAAACCAACGATAATATACAGTAACTAAATTCAAAATAACAAGTAATAATATAAAGTAACAGATCGTAAGAAATATTAATGTTTGGCGCAGATACTCTGTTGTAATTTGTATCGAAATGAAAAAGCCTCTTCTTCATTTACTCCTTGACCCCGGTTTCTTTGTTTCCTCACCAACAAAAGAAAGAAAATGAAGATGTCCTAAAGGTGGAAAAATTATAGATTTTTACTGACTCAAAAAAATATTTTGAAACGTAGTGTTCAACGCGGTTTTCAGAGAAATGTAACTAAATTCTCAGTCGAATTTGGGGAATTGAAATTACTACTGAACTTAACACCAATTTCTAGTCCATTCCTATTGGCAATTCTCGATTCCATCGATTCTGGAAAAATAATCGATGACCCAATGTCGATTTCGAGGAATCGATAGATAACACTGCTATTGTCGATAATTTGTAAGTTATAATTATCTAATTAATATATATATAAATTCCCTTCTCTAGCTACAAAATGATGTAATATCATTTATTTTAAATTATTTTTTATATACGAGAGCGAATTTTTCATATACCAGATCAACATTGTTTTGTATGTTTTTATAACATTGATTTAAAGAATAAGGCAAGCCAAACGCGAAAATATTGAAAATGAAGAAATAAAACTACAATTTCAAACTACTAAAACAAAATCGAAAAAATAAAATAAAATAAATAAATTTAAAAAAATAAATTGGTTTATGGAACGAATTCCGTACCACAGAAAATATGTTCAGAGACAAAAGTTAAAAATAAATAAATAGCCAAAGACAAAACAAAGAGATTCCAATTCAAAATCAAAACGACATGAACGATTGAAATCTCTGAAGAGGGGAGGAAAGCAAGATCAGAAAGAATGAAGCAATACTGGGCTAAAAGAAAGGGCATTCAAAAGTGATTGGTGAAACGAACCCCAAAGTCAGGTAAAACGAAAAAAAATAAAAATAATAAACAATAAAAAAAAAAAAAAAATCAATGAGGCCCGAGAATATCACCATGTTATTATACTTTTTGTTATGCCTGAATAAATTAGGAAAAAAAAGAAACATATCTAAATTATCTGAATTTGTTCCTTAGCCTGATTCTAATTCCATCCACACAACAACTGTCCACGAATACCTTGATTCACCGATTCCTCTATCCTTACCTCCAAGGCAATCAACCCCCCTGTCAAATTCCATTAAGAAAATTAAAAACCCGTAAATCGCCAGGATATCATCTCAGCTCACAGATCCTCAGGCAACTTTCCCATAAAGCAGTCATATTACTTACATATACAATTGCATCTTCCGGACAACCTATTTTCCTTTGCTATGGAAACACTCCATTATTATCCTTTTTCTAACACCGGGCATACCCCCTCACAATCTTTCATCATACAGACCAATCAGCCTTCTCCCAATCCTTTCAAAATTTTTTTAATAGCTCTTTCTTAAAGTATCCTACTGATCCTTGAATCGCAAAATACTTCCTCTCATCACCAGCCAGTCTACTGTGCAAGGCCTCAGAGTCGTTGACCTAATATCCTCAGTACTTAAAAAGAAAACAATTTTGCTCCGACGCATTTTTTGGACAAGCTTTCGACAGGGTATGGCATGCCGTTTTGGTTTTCAAACTCAAAACCCTTTTACCTCAATCGCTATTCCTAGTCTTTCGATCCTACCTCACTTACAACACCTTCTCTCATACAGATCAACATAATCCTGAGACTTAGTCCTCTGATTGTTTTAAACGTTCATTATATAAAATGAAACTTTTTTAACAAAAATTTAAATACTTGAATGAACACAACTTTTGGGAACTGATTACATCTATTTTCTTAATTCATACAAATTTCAAATGTAAGCATAAAATCAAAGTCAAAGCATTAAATAAAGCAAAAAAAAATACGATAACAACCCTTTTAATCTTCCTCAGTATTCTTTAAATTTGTAAACAATCAGCACTATTGTCTAGCTTCATCAATTTTTTCTAAACTCCGTTTGGATGGTTTTTAATGTTTCATCAGGAGTAAATAATTTCTACTTCAAATAATGACTTCACAATTAAAATAAACATATTTTTTTTACAATAAAATAACAAATTACAACTCACCGTGAAGGAAAGGAACATGACTTACTGTTATTTTTTATTTACAAAAAACAATGAAAGATAGAATCATATATACTTTTTTTTTTTAACTATTGATTTTTACAACTCTATACATTTAATACTAGTAAATTTGAGGAAAATGATTACAATAACATGTAAAGATCTACTCACTAATCGCACTACAATAGTGCAACATTAGAAGATCCGTTGGCCATTTTCTTTTCACACCTCGGAGGATCATCTGGAATGGAGTTTAATATAAAAATATTTGTATATGATTTGGGCCAAATCAGCAACATATGGAACATTAAGATCTTTATGGATAAGATTGTTTGTGACATAATAACGAGCATTGAGGATAGAATTATAATTGAATTATTATATTATTAAGGACAAACTGTAAATTTATTGAAATATAAAGTTTGGATTCTTTTACTTTTTTTACTTGAATGAAAACAACAAAGTTATGCAAAAACTTATAAAAAATTCCAAATTCGCTACAGTGTAAAGTAAACATCATTTTTATAGTTACTTTGAAATTCAGTAGAAGAGACTATTTCCCCTGGCAATGATAGATAGGCCATGAGATAATGGCGAAATGAAGACACAGCGCGAGTGCCTTAAGTAAATTTGCGGAGAAACTTGGCGGCTGATAAAGGTCCGTTTAGTATCTTCAAGGAAACGAATTAATTACTAAAATTAATGGGGTCGGAAGGTTGACGGTGTAATTACTGGAAGCAAAGTATTCCCAACAGTTCTCCAACGAGATCATTATTCCTACGGGTGATTTCTGAATTAAAATCAGCAAATTGAGACTGACCTGGCAATGAAAATAGAACTGTTGAATATGCTGTAGCTAAGTTAAAATAATGTAAAAAAAAAAAAAAAAAAAACCGAAAGAAAGGGAACTCGCAATCTTTAAATAGGATAATAGAAAAAACAATCAATCACATAGCGGGAAGACAACAGTGATAGGGAATAATTAGCTGTTCTAGAATTTAAAGTATTGATATGAGATAATATTGTCAGTTTTCTCCTGACTAATACCTAGTAATCATTTCAAGTAATAATTTCTTTTTGGGAGTACACATTGTAAAATGAATTCCCAAACGGTTGCTGTGAAATGTAAGATAATTTCTAAACTATTAATAATCTATATTTGATTCTTTTTCAGCAGATCTGTTAGATCGCAGCTGAAAGGTTTGTTTAATTTTTCTGATCCTATGTCGAGTTGAAATTTCCCGTATTTTCTACCCTCTTTCTTCTATCCCTCTTTAGGTTTGACCCAAACCTAGCACAGTCTTGAATGATGACTCCTACTGCACAAAGTACGGTAAAAATGTGTTTTATTTCTCAAAACGTTATTCGAACAAACACTGAAATTAAACGGACTTGCAAAAGTGAGGCTTGCAGCAGAGTATCAAGAGATGCAAGGAGGACAAGATCAAATTCGAGAGCCTCGTAAAAAACCGATTTAGGCAATGCTTACTATCTAAAATCACCCCTTTCAATTGTGAGATATGTTCTGCAATTTATTTGTTTATTGCATTCAAAAGATGTTTTAAATGATTTTATTTAATTTTGCGATTTTCTTAGAACCAGTTTTCATTTTTTTAACCTTAATTTATTAAGCATGTAAAAGTATTTCCTGAGAACATCTGACAAAAAATTAATATTCAAGCAAGATATCTTTTAAACTGAAGTATATTACAAGAATCTTTTCTTTAAAAATTTGATATTTTGGAAAAAAATTGAGACTGAAAAAAACGAACATTTTAAAATATAAACGTAACACAAAAAAATATATGAACGATCTATATTTTATAATTTAAAAGCACAAATAAATTTATAGTTACAAATATATTAATTTATGGGTAAATTAAAATTTTATGTTTTATTAGAACGGAATGGTAAGTAAATTCTTTCGCAATAGAAAGTAATTTTTCTTTAGTCAAGCATTTAAAGCGGTTGGTAAATGTAATTTAAAATAATTAAACAACACACGTTTAAACCGAACATCGTATATTTTTATTTTCATAGTCCAGTGTCCACCGTTTTTATACTCAGCGTTCGCGATTTTATATATGTATATTTTTTTTTGGCGGATGTTAAAGGATCACTGCAGCATCTAACTTTAATGTACTGTATTACTCTCAGTAAGTTCGAAAAAACTGATATGTCTATAATATAAGTATTCGACTTGTTTAAGTGTAAAAAATAAATTTAAATAAACAATAATTTAGTTTATTAATACCAGTTTTCATTTACAAAATGGAGAACAGTCTTTCTTAAGAACCGTTTATATTTTTAATGCATGCTGTATTATTGTAAGCGATCTTTAGGAAGTTTTTTGGGTTTTTTTTTTTTTCTTCCATTTTTATTGATGAGTTGTGAAGAGAACAATTTGGTTTACTTCAATATTTAGCTTTAAAATAGCTTATGTCTTGTAAACCTTATTCAATGCAATCAATCAATCAATATTTTTTATTTATTTGCAAAAGATATTTCTTGTACAAATAACATACGAAATAAAACAATTCTTTTTTTTTTTTTTTTTTTCTTTTTCGTCTAGCAGCACTAGGACTTTGTATAGATAATATTAAATTATATAAGTACTACAAATAGTTTAAGACACTTTTACATAAAAAAAAATATAATAAAATAAATAATAATTATAAAAAAATAAAATAATTATCAACTTAATAACAAGATCAATGCAATTACAAGGTATACAGAATTAAGATTTATAATTTCCCACCAAGTCATATTTAGTCATTATTGAATTTAATTAAAGGTTAAGAGAATAAGAGAATCAGTGACCCAGTAATTTAGAAAAGAACCACAATAAGACCATAGTCAGAACCCTATTCCAAAAAATAAAAACATTTAGCTTTTCAGTCAATGGCACAACATATTACAAAATAATATAGTCTATTTAATTTTTGAATACAATCTATATTTAAGATTTCCTCTATAGACAATGATTCAGAAATGGATGTACCTAAGAATTTTTTTCTCTGCTCTTCAAATTTGATGCACTGAGTAAGAAAATGGCTCAAGGGATCCGACACCAAACCACCGCAGGCCATGCCGGCTTCGCTGGATTTCATAATTAGTGTTGTGTCCTTTATAAACACCTTTAGGTGATCCCCGCTTGAGACTCTTAGGCGACCCACAACTCTGATTTTCTTAAAATTTGTCTGAAACAGCGTGTAATCTTCCGGGCTTGCTATATTAAAATTGCATAGTTTTCTATACCTAGGGTTGTTGGTGGAATTCAAAATTCTGTTTACATCCTTTGAAAACTGATGGTTCGTCATCTTTTCTAGGATGTCTTCTTTAAACGTGCTCAGTCCTTGGGGTAGTACTCTTGAGAACAAGTTTTGACAACCCAACTCCACTGCAATCGATTTTACTTGGGTCACCCAATTGTATGCTTCGTCAGACTTTCCTTCAGATATATCAAGGGTAAGAAGTCTATTAAAGCATTGCCTGGGTAAGCGCCCTTCCTCCATTAAGCTCAACATTGTCCAGTTGTTGACAACTTTTTTCAGCACTTGAACACTGAGTGGATACTTCCCGCATTCTAGGCGTGTGATATAGTTCGGCGTACATCTTGGCCACTGAAGCAATGATTAAAAAAAATTGGCTTGGCCTTTCTCTATTACTTCCAAGTAACGAAGACCCCATATTTCAGCGGCATAAAGTAGAGTTGATGCCACACTTGAGTCGAAGAGTCTGGTTTTAGAGTCACTCCTGCCATTCCTTAAAATCCCCAACACCCTAGCCATTGCAATGGAAGACCTCTGTATAAAGTAATCAGCAGCTTTCTCAAATCTTCCTGATGAGGTAAAGGGCACTCCCAGATAAGTGTAGCTCTTTGTATATTCTAACCGTGTTTTCTGCCAATGTAGAGGCTTTAGTTTCTTCATCTTTGGGGATTTGTGGAACACCAAAATTTTGGATTTGGCTGGGTTTAGTGTTAGCAGATTCTCATTGCAATAATCACTAAGTATGTTGAGGTTCCTTTATGCACCATGCCAGGAATTGCTAAGGATGACGATATCATCCGCTAACAAAAGCAACATTTCATCGTGACCATGGTCAATGCCAATACCTACAGCACCTCGGGTACGAAAGAATTCAGTAATGTCCGACGCAAATAAAACAAACAGAGTAGGACTAAGACTCTCTCCTTGGAGTAAGCCTGAGGTTATGTCAATCTCTTCTGAAAGCTCCCTTTCCCCCTTAATTCTCATTGAGGACTGATCATATAGTTTTTTAGTAACCTGATCATTTTTCCTCCCATTCCAAGTTTAAAATTTTTTCCCATAATAGCATATGGTTTATAGAGTCGAAAGCTTTCCTGAGGTCTACAAACACTGCATAAACATAGCTTCCTTTTGTCCTAAGATTTATACTAATTACTGAATACAGAGTGAATAAATGGTCGATACATCCTCTGCCTGATCTTAAACCCGCCTGCTCCTCTGGTATCAACTTTTCTGCTTCTGCCCAACTCGTAATCCTGTTCCTCAGAATGCTGGAAAATAACTTCATAGTCGTATTGAGCAATGCTATTCCTCTATAATTTTTGGGTCCTTTTTATCACCTTTTTTGTAGAGGAGGTGAAGGTTCGCTTTAGCCCATAATTGTGGGATTTCTTCTGAGTTCAGTACCACGTTCAATAAGTTTAACAGATAATGCTCCCGAGAAGGGTTGAGATGCTTGATAACTTCATAAGTAATATTATCAGTTGGGGCCTGGGGATTTTCTGTTTTTACTGGCACGGATATTGTACTGTAATTCCTCAAATGAGATATCCATATCAAGCAGCGGATGCGACACAGAGTAAAACCTTATGTCCTGGATAACTTTTTGACCATACAAAGTACGGTAATAGCTGGTTCAATCTTCAAGATTAATTTCGTTACTCGGGTTTTTAAATGGCTTCAGGGTATTTACAGTTCACTTATTTACAGTTCACCTTATTCAATGCGTTCAATTTATATTGCGTTTGAAAGAGAACAGACCATAGAACGTTTCACATATATATATATAAATGAACAATGGAAATTCCAGGAGATCATGTTTGTTATATTTGATTTTTTACATCCGAAAAGGGAAATAAATTAAGTAGGCTTATTGAAAACTGTGTGGTGTTTTTGAAAATGAATGCTTGACATTAGTGTCGGCATTGGTTTTCTCATATTTGTTCTGTTAGCAATGAACTTCGTTCTGACAAGCTAAAAGTGGAGGCAATTTTTTATAAGCTGGAGGTAGATGGAAATATTTCGTCTTGCAACATCGCTAAAGAACTAAACATCGACCATAGTGCAGTTTTGAACCTTTTACGTAAGACTGAACGCCTATTGATATATGGTATGTGGTCATAATGAATTAACAGAGGAAACTTGAATCGATTGAATTACTATTTAGGTATGTGTCACTGACAAAAAGAAGAAAAATTAGGACTATGGGAATTCATTATTATATGAGTGATCGTTATGATGAATATCAATAAATAATATAAACAAGCTTCGCAAATGGTGGTATACCCGGAGGTTTTAATCCAGTGTTCTCAGAACGTCTTCAGAGTTTAAATGGTAGCTGATTTTCATCGAAAAAATGGTGTCTATACCATTGATAAGTTATAACTTTGAAGGAGTTTAGCTGGTCATTATGTATGCTGTTAAGAATGTTTGCATCGTATAGTTTTTTTTAATGCCGGTCAGTTCCAGATCAGCGAAAAACAAAATCTATCAAAAGAAAAAAATCCTTTTTTTAACAAGAAGGTGTTGAAAAGGGCAAAATGTTTTCATTTACTTAGTTATTTTTAGGTTTGTTTGACTAACGTTGGTAGGAACATGGGTCTCTGTCATAGAAGTAGAAGAAATCAATGCCAGTGACGTTTTGTCGATATCCTATTTAGGCACATCTCGACTTCCTTCAATTGGGAAACATAATGAGCTATATTATTGTATATTATATATTTATAATACACTCAATAAAGTAGGCCAACGGAAGAAAGTAGATAAAAATATATCCCTTCTTCAATCTCAACAGGTAATATGGCCAATCCTCACGCTTCGAATAATTAAGGCTGCTTACCATCGAATATCACTGTATTTTCAGAGCCCTAAATGCATAATCTAAATGGAATATAGACTTCCCAGTCTATACATACACTGTTCATTAAAAGGTACATACGATTATTAGTCCTTGGCTCATAGACATTCAATAATTATTATATAGTATCGAAAAAAAACATGTAAAAATGGAACTCGTGTAAACATGGGCAATCCTCCCTAGTGGCTATGAAAAATACTGAAGACTGTCGGTGAGGACTGTTGATGGAGCCATTTGCTAATATAAGATAGCAGAAA
Source organism: Euschistus heros (assembly GCA_003667255.2). NCBI lineage: Eukaryota > Metazoa > Arthropoda > Insecta > Hemiptera > Pentatomidae > Euschistus > Euschistus heros. Next base: position 1,139,627 of record RCWM02000093.1, read on the forward strand.
ACAGTTGGAACCATTCTTTCAAGTAGTGTGGATGCAGCCTGAGTTATTGTGAATGAATGAAGGAAAATGAATGAATGAAATATAATCTCTATTCTGGGACACCTTGTCCCCTAAGAATAATACAAAAGTACAATAAAAAGGTATCATTGTCTGGCTGCGTACATAACAGGCAGCAACTTACATATATAGAATTTAATTGTGCAGATTGGTGTTTTTTCTGGACTGCAAACATTTGAGAGGAATTTGAAATCGTTTTCTTTTTATATTCTTGAGTTTATTTTAAAATAATTTCACAATGATATTCGGAAAGAGGAGAGCTACTGTTTGAAGCACATCTTTGGTCACGCACGCTTTTAGAAGACATGTGATAGTGGTGTTCTTTCTTAGGCGGAGTTGGTATAAATAAGGGCAACCTTTCGTGGTGTAAATATGAGCCCCTATTTCTCCGTGAACTTCAAGTGCAATTTTTCAGTTCAACATATCTCTTGTTTCCAACATTAAGAAGAGAATCACTACTCCTGGTAAAGTAGCAAGGTCCAGCCTCATCATCGGATCACCATACAAAGGCGCATACAAGAAACTTGTAGTTGTTAATGAAACACAAAAATTAATTTTTTTCCAATTCAAAGTAACTTAAAACCAAAAACAAAAGAGGGTGGGCCATATTTACACCTTTACCCTTACCCTTTTTACGTTTTAAGGGTGCCGCTTACCCTTTACGTTTTAAGGGCAAGCGGCACCCTATAAGACATACCCATTAGATCAGATAGCATAAAAATAATCACTTAGTTATGAAGAGGAGTATGAAAGTACCGACTTACGGTACCTGTCTAACAGGATAAGAAGAACAGATTGATCTTTTATTGGCAAGACAACAAAGGATATACAAAGTTTTCCCACAAAGAATATCGCTCTGAAGAAATTCAATAGTTGAATGAGTAAAATGGAGGGAAAAGGCTTAGAAAGAGTATCATTATAGAAGAAGATGAAGAACTACGCATATACTCCTTGCAACACTCACCCTAAACTTTAACATTTAATATAATGCAATAGTCAGAAATGAATTTTATAATTTAAATTGTGTGCTGACTAAATATCAGGTTCATGATAATGTATTTCCTAGGTCTGTACTTTTACATTTAGCCATTATTAATTCCCCGCATAAATTCAAAGTGGAACATTGATAATAAGTGCCGTCCTCAGGTATTGACAGATCATAAGTGAAATCAGTTATATAAGTTCACCCAAAAAAGAAAGACAGTTGGAAAGACAATTTTTTTTTTTAATTATGTATATTTAATCTCTTTAATCGTGTTATAATTAAGGAATTACCGTTTTGGAACCATCTTTCTAGTGAAGTAGACAAAAAGTACATTACCTGTTTAAGAGGGATAGAATGAAAGAACAAAGCGTCATAAACATTACAATAAAAGGGAAAAAAAAACTCAGAATTGCACTGAAACTCAGAAAAGAAGTAGATGGGATGCATAATTTTGAGATGGTGCCGGTATGGATTCGAGACCAGGCTAGACACTCAAATGGTGGTCATTTTAAAAGCATAAACCGGTGGTGCATACGAATCGGTAGAAAGGGGTCGAATGTACACCATCAATCTGAGGTTGTTGGGATAATGTTGCCAACTGAAGGCTCTGTCTCTGGCTTCACTTAAGGGGAGGGCTCTCCGGATACTGTTTCTATACCACATTGTATTATCTATTATAGTAGAGGGTCCTATAGTTTTGTCGGGTTTTCTTTCTTATTATAATACTTTACTTCCTTATTTTCGTTTAATGATATCTCTGAGAAATAGTTATTCACTTTAGTACTTTTTTATAAGTTATATTATTTTCTATTTCATAACTCTCAATTATTTGTAATCGGAATTTGAAGATTTCATCATCAATAACACCTAAAAAGGACATTTAAAAAAGAAAAGAAAAAGGTTTTATAACATAAAAAGTTTTTAATCAGGTGATATTTTATATGGAAATACTCCAATCTTCCATCTAAGGGTAATAACATACCATATGATATTTTTTTAAACCAACAAACATACATTAAATTGTATTTATAGATTAAACGTTCAATTATTTACTTAGTAGTAAAATCCGCATTTAATCTTACAATTAGTTAACATATCAATTGTTTTGTTAAATTTTATTACGAGTTTTAAACGCCAGACAGGTTATTCATTCCAATAACAAAATGTAGTTTAGCCAACATTCATTTAAAATTATTGCAGCTATCAACATGAAAAGCACACTTTGACGTTAAGAATAATCAATTTATTACCAAAATAAATATGTTACTAGCTATTATATCACAACTGTCCAGTCACTTAGTATTTATTCTTGTTTTTATGTCTTGGCATTATCTACCTGAAGCTGGAAGGAGGAGATATTTTACATGTTAACGACCTCTTACCTATAATACTAGCCAGCGAGAGAAAAGCTGGATTTATTTCGGGGTTTGTTTTGTTGTTTGTTTGTTGGGGTTTATAGGCATAAAACCCTAGGGTCATCAATGCCTGTGTAGTTATATAATTAGGTTATATTATCACAGAAGATTAGGGTCAGGAAGGGTGCCACAAACAGAGGCGCGCCCCTCTCCCCCCAGCCCCCATCCGAACCCTAAGAAGCATAAAACCCTAAGAGCCCCCGGCCGCACCCGCCGAGCAGGAAATGTGCCGCGGCTTGCTTATTTATATGAATACATATTTTCTTCTATTTAAATTATATACAAAGCTTATAAGTAGGATGTGAATAAAAACCATTTACATTTCTACTACATGGAAAAGTCCAAATCCTCACAAGGTTCGGAGCATAACTAGCCCAAGCAGCCATGTCGCATTTCCCACCAAGCGGGACCGATCCGCCCCAACTCCAGGAAGCGCCCCTCTCCCCCCAGCCCCCATCCGAGCCCTAAGAAATTAAATAAATTTCCGAAAAGAAATAAAGAAGGAAATAAAATAAAAATAAATAGAAATACAAATTTAATAATAGTTATGAAAATCAATTAAAGTTTGTTCAACAGTTCATTTTCCTTTAATTTCCTTTAACTGATTTAACTTTAAATTCGTCATTGCCAAGAACGTCCGAGATAATTGTTGTAAGCCCTAATTTAGTTAGTTTTGGTATATAAAAGAAACATTCCTGAAATATGTGGTTAACTGTTAAAGAGCTATTTCAATGCTGACATTTAGGTGGTGGTTGTTTCATAATGATATGTAAATGGGTTAACTTTGTATATCCTAATCTCAATTTCTTTTTTTCTTTTTTTTATTAGTTATTAGAATAACTTGGGAACTTTTCACTAGTTCATGGTTTTAATTTTAGGTAGAAATGTTTTCTTGATAGTTTTGTAATATTTGACGATAATATTTATAATGAGGCTTGTTGAAAACAGAGCTTCGACCCCATCAAGTGCCTCACCTTCGAATCTAAAATGATATGGCTTAACCCTTTGGCTACGGCATAGTCTAGACACCTGTGGTGCCCCGTGTATGACCCGTACTTTTTACCCTTAGCAGTTTCGTTTTCATTATTTATTCTACAATTTCTATTTATATTTCCCATCCTCCTTTTCTCTTATATTTGATATTCAACTAGTTCCCGGCATTTCTCCAATAGATACTTTACCGGATTGATAAAAAAAAATCCACATCTAAAGAAGATTCTCCTTAAACTACAAAAGCAGAAAATATACAGAAGTATATGCAGGCAAAATTTCAGGTACACGGCAATAAAAAAGAGTTGAAGCAGGTACATAGTAACTTCGTGAAATTGAAGTGATATGCCGAAAATATAGTTGTATACCATCTATTTGCTTAAAGAGCTCTTCTAATGTAGAACTATAGAAATTTTACAAGTGAGTAGTTCTTGACATGTTATTTACATGATTTTTATCATTATTCTCAAATTTACTTGTTATATATTTTATGCAGTTGTAGATATCAATAAATAGTTTTACAAAGAAATGAACTATTGATTATTAAAGAAAATAGTAATGTTATTTATGGTCATCTGCACTAAAATATAATCAATTCCATTAATAAATTAAAACTCTTTCAGAGTTTACCGATTATTATTCATTTGAATTCAAATAAAAATTCAATCAACTGTGAAAAAATAATGAAGCCAATTAAGTACAAAAATAATTTTCAGTCGTTCTCTATAAATTCTGAAACATCTTTACTCCAACAATGTGTTAACAAACTCCAGTCGTTCTTAAGACAAAACTCTTTAGAAGGAAGGAAGCGGTTACTCCACCAGCGTGTTCCAGCACTTTTTATTCCCGGATCCCCTTGTGAACGGTAACAATGGCAGAAGTAAAGGGGAAAGGGCAGGAAGGAATAAATCATGGAAGGGCTTGAGAATCAGAATAAACTTCCCTGTAGCAAAAAAGAGTCAAACTAGAAATTTACTAAGATGGATAGTTTGTACTTTCAAGGTCTCCCCAACTTTCGTCTTTCTGGTGATTTAGGCCTTGCTTGTTGTTGTATTTACATTTATCTTTTGATCTGACTTTATATTAAACTTTATTGAGTAGTTATATAAATGTCAATCTTTTTGTACAAATCTGATCGCTTTTATTTCAGAAAAAATTGAGGAATGTGTATCTATTCGTGAATAGGATAAAATCAATATGACTAATAATCAGATATTTATTTTTAAAACTTTTTTAGAAATTTCTTTATATTATTCATAATTAAAACAAAGTAATAGTTTAAATAAACTATTATTATTTTCCGGCACTAGAATTAACAACATAATCTACTCTACAAACATTTGATGTACCCATTTTTTTCTTAAAATATACTGAATTATTTCCTTTATGATATATCCATCTCATCAACTATGAATTACATCAATAATACAATTTAGAAAGTCATTCTTTGAAAGTAGATTTTTTTTTTTTACAGACATTATTTTTATTTTCAATTTTTTAAACAAAACATATAACACTCTTTCCCAGAACTTACTGTTAGTACCTCAGTGTCCTCTTTCAGCCATTCTTTTTGTTACCTCTTGTGTAACCATTTCTTTGACTACCCTCTTTTCTTTCTAAACTATTAGCGCAGTACATTTATGAAAAAAAAAAAAAAAAAAAAAAAATCTGGTGCGATTTGTGAAGTATTTAAAATACCACTAAATTTTAGCATTTTTTAAATTTAGTATTTCACATGTATCTCGTAAACTATTTGTTAGAGCATATTTACATATTAGAGAACATTAATTTGTGACCATTTATTCCACCAGAGCAAACAGGCTTCCAGCGAGGTGTCGCGTGTGAACATCATTTGGCCAAACTTCAGGCGTACACCATCGAACAGATGCACTGGAACAAGGCCACGGCGCTTATCTCGCTGGATTGCACTCAAGCCTTTGATTGTGTCTCGCACCCCCTGCTGCTACACCGACTGGAGGAATACAGGCTTCCCACCGCGTCGTGCCGACTGGTCGGAAGCTATCTTAGCGGAAGATCATTTGTTGTGCGTTTCGGTGGGAGCCTGTCTTCGCCATTCCCCACCACCTGTGGTGTTCTTCAGGGGTCAGTGCTGGGACCGATCTTTTTCAACATCTTTACGGCGCCAGTCGTATCTATAAAGCACCCTGTGGCGGTGGTGGCTGCATACGCGGACGACGTCGCCGTCTACGCGTCCAGCCTCAACCCCGGCCGGGCCCTCAAGATGGCTGAGAGGGCAACCTCCACCATCGTTGTGGCGCTGAAGTCATTCGGCATCAAGGTGAACCCTAAAAAGACACCATAGCGATGTCTTTCTGTAAACGCGGCAAGTCCCAAAAACAGCCGAAAAGTTTTACAGTAGCCGGTATTGAACAAACCATTTCTAGCTCAATATTATACCTAGGAGTTAGCCTCGATAGGCACCTCACCTTTTCGACCAATTTCAAAAGCAGGATCAAGCCGGCCCGGGTGCGGACATACCGCCTCCATTACCTCCTAACCTCTCCTCAGATATCCCTCAGACTTAAACTCCAAATCTATAAATACATTATCCGACCCACCCTCCTCCACTGCTGCATCATATGTACACAAGTACACTTCGCGCCCTTCAGACTTTCCAGAACTCCGTCCTTCGGCGAATCGTCCGCGGCACCCGCCTGGAGAGGGCCAAAAATACTCGGATCCTCGAGTAGCTGAGGTTGCCTACGATCCCGGCTTACATCGGTCGCCGGCACGTCAAGTTCTTGGACGGGCTGAGCTATTGCGCCAACCCTCTTTTCAGGGACATAGCCCCGCCTCCCAGGCCTGGAAGGTGGCAAGGCACAATCCCCTTAGCGGATATACTCGCTGACCACCATACGTAATACCATAAGGGGTACAGACATTACGGACTGACCTGATGACCACCATAGCCGGCAAAGTGTTTCCTCCACACTCGACACTTTAGTGGACCAATGTCCCTCCAGAGATGGAAGAGTAGAAGTTCGTCTTAAAATGCCGAAAGGCATTCCATTATCATAATTCCTTGTATGAATCAAATAATAAATAAAATCAGAGGCTTAAAAAAAAAAAAAAAAAAAAAAAAAAAAAAAAAAAAGTGACCATTTAAGTCAACTGCAGCTCCGTAGGTGAACCGAATATGGTGATACAGCTCTTCAAAAAATGGTGATTTTTCACAAGCGTTTCTTTATCATCAAGTTTTCGGACGCATAACAGACAAAAGTTGTGGTTTTCCTAATATATAATCAGAAAAAAATTTAAGAGAAAATGTAATAAGCTTTAATTTGAAACCAATACGGTGTCTGTAGGTGATATGTTTGTTTTGTTTTTTTCAGAAATGGGAAAAATGGTAATATGTGAATATTGAATTTGGCAGAAAAGTGATTTAACGCAATAGCTCAATATTTTATTTAATAAACGTGTATGGTCTAAAAAAAATCTAAAATAAAGTAGTTTTAAAAGTGTGAAAAAAATGATAGGACAACTCAAATAGTTAGTTAAAATATGTATATATACTTAGTAAAATGACAGTTAAACAAGTATATATATAACAACTAGCGCCCCCCCCCCCCCCCATCGCGGCTCTTAGAAGTGAAGAACTTAGATAATTTTAACTAATAATTGAAGTTTCATTTCTTTATCGATAAATATGTAGTATTGAAGTATGGAATTGAGCATTATTTCCTCAATGATATTTTCATGTATAAATAAAAGCATAATTTGACTTCTAATTTTTAATTATAATGTACGAGTTGGTAATCTAGATGGATAGAGACTATTAAGAAACTCTTGCAGATAATGGACCTCATTATCAGTGCTTACAACTAAGGGCCCATGAATCATATTTTTTTACACACAATATCAAAAAGGAAACGATCGATATTTTGTATTGGTTATAATTTTATTTGGCAGAAATAATTTTATGGATTTCATCTGGTTAGGTTCTAATGTCTAACCATAAAATTATATAATAGTGGGGCGAATCACGCTTCTGACATTCAATATTGTGCATTTAAATTATGATTATAGTACTTCTAAACATTCCTAGAACTATAAATACGATATTACGGAATATTAACCAAATATCAATTTTCTAATTTCACCGGGATCCATAAGTCGCACCACATATTTAAATCTTTTTTAATAATTTAATTAAATTGAAGTAAATTTTAATATCAATTTCTAGCTGTATATAACAACTTATATCTGTAACCTCTCTTGAATGAAGCTTTAAAACATTGTAAAAATTTAAAATGTAAAATGTAAAAATTTGGTACAGATTGGTTCAGTAGTTTTTGCGGTAAGTAGTAAATGCATGTAAGCCAAAGTTCTTCAGAAATAGGAAAAGATTGAAAAATGAGAAGATTGGATTTGGAGATAATTGTGCTTATATCAGAGCATCCTGCGGGTTCAAGTCAAAAGTACATCTTTTTAAATATAGAAAGATTGTATATATTAATAAAATTGAAAAAAAAAATGAGTAGGGAGGTTTCTGAATAGTTATTCACAAACATGTAAAATTAGTCATACAATTTTTCTAAATCCGAAATTCTGATATTATCTTAAATCACCGTACATTTTGCACATCTTTTTGTTTTGTCTAGGTTTATAAACTCATTTTTGCTTTTTGTGGTCATTAGAAACCTTTACTCTGCACACTACTATAATCAATACATAAGGGAACTCGATGACCGAGTGAGTTGGGGCGTGGGTCTCAGCGCGCTTGTAACCAGGTCGTGTGTTCGAATCCCAGCTGGGCGAACAGACGAATAAATCTTGACCTTCCCACCAAGGCTAGAATAGGTTGGTAACCGGTAGGACAACCCGTCCTTCCTCCCCTAGTTGGTGTACATAAGGACGTTAAGCCCAAAAAAACAACAACAATAATACATGGAAGACAAAATGTTTGCGGGTTACCAACAAAATGTTGTCATATATCAAAGTTTTTTTTTAGTCCATCTCTAGGTAGCTCCTAGTCAATCAATTTCTTTATTTGTTTCTATTAATATTTTGCTTATAATCTAAACTAAAGTTGGTAGTTTCAATCTTAAGATGCTAAAACTACCATTAATAGATTTAACAAGTAATTAATACATATCGAGTCTATTGAAATTTATCATGTCCTACAGTATAAACTAGTGGGTTCTATATCGTAGGAGAGGGAACAAAACAAAACTAACATCAAAACAGAGCCACCTGCCATATCCATAAATATGTTAGTATGTGCTCGGCATAGTGAGCGCTCGCCCACACACGGAAAACCTTTCACACTGACATAAATACACAATCATTTGGATGTTTACTTTCGTGAGCCATTCTGTCTTGTAATAGTTTATAGTCAACAAGTTAATTGTCTGCGTGGGTTTTTGGTTCAACAGGGTAGGCAACCTCGTCAATGATCTATGGGTCCTTTCAGGGGAATCTCTTCCTCTAATAACCTTATTATATCCTGGGTTATATTTTATATTTAAAATTATATATCTATAAAATTATTACAATCTTTAGTACAAATATGTAATAATGGAAGTTATTAGGTCGGTGCATTTTTTCGGCTAAAGGAACACTCATTTGAATCAACAGAAAACAGCTGTAATGATTTGTCTGTTCATACTAACTGTACTTAGCAAAAAAATTCATTTGATAAAAATCATTTATTACAATTAGAATTGATGATTTATTAGCTACTTCTATTGGATTTTTTTATTCTAAGACTAAAATTTATCAATCTCAATTGTATTGATCCTTCGATACATCATGAGCACCTCAAATGCTTGGAGTTCTACACATGGATAGTTTCTTTACAAGTTGCTGTTTTGTCAGGATGTTTTGCCTCTCAGCGTGGGGGTACTTCCAGCTATTTATGCCATGCCTCCCTGTTCCGTGCAAGATTTTTCATTTCTCCTATAGTCTTTCCTCTACGCCTCCCTATTCATTCTATATGGTGGATATAGGAGGTTCTTGGCCTTCCTCTTAGTCTTTTTCTCACCAGTTTCACTTCCACAGTGTTTATTGGGTCTCTGTGGTTTTTCATACGACAGGCATGTCCGTACCACCTCAACTGTCTCTTCTCCAGAGTCTCCCTCACCGGGCAAATTTTCAGGTGCCCTTTCCTGTCGTTCCGGGCACAGTCTCTTCGTGTCTTCCCTGCAATCCTTCTAAGAAATTTCATTTCAGCTGCAGTAACACGACCTTGCAGCCTCTCATTCAGAACGCAGCTATCCGCTCCATAGAGAAGTACTGGTAAGAAAGCATACTTGAATAGTGGAGCTTTGTATCTTTTCCTACCTCTCTTTTCCCCATTACAGAATTCCAGTTCTGGTAGTACATAGAATTCGCCTTAGAAATTCTGCTTGACATATTTATCGCACTCTTAATTCAAAACATAAGCTGATGTGTCAAAGGATTACAACTTTAATAAACTAAAGTCCTAAAAAAAATGTTTAAAATTTAGAATACATATCAGACTTAAAAGACAAGAGATGGCTAGTCGTGTCCGATAACTCCAACATTTACTAGACAAGTGTTCAAACAGTACATAACTGTACGTATGAGAAAATTAGAGAACCGAGATGGACAAGATTTTTATAAGACAGGATTTTATTTCTGTAATTTTAAACATATTCTTGATGAATGGAGAACATTTCTTTACTTGTCAGTACAATTAAACAAAATAATTTGTAAGTTACTTTTATATATAAGATAATGTATTTTGTCGGTTCTTCTGTGTAAGTCGTCATACATAAGAAATTCTGAACCACCAATGACGCTTATAGTATGATCGCATGCAGTAAATCGCATTATATATTAAATTCTGTTCCATACAACTCAATTCAGTAAATCAGATTCAATGAGGAGGTTGATAATCAATGTGTGACACCTAACACCTGCCTCTAAATTATTCCATATAGGGCAATTACAGGTAGATGAAGCCCCTTCAACTACAATAGAGCTGAGGTCCAATTGAACAACCACGTTAATAATCGATCGACGTAGCCATTAGTGCATCTCCACGGCCTAAATACATAGCGAACGAGTGTGCGCTCAAGTGAGGAGTGCGATGTCAGGGCGGCTAGATTACAGCGGTCATTTGTCGGATGGCAACAGATGTCTACTTAGGCCAGCATTGACTTGCATTGGTCGCTATTTGCATATGGGATTACAGGCTGTTGAGGACGGTAAACCTAGAGTTCTAGACCCGCTCCGGCATAGTGGAAGGCTGGAACGTCTTAAAATATCATTAGATCGGGCAAGAATCTTATCTAGAATAGAGCCAAGTCGAATCTCGAATTCATTTTAACGGATGATATATTCCTTCTTTTTTTTTTTAATCTGAATTTTGACGAATATATCTGCTAATCGTAGCAATAGAAATTATAAAATAGACAAAAATTACAAAACAAAAAGTAAATGAATAAATTAATACTTCTTCTTCATTCTCTTCCTCTTCGAAAAAATATTGGAGTGGAGGGGCCTCGCTGGATCCAGCCCTCTCGGTCCCTTCACAGCAGCTTCATTTCAACAAAGGCTTTATTTCTATTGCCACCAATCCTCAGATTGTATAGTCTCATAGAAGATCCTTCGCCGACCGCGTGTTCTTTTACTTGTAGCTATAGCTTCCATTATCTTTCTAGGTTCTCTCACTTCTTCCATCCGAAATACATGTCAGAACCATGTAGGTTGTCCGTTTTTTATGATTTTTTTCAATGGAATTTATTATGTGAGTATCTCGTCAAAGTAAAATCAAAGTACTTTATTCGATCGGGGTATTGAAATCTTATTTATGAAGACTGTTGGGCAATAATATAGCGAAGAATCAAATCTGTAACAAACGCTATTCAATTTAATTTCGTGGGGTGATGATATCCGTGCCTTGTTAGATGGTGGGATGATTTTAGATTTTGTTTTTATTTGTAAAGAATAAACATAAATTAATAATAATAACTAGTGCATTTTCAAGTTATTTATCGAGAGACTCAGCTTGCAATGATTCATTGTTCTTGTTGAACACATTTATTTTACAGTAAGGATACTGTTTTTCACTATATCAATTCTTCTTATTATTATGTTAGAAGAATTAACCATCAAGCGATGGCTTTCACCTAGTCAAATTCCATTGTCTGTTTATATTCAATAGTGTGTTTCGCTATTGCAGAAAACTAGGTTCAGAAATTCTTGACGCCCCTTTTGTCTTTGTATGGCGAGTTAGCATTTTCCTGCAGGTCTGACCTACATATCTGCCACCTATAGTACTTGAATGTGAGTGTAATTGATCCATCAGTATATCAACCAAGCAATCTTTGACTGATTTTTCATTGCTGCATTTAATTTCTACTAGAACCTAACAGAATTTTATTTGGCTTTACAGGAACAAAGCTACTCCTACATACTAGTAATCACATAGTAGAAACGTGCCTAGTCAAATACTTTTACATATACAAATTATCATTGAGGATACTATACACTTCTACGCTTCGTTTTTACATTATTGAAAATCCGAAAAAGGGAGCCGATAAGAGCTGGATAACGACTCTGATGATCACCTCTCGCCCACCAGGATCCACAGATTTGGTTGAGCTCTTCGATCAGAGAGCGTTTAAAACTTGTTCCATTCTTAATGCGTAGACATCAGTTCCAAAAGTTGGAACTCGTGGTTTAGCAGTAACTGCTATTAATTCCTATAATGTCCGAAGAAAGTTGAGACTCAGTGTCGATGAGGAAAATTGCGAATTACGTTTTACTTCCAGATTAATCGTAACGAAGTAGAAATATTTTATAGTAATAGTGAGTCAGACCTATTGCGAAATAAGTGTTGCTAAATTATTCAAATTCACAACGTAATGTGAGATTCACATCTTATAGTTTGTATTATTTTAGTTTTTTAACCAAATTCTTACATATAGTAATGACATGTATTCCTTAAAAAATCTCTCTGTTAAATATGCCATTACTACGACAAGTAATGAGTTTTAATGATGAATACTGATTAACGCTATACCCTTAACGGATGTGTGTTCCTAACGCGTTACGGTTTCCCTCCGCTTTACATTCTGCCCTCCTATTTACATTAACAATATTCCGTAACCCATAGCTGACCCAGTACGGTATCTTGGCTTCTACTTAGACAAAAGACTTACATGGAACCCTCACATTCTACTCGAAAGACAAGAACTTATCAGATGCTTCAGCCAATAGTATAGACTACTAAATGGACATCTCATCTTTCCATTGAAAACAAACTAATACAAAACCATCATTAACCCTGTTTGAACATATGGCCGTGAACTGTGGGGGTCAGCGAAAAATTCGAATATCAAACGCATCCTATCCTTCCAATCCAAAATCCTCCGAACTATAGAGAATGCTCCTTACTATCATTCCAACAAAACCCTACACAATGATCTCAATATACCAATTGTACTCGATCTCACACCCTTTAAATTTTCGAAATGATATCATAAGCTTTCCTTTTATCTTAACCCTCTAGCTCAATCATTATCCAGTTACACACATCCTGATAACCCCCCTCGCAGACTAAAACGGCATTGGTCCCGAGTCTTTTGTAAAATGTATTTATATTGGAGTTCTAGCAATGGCCGCTATATTACATTTACTCAGGGCATGAGTGGATGCCCTGAATAAATGTACTATTATTTATACATATTTAATATTACCGTTTTTTAAATTTTACTATTTTATTTTATATATACATATTTATTTAATTTATATATTTCACCTATATGTATATTGTTTATGTATGGCATAGTTCTTTTCAGTTCTCTTTTTTTTATTCACCTTTTTTTTTTATTTTTATCATTATAAATAATGTTTAAATGTAATCATAAAGCCATCTATATTAACCGTTGCCCACATTTGTGGCAGATTGTAATAATTACTCAATAAAAGGTTTATAAATTAACTATTTTATATATATATACACACACACACACACACACACACACACACACACACACACACACATATATATATATAAATTATTTTATATATTATATTAAGTATATAAATCTATACTTAATTACATTTTATATAAATTATTACTTATGACATAATCAGTTAGTTGAATGATCCTCCTCTCTACCATTTAAAAGATATTAAGGTAGGTATTGGCAAAATCGGTTTTTGAACATCTTCAGGGAAGAATATTAAAAAAAAAAAAAAGTTATATTGAAATAAGGAGACAACTTATGAGCAAATAAATACACCCCCACAAAAATAAAGGATAATTCTAAAATCAGGGAATTAAATAATTAGGGACGAAGTACTGCGGGATCTTTTCTTTCATTCACCTCTGACGGTTTATCATCAAGTTATCAGGGAAAGAGGTTTTTATTTTACTTTAGAAAATTAAAAAATAAAAACTAATTAATATTTTAACACTATAAAAGCAAAAAAGGAAACATACTCCCATTGGTAGAATTAAGGCAATGTTACCTTAAAATAAACTAATCAAACTTATAGAAGATATTATTAATATCCTTAACTGAAATAACTGAAAGATAATAGTTAATTGGACTTCTTTTTCTAACAATAAATTTAATAGTTCAGGGTTATTTAATTTCTATTGTTTGTTAAATTTACTATGCTTGTGTAAATAACTTTTAGTCTACCAGTAAATTAACAATGCCCTATTTCGACCTAGGCATTAAAACAGTTCCCTCATCCATCACCAGTGACCTAATCGTTCATCCGCAGCCAGGTGTCCACCACTTCCCATCTCTACCTTTTCGTGTCCACTAAGGATCTAGATAGCCACTTCTCACAACCTTTTTTAAGAGGTTTGATTACTATAAGAAAAACTGTCTTAAAAATGTATGTCTTATCTCATGTCAGTTCAAAGTATATATATATTTTATATACTATGTTATGTGGGCAGAATGTAATATTTACTCATAATTAGCAGTTTTACAAAAGTGTTGAATTGTAGAAGAACTCTAATCCAGATTCTTCTCAACTTTATCTAGTTTTATTATTAGATATTTGTTAAAAAATATTACGAAAATTAATTTCAACTACATTCATCTTGAATGTACTACAACTAGTACAGTAAAAAAGTCAGATTGCACTTATTAAAGCTTTCAGTAACTGAACTTGAAAATTTGATTAAGAAATTAATTATATAATAAACAATAAACCTGTATCACTTTCAACTCATGAAGGGTCATGGGTTAGGTACTTACGTAGGATGTACTGTTTCTATGCCAACAGTAGTAATTGTAGGAGATTTGGCCAGAATACTCGCTAAACCGCCAGGTTTTCTCAACAATTAAGGGTGCCCTCGTTAACGAGGTTGGGTGTGCCCCAACAAGGTCACTCGACATCGGTGAGTTGATCCACGAATGAAATGTATATACGATACGATGTATAATTGGTATAATGGGAAGGGATATTGTACTACATAATATGCCGCAGCAGAACATGACAAATTAAAGCAATATTTAGAATTAGAAAAAAAAAAAAAAAAAATGATATATATCAACATGAGAAATAAGAATATTTTTTTCCCAGGTAGAAAATAAAAATTAATTAATCATTGGGCTTCACTTACAATTGCCTATAGCTATATCGATGTATGAACATCAGGAACAGAAGTGTAGGGGACCGAAAAATATCGAAACATCAAAGTTATACAATCCTTTCAATCCACGATCCTGAGAACCATAATTAAAAGTTATGTGTCGTTACAGAAAATCTTCGATTCTTGATACCGGTACTGATTACGAAAATCGATTTCACAAAATTTCTATAACAAATAATAATCCACGTAAGGGCTAAAAAATTCAAACCAAATCTGTTTAAAAAAGCAATAACTATCCAAGGAATGAATTAGTAAACAGAAAAAAACAACACTTATTATCCATGATATATACAATGTAAGTGAATTAGAATTCTCCCTACATATGAAAAAAAAAATCCTTTTTACAAATTATTATTTAAGAAGATGAACATTCCAAGGATTTTATATTTAATTTATTACTTAACCTATTTACGGCCAACGTTGTGAAAACGCAACACTAACTTTATTTTTTATTATTTTTTTTTATTATAATATCAATTATTGTGATGCATGATAATAGGAAGACTAGTATTATGAGAATATTGAGACTGATGGGATCCGTTCTGGTGAAGGTGCAGGACTTCAAATATCTAGGTGCCTGGATCAACGAAAGCGGTTGTATCGATGGAGAGGTATCGCAAAGGCTGGGAGCAACTGGTAGATTGTTCAACGCAGTCCGGAAAGGTTTTCTCAATAAAAGAGAGGTGACGAAGATGATGAAGATATCCATCAACAAGTCTTCGTTCCTGCCCTATCTTACTCCTCCAAATCATGGACTCTTACCTCAAAACACAAAGGGCCGATCCAGACAAAGGAAACGAGATACCTAAGAAAGGTTTAAGGAAGGACCATGAGAGATAGGATCCGTAACTCTACAATAAGATCGAACCTCGAAAGATGGTTTGGTCACCTCCTGAGTATGAGCACGCAGATAACGGCCAGCATAACGTTATAACGTTTGAGACGAGAGTAGAAGGAAGAAGACCAAGAGGAAGACCAAGGATCACCTGGGAGGTAGGCGTGTGGGAGGCGTTCAGGAAGCGAGGGCTGGACTGGAGTAGGAGGAGAGAATTGGTTCATGAAAGGGACACTTGGGTCAAGCTCTATAGAAGGAATCCCCACACTGCACAGTGGTAGAGATGGAAAGATTATGATAATGATCAATTATTATTTTCTTAATAATTACAGTATACAACCGTTTATGATGTTTTTAATTTGTGTTGAACCCAACGACAAAATATTTTGACATTGTTTATTTTTAAATTAATCTTTAAAAATTTCATTTTTTTAATGCTTTTTCAAAATACCATACAAAATAGAGAAAAATTGATATAATAATATAATGATAAATTTATTATGCATAGTAATTATAAATAAGAGAATATTGAAAAACAACTTTTTTTATGCTTTTATTTAGTCTTACTGAAGAAAAAATACCGTTTTTTGAGCTGGATCGGTGTATAGTAATTTCATAATCAACATAAAACTATCGCCAAAGTCAGCAGTCAATCGATCGGTTCCCAAGAATCGACTTTATGACATCGATTTCTTTCCTGAGAATCAGTGGAATCGATAATCGACATTTGGAATCGACACATCGCTAATAACTAATATCCCTTGCTATTTCTCCAAAAAAACTTTACATCATGATCTTAATATCCTTTATAACTACTAGAAATTTTTGGTTTGGGATGGTTAGACTTATACAGTTTCAAAGATTTCTGTAATCCCCTTTCTTTGTAATACTACCAGTGGCTTCAACATCATTTTGAAATTCGACTAAATTTATTCTCGCAATGGATAACTTCACCTCCCATGTTAGGAACTTTAATGTTACCAACTAAAGCGCTCTCACTTTGCCTCCACTGCCTCATGAAGTGATTCAGTGAGAAACAAGCTTAAGGAACTGAAATCTTATTTATTAACTCCATAAATGATTGAGAGAGGGAAGTATGTTTGGTGTTCCTCAGCCTGAGTGTAAATATTGTAAATAAGCATGTGTTTTTTATCTTTGATTTTTATCTATTTACTATTTTTTTTTCAATTATTATTTTATTGTATTCTTAGATATAAGTCTTTCTATTATTATTTTTTTGATTTGCATGTGAATGAGGAATAAATGTTAACCTTGTTGTAATATTACTAATTAAAATAATTTTATGAAATTGTAATATTTATCAAAATAAATGTGTTCTATTTGTAAAAATAAATAAATATATAATCACTGATCTGCATGTTGTCATTACATTTAATCAATATTAATTAGTGTTAAATTTAAATCTAAAACTGCTACCAATGGGTAGTTGCTTCAAAAGCATTGTCATTTTATTATTTTTGTCATTATCACATTTACTGGATGTATGTTTTTATGTACAGTTGTAAATTTCAATAAATAGATATAAAAAAAATAAAAAAATCTCAGTTTTTTTTAGAATTAATAGGGAGAATTTGATGTGAAAAATGGACCAATCCCTTCAAATATGAGTTTAATTGGAAAAACTATTATGTGGCACTCAACGTTGAAAGTATCTTTTTAAAGATACTGAGTTTCTGAATATTATTAAAACTCAATACCCAAAAAAAGCTGTTTTCCAACTTAATGCCTGTTCTATGGAGACAAATCACCCGAAGCTGGTTCATTAATTTTTTCTCTCTTTTTTGTGGAGTTATAAATTATAGTAGCAATTTGAAAGATGGTTCGCCCTTCAAGGGCAGGACTTGAGCCGAGGTCATCTGGACGGAATATCAAAAACAGTATTTTCTTTATTTATTTTTTATAAAATAATTAATGGAGCAAAGTCTTACTTCTTTTTTTCAATGACAAGTAAAGAGATAATCCATCAGACCATCAGTTATACAAATCATTTAATCGAAGTAGAACAAAGGAGTAACGTCATTCAATTCAGTTTAGAGGTGAGAGGAAATTTATTTTACAGTGCTACCAAAACCCCTGCGATATGAATGGGGATTTCCATTAAAAAAGAAATCCGGCGTCAGCCTCATTTTTACAGGCTCAATTAATTAAATTTGTTTGCTTGTATTTTTTTTCTTACTTTACAGGTAATTCTTTTCCACTTTAAGAGAAGAAAGAGGCATTTTTACATATACCAACTATCAAACATGATAATTTCAAAGATTCATAGACTTATTCGACAAAAGGCCTGTTAATAACATTACTGGAACAAAAGACTTGATTAGCTACAAAGGGTAACAATAAATGTCATATGAATTTTTAACACCCAATGAAATTTTATAGAAGAAACGAGAAACTGAAATAAAATAATTTATCCAACATTACAAAGTTAAGCAATATTCACAAAAACTAGTGGATTGCTCTGACTGCAATCCCGTCGATGTTTCTACCAATGTATGAAGCTTTTGGAAGCACCTCTGACGTATTAATCTCAATAATCTTTCGCAGTTAAATCATTGTTTCTCCGAATGAGCAAAATGTCATTAGTACATTAAAAAAACTTGAATGAGACATTGACGAAAAATATTCATACAGGCCTACATAAAATTCCTAGGAGATAAATCACCTTTCCTTGTATCAGGCATACGTCTTTATATATATTATTGTACTTCTTGAAGACTAAAACATGATTTATATTTATTTATAAATTTTTAAATTTATTTCTATTTATGTCTACATAAATCATATTGAAATAATAAAATAATATAAACTGGTGGGTATTTATATAAATAATGCTGAACAGATGTCCAGACGTTCTCAATAAAACAGATTCTGCAACATCTTTTGAACTGAAGCATTTAAAATTTATGTTCTTAAAGTCATATTACCAATCATATTACTTATCGCTTTTGAGAGAGACATATTTTAAATTTGTTAATTAAAACATTTTTATTCTAAATAAAAAATAAATAAAGTGGGTAGCAGAGACAGGTTGTTTTTGCATTTCACTGCAAAATGTATTTGATCCTTGAAAAAAAAAAAAAAATAATAATGAACTTGTAATTTCAGTAAATGAACTCAAATTCAATAATTTACTCTAGAAACCTGATAGTGTGTTCTTTTGAGTGATCACCCAAGATTGTTGCTGTCTTCAATGGCTTTCAGTAAAATATCTAATAACAGAAATAATCCTATAGTGTTTAAATATTTTATACAGAAAAAAATGAAGGTTATTTCTAGCTAGCTATTGCTGACACTAAGACTTGAAGTATGACAGAGATGAGGGATGTCCTGAGAGGCTTCAAACAAGAGTAGAAGAGGCAAAAGGAATAGCTAGCATTCCCGAGGAATACCGACAAGCTCCCTCTTGCAAGGCTTAGAGGGCGAGTCCACAGTGTCAACTTACACACTCTTAATATTTTCTAACCATAATTTTGTGTTGTAATTAAGCAAAGCATGAAATGAATGAATTGTTAACTATATTTAACATGTTAACTTTATTTATTAATCGAAGAGCTGACTATGATCATGATAATTAGAAAAAGAAAATGGTATAGGTGATAGCGGGTCACACAGTTTCAACAATATTAAGGTTTGGGCAGAAATAAGAACATATAAAATATAATTAACTGGAACGAAGTAAGTAAAAGAAAATCTTTCAATAAACAGTACTAGGACCAATCAAAATAATGTTAGTGCGCGGTACCTCCCCTTATGAACTTTACGACTTTAAATTGAGTTTCAAAGTATTTGTAGGAAAATAATGCTTTCAACAAAACAATAAACTACAGTTCCTAAAAGTAATAAGGATTATGATTCAGCTTACAATGTTTCTTAGAACTCGATGGCCGAGCGAGTTGGGGCGAGGATCTCAGCGCGCTCGGTACTGAAGGTTGAAGGTTCGAATCCCATCTAGGTGGGTTAAAATTTATTTCGTGGCCATCCACAAAATGAATCTTGACCTTCCCACCATGGCTAGATAAGGTTGTTAACCTGTAGGATAACCCGTCCTTCCTGCCCTAGTTGGTGGAATCCATCAGGACGTTATGCCCAAATAAACAACAACAACATATCTCATGGAAATAGTGGCATAAACCACATGTGTAAAAACAAAAAAAAACTATAACTGAAGTATACAACATCAAGGATGGGAGTATAACGGAATAGGTGAGGATTTGCGAGTGGTAGGGGGGTACGTGGGTTTACCCATATCGTATTCCCGGTTTTTACTGGTACATGAAAATATCGAAAATTCCATCGTTTGTTATTAACAGGGAAAAACATTGATGTGCCTAATCCTTAATGTTTCATGTTTAATAAATAATATTAATGTGAATATAAACCAAGTATGGATTTAGGTAAAAACCAGGAAAATCTCGAAAATTCTGAGTGTTGCAATACTTTTAACAGAGAGTTTATATTGTAATAAGCATTAGGCTTCAGAATCACAAGGTAAATTAAATGTTTTCAATAAAATAATCTAGAAATTAGCGTGTATTGAATCTTTAAATCCATTTGAAAAAAAAAAAAAAAAAAAAAAAATGCTGCGAACATTCAGATACAAGTTTTCTTTTCTGAACCAAGCACAGAATATCTACCTCATTGCAAAGGATGGAAGATACCTTCAGTTTAATATTACGATTATAAAATAAATTTAAAACATGAGTTCGTGACATTATTGCTAAAACTGTCTCCAAAGAATATTGGGTTTTGGTCTGAATGGGGTTAGGGTGGTCGGGAGGGGGGTTGAGGGAGGAGGAGGTATTGGCGTGTCTCCATAAAGGGACATAAATCTCGGAGGACTCCTTCTCCGTGACTGAATATTACCCAGGCGGTGCCCAACAACTATTTCTCGAAATAACTTTCGATGGTCGATTAATTCTCTCTCCAATTCCTCCCGCTTCATCTACATCGCCTTCTTCCAGTTGTTAGTCGACGGGGGCCAAAAAAAAACAAAAAAAACAGAAAAAAACCGTTATAAAACTCAAATTAATACTTTCAACCCTGAGGGACAAAGTTCGCCATTAACAAGTTCCGCTTCGGGATTTGTCAGGCCGTTATAAAACTTCCCACAGCCATTTGTCAAGGGGATCATGGAGGCTGTGGATCAGCAGCAACTTTTAATTGACTAAGAAATAATAACCGCGAGGAGACCAGTCGGGCAAGGAAAATTTCAGTGAATAGGAATGAGCTGTATGATTTCTGAAAAAAAAAAAAAAAATGAAAACTAATATTCTAAAATGAACAATTATACTTACACATTCAACCCTTATAAACCCGTACAAACGTACATTTTTTTATACTTGTCTGGTGTAAAGTTTTTCTAACACTCAAAAGTGTAATATTTTGGCCACGCTCTAGCGCTGATGCCCAGATCGAAAAATTAACGACAGTTTAAAAATATTTTTGTTACATAATATTTGTTTCTAAGACCTAATATTTTGGAGCTATATTAGTGTGAATGAAAAAAAAAAAAATCACGGCTGAGACCCCTATTTTCTCTTAACTTTGATAATTTCTAATAATCATTTATGGTTAATGTAATTTAAGTAATTTGATCTTTTTAATTATAAATTGAAAATTGAAGAAAACAGTTGTTTATAGATAGACATATCATGATCTAATGTTTTTCCCAGTCAGGGAGAAATTAAGATTTTTTTATAAAATATTTTATTAAAATAATCATATAGCTAAACATCGAACTAATAGGACATTAGGGAAATGAATGAATAAATATAAATTATTCAGAATAAACATGTATTCAAAAGAATACTTGGGTCATTGCTTTCGAACCAAAAACCAACATATCCTTCCCTTCTAATTTAGTGCTTTAAGAAAACTTAGATTGTTTCCAGGCAGTGTTCTTGTTCAAATTTCTATTATTATTTATTTATTCTAGAGGTTTTTATTAAATAAAATATTTTTATTTTTAATTATATTGTACTTAAAAAAAAAAAAAAAAAAAAAAAAAAATATATATATATATATATATATATATATATATATATATATATATATATATATATATATTTATCGTAAATCTGCAACGGATTGGTAATATATATAAAGGACATTACAATCTGCCAAATTGCAATAAGTAGTACCACTATAAACCACTTGACAATATCGATGGATCTAGAGGAGCTCATCGGAGCGGATTTCCCGACACGATCTGTTGTGTTGATTAGCTATGAGCAGCACATATATTCATATTGGAGTGGAGGGCGTTTTCTTACATAACCAAATTTATTGGAAAATCCGCTTAGATACGCTGTGATCCGATTCGTCTGTAGTGTGTGCTTATAAGTTCATATTCATGACTAATTTAATAAGTATTAAGAAGGATGCATAACGGTTTTTTTTAAGTGAGATTACTTTTGTGTTATTCGGGCCTAAATCTTGATGCAGATCGTACGTGGCCATACTGTTGAGTCTATTACAATGGTTGGAATGAATTTAATTGAATCCATTGTTCATTTGCTACACTTCTTATAAACCGCCTCAAGGCTGACGACAAGGCAGTTCAATAACATTCGAACATTATATCATCACTAAAAGATTATTCCTACGCAGGCAATGTATAATAAGTGAGTATTATCAATGGATGATGTAGACCACTTACTTTAATTACAAGCTTGGTCTTGGACTATTTTAAGAGTAGCTAATTCAAAAACCTCTTAATCTGATCACTTGATAAAAAATAGTTTGGGTACATCGCTTAAACACTCTACTGAAAATGGCGTAATTTATTTATGTTTTTCCAATACCAACGAAGTAATTTTACAAAACATTCTAGGCAATAATTCGAAAAATCTGTATTTATAAAAAATATTTTCGATTAAATATTGTTTTCGGTTTTTTAACATAATAAAATAAAACCATAAAACTCTCTCCTGTAGGCTAAAAAATATAAAATGGATACCAAACACTCGCTCAAATCTTTTTTATTTCAGTTTCCTCTTTCAAGAAAGAAATCAAGATGAATTGATAACTTTCACTTATATTAAAAAATAATGGAATGAGATGATTTATAATGATGATTGTATTGTTGACTGTGAGTTGTAATTAAAGTGATGAAATAGTCAGGGGTGCAGTCAGGATGAATAAACACGTCAAGTTTTTCATTAAAAAACTTGACGTGTTTATTCATTCTGACCGCAACCCTGAGATGATTTACTGATAGGATGATAGACAAGAAATAAAAACTGAATTTTATTCATGTTGGGGCTGGGTGTCTCCTTTTACATTTGTTCTTTTCTGCTCTATTTTGTAATAATTATCGTGAAATTTTACCAGTAACTGGAAATGGAATTGAGAAGCACTTAATCATATGAAACCTTCCCTTATTCCACACTTGGGGAGGAGCAAAATACTTCATGCCCTCAGCTTATATCTATATATTGTAAACAAGTATGGATGTTTTTTTTATTTTATTTGTTAATTTATATTTTTACATCCCTAATTTTATGATTACTTTATTTTATTTTTGAATAAGAGATGCATTTGTACATTACATCTCCATTATTTATTAACATCAAGTATAGTAAACAGTGATATACAAAATAATAAATTAAATCAATAACACTGAAGATAACATATTCAAATTTGCTAGTATTAAATACAATAAGCTATGCACGAATATAGCTTTAAATTCCAGGCTTGGAATATCGTGAAATACAAGAAGTATTGATGATGTAAAAATGCCTATAATGCTGTTGACACACCCAATACATGCAACAAGGAGAGGAAAATCAAGCATATCGGAGGATTCTAAACACATTTTATTAACTGGTCGGCACAAGACTTGGAGGAGGCCAAAACATGGAACCGAGTTATATAAAAAATAAATTAAAATTACTGTGAAAAAAATAAATTAAAATTACTGAACATCTTCCTTTTATAATGCTACTAGCCAGTGTGAGTTACGTTCCAATATTTGGCATATGACAAATCCTTCTATATATAATAACTATTAATGAAATGTAATAATTCAATAATATTTTTTGGTGAATTCAATCAAACGGGTTATTTGCAGTCCTGAACACAAACCCGCTGTGGTGGTGCCCCAGGGGTAGACAAAAGACACCCTGAGAGCAACAGGTCGGGACCGGGAGAACAAATATTCAGATGAGAGCTGACCAAGAAAGGAGGGAGATTGATTGTGCGGCATTGACACAGTTCAGGATCCCCCTCCCCACCTCCTTCCATTGCAGAAATATTTCGGGAAGGGGCGACGATTTGTTACGACCGCTGATGGACCGTCTGTTTGAGTTGCATTTCTAGGTCACAGTCGACCTCTTAGCCGCCTCTTTGCAGGCCCTTACTAGGTTTACTCAACTGTCGCTCCTTTGTTTCTTCAGAAAATGTGTGTTACAGGGTTATCATCAAGACAAGTGGGAGCACCTAGCCCAAGGAATGTGTTAAGCTATATTACCGAGAATTAACTGCGCAATAGCAGTTACTTTTGCGTTCCTTCAACACTAACAATTATATACAGGGAGGGAGTCCCGAATTTAAATGGAAAAACTTCAGGAACTTATTGGGGACCGAAAAACTAAGACAAAAAGTCCTTTAGAGATTTGCTCGTTTTTGCTTAGTTTTAGAGAAAATCGCAAAAAAAGAAACAAAACAAAAATGTTACTGGTAGCGATTATCACCTTTCAAAGTTCGTATAAACAAAACCAGTTTTCATTTTTATACTTATTTATTTACATTTATATTTATGTTATGTTCTTTTTAATGTAAATATTTCTCAAAATGTCCTCTTGCACCAATGCAAGCATTACATCTAGCACTCACTTGATAAATTGCAGCTAAACATTGTTCTGATGAAATTTGGGGCACTGCATCTATGATTCGGTCACTTAATTGCTCTCTTGAGTTGATTGACACCGAATAAACTTTCTGGTTCAAGGTTCCCCATACGAAGGAATACATGGGTGTCATATCAGGTGATCTGGGTGGCCAAGGTACTACTCCTCCACGTCCAATCCATCGTTGTGGATAATTTATATCCAGCCAAGCTCGAGGAACGCTGCTATAATGAACTGGTCATCCATCGAGTTGGAACCACATTTCAATCCGCTGCTGTAAGGGAATGTCATCTGAATAATTACATAAGTCGTTCTCCAAAAAATGTGTAAATGTGATACCATTCAATCTTCCAGGTAAAAAATATGGTCCCTCCAGTAATCCGTTCCAAATTCCAAGCCAAACGTTAATAGAAAAATCATGCTGAAACCTATTCTCTCTAATAGCTCTGGGATTTTCAAGAGCCCATTCATGATAATTTCTTTGATTAACAATTCCTCCTCTTGTAAAGGTAGCTTCATCGGTCCATATAATTTTTAATGGAAATAAATTATCATCACGAATTTTGTCAAGAAACCAGTTACTAAAATTTAATCTCTTGACATAATCTTAAGGTTATAAATTCTGAACATTTTGAAGATGGTATGGGTAGCGATTATCACCTTTCAAAGTTCGCCATATTGCTTGCCACGATATTGCTAATGTAGCAGATGCTCTTCGGATGCTAGTCTAAGGATTGTTATCGAAGTGGCGTTGGGCACAATTTCTTCTCCGATAATCTGCTCTTATTGCTGCTTGGAATTGGTCGCCTTCATTACGTATTAAGAATGACCCCAGTCTCTCGTAGTCTATTAAAAGTTAACGAAAAGACTCGTCGATTAGGCACTCTTCTATTTGGAAATCGGCGCGCATACTCCCGCACCGCTTCTAAAGCATTACCGTTACAGAAACCATACACAAAAATCATATCAGCGTATTCAACATTAGAATATCTATGGCTGATGCTATTCACACAAAAATAGCTGAGTAACTGACTGAAGACTGATTTAGGAATTATAATCCTAGAAGGAAGCCAAAATGTAAACAAATAAAAGAATGTAAAGGATAACATTAGGTGTTTACATATCTCACTGCCTAGCCTGACGAACTTTGAAAGGTGATAATCGCTACCTGTAACATTTTTGTTTTGTTTCTGTTTTTGCGATTTTTTTCTAAAACTAAGCAAAAACAAGCAAATCTCTAAAGGACTTTTTGTCTTAGTTTTTCGGTCCCCTATAAGTTCCTGAAGTTTTGCCATTTAAATTCGGGACACCATGTATAGAGTTCTTCACGGCCACCATACGGCAAGCCGCTGAAACGGCCATACCGATTTTTGCCCTTTTCCACCTGCTTTGCGAACACCGCCAGACCACATTTTGACACTTATTGCTTTACACAATAAATGGAAGAATAAATGGTACAGGACCAGAGATCAGGAGATCAAATCAGTCGTCAGTTCTCTCACTACCCAAATCCGCAACCTCATGATACAATGGAGGACCACTCTTTGGCACGAGAAATGGAGGGCCACACACGGTGACCATAGAAAATTTTGTAGACTGTTGAAAACGTCTACTAGAAAGAGAACTTCTATGATGCTCCACGATGGTGACAAATAGCTTATAGCGGAGGAACAAGAATCGAAGTTCGTGGAACATTACGAAATGAACATAAAAAGGCGTACAGGGACCCCAATCGAAGCACCAGAAATTGAAGAGCCGGGTGACAACTATATGTTCGTATCCCCGAAACAGTTAAAGGTCATCCTTCGTCGTTCGAAGGGAAACAAAGCCCCTGGCCATGATGGGATACAAACAATATTGTAAATACAATTGCCTAGGAGAGGTATAGTCCACCTTACCATTCTTTACAATTCATGTCCCAGGCTACGGTACTTTCCAGAGGCATGGAAACTGGCCATTCTCTTTCCGCTTTTGAAACCCACGAAGACTGGCACTCAGGCAGCTGGTTACAGACCAGTAAGTTTACTTCCGCACTTAGGCAAATTTTTCGAAAAAATTATTCTAAATTATAAAAAAACTTTCTGTTCAGCAATTATTCCACCTGAGCAGATCGGTCTCTGCAGGAATCCGGATTCCAGGCCGGCCTCGAAACTACATGCGGAAGTAAGCCAACACATTGCTAAAAATGAAGTGACGGCAATGATATCAATTGACTCCACGGAGGCGTTCGACTCAGTGTCACTTGGGTTCCTATGTAAGATACTGCAGGACCACGAATTCCCGGAGCAGCTTTCAACTTTATTGTGTTCATTTCTTGATCAGCGTAAAATCAGGGTGCGAGTCAGCCAGGCATTATCCAAAGAAGTCCCTCTCACATGCGGTGTCCCTCAAGGGCCTGTGCTGTCCCCAGTATTGTTCTCAATATACACGGCTGAAACTGTTGGAGCTAGGTACAGAAAAGCGACTGTGGCGGCCTACGCCGATGAGATTGGTGTATATAGTAGTTCATTAAACGCCTTGAAGGCTCTTCGGCAGGCGGAGGAGGTTTGTAATGAAAAATTGGAAGGATTAAATATTGCAGTCAACCCCAAGAAGACTGACTGCATTATCTTCTCCTTCCAGAAAAATAAGCGTCCTCTTCCTAAAACCTATAAGGTAGCAGGAATCGCTAAGAGACCAGCAGGCAGTATAGTGTATCTGGGTGTCACTCTAGACGGGCACCTTATACTTTCAAGCCACTGCAACCGAAAACTTAAGTTGGTGAGAACAAAGTCTTACAGGCTAAATCACCTCCTGAGTTCACCAAACCGCTCGCACCGCCTCAAATTAATGATTTATAAATGTTTACTGAGACTTGCTTTCCTTTATGGAATCTTTGATGTTGGCAACATATCACAATCGACATCAAAAATACTCCAACAGTTTCAGAACTGGGTATTGAGACGAATCGTTCGACATACAACGTTACAAAGGACTAAAACTGACATATTACACAAAACACTAGACTTACCAAAGGTGTCAGAATACATTACAAGGAGGCATATCAAATTCTTTGATAGCCTCAATTACTCGACCAACCCACTATTCAACACATTAACGCCAGCTGAAAAACCACAGAGGTGGCAAAATTACGTCTAAACACTTAGACTTGACTAAGATGACTCATCAGACCCTCAACAGAATAGATCTAGATTTATTGTATTGCTGTACCTAATATAATTTTTTTACTTTAAACAAAACTCCCTTAAAATGCACCAAGTTCAGAAAAGGGGATGGATTTAAATTTTTGTGATTTTATTATAAATCAATAAAAATAAAAGGGGATTAGAAAAAAAACTCGAATACCATTCACTTGTCTCCCAACTCGCCTCACACACAATTCCCAATAAACTTCCAAGGCGTCTAAAAAGAAGATAGCCTCAGCAGCTACCTAGAATCATGTCCACTCCGATCTTGTTGAACAAATCACCTTAGGAAATCAAAAAAAGAGCGCTGTAGTAGATCATAATCAAATCGATCACACCTCTCAGCTCGGTCAATGAACCAAAAGGAACTCACTTCAAAGCAGTAGCTCGCTACTAACTTCTTCGACTAGGGATGCTGTAATCCCAAATTCAAAATAACTGTATTTAGCCATTTTCAAACATTATCTAATATTTAAATTAAAATTCATATCTCTATTGTTTCTTAACGTTTTCTTAATACCTCCATATCCTCACACATATCATATTTTCATATGTTTACCAAGAAAAACAAAAGAAAAATTGAGAAATCTCCATGTTTATTCAAATGATGTATTTGATGAAAAGTCTCTTTATCGACTTTCATAAGAACAAAATAGTTGCTGTAGAATCTCCAATGAATATCTTCAGTAATATGGATCAGAGATGACCCTTATGTTTCTCTAGGAATTATTCTTTTATTCGATAACATGAAAAAAACCTAATTGAATGAAGTCGGTAAAATAAATTAATTTAGTAAATTTTTAACAGGAATGAACAATATCTTTAAAAAAAAGTAGATTCGTTCATCTCTAGTATGATACACTGAAATTGTCTTATACTGAAGCACTACTTCTTTCTCTTTTTCCCTTCGTCACTGACAGTTTATTCCGCTTAAAAATAGTGATCCACTTCTGATAATTTCATGATTTGATCAACCATTTCTACATGTTGGTGTTTGATTTGTAAATTCAAAGTAATTAGTTTTGCCAAAAGTTATTTTTGCAAATCTACTTTTTTTTTTTTTCTAGTTTCTACATGCTATAATTATTTTCAACCTAACGACTTAGCAATATTTATGTAATACAAATGTATGTATGTATATCATATCTAAATATAAATAAATTAATACATATATAAAAAAAAGAATGAAATATTTGTTATATTTAAGTGAACAGGTGCTTAATGATGATCACACATATTTGACTCAAGATTAGCAGTGTACGAGTATGTTTGTAGAAGGGAAGGACTTGTAGTGACCACTTGTAGCCAACAGGAAGGGACACAATAAAAGGAAGAGAAGAAGAATATAAGGCTTAAAGGGAATAAGAGAGGGACACAATATGGAGCATAAACCTCTGCTGTCCCTAGGCTCCTTCGTTAATAAAATACACCAATCTTCTTTTTATTACTGTCTTCAACTTTGTTGTGGTATTAATTATCGTCAGTACACAGTTACTGCCTAGGCGTAATGACATTGAAGACAAAAAAAAAAAAAAGAAAAAGAAAAAACTAAATATGATTAGAAGATAAAAGAATAAC
Source organism: Euschistus heros (assembly GCA_003667255.2). NCBI lineage: Eukaryota > Metazoa > Arthropoda > Insecta > Hemiptera > Pentatomidae > Euschistus > Euschistus heros. The sequence goes on from RCWM02000093.1 coordinate 1,169,153, forward strand.
TTACATTAAATGGAAAATAGGCACTGAATAAGGATTATTAATAAGCAAGTATGAGCGAAAGATAAACGAAAATAAACAGGAATACCGTAAAAGGGGCTATTTTGAACAGGTTTTTCATATTTCGCAATGCAGCGCCATGGCGCACCATCGTTCTTGAGAATATTTTAAATTTTCTTGGACCAAATGATAGATAGCTACAAAACTTCCTGGATGAACAATTTCCCTATCTTCTATAAGAGGGAGGGGGCAGTCATTTTTTCTCATGTATTATTATTATACCATTATGATACCAAGTGCTCTTATTGCGATCGTACCACATTTATGTTTATTCACATTGTTGTTTAATCCATAAACGTATGGAACAAAGCGGAGGATGCTAGCACGCAAATTGAGCCCGTCAGAAGGATTTTCGCTTCTAAAGTAGCCACGCATGTTTAATGAAGGCCCCGTTTGTGGTATCAATTTAATACAAAGAGTCAGTGTTTGCGCATGCGTCAACTGTGAACTTCTACTTTTATATCGCTCTCTAATAACTATCCATTTTAGTGAGGTTTTTCTTAGTTTATCGTTAGTTAATGTTATCACTCCTAATCCCTTTCAGGCACTTAGTAGTACAGCAGCCGTCTTCGGCACCGCAGCCTCCTAAACCTCCTCCTATATTCGTACGTAATACAGGAAATTTTTCACTATTGTGTAACCACTTAAATAAAATTGTTGGCCCAGGAAAGTATTCATGTTTAAGCCGCACAAATGGCACCAACATCATGACTGATTCTTCTAATATCTAACGTAACATTGTTAAATATCTAACAGAAACTAAAGGTAATTTCCATACCTACCAACTAAAGGAAGAGAGGTCGCTTAGGGTGGTCGTAAGAAACCTCCATCCTACAACTCCCGTTGATATAATCAAGGAAGAATTATTGACCATGGGCTTCAAAGTAAGACAAGTCGCCAATGTGCAAAAAGACAGCCGGGAACACCCAGGAGAAGGTGGTAAAATACGATTGCTACTTTTCTTCGTTGACTTTGAACCATTACCAGGAGTTGAAAGATTAACGAAGTCACATCAATCTACTATACTAGAGTTCAGATTGAAAAACCATACCGTAAACGTGACATTATATATGTCATAACTGCCAGGCGTACGGCCACACAAAAACCTACTATCATCATATACCTAGATGTCTAAAATGTGGGCAGGTGCACAAATCTGAAAAATGCAAAAAAAAAAACGAGTGGTACCTGTAGTATGTGTCCTATGCCAGCAAGGGCACCCAGGATTTCATTTCATGACCTCCAACCACAACAATCGCTACCTCAATCTCAATATCAACAAACCATTCAACATACTTCATTACCATTAACCCAACCTAATCCACATACCTCATCAGATCCCCCCCCCAATTCCTTCTCCCACAATTACCTTAGATCTCACATCCTTATTTAACTCCTTTTTATCAAAACTAAAAACTGTTTTTACTTCACTGATATCACTCCTTACAAATGTTATTCCTCTGCTTATCCCTCTCCAAAAAAAACCCTTAAATGCCTCACACAAAACCCATATCCATTCTCCTTTGGAATGCGAATGGTATTCGTAACCAAACTAACATCCTTGATGCATGACAACGTTTCAATATATCACAATACCAAACTTACGGACACAGACCACCCTGACGGTAGAGCCCATGCCGGAACTGCTTTCATCATTCACCATTCCCTTTCTCACCACGTATTCCCTTTATCAGCAAATGAATTCCTACAATCCACAGCAGTTGTTATCAAAACCTTCTCCTTTTCCTTCACGATTGCAGTGGCCTACAGCCCCCAAATAAACCAATTTTCACATCCCAGTTCCACTCATTTTTTAATTCCTTAGGTCAACGCTTTCTCATTGGTGCTGACATCAATGCTAAGCACCAGCAATGGGGTTCAAGAACCACCAACTCACGTGGGCGAGCAGTCTGCACTTAATTCCCGAAGATCCTTTATTTTTCCCGGCACTCCAACTTATTGGCCCACAGATCCTAACTGAAACCACGACCTTCATGAACGAATGACTTCCTCATTCATTCAGGCTTCGGACCTCTTCATTACTCCATAGAACGCCTGGATGAACTTTCCTCTGATCACAGTCCTATAATTCTAATCCTTTCCTTCACTCCAATCACAAAACCTCCTCCTTCCTCATTCATAAGAGGGCTAGTAGACTGGAACCTTTTCCGAGAAATAATAACCGACAATATAGACCTCAAAGTATCCCTAAAAACCTTCCAGGACCTTGACAATGCTACTAATTCCTTCACAACCATGTTCCAGCAAGCAGCCTGGGCTGCATCCTCACCTCGTTCCCTTCCCAAATTTCGAAAGAAAAATCCTTTACCCCAAGATCTACTGGACCTTATCCAATCTAAACGCCATGCAAGAGCTATTTAGCAAAGAACCAGACATCCAGATGATCGAAAATCCTATAATTACCTTACCAAACTCCTTAAAAACAAATATGGCTACCTTTAGATCCAGATCCTATAATTCCTATCTTTCTTCACCCTCTCCTTCAGATAACTCCCTTTGAACCACTACTAGAAAAATCCTAAAATATCAACCCACCACCCATCCCCTCCGGCGTGAAGATGGTTCATGGGCGGCTTCTGACGAGATCAGATCCGAAGAATTGGGGGGGGGCGAGCTTGGATCGGGGTGTTCCCTGGAATGTTTGTAATATTTGTATATAGAGAATGAATGTAGTTATGATTCTTTCTTTTCTTTTTTAATTTTGATTTTAATTTTTTCTTTATTTTTTTTACTTATTAGTTCCAAAAATCATTATTTATTTTATATTATCATTTATTATATTCTATTTCTATCTCTTGTATATTTTATTTTATCTCTTGTATATGTATATATATTATTTTATTTCTTGTATTTTTAAAGGCTGTTTATTTTAATTTTCTTATCTTTGTATATATTGTGTGAATGAGTCTCTTTCATCAATATTACCCATTGCCCTTGAGTGAGGCAGCTTAAAATTATTCAAATAAAAATTATAAAGAGTAAGATCAACATTTCAAAACTGTTTGTTTTTTTTTTTGTTTTTTTTTGTTTTTTTTCTCTGCTTCACCTTTCTTTCATACTGTACTCTTCGAAAACCAACATCAAACGCACTAAACTGCCAACAGCCGGAAGAATCCTGCAGACTTGTCGAAATTCCTCAATCTAGCTGAAAGTAAGGTCATATAAAATACACGTTGTCTGCACATTGCCCGGATTTGTGCATTTGTGTGTTTGCGAAAGAAAATTTAGGAACTTACTAAATTAACAAACCTTTCTTCTTTTTTTTTTTTAAATTGAAGTCATACAAAACTGAAAACACAAGAGGCTGCACATCGATTTCGACTGCTCCAACACTTACTCGACAAACGTTCTAAACTCCCGATTCAATACAAAAACTTATTTATATGACCATTATCAGACCTATTTGGACTTATGGTATAGAGTCATGGGGTTCCACCAAACCATTTAATTCTTCCAGCATCCAATCACTCCATTACTAAATCATTTTAAACTTCCTTAAAACTTAACAGGCCAAGCATAGATATAGGTGAAGCGGTTGGCATCACTGGCAGCCCGTTCAGATTGACGCTATTATTTGAAAAAATAAATAAAGATAAGATATTTCCATACGTGCTCCTTACTTTATTACTAATGAACTGGTCCAGAATGACCTTCTAAATATTACAATGACATTCAAATCCACTTGTTTGTGAACTTGCTTCCCACCCGACTCTTGGCAATTCTCCGAGGCGTCTGAAAAGAAGATAGTCTCGGGATCTTCTTCTATTGTAGAACTTTACATTGGATAGTCCCTCTACAAGAATTGTAGATATGACATTACATCACTCGGTATTTTAAATACCGCATATTTACAGGATGTATTTTGGTAATACAGTTGTAAATTTCTATTAATAAATAATAACAGAAAAAAAAATGTGTAGTAATATTTTAAGCATTCAAAAATTATTGTTAAGATATGATTATCGAAGTATTGTCAAAATGACTTACAGATATTAGATTCGAATGTTCCGAAGTGATCTTATTAAATACTTCCTAGGAATTACCATTCTCTTTTCAGGAGGATTGAAGTTATAAAAGAAAATTCTTGATATAAAGTATTCCTCGGGTTGGTGAGACTAGGGATTAAAGGTACAGCGGGTAAATCCTTATCTCTTCTATCTTCCAGGCTGTAAAATTAAAGCCTCTTAGCTTAAGAAGTCGCTGTGAGAAGGGAACACCTGTCTTCCCAAGTTGAGGTAGCTTCTGACCCAATTCTCAGGCACGTACCTCCGCAAAGAGAACTGGCACTTCATAAGTGAGATATGCATTATATATATTTTTTTTTTTTTATTATTTTATTAATAGAAATCTACAACTGTATTACAAAACACATCTAGTAAATATGCGGTATATATGAGATATAATGACATAAATACAATTTGTAGAGGAACTACCCATTGGTAGTACTCTAATAAATATTTACAAAAGAAGATCACGAGGCCATCTTCTTTTCAGACGCCTCCGAGAATTGCCAGGAATGGAATGGGAAGCAAGTTGTGCAACAAGTGGATTTGGATGAGCAGTGAGTTTATTATGAAAGGAGAGGTATCTGGTTCGTGCCAAATCAGCGCCGTATGGGATAATAAGGTCATTGTGGATGATTTCATTTGTTACAAAGTAGGGAGCATTAAGAATTTTTCGAAGGATTTTCGATTGGAGTGATTGGATGCGGGAAGAATTCGATGGTTTGGTGGACCCTCCATTATATATTTGAAAAAAAAAAAAATATTAATTTTGTAATGAATATAATTTACTTGATTTATCTGTGAAATTGATTTCATAGCAATAACCTTTAATAGATTTAAATAATTCAGTTTCTTCATGAAATAAAAATCTAAATTAAAATGGAAATTTTTATTAATCAGTTTTTCATTTAATTTATTTTGGAATTATAAAGATCAATATAACTCACATCCAAAAAAAAAAAAAAAAAAAATAAATAAAATCATTAATTAAAAAATATTATTGATAATAATGATAATGATAACAAATGTTGAAAAGACACTAAACATTTAATGCACAATTATCTTTATCTTCCATATCAGTTCTTTTTAAATCGCCTTCGCTCTTATTTATCTGGAGCATAACGTTCCACTAAACATTGACTGATCAAATAGACCTCAATGTTTCTGTAAAAATTTCTTAAATTCCGAGGTGATATCGAAAAAGGTTTTTAAGACCCTAATGGAATCCAATCTAACAAGAAATGTGAAGAACTGTTACTTTATAAGGTATATTTTGGAATTTTAGGATAGCAACTGAGTTGAGTTGTTTTTAGTTATGGTTCATATTTTTTTTTAAGCTTATATCAAAATGTTGATTTATTTGCAGATAATATATATCTCCTGAATACGAGAGGTAGAAGTCCATATACGGCGATTCGATTGAGTTGTGCAAGTGCGAAAGGCACCGAATGGTGGGTAGGTTCGAGTTTTGAGAGATTGTTAGTAAGTGCTGAAACATGTATAAAGCACCCTGGGTCTATTTTTAGTAAGATTTTGAGAATAAAATTACTGAAAAAACCTCTGGTAGAGTGGTTAATAATAAATTTTTACCGTCTGCAGCTTCATTGTGCATTTTTCTTTGAGAATTGTTAGATGGCTTTCTCATGAGAGTCGCCTGTCCAGATTTAGTAAAAAAAACATGAATTTGTATGGCAATATTTCGGTTCCCACGAAAAATTCTGGTGAAGATGGAGAGTTACGGATTCTGCTAAAATCCATAAATTTTTTTTTACCTCTTTTAAAGTTTACTCATAGACTAGTTATACCGTCGGCAATAAGTAAAACTAACGGATATGAAAAATCACTCTTCTTTTTCCAGTTCGTTTACTATTGTTTTCTACAAGGTCTCACGGTAAAAGTTCGAATCTGATCTGCACTTAGAAAACCGAAATCAACAATGTCATTTTTACTAATTTCTAGAATTTTACCACATGTAGGTTTTGTAGAATACAACGTTAAACGAACGAAATAAAAAATACTTATTTTTTAAATTCGTTTGTTGTACATAGTGGCGACGATATATTCTATTGATATGGAGAAGAATATAATCAGGGATCCAGTCAAAGAGAAACATTACTGTTCCAGTAGAAATACTATAATGCGTACCAACGTTTCGACCTGCCTTGCAAAGGTCTTCTTCAGATCCACCGAAACACACTGCAGAGGAGACGAACGATGACTGATCCTCTTCAGTGTAAAATACATCATTTGTCCATTTATACTATCTAATAATATTACATAGACGTGGTGTTCCTCTTTGACTGCTTTCCTGATTATCTTCTTCTTCATTTATCTTACAGTCAACTATACTTTTATCATTTTATTGATATATTCCATTAGCTTGTGTTTCTTTCGAATATTTTCGAACTGTAGATAACTGCAGTAATGAACAGACGACAAAGGTTTTGTGCATCTGGTGAGGTTGGAGCCTAGTTCGGTGATTGCAGGGGCGAATAGTGTAGCACTCATTTAACATCCGTTTGGTATCCTGTTGATTTATGGAGATAAATACTTCCCAATGATGAATGAAGTTAATATTTCTGATACGAATCTCCGAAAATCTCCGAAACGCCTTGGATACATACAGGTGGAAAACTTAGGAAAAATTAAGGAGATGATCTAGTATTAAGTAAATTGGTGCACCAGCTTTACCTCTTTCTTAGATTACATTATATCGGACTGAGCAATTGATCAGATGAAGAAGGGCGGAAGAGATTCATGAGATAAATGACCATTTACAAAACCCTAACTTCTTGGACCATAAACTAGCAGCCGCCACCCTCAGTTTTATAGTTCCTCAAAACAAAGGATCAACAAGTTCAACGACAAACGACTCTTGAGTTTTCAAAGTTTTATTAAGTTCTCTATCCCCTCTCTGGATTATATGATTGTTGGTCGAGTATTTTCTTCAGTGATGAATTCAAAGTTTTATTTTTTTAATATATATCCACGAAAATAAATTTGTTTAACATTGGAATGAACATTTAAAATGAAATATGGTCATTAATAACACACAGAAATAAAAAAATATTAATGATTACAAGTTAGTGTGAAAATCCTTATAGAACTATAATATCAAAGCGCATATTTTACCATATCAAATGATTTGTTTAAAAATCATTGTTTGAGTGACTGAGTGATGCATTGCCGAATTGTAAGAATAAAAATATTTAGGTAAGAAAAATTTATGAAATATGCAAATTTATACAAGTATGCAGAACTCGTTAACCAGAGGCAAATACATAGTAAGTCATAGTAAGCTAATAGTTTTTATGTGTACCGAAATTTTGGACTACGTTCTAGTCATTTATCCGGCTAACATAAGTTATACAAGGAATAAAAATAGAATTTTCACTCATTTGCAAATTCATACACCAAATTTCTCTTCTTAGCGGAGAATAAGGGAGAGATAATAATACTATCTATAATTTTGATACATTACTATCTAAATATTTTACACATTGTTATTGTGTTTGGTTTTTTTTTAACTATACCTAATTTAAAATGAATTGTCAATTGTATTTATTTATTTTTATTAAAAATCTTATTTCTCAAGAAATGACTGCAACATTTAATGATTTAAAATGGTGATGTTTATTGATAAAATTTTTTTTGAATTGATATGCATGAGTATGGCCATAATAAATTATCCATTATTTGGGTCGTAACGAGAGGACGATAGTAAGTGGCCTCCATTTAAAAGTTTTTTTAACACTCAATATTAAGCTCCTGGAACTTTTATTAAATTTTCCAGACAAATGGCCTGTACTTTCCTGTCTATTAATATCAACTGTTGAGTGAAATTATTAATCTTCAACTAAAGCAACTGCCTTTTTTTTTTGCCTTTTTTATTGGATTAAATTAACAATTTTAACTACTAGATATATATTTTTGTGTTTGCTTAGTGCCACAAAATAACGGGTCTCTTGTATGGAATGATATAAAAAAAGATTGAAGAAACATCTAATGTTTAAGCGAATCAGGCTACTGAATTATAAATTCTGCAAATAAGTAATAAAACAAGACGAAATGCTGAGAACAACCATTTTTTTTTATGAACTATGAACTAAGTGAGATGGATTATGAACTATTGATATGTCAATAAAATATAACTTTTATCCATTGGTAGCTCTCCAATGAAAGTTTTACATTAAAAGGTGCTATATAATTCTTTTAAAGTAAATCGGTAACTAAATGGAAAGCACGTTGAGAAACAGATTTGCGTGTTTGTATTGTTTATTCTTTCCAATAATATAGAAAGTCCTATCTAAAATCTAAATTTTACAGGTTTCATGAAAAACGTACTCAAACTGGAGATAGGGCCAATATATATTTCAATATAACTCATCTATGAATAGGATTTAGAGCTTTCCAATTTTTTAAATAAGGCGCATTTTTTAAGCCAGACTCCAGATTGCTAAAATAATCTTCTTTTTTTAATTTGTTTATATATTTTTTTTTTATAAGATTTAAGGTCCCTTAACTTTTCAGGGCAGTATTGAGGTAGGTGATTTATTATGAGGATTAGGTATTCGTCCAAATCAAAAACATATGAGTGGGCGTTGAGGTTAGTTTGAATATAAGCGATTGTGATGTCATATGGGTAAGGTAATCCCTGGAATTACAACTTATTTGAAAACATTAATTCATGAAAGAAAATTAGAAAATAATAAATATTTTTATTCCAGAAGAATATACAGGGTAAGTACCTCTTAGTGTAAAAAAAAAAGAAGAAAAAATTGGATCAAAAATGTAGAAAATTGCCACAGACCTCACCTTTCTATTCCAATCCGTTGCAGACATACGATTAATCAAAGATTTTTTTCTTTGATCAAAGCTGCAATATCTCCATTTTTTGAAGTATTTTTCAAACTTTGACCTCGTTTTCGGATTTAGTATTAAATTTTTTATAAGACCATCTTGAATTTTACAATAATGTGACCTAAAGAACAGCTTGATCTTCACCTTATTTAGGGAAGTTACAATGTCTTATATTACTTCAACGCTCATTGTTTTTAGAAAAAAACTATCCGCAAAACGTCAAATCTCACAAAAACTTGCTGTTTCGATTTCATAGATAAATTTACTTTTGAAACCGATAAAGGTGTTCTCATTTGGCATACAAATCAGTTACTTGGAGTAAAAAGCAAAGACAAAAAATTATTGTTTAATAAAAAATAAAGGAAAGCTGTCAATAAAGTGACACGAAATCTGAGGATCTCATGTCATTGCATATATTTATTTATTATAATTATTTAGGAATTAGTTTATTAGATTCAGAAATGTAAGGTTTAAAACCCAATGATAATGAACATAGACCTACATTTTGCCGTTACCTTTTGAATGCAGATGGTATTGAAGAATACCACTTTTTGAGGAGAATTTTATGGACAGATGAGTCTGTTTTTACAGGGGAAGGCATTTCTACGTATCCATGTATATCGTTGGTTTATGGTTATGTGGCTCCATGGTGTTGGAAAAATATTTTACCGAACTTCAGGTGGAATATCGTGATGAAGTTGTGGTAGGATATTTTGTAAAAAATCTTAGTAATTCATTCATTCATCATTCAATCTGTTGGGTAAACTATGGTTTTTCAACACTATTCGACAGCAATACAAAGATGAATAACCCATCGATTCCCTTCATGGAAAGGAAACGATATACATGGATACGTAGAAATGCCTTCTCCTGTAAAAACAATGCCTCGTCCATAAAATTCATCTCAAAAAGTGGTATTCTTCAATACCATCTGCATTCAGAAGCTTACGGCAAAATTGAGGTCTATGTTCATTATCATTGGGTTTTAAACCTTACATTCCTGAATCTAATAAAATAATTCCTAAATAATTATAATAAATAAATATATGCAATAACATGAGATCCTCAGATTTGGTGTCACTTTATTGACAGTTTTCCTTTATTTTCTATTAAACAATAATTTTTTGTTTTTGCTTTTTACTCCAAGTAACTGATTTGTATGCCAAATGAGAACACCATGTTTTTTCGGTTTCAAAAGTAAATTTATATATGAAATCGAAACAGAATCATTACATTTGACATATCATTCGAATGCTGATTAAATTTGCAAGTTTTCGTGAGATTTGACGTTTTGCGGATAGTTTTTTTCGAAAAACAGTGAGCGTTGAAGTAATATGGTATAAGACATTGTAACTTTCCTAAATAAGGTGAAGATCAAGCTGTTGTTTAGGTCACAAGTTTGTAAAATTCAAGGTTACATGCACTCTGTTCTTATAAAAAATTTAATGTTAAATCCGAAAATGAGGTCAAATTTTGAAAAATATTTTTTAAAAATGGAGATATATTAGCTTTTAGGGTAAAAAAAGTGTTTCCTCAAAAAAGTCTTAGATTTATCTGTAACGGATTGGAATAAAAAGGTGAGGTTTGTGGCATTTTTATACATGTTTGATCTAGTTTTATCCAATTTTTTTTTTATTTTACACTAAGAGGTGCTCTTCGTGTATATCAAATTCCTCACTGTTCTACGCTTGATTTAGAATAAATTAGATTTTTTTAGAAGTAAATTGAAATTTTTTTAACATCTTAACAGAAAGTCGTAATTCACTTTACTGGCCCTCCATACTGAACGAGATTGTACCCGCTGAAGCCAGATTTGAGCCGATACTGCAGGTATTACAAGAAATACTAAAAATTACACGTAGCTAAAATGCTTGACCATTTGTTAGAAATGTGTAAAGAGAATCGATACTCTGAAAGAAGACGACTGTGAAAATATAGACTCATTTTTGATAAATCCCAATTACTTAGTCGTCGATCGAACATTTATTGATATATCTTGGTAATGTACAGGGATATTAGGGGAACTCATAAGCAGTTTTTTAAATACTAACCAATAATAAAGCAATTGAACGCTTAGGACTTTGTAAGTAATCGTAAGTTTGTAATGTACAAATGTACTTTCCAAGTACATTTTCTTCAGTAAGTACAAAAAATGTGTACTTAAAATTACATGGTTACATTTACAAAATAAATAAATTATTAAAATTACGGATAAAGTTATAATAACTACAGAAGTTAAAATGTCACTGGTAAAATATATTACATAATATTTTTGCTCCTACTGTTTATGTCTATGTTTGTTAATCCATTTATTTACTGTGGAAGTAATTTGGATTGAAAGGATAATTTACATTTTTCAAATGCTCATGCATTTTCAGAATAAAAAAAAAAAATATGATGAAAAAAAGTTTTTGCGCAAGGGGAGCCCTCTAAAATTTTGTATCATAGAAAGACAGTCTGTTACCTATCGAAATACGGCTGAAATTTGGTTCTTTTGGATCAGTTTTTGATTGCCTAGCCATAAACACAAGAGTTCATAATAAGTTGGTTAGACCAATATAGACATATAGATATGCATATGGATCCTTACTACTATCATGGCCAATAAGATGAAGATATTTTTAAAAATATTAAGAAGGATCAATGGCCCAAGATCTATGCCATTCATTGCAAAAACAATCACTGGAGATATCGCACAGACAGTGAAATATAAGCGTTATATGAAGATATAAATGTGCTACAATGGTTATCAATACGGATAGTTAGGAAAGCCTAGCTCCACTCAGGGCTGTATTGCAGCCTTGAAGGATCAGTTTGGTAAGAAAGCGATGCTTTGTTATTTTGTTGACCCTAACTTTTTATTATATTAATTAATAATGAGGAGAAAATACGGTAAGTTGGATAAGATAAATAGTTGTAATCGAATGTTAATAAGGTACAAATTATGTAATTATTTTCCTTTTAAATGTTCCATTCCTCTCATTTTGGAATATCAAAAAAAAAAATATATATATATATTAAAAGTTATTCCTTTCTAGCAATTATTAAACATTATTAAAAAAAAAAAAACAATATAAACTTAAAAAGTTTTCATTCTTATGCTCGAAAAGTATTGAAACTTTATCTTCTGGGACAGGAGTTTTCTGAAAAGAAGCCTAGATAAAGAAAAAAAATTAATGAAAAAGATACAAAGAGAGCAATATGTGGTGATCCCTTAATCCGAAACTAATAACCTCGAGAACTGGGGCACTACAGCACACTACTTACTACAGGGTCCTAACGAGGGATTAGTGTAGGGAGAAGTCCCTCTGTCTGCCTCTCTGCTCTACGTCTATCTCAAATTGTTTACCAAATAGTATTATTATTTCTATACAACTTTTATTGATTGAATACGCTAAATACAACTTGTAACGACATCGATTATAACGACGAATTGGCTATAGTAACGACATTTTCAGGTCCCTTGGCCTTGCTATCTCTTTCACCTGCATTTTGGTGAAAATTTGGATAAAACAACATTGCTTTGAGCACTTTTTTTGTCATAACGACCTGTGTTTCGCTGATCTCGAGGGTAAAATATTCGGTTACAACGCCACAGTGGTTGAAAAGCGAATCATCTCAAAGTAAACGAACTTAGTAAATATTACCGCATCATTATCTTAGAACCCACTCTCCCTTCCACCTGTGGACGGTGAACTTCACAGTGACGTAAATCAAAAGGGGTACTAAAGCTAGCTATTGATGCTAAAAAATCTTAACAATATTGTAACAAATGTTCTAAGCCGGCCAGGATAACTATATATATACATTAAATTATTAAATGATAAATTATTCTTGAGTGAAAGTATGATAGATTTTACAAAGTTCCTGCTTCAAATTTACATATATTCCTGGTCCCTTAGAGGTCGTTATAAACAATATCCAGTTTAGTTATGAATAATAATACATTTTGAAGGAGCAATGTCATTCTTTATCATTTTTCTTTTATTACATCGATGGTGTTGAAGTAATTAATTTGACTGTTCTTGCATGGCATCTGCATCCACACACACACACACACACACACACACACACTAGCACAGGAACCATGGACGTAATAGACCTATTTAATTTAACCCGTTTAGTGTCTCTTCCATATATAATTCCACCAAAGTCAACTTAAAAATGTATCCGATAAAACACTAAAACAATATTTAGGACATCTCGTCACATCAAACGGAGTAAAACCAAACCCTAATAAATCCTTGCTATAAAAAAATTACACCGAAGACTACTAAACAAATTAAACTTGACTACTAGGATATTATCGCCGTTTATTCCAATTTTGCACACCTCACAAAACCACATGTATATGTATATATATATATATATATATATATATATATATATATATATATATATATATACAGAGAGAGAGAGAGTTATTTATGTGAAGGTTTTTATTTCCTTATAATGAATGATAAATCTCGCGTTTATAGTTGCATTAACATAACCTGCTGGATACTCGCAACTGAACACGACTCGGATTGGATAGAGTTAAGAGGAAGAACTAATGGCCTTAAAATAACCGATTAATTGCTTTGTCGCGACATATAGAACATTTACGGTTACTTATTGTAATTCTTTTATTAATATTAAGTTAATATTAAGTTAATAATAGAGACGAATTCAAAAAAGACGCAATGGAAAAAAAAATTAAATATGCCGTACTCGCGTATAAAACACTATTCATTCCATCACACAACTAAAGCCAATCGAAATAATATCTGGACATTTAGATATAGACTCGCCCTTTGCAATAGATCTCAACTAATCAAATCATAAATGATTACATGTTGCAAAACATAAAGAAAGAGTAAAAATTTTAGACCCAAAACTAATCAATATATACCCCACCATATCATCAATATAAGACCCCAAAACACAAATAAATCATAGGAATCAGGTAGCAAAAGAAAAATATATAACCAGGATGAATAAAAATCGCGAAGAATTGCCAAACGAAATCCCGGAAACAGTAGTTCCCCGCATTTTTAACTCCTCACGTGACTCTCCTCATCTCCCTTTCCCTTTGTAGCTAATAGGCAAAAACAATCAAATTAAAAAATAAATTAAAAAGGAAAAAGATTAAAAAAATTAATTAAACATAGTAAAACCGCTGGTAATTGATAAAAAACATTATAACACGCGAGAAAAATTCATTTAAAAAATATAAAACGACCGCAAAAGAAAGGACAAACGTACGATGTTGGTAGACCCCAGATGAAAGAGCTGGACTGGTACGAGTCAGCATTCTTAGAACTGAGATAAAGCACTCGCACCGGACACATTCTTTCGCTTAAGACAAGCTATATTACAAGCTATATAATTATGTTTATTTAAACTAATTTTTTTTAATATTAGTAAATAATTTTTTTTGCTTTAAAATAATTTTATTTTTTCTTTAAAATAAAAAGCATAAGAAATAATTTAATATAAATAACAATTTAATATACACAATAAGGTCGCTGGATACGACTTATATTGATGTGAAAAGATGGCAGATAAAATGCCCAAACTATATAACAATAATAAAAAAAAAAAAAATAAATAAAGAATGATAAAAAGAATAATTATTGTTGATAAACAACATAACGAGTTCAGGGAATATGAACTCTTACTAGTTTAAGAGATGGCATTATAAGCCAAATTATGGAAAATATTTTATACAATAAAATAGTATAATTAAATGATAGACTTTAATTTTTATAGTTTAATTTTGAGGTTAGTATCAACTCTCACTGCGCAACGTAGTCGTAATAAGGAAAAAAAAATTGTTTCAACAGTTAACAAAACAGTTAACTCAGAACGATGCAAAGGCAAAACCACAATTCTTCAACAGTCGAAGCCGTCACATTGTTTTCAGCGTCACCCGTTTGAAGTTTAGAACTTTTTATTTGCAGGAACACTGTAATTAACACATCGCGTGTTGGGACAATATTACTTTAAAGATAAGACTTTATTCTTTATTGATTAATATTTGAGTAACATATTATTTTCGTCTTATGACGTTTTACACGATACATTCTTTTTTGCTATTTCCTTATTATGCAACGTCAGAATACCTAATCCATTTTTGTTATCTCATACATTTCATAACAGTCTTTAAAACTGGCTTTTTATTATTATTTTTTAATGAATACAAATTTACCATAATATAATATGTAAATTAGAGAAACTGTTGGTTATTGGCATCACAATGCATAATAAATTAACGAACTACTCATTGGAAGCACTTAGTAAAAGTATATTGAAAGGTTTCTAGGCTTTCCTAAGTTCCTCGGCTAAATTGGAGTTGGTATAGAGATTGACATGGTATGATGTGTATTTGGTTTGGGCCAAATCAAAAACTTTTATTTCAAGACCATTATAAATCACTACGTTTATTTAATAGTAGCCATTGAGGATTATAAAGATATAAGTTTATGATTAAACCCAAGAATTTGCAAAATTCTAACCACCGTGATGCTAATAATCTAATATATGATTTTAAAAAAGTGATTGAAATAAAAATTATGTAAGCTATATGATACAAAAATAACTGCATGGAGTAAAATATTATTAAGGAGGAAGTCGTTCCTAGATTTAGAAAAGAACTGATTAAATACCAACGTAGTGTGAACAAAATTCCTTTAAACAATATATATACTTTATTGACTCCATACTTCAAAATAACACTGTCTGCTACAGTTCTAATTATATATTTAACATCCATTTTTGTTATTTAACTGATTAAGTGCACCAGTAGAAAGAGAAAGTGCACTTAAATTATATTCTCAACCCATGACAGAGTGCATGATGCCGGAAAACTATGATTCTACTGCCTGCCAACTTAGTTCTGTAGCCAACCGTATCGCAGCAATGCTAAATATAACATACAGTTGTAGGATATTCAGTCCTGTTTTACAGTCTCTATTGCATGTGTGTAGTGCATCCATCTTTGGAGAATATCGGACATAAAAATGTCTTGAAAGTTTGGCATGCATATATTATAATTTAAATTTAAATTTTTCATTTTCATATGAATATATATATATATATATATATATATATATATATATATATATATATATATATATATATATATATATATATATAATAGTAATGATGATAATAATAATAATAATAACAATGTTGAATTAATGGTTATAATAATGAATTCCCAATATTTTTAATTCTAATATAATAAAATAATTTTGATCCTATAAAATTAAGATTAATTAAAAATAATCTCAAATTAGCAATATCGTTATTTAATGATATCTAAATTAATTTTTAATTCAAATTTTCAAAGTGTGTATAAATGACTTTTACCTCCTATTATTTCTGCCATTTATTTTATGAATATCAATGTACACATTTGAGATTATAGGTAGGTACTGCATTTTTCTAATAGAGCCCTCTTGGAAGAGATATCACTGACAATGTTCCCTCGGAACATAGTAAGTAGAGTGTAATTAGTAGGCCATTTAAATGTAAATAGGGACTTATGTGAGAGATGTGCCATCCCCTACCCCCCTCCCGGAACAGCCGTTATGAATAAATCATTGCTCTGCCCCAGATAGCGCTGCTGCACATCTCTTCTATGTATTGGCATCTCTGTTCTTCGCCTCATTTGGTGTCCATGTAGGAAGAAAATGTAAAGTTACAAGACGATTGATTGTTTTTTTGTTTTTTTTCAAGTGATCATACTTAAATAATTTTTTATATTTGATTGTGATTATTTTTTTAAATTTTAATGTTTAGTAAAGTAATTCCAATTATAAGGACCGGTTTAGCTAAGAAAACTGAACGCGATTGCTGCACTTTAAGATTGAAAGTCGAGCTAAAACTAAATTTCTCCTTGACTGGGAAAAACAATAGATCATGAATATGTTTGTCTATAACCTACTGCTTTTCCAAATTTAAATTTAAGAATAAAAAGGATCAAATTATGTAAATCAATTATTAAAATGACAGCACTAACAGAGCTAGAGTGTGTACAAAAAAACCCCGAAACTTTAATGATGTAGGCAAAACTTGATTATTTTTTATTCAAACAAATATAGCTCCTGAATGGTAGGTACTAGCGGCAAATGCTAAAAAAAAACAAAAAAAAAAACAAAAAAAAAAAAAAAAAAAAAAAAAAAAAAAAAAACAAACATATTCTGTATCAAATTTCTGACGTAGTAACTGTCGTTAAGCAGAGTTAGAACGCGTCCAAATGTTACATATTTTAGTGTGAAAAAAAATTACACATTTGAGGAAGAAAAAAAACATTATAAAAGGACATTTTTCATTCAAGCCAATATAGCTCCTAAATGGTAAGGTTTATAGACAAACGTTATATAAAAAAAAAATTCCATTAAATTTTTGATTGGAAAACAATCCGTAAATGTCTACCCGAGCAACTCTAACAGAGCTATAACGGGTTAAAAAGCCGTAACACTTAAAAATGTAGAAACACGTGACTTATTTCATTCGAACCAGGATAGCTCCAAATATTACATAATAAAAACTCTCTCTTAAATTTATGATCAAGAAACTGTCATCAAATTTTAGATTCGAGCAAAATCAACAGAACTAGAGTGTGTCAAAATAAGTGTTAAAAAAAAATCCATGTTAATAACGTCTGTATTATTTACCTTTTAGAGGCATATTTAAAAAAAAAAAATTTCAAACAGCTCCCACTCAGGCCCCCAGAAAATTAAAATTTTCATTGGATATAATTCTTTTTACTTACAAAATAATTCAATTATTTTTAATATCATGTTCATTTGTAACAATTTTTATTTAAGCTCTTAGAATAATAATAAGAAAATATTAGGAGAATCTTAAGAATCAAGATACCTGTAGCTAGAATCGATAAGAAACAATCCATCAAGGTGTATGCCCTGCACTCATACTTTTCAGAACTGTACACTATCCAGTATTTCTACTCAAGCCGTTTGTAAATATCATAACGTAAATTTTTTTAAATTGGAAAAAATAGTTTTTAAGAATGATTTCATACACCATTAATTTTTAAAGTTTTAACAGACGCACACAGGGCAAAATCACAAATTTAGGTGGCCAAAGTCAAGTCAAATGTTTGGAATTTCGGAGTGCTTGACCTCTTTATTATTAGTTGGTAAGACGTTTAAAAATACTATTTCCCGCCATACCGTGTTTACAAATAAATATTATATGAGTGAATCATTCCTGTTTACACAAGTGCCTAATAATCAACAGTGAGATTATATTTATTCGATGGCCACTTATTATGTGCAAAGTCTTTTTGCTTTTATTTGACAATGGACACTGCTGAGGCAGGTAAGACATTATATTTCCAAACTTGCAATTGAATATACATTGCAATCTGCCTGTAATTTAGCAATTTGTAAATGTATGCCCCTATTCAATAGCGAAAAACTATATAACCCCCAAGTTACCCCAAGGATTCGTTTGTAAGATTTGTTTCATCAATTCTTCTAGTCTTTAAATGATGCAAAGAATTTTTGCGATTTTTTGCGTTTTGGGTGATACATAATTTTTTTCTGACACATCACTCCGAATCACGAGGGGGAAATTTTTTGAAGAGTGGGTTAAGTTTCCCTAACAAAACCGCCAAGACTACTTGCTGAAATTTATTCTTACTTCCACTCATATTAATAATCAAGAAAATGTGGAGATTAGGCCTTTGAAAATTAGAATTTCCCGTCTTTCCGACAAAATTTTAATGCCACAGAAAATTGGAAGATTTATTCAATAAATACTCTAGTTGGCTTAATTCCGATTACTTGGATTTTCGTATATCAGTTATCCAGCCTACTTGTCAACGCTCAAAACTCCCTGAAAAATGTTTCGAATATTCTAGTGAGAAAACAAAAACAGAAAATCAGCGAGTTATTGAAGGTTAACTGTGAAAAATTGACTTTCGCTGCACAGCACGCGCTTTATGTTTCTGGTAAGCATGGTTCTTCCAAAGTTGTGAAAGAAGCATCTACCTCTTGACAGCCATCTTCTTCTACAAGAAAATTTCATGAATAGCAACAAATAGTGGTTTGTTGAAAATGCTGTTTCATCGGACCCTATTGTTTCACTACGAAAACCTGTCAAAAAATAAAAAATATGGTTAGATTCAGATTTTCTATATTTACTAAAGTGCACTACTTCGAACGAACAATTATCCTTATCAAACTTAAATCTTGAGAAACCAAATGACAACATGTCAAAGCCAGAGTTATCAGATCAATCTGGATCATCATATTATGATACAAGCGAAGAAGATAATTAGTTGTTTTATATTCATATTTTTTTTATATTTAGCTACCTATGCTTAGTTACGTTTATCAATTATTATAAATTATGCCTAATTTTACTTCTATAAATGATTTAAATTCTATTTTATGTACATTGATTATTAAAAAAAAATAAAAATAAAAAATAAATAAATAAAAGTTTTACAAAATCTATAATTTGAAGAGTTTCCTAAATGATTTAAAATACATCTATTAGCAGGTTTACGGCACTCCGAGCCGATAATTAGATTTGTTGTATTATTTATCCCGTATTCTGGGACTTCAACCGTTAAAAGTAGGAGAGTTTCAGATTTTACCAAATAAATTTGATTCTTTACCACTGTGCGCTCGCTAATCGAGTCAAAAAATTAATTAGATTTTTTAAATTATTTTTTCCGTAAACCGGGACCCCAAGGGTTAAATATGGACAAGTTTCAGAATTTTGTCCACCTAAATCGGTCATATTTTCCACTGTGAGACGTATTAATTTGACCATTATTATTTTTTTATTACTGGAATATAAACTTTATGAGTTCAAACCATTTGAAATGAAATGAAATAAAAGTTATATTTCTATCAGAGATTTTATAATTTTCTACAATAGACTTTATGTGAACTAAATAAAATTATGTTTATAGAAATTTATTTTAACATAAATATATATATATATATATATATATATATATATATATATATATATATATATATATATATATATATATATATATTTCTATGTTCTTTCTAGCACTGGGCTGATCACCCGTAAAAATGATGAAAATACAAAAAAAAAAAAAAAAAAAACGAAATGACAAAAAAAAAAGGGGTATCGGTTATATGTATCTTATATATATATATATATATATATATATATATATATATATATATATATATTTACGTTATGATATTTACAAATGTCAAGAGTAGAAACACGGGATAGTGTACACTTCTGAAAGGTATGAGTGCAGGGTATAAACCTTGATAGATAGTTTCTTATCGGTTCTAGTTATAGGTATCTTGATTTTCACAATTCTCCTAATATTTTCTATTTTTTCTTCTTATTATTCTAAGAGCTTAAACAAAAATTGTTACAAATGAAATTATATATATGACCTAGCTTAGTTAGGCTGTGTCTCTCTTGCTTTCATATAGTTTTTATTAATAATTTTCTCGTGATGAAAAATGTTTGTATCAAGTGAAACATGTATATCCTATTATTATTATTTTTTTTTAATGTAATATTGAGTATCTTATTTCATTGCCTTAACTCTTAAGATGAGAAGAAAAGTAGGGTGAATCACCAGTAATGGTCATAGGCAAGGGAACAGTTTTAAATAAGAATTTCGTTGATACTGTTTGAAAGATGACACTTTGGTTACATATTTAGATTCTCAAACGTTTATCCTATAGAATTATATAGGAGGATATGGGTTTCATGGTGATATCACAAATAAATGGATTAGCTCCTCATTATTGTGAGAATTGTATTAGGTTAAATGTAACTGGTGAGGTGACCTTAACTAGTGATTTACTCTAATCTTCTTTTTGTAGCTGTTGCTAAAGGTTTTTTTTTTTGGTTTTTTTTCTTTTAAAAATTTAAGAATAAAGACAGATGCCAATGTAAAGAGGATAGACATATTGGCCTACCAAGAACTGCGTAAGAAATCATTCATTGGGAACTGTGACAACACATGTGGGAACTGTGACAAGAGCGTATAGTGGTTGGAGGGGAATTGATTTGATATAGTATTGCATGGTCAAGGTCATCGGAGGACTTCCCTTGGAGTGATGAACAGTCACTATTATGCAGCAGTTGACCGGATTGTTTCATAACGTTTTCAACGATTCTTTGTTGGAAGTTGTTAAATAAAAGAATGGTCGTCACTCTATCAGATCATTTCAGTTTTTTTGTGCCCACCATAGGTCTGCAACAGTGTTTTAAGCATTTATACGCTTTGCATACTTTCAATGCTTTAACCTTTTAACTCTGATCACTGTCTCTTCCAAAATGATTTATATTTCCTTGTCAGTTCGTTGCTCCCTTTCTTTAATTAGTTCAGTAACTTTTAAAACCAAATTTTGGAGGTCGTGCAGCATTCCGATGTAAACAGAGTAGGGGAAGCTCCTACGTTTTAAGGAGATGGAGCTTGGTCTTCCAAGAGATAAATCGTCTTTTTAGGTGTATTAGAATCTGTAGGCTACGGTTATTTTTCTTTTAATCTTTACATCGGAATGATTACAGATCTTAAGTTTGTGAAATCGAAAATCTTTACAAAGTTTATGCCTCTCTATGCTAACCTGTTTTTCCATTGTTTCTTATTGATCAACAAAAAGTTAATGTTTCCATAAGTCAGTTTCCTTGAACCAGAAAAGGGTGTGATTAGCACACTAAAAAGACTAGGCCAGTTTTTAGATGTTGACGAAGAGTGTTACTTTATGTTTCCCCGTTCTTCGGAATCGTTAGTGATGACTAAAATTGTATGTTTATTTAGGATTTTGTATGTTCTCATGTTCCCCTTTTTAATGCCTAAACCGATTTTTAATGTGAGTAGGGAATCGCATAAAACATTAAACCTTTATCCTGATAATTTGTTGAACACAAGATACACTAAATTACGAGAAACTCGAATATACTTTTTTATATTACAGTTATTCTGGAGGTGTCCAAGTGTTGTGGAGTCATTGAAGAAGAAGATTCTTAACAATAGTTATAATATATTGCTGATCAATATAAGATATAGTTTTATTTTCAGATTATTGGTAACTCAGTAATACGGATGTAATAAAGTTTATACATTTAGAGAAATATGAAGAAAATAATGAATGAATAAATGAATGAATGAATAAATATAAGTCTTTGTAATCTTTCTATTTTACTTCGATGGGCGCATTGGGTCGACCATTCCGCACAACAGACCTGACAACATGCTCCTACAGACGGTACTGCTTGTAAGGGTTTGTGTTCTTCAGATTATTTTATGGAATGTACTATTATTGAGACTTCATAATTTGATGAAGAAAATCTCATATAATTAAATGAATTTGTAGCTTTTATAAGATATAAGTCTATACAATAGTACGTCTATATTTTTATTGATTATTTTTTATTTTTATACCTTGTTAACATGAAATTATCACTAGATTTGATTTATAAATCAAAACATAGTAGAATTATTCCAAATATTATAATCATTTTTAAAATAATTATTCCCCTACTCAAAGATTAGTCCTTGAAATTCAGACTCACAAATTTCCAGCCTCTTTTGATCAGAAATATAAATTTTCAAAAGTGTCTGCTGTACAAATCTACGCAACGCAAGTGAGTGATGGAGGGTTAATGAAGGTTAATTATCAGAAATGTTCAATTTCTGAAAAGATATTAGCCGCAATAAATTTCGGATATTGGTATAGGAATGCTCAACGAAGCAGCTAACTGATCGCCACGACATAACGACCAAGTATCCGAAAAGTGTTTTGGAACCGAGCCAGCCCTGTAACAAATCATAGGAAAAATATTTTTTTCTACAACCTGTTGATGTCCTATTGAAAACAGAACAGTATCAACAGGCTGTGTCTGAGTTACTGTCTGCTCTAAAAAATAGATCAGTCAGACGGCATAATATCCGACCAATTTTCTCATAACTTACAGCGTCTTGTGATTGATTATTGTGAGCTGTGGGATTATACTTATCTAATAATAATTGTATCCACAATGGAAGAAAAATATTTTGGATAAATCTCAGTTTAAATGTGTCTGCTTAATAGCAGTTTATTTAACAACATTAAACGGTTTTAAGATTTTTTTTTTTTTTTTTAAATCTTATAGGCACTCGGTAGTTTTCTGTAAAAAAATTATTTTTAACATTCCATACATGTACTGGTTTTTCTAACAGAAAGAAATTCTAAGAAAAAAGTTTATTAAACGTACTATTGTCAATCAGACGTCAATAGTAAAGGAAACGGACTAAATTGTTTTCCTGATCAATGATTAGATATTTTCATTCCTGTAATAAATTGATGAATATGTTTTTTGTATTTTTTTATGTTAAATCATCTAAAAGACAAAATAAGGGAAGAAAGGGTAGCATTTTCGGCAGCCCGCCTATCCATTACAGTGTGAGAAGGTCTAATTCTTATTTATGGATTTATCATATAGATCTTATATGAACGACCCTGCTTAACCACTGCTTTTGTAAAAGAAATTCTGAGGTATTCCTATTGAAGCGACAGCCAATAACAAGATGAAATTATTGAGTACTTAAAAATAAATCCAAGTTCTGGATTAAAATCTATTTCCTGATGATTAAGCCATATTCACCAGTAACAATAGAATGATTATGAGAACAATATAGTCTCGAAACGTCGCCAAAATAGTTGCTTTTTATTTATTGACTGAATCTCAAGAACCTTACTAAACATATATATATACATATATGAATTTGGAATCAATGAATTCTTTGCTAAATTTTTAATGTATGTTGAAACATACATATTTTAACTTTTTTCCAATTTTATTTTTAAATAATAAAAGAAAAAAAAAAAAAAGAATTTGAAAAGTAACGTATGTTTGCGGGTGGTTATCTCTTCTGTAGAAGGAGTATATATTCCAGAAAGAATTTTGATTGAACGGAAAATCATCAAGAGTAACCTATTAAACTTTAAATTTAAACATTCGTCACCAGAACGTTTTAATATTTCCTAATTTATATATGTATATATGTATGTATATATGTATATGTATATGTATATATATATATGTATATATATGTATATGTCTTCTCATCTTCTTGAGTTTTTTAAAACGTGCTGGCGTTTTTCTCTTTAATAGAACGGATATATTCTCCAAGGAACTTGGATTGGACAAAAATCATTAGCCTTAACCTGATTCCTTTAATATTGAGCAATCGACTCCACCAAGTTATATTTTCAAAATAGAGAAAAAAATAAATAAATTCGTTTTCTGTCTTTGAATTCTTAGAAAAGTTCTGTATGATAACTGTCACTTTTCTATTTAATAGAATGAATATAATTTCTACTATGACTTTAATTAGATGAAGTCATCTATGGTACGCAAATTGCTTCATAGATCTGGCCATCTTTTTTTCATGCAGGATTGTTAGGAATGGAATGGGAATAAAAACGTCATCTATGTATTACGTTTGTAAAGGTATGTAGTTCGAGCCAAACCAGGGAAATGTTGGATATTGAAGTTATTGTGGTTCAGTTCATTTGTGACAAAATAAGGAGCATTAAGGGCTTTTCGAAGGATTTTTGATTGGAGTGATAGGATGCGGGTAAAATCAGATTTGGTTGAATCCCATAACCCTATACCATAAGTCCGTCTGTTCATGATAAAAGAAATAAGTTTTTTTATAGTGAATCGGGAGATTAGAACCTTTGTCAAGTAAGTGCTGGAGCAGCCGAAATCGACCTGCAGCTTCCTATCTTTACAGTCATGTATGAGGGTTCCATGCCATCTCTTGTCTTGAAAATCCAAAGTATCTTATATATTCAACATTATTTAACCGTAATATTTCAAACGATACAGGCTGAGGTAGGATTTCGACGAAGGATGAAGATAGAGTGTCTGGGATGTAGCGAATGGATCATCTTGGACCGATAACGCGCTGGTGCTATTATCATAGGTTGTAAGGATAGTATTAGGATTAGGTGGGATATCAGCTACGTACACGGTATAAATAATGGTACCCGGGAGATTGGGATTACCTTCAGGGAGAATGGGACACCAGCAGTCTGAGGAATGTAGGAAGAGTATGTAGAATTGTGGTTAACTTTAAATATTCTATCAGAAACATAGGAACGAAGGATGAGGTAATATGTAGATGCAAGGAATTGGAAGTTTGTAAAGCAGTCCTGGATACCATACCCGGTCATAGGCCAGTTCAAAGTCAAGAAAGACTTGCGCTCCAATGCAGATAACATCCTCACTATGGCACTGCTGGGTAAATCTTAAATTTAACGGGAAAGCTTAACTCAGTGGAAATTAAGCTTAAAAAGAGTAAACTGAGAGTAAACAATATAATAAGAACAGCTCCTTATAAATAATATTCTTTCCTATACATAGCACGACGACTGAAAAAGTTCAGAGGAATATTTATTAAAAAATCGCATAATATTTCTACTAATTAAACTTTTTCACTGTTTTGTTTTCATAAATATATATATATATATATATATTTTTTTTTTTTTTTTTTTAATAATAAAAATTATATAAACCCACTTAACTACAACCACTTTAATGTAAAAACCTTACAACCACAAGAAATATGAAGCCAAAACGATTTGCCGAATTACTCAATAGAAAAGCTTCGGTGCTGTTGGACGCTGACAGAGATATGCTCCGGCTACAAGGACGAAGCAGACTAAGGAAAGAGGTCCTGGAGGAGAAAGGACAGATTTTAATTAGCGAAGAGAGAGCGGTAGGGGATGGAGGAAATATATCGCCGGGCTGCACAGGTGTAAGGGTCATTGTGAATCGATTGCCAGAGCGGGCGCAGGCAACCGTCCGCCCGGGCTAAAACAACTACGCTTTACCCCGTCTTCTTATCTTCTTCTTTAACCCCTCTCTCTAATCTAACTGTATTTTAAACTATATTTTAGTGATTATTCAATCATTACAGTTCATTGATTGCTAGAGTTGAAATTATAAGGCTAACAATTAAGAAATTCGGAGTCTTGCGATTAGACATCACCATACATCCAAATGAGAACTTAAACGTAAACGAAATAGATTGCGTATAATAATATCATATCATACATGCTTGGAGCTATAATTTTATCTCTTGTATGTATTATCTCAATTTATTGAAAAGAAAACATTTTTTTTTTTAATGTATGCTATTTTATTTAGGGTTTCATCCTAATTTAATCACAATAAAGGTAACTCAGTGGGTAAGGCACTAAACTGCTACGCTCCAAGGCCCAAGTTTGAGCCCGGCTAATAGCATAAAATTTAATTTTCTTTATTCAACCGAGGATCAATTTGGGGTGTGGAGACACTCCTAGGACATACCCAGCCTCTATGAAGTAGGTACCCTTAAATGGGATAAAACCTGGTGGTTGAGATGGATTACTGACCACAAAACATCCTTGTAACCGTTGCTCCAGAAACAATACTTCCCTTCAAAGTACGGAACCTAAGACCCTTCATTGGCTCTCGATAAAGGTTTAAATCAGAAGAAACTAATCTAAGAGTCATTGATGTTAATGATAAATGTAATTATTAATATATAAAAACAAAATTACGTAAGAAACAAAATTTACACAATCAGAAATTTTGCCAAAATGAAAATAAGTTGAAAAGTTTTAAGTAATTGAAAACCATTGCTGATTAAAAACAGACGAGAAAAATTAAAATAAGAAATTTATAATTGATTTAACTTAATTTTGATTTTCTACAATAAAGGATGTTTAGCAAACCATTATAGATCAAAACTGTTTTGGTACTATAGAATATATTTCAAAACAAACTTGAATGGATACTATAATTAGTTCATTATTAACAATAGTACTTAAATATTAACTATAGTACTTAAAAATCAACAATCATAATAAAATCAAAAAATAAAGTATACACTGAATGCTCAAACGTTTGGTTATGAACTACAAATTAAAAAAAAATGTTAGAGAATCGAAAATAAGCTGTTATCAATACAAAATCCCAAGTTATATCCAAAAGAACAAAATGAACTAGAGGAATTTAAATGGAATAGATTTCCATAAGCGATTGGGTTCATTGTCCCCTGGAAGTCAACTTCCCAGGGGATTTACTGAGGGGATCTGGTATCAAAGGCTAAGGTGGCTCCTAAAAAAAAAAAAAAAAAAAAAAAAAAAAAAAAAAAAAAAAAAAAAAAAAAAAAATATGTAAAAGGAAAAGTGAAACAAAGTAAAAACGATCTAGTGATATTAAAGCAGAGGTCTACCAACAAATTTACATTCAACCTTTATTAAAAACAAGTAAGATGCTAAACTACACACTATATACAGGCCTACACATATGATTCTATGGAACAATTAAATTTATATTAAATAAAACAAGAATTCTTACATCACTGCAAATTTATGATCATTTTCTTAAAATGAATACATTAATAAAGCGGGGTGTGTGAACTAATGGTTCAAACATCGTTTTATTAATTTACATCATCTCTAGCTTGGATTGCTAACCTAAGATCAGGGTGGTACGTTAGTCTTTAACTGTACGTTGGAGCAGTGATTCCTTTTTTTTTATGGAACGAAGGCGAATAAGAGTTATGATTCTAATCAGTGTCTTCTGATTTGAAGTAAGGATAATATGGAATGGAAATGGAATCTAGTTATTTAAGAGTGCTTCCAGAGTGCTTTACTAAATTAGTGAGATGCATGCTGTATAAATTTATTTATTTCTTTGCATGGTCCGACAGTCCTTAAGGCAGCACCTGAACTTTCTCAATAATTCTTCTCCAGCTAGGTCCAAGGTTTTGTGCCATCCTCTCCCCCCTTCCTGACGGTCTCCGCGTCATCAAGCCATCTTAATCGTGGTCGCCCTCGCCATCTGAGTCCTTCCGGCTTTTCATTCAATAATTTTTGAGGTAATCTCTCAGCCAAGCATCCTCTCCACATGTCCCAGCCATCATAACCTTGCCTTATTTATTTGGTCGGCCACATCTGGCAATCCAAACAGAGCCGTAAGCTCTTCATTTTTTTCTCACCTTCCAGTCACCATTTGTCTTCTTTGGGCCAAATATCTTTCTAAATATTTTTCTATAAATCTCCTTATTCTATTCGTTATTAATCCTGCGAGCTCTTAACCATTGGCTTCTCGCGTTGAACTCACTAACTCTGAAAAGATAAGGGTTTAGAATATCAATTTCTTCAAGAGAAGTTATCTAAAAATACCATTCTATAATAAAAAGACATTAAAAGTAATATCAATGAGATAATAGATAAGATAAGGTTTTTATATAAAATGAATCATAGGATAAATATATATATATATATATATATATATATATATATATATATATATATATATATATATATATATATAAAACAACGTTGTCAGTGCTCAATGAGATCCAACTCTAAACTGTCTGTGTCATTAGATCCTTATATGGTAATTTAAAACATACAGAATAGCCTATTAAACTCAACGATGCATAATATCATTATATATTATAGTATAATTAATATTAATTTTGTACAGTTAAATTTTCAAGTTTACTTAGGACCGCGCTTAAAGGAAACCCCGATAAATTCACATGTGTATAGACTTAGGACGGCAATAAGATAAGAAATAGCGATAAGTTTTAGTAAACCCTTAATTTTATAAAGACCATAAAACCGAGAATATCATTCTTCCGCTATCATGGGATCTTAACTGGATCTGAAGGGGGCGAGCGCGATGGGAGCGGCTGATAGGGCAAGATAAGCAAACCCATTGATCGCATCCCACAATGGGGATTAAAACCTTAAGAGTTGCCTTCAATCAACGAGATGGCGACCAGCGAGCTATAGATTATCAACAATCGATAGTTCGAAATTAAAGGATATCGGATCTGATAGTTTCCTCTTTCCGTAGCGGAATTTTCTCTAACAAACTGCTACTGGCTGGTAAATTTAATTACAGCTTTTGTTAGTTATTGAAAGAATAATATTTGGGATTATCTTGTACTACATATTATTTACTTGTATTCTCAATTTTTATAGAAATAAAACAAAAGAACGAACTAACAAAGCTTAACTATACTTATTATTCATAAAATAGGTATATATCTTTGTCAAAGTGTGTAGCTCACATACTTATTAAAATTAATTTCACACTCTATGCAAAAGGTTATAACAATAAAAATACATTTCATATTATATCTGTAGTTTTCCAGATTCGATTTAATTTTCTAACCGATACTAATACGAATTTTAAAATTGTCTCATACACTAGTGTTGCGGTCAACTTGTATTCTTCCGACTCAGATAGGTAAATCGTGTCAGTCATTATTAATTAAATGGGTATGATTAAAATTAAAATTATTATAGTCTAATTACAAAAATTTGTTTTATTTTTGTTAAAATTGAATATTATAGAGGGAATCCACACAATTTCTCAATTTACATGATTTCAATTGTATTGGTTCAAATTAAAATAAATATATATTAAATATAAAATGGTGAAATATATTAGATTAGGTATAAAAAAAATTATGTTTTTATAAACAATATCTGAGGGATACTTTTAAACCAATTACCTACACCTATTAATGATTAATACAAAAAAAATTGTACAATATAATCAGTGTATACATACTATTGAACCAATCTGTACCAAATTTAAATCACATCATTCTTACAGTTCCAGGAAGGTTTAGCAATAATAAAAATCTACTTATTTTTTATTAATTAATAATAAAAAAAGCGATAATATGTGGATAACAGTGAAGTTCGAATATTGACCGATAGGTAGCGAGTACCTTTCTACATGAGAGTTAAAAAAGGTACAGTGTTATATAGATCGTGCAATTGATAATAAACTTTAGTTATATTCAATTAAATTATTAAGAAAGATTTAAATAAGTGTTGCGATCATTGTGAAGTTTGAAAATCGAATGATATGTGTTTGGCATCATTCCGCAATACAGTTTAATATTATCTTATTTCTTAGCTTATGAGAGCAGGCGAAGCCGTGACCGGGGATGCTAGTTGTTACATGTTTTGGTTTTCCTACAAATAAATTAAATTGTTTATATAAGTTTTCATAATTATATGAAGGACACGTACGGCATTTGGTATTAAACCTGTTTATTGGAAATATTGAAATATTTTATCAGTGCCACTTCCTTTGTAAATAATATTTAAAATTAAATTATTAATTTAAAATTTAAATTTAAATTTTTATTTCTTTAATAAAAGAAAATGTAATTAATCAGTCCACTCTTTTTTTTTTTTTTATTAATGGTAATTGAAATATTAAAATTTCAAAATTTTATTTTAATTGTTTTTTCAAACTATATTTATTTACAAAAAAATAAAATAAAATAATAATAAACATGTAACTGTTTTGATCAGTTACAACATATTTAACAGTTATTTTTAATGAACCACTATAACTTTTTAATGTATCAATATAAGTTTGAAGTACTTTTCAATATAAAACAATAATTTAGTATGAGTAAAAAATAAAGTGTATTAACTAAACATTTGTGGAAACCCAGAGAGCGGTCAGAAACCCTTACAAGATACCAATGGGTCCCAAGAGCGTCAGTTCAACAAAAGACAGTGACGAACCAACACATTGAACAGTAATGACGATTTACACTTCAATCCAATCAAGCCATGACTTCCTTTTGTATTGTGATTTATCAGATTCTTAAGTGTTTCATGAAATTATTTAAGAAGTAACATAATTGTCGTATTTTTTTTTTCTATTATTGCAATTGTTTAATCAAATTATGTTGGTAAATTACTAACTCAAATAATAATTATTAAATCACAGATTCACAGTTTTTCGTGTGTAAAATAAATGTTTTAAAAGGGTTTCGATAGTGTAATAAACATCCATACATATAAAATTATATATTATTTTCAGGAGTATTTATAACATAACAATTACAATAACATGATATTTATTTAAAAATCTACGAATACAAAATAGTGTCACATGAGGTACACATGATGGTATAAAAAGATCAATATAACTAGGATTGATAAATTATTTGTCATTTCTATAAAAATTTTTATTATTTTTTATTTTTTAAGACTAGTTTTGAAGATTAAACATTCATCATTAACCCCAGGGAGGTAAAATGATAATAAATATTTACCATTCGAAACTAGTCTAAGGTAAAAACTCTAATAGGTGAGGCTAATTATTCTAAGTTCTCTCAAAATAATGTATTTACATGGTTCTGAACAGCTTGTCCATTTTCAGAGTTCTATTTATTCTATTATAATTTTAAGAATTCATAGATGGAACATGTTGCCATATTTATATATTTGTAGCAAAAATTTATAAAGCCTACATATAAAAAAAAAAAAAAAAAAAAATCATAATCTGCAAAGATCGTCAGTAACATTGTGATTGGTAATTACAGTAATATATATGTAACGGTGGGCCTATGATAGCTATAAAAAAGAATGTTCCTGTTAGTAATGAATAGTTGTATTAATGTATTAAACTATTATTCCTTGTAAAAAATCAATATCTGGCAAACGAGAGGGCAAGTTAGATGAAGGGGAAACGGTTACCGAAAAAGAGCAGACGTTGCAGAAACGTTACACATTGCTGTTTTGTTGCATCATGGAATCAAATCATCGCCCCAAACAAGCTTTATCATGAAATAGTTTAATTAACTAAACGTTTCATAAGAACATCCTTAATGCAGAACATTTTCACCCAGTTAAACAACAATTTTTAATTATGTTCACATGGATTTAGTTTTTTTAAAAACAGGAAGAGGTTTCATGAAGTATTTAAATTAGCCAAAATATTTTTCAAAACTTGAATTTCGGTCATTATAGGCACTTGATTTCATAACTGATTTTTTTATCGAGTAATCTGAGGGGCTACTAGAATTATAGCAGTGTATGTTCTGTAATTGTGATTGATATGGTTAGTTAATATCATGATTAAACCAACACAAGAGATCATTTCAATTTTAATTCCAGTCCCAGACATTTCAATCCCATATCATGAACCTTCAAGAATGGCGTCCAAAATGGATAATTAAGATAAATCTAAACTAATCTCACCAAATAACACTTACTCTTCATCTTAAGCCTTCGACTTCGTTTCCTCAAGTACCCTTTAATGATATTCCATTAATCCCTCCTGAACTAATCTACTACCTAGGACTTCATCTTGACAAACGTCTGAATTGGAATTCGTATACAAGAATAAAATAACAAGGAACTCCTTCAACAGGAATTTATATTTACAAAATCCTTTGATTAGTTTTAAAAGACTCATTTTTAACCTGTACCACTTACAACCCGATGAAGGGTCTTGGATTCAGTACTTAGGTAACGTTGTACTGTTTCTGAGCCAACGGTTGTGAAAGGAGGTGATTTGGCCAGAATTCTTGCTCAACCGTCATATTTTCCCCCCAATTAAGGGTACCCACTTTTTAAGTGAATGGGTGGGCCCCAAGAGGGTGTCTCGATCTCGAATTTGATTCAAGGCTGAAATGACATAATATAAATTGTTTGCAGTCAGTCGGACTCGAACTCGGCCTCGAGAGCATGGTATTCCAGCACCTTACCCAATGAGCTATCGCGCCTCCCACAAAAGACTCATTTACAAAACAGTTAGACCATTACGATTGATCCTTATATACCATCATGCGTACTTCAAGCGAGAATTAGACCTACTTGGAAATATATGGAGTTGAGCTTTGGGTTCTACTCAACAATCCAATTCTTCTCGTATCTAATCCTTACTTATTAAAGTAATACCAATCGCTTTACAAGCAATTGGCACATTATTTCGAGCATTACCATCTCATATACTAGACGGATTTGTATTTACTTGTAAATTACAATTAAAAAAAAAGAATCCAGGTATACAAAATTGACCTGATAGATTTCGACTACTTAAATAAGTGAAGAATGTTGATCTTTATGATGAAAAGATTTATTTTTTTTTTTTTTTTTTTTTTTTTTTTTTTTACCTCATACGACCATCATCACGTTATAATTACTTAGGAGGTGGAGGTGATGTGAAGTATTACAGAGTTCAATATCAGTATTGGGACGAAGAGATATGAAAGAGCATCTTTATATATCGGTTCTGGGGCAGCGCTATCTGTTCAGGAAGGAAGGAAACCATATTTCGTCGAAGCCGAACGGTGGCGATATTTCATTGCGACGGGTCATGGCAGCCCCTGCCGAAGGGAAATTTCGATAAGGTTTCGTTGTTACTCCGGTCAGTGGGGCGAGATTTAGCCCAGGGCAGAGATCACTAATAACTACAAATTTTAAAATGAAGATATATTAAATTCGTTTTGTATTATTAATAGCTATGTGGATTTTATTAAACATGAAAGATGTGTTTTGAATTGAATCTTAATTAATTAATTATAAAAGTCTTAGCAATATTCTTTCGTATCTTGGTTTGATCTTAAATAGTACTATGATGTGAGGAGGTCAGTGTAAATTGAGACTAGGTAAGTAGAGTAGTGATTTTTTTTTTCACAGCTAAGGTCGTCAAATTGTTATTTCCTTTCAATATTTTTCTTGCATTCGTAGACAAACAATAGACTATCTTAACACTACTACCCCTTAAATCATACTTCGGTTTCTTGTTCATTATTAATATTCACAATATCATTTTTTATTTCATTTAGCCTTTTTCATCAATACTATTCCTTTATCTTACAGTAACACTATTTTTTTTTCTATAAGTAATATTTTGATGTAATTATATATTTAGTTTAATTATAACATATCTATTAAATTGTTATAAATAATGAAATAAAAAATAATGCATGCTGATATCAAGGATGTTTATATAAATTCCTACCAAATGGTATTTTTATATAACGTATCTGCGGTATAAAACTAACATTAAAGTCAAAGTCATAACTACAGTTTATATATTTGAAAGACTTCTACAACTGTGTTGATGGCGCTCGCCCCACTCCCACAGTAAAGAGTTGAACATTTTTCTTCCACGCGAAGAGATAAGAAAGAAAAATTGCAGAAGAAGAATAATGTTCTCTAGGATGTCGGAGAGGTTCCCGATTCTCGCTACGATACTCATGATAAAAGGTGTGGTGTTTCCCAATTTTCTTGAAGTGAGAAATATATTTTTAGACTATTCTGGAGTTATACATACATATGTTTTGTAATTCTATAATATAAATTAATGTATTGATTATTTATATGAATTTATTGAGTTTTAGAATTTCAGTATAATTAAAAACAAACATTTAAAGACAAACTGAATTGAGAATTAAGCCATTTAATTAAATAAGTCATTTATCATTCGAGCTAGCGTTGAGATGGAGCTTCTTGTCACTTCATCTTTATTCAATTGAGAGCCACTAATTATCTTTTCTCTTTGCAACTGAATTCCTTTCATTCTATCACTCGTTGGATAAATAAACAATTGCAAACTAGAAAAGCTTGAAAGGGCTAAGTTTCAAAGAATTTATAGGAAAAATATTTAATTTTTGTTTGCAATCATAATTTTTTTTTAATCAATAGTTAAATGTCTCATTTAAAACTAAAGTCCCAATCTACAACTTCTTATCATATTTTTTCCCTTCAAACTGTTCGTCGGTTATTTAATCCTAGTATAAAAAAAAATATTTTACTATTTTTTGGAGTCCATTTTAGTATATGGAATCCAAAATTGCAAAAAAATATATATATATATATATATATATATATATATATATATATATATATATATATATATATATATATATATATATATAATTGAAAGCTGTCAGTAAATAAATACACACCGGATGTTTTAAGAGGAGGCCAAAACTACATAAAGGTCTATGTCATAACCATAGCTCCAAAGATGATACTGATCCTACTGATTGTGAGATATGACTGTCATGTATAGTATCTCTACAGATGACTATAAAGCCAGGTTAATACGTAAAATATACAGAATACAAAAATTAAAACAAATGAATATAACATAATTAATAATTTTACTTTAAATATTGATTTAAAAAAATAATATTTTAATATGTTAATAAAAAATATGATTTTATCCAAAATTTCAGATAAAGAAGTAGCGAAACGATAACATTTAAAAAACTAAACGTAAAAATATATTTTATGTAATATAGCATTTTTTATAACCGTCATTAGAGGGAAGCAAAACGAATTTAAAAAAAAAAAATTAAACACCTACAATTATTTTAATCTACTTCAAACTCGTTATATTTAATTAAAGGATTGTACTTCCACCATGTTCCATCTAATGTATGTTTTCTTCAAACCAATTCTGTAAAATAAACTTATAAAAGCTATTACCATTTTTCACATTGCGCAACTCTAACTGAACAAATTAAAAGAAAAAAAAAATAAATAATGGTCATAATAAATTCTAAAATTATAATAATAAAACCAGGCTGGTGCTTTTAATTTGATGTTAGGAATGTTGAAAACGACAAAGTATATTTCAAGATTCGATAGCGGAACATTAAACTTACTAATAATTTCTATTAAATACCTATACCACTTGGCGATAACTAAAATTCAATTATATACCAAAATTTTACGATTATATAAAGTAGCTCTATTCCTTGCTAATATTGCTTTTTATTTCTAAATTACGTAATTTAGTTCATAAGAAATACTAAGATTATTATATTTCTAAAACGGGGAATTATGCTCAGTTTCTTATTAAAAAGTCTGCCTTGCAAACATATAATTCTAAATCGTATTGTTTATTATAAAAGTAATTTATTATATTATAACTTTACTGATTCCCCATTGAGTTTTCATCAAGAAAGAACCGCTTAACAATACATTTTCAGTCACAACAGTGTCAGGATAGGATAGAATTATGGAGATTTCTATTCTTGTTAAATTTTTCCGATAGAGCCGGCAAATGACACAGACAAGTGGCCTAAACGGACAAAAAGACTCAGAGTGTCCGCAGAGTGTTTTTGCTGGTTGACAAAACCCCATCCTCTTCTTTCGCCGGTCGCTCAGTGGTTGACAATATTTCCCATCTTCAACCTTGACATCCTTCTATCTTGCCTCCTTCCAGCTGTGTAGTCCCTACTTATAACCGCCTTTTATATTTTGTCTGGAGGTCATGTATGATGATGGAGGTTTTCAGAATAGCATATTCTAATATGCTGAACAACATATTCAGCTCCAGACCGCACCATTTCGTTTAATCTCTTCGAATCATATGAATTTTTAAACATGAAGATTTAAGTGCATACAATGGTCAAACCAATAAATTTTTTATTCATGTTCACGATGTCAATAAAGAACAACCTTTTCAGATAAATAATAAATAACTGTGATGTCGTAAGTTAGCTAACTCCGTCCAAAGAGAAATATTAATATTTAATGAGTATATTATTAATTAAGAATATGCTCTTTAATTCTTAAAATACTTCTACAAGACAATTGATTGGCTGGTAATCATTTCCTGCAGACTCAGTGCTTCTTAATTCAAAGCTTTATCCACGGCTAATATATTAACATAGAGGTGAAAATAAACTTTTAAAAAATAATAATAATAATTAACAATCTTCACCCTCTCCCTCATAGGAATGACTACAACGAAAATTATATACGGTCCAAACCCCAAAAAAGATAACAGAAACGGCTAGTCTTATGTAAATCATCAATTACATTGATACTTTTTTTTTTTTTCCTTTTTCCTCCTCCTAGTAACCCTATGAAGAGGCAATTTATTTAAAACGTGTGCCATTGCCTTGCGAGGCATATTACACTGATACTTATGTACTAATACCATTCGTAAGTCAACTGATTAAAAGTTCTGTTATTACAAGGTTCTTTTAAAAATAGAATAAAATGTTTTATTCATGGAGTACCTTAGACAGAACTATCCATTATTTAACAAATACTTGAGTAACTAATGTAGATTTATTTAGAATATATTTCATCCTTCAGTTGTCGTCCGTAATAACGTTTTCATAGTTATTGATAGAAAATCAGTTTCTTTGGAAAAGTGAATGCAAGGGATTTTTTTCGGCTTACAGTAGACTTTTAACTTTTAGGGAAAATTATTTCTTGTATGGTTAAGTGAAGATCCGAAAAGCCGCCATCTCTTTAACCTTTAACCTTTAACCTTTGACGGAATGCAAGGCAGAGATATGATGCCAACCCCTTCCTCTCCACCACCACCGTTCTTGTTAACAATAGCTCCTCCTCCAGAGGGATGGTAACCATTTCAAGGAATACATTCTGTTTGAGAAGTGAGTTTCTAAAGGATTCCTGGCGTAGGTGGTAGATACAGTTAGAAGGAATAGCAGCCAGGAGGGGAGACGTCATTATCAAACTGAGGGAAAGTCATAATCATTTATGTTCTTTACGAATACAAAATTAAAAATAAAAAAGTAAAAATAATACCGCGGTCTTACGTTTTTAAAATGAAACTCTATGAAAAGCAAGCTTGGACAAAGATCCCTCAAATCATACTCCATCGAATAACTTCAGTTATAATTAACATCATATATAACTTAGGATTCATTTTAGTCTCCCCTTTGTGATTAGTGATTGAAAAATTACGGATAGTTTTCCAATAATTGAAAGAATTTCACTTTTTAAAATTCTATATTGTACGATTAATTATTAGATCGGTGTAAAAATATATATATATATATATATATATATATATATATATATATATATATATATATATATTTTGTTACATTTAAAAGCCTGCATTATTTTCGCAATGACCCAATACCACAAGTTTCAATTGATTATTTTAGAAGTTGATAAATATGGATGAGCTCCTTATTTATCTTAATGTTAGTCACTACATCACTCAAATTTTCATTATTCACTCAATCACCATCATTTCTAAACATTTACGAACTATTACAAAACTTCAGCACTTTATTCGGACAGTTCTTTAGGTTTTCCCTGTGACTTGTCGGTTTTTCTGTTTCAACTAGAAACAAATTAAAAAAACAATTTCTCCATGTTTGGGAAAGCAATAGATCATCGATATGTCCATCTTTAATCTACTGCTTTTCCCAATTTACATTTTAGAATTAAAAGGATCATATTAGATAAATTAAGTTAATAATAATAAAAAAGAGGGGTTTTAAACGTACATTTTTTCATTCAAACCAATATATATATATATATATATATATATATATATATATATATATATATATATATATATATGTGTGTGTGTGTGTGTGTGTGTGTGTGTGTGTGTGTGTTTGTGTATGTATAATATTAAAGCTCATTCATGTTCTATCAGAGTCCCATTTTTTAATTTATCTTACAAATAAGTTTTGTAAATATACAAATTTTACACCTGTGACTTCAACTATAAAAAAATAGAAAGGGTACAAAACCTATGTATGTGAATAATTAACGAATACCCAAACTAACCGACATGTTACTCGAATTAGGTACAACCAGACCCGGAACTTTTTCAACTCTACAAAAAGTTTAGGAAATCCCATAATTCAAACAATAGGCAGTTATAACAAGCAAACCATAAGAAGATACATACAAAAACGTACTATCTACATACTACTTGGATAATATTTAGCTTATAAGCCATTCAAAAAATTATTGGTTCAGTTTGAAATTTAATTTATTGAAACAAAAATAGTATTTAAGTTAATTATTCCGAAATGGTGATACACTTTATGATAAAAAAAGTTGATGGCGAATCTTTAAGATTAGAAACTGGTCTTCGAATAAAAAAAATTCCATAGAAGTGTTAAATAATTTATTAATCCTAATAATATTCGTTCTTTTTTTTTTGTTTTGTTTTTATTTGTTATTTATTTATATTTATACGTCATAGAGAAACTTTGTTCGTCTATTAACATTTGACATATTTTTGTTTCAGGGTGCCCCCCCAGATGAACCTTACCCTCCTCAACACCACCACTTTTAACAGCACCGAAGTCCAGGAGTTTCGTTACTCCTTCCCGGTTACTGTCTTCTTCTGCCTGGCATACACCTCCGTTTTCATCATAGGTGTCATCGGCAACGTCCTGGTAGTATCAGTCGTCTTGAGGACTCCTCGGATGCGATCTCCCACAAACCTTTTCATCGCAAATCTCGCTTTGGCCGATCTTCTGGTC
Source organism: Euschistus heros (assembly GCA_003667255.2). NCBI lineage: Eukaryota > Metazoa > Arthropoda > Insecta > Hemiptera > Pentatomidae > Euschistus > Euschistus heros. The sequence goes on from RCWM02000093.1 coordinate 1,208,168, forward strand.
AACTTTATATGCCTCCCCTTCACACTTGTCGGAAACGTCACGATATGTAAGTACTAACTTCTAGATAATTTCCAGTGAATAATTTTAAATTCACGTAACAAAGTGCCGATGTTTTTTTAGTAAAATATTTTAAATAAAATATATATATTTATAAGTTTTCATAAAAAATGACTTCAATTATCTAGGTTATGATGGTATCAAAATGAATAATTTTATAAACTATCCTTTCTTTTTTTTTTTCATAGTAATAAATGTGTTTGTTTGTGAGATTAACTGATCTAGAAGAGTTTCTAAATAATAATTTTTAATAGTTTTTTTACTGTGAAAGACTTGGAACTTTATTTTTCACAGACAATAAAATACGTTTGTTATTTGAAGAGTTATTAGGAACTTTGATGTCAAGAGGAATGGATCCATTATTGACAGTCGGCTCAGTAATGAGGCTTGATACAATAGCATCTCTCCAGTTCCCGATACAACCCTCATTGTTAAACGAAACACTTTCAGTTCACAATGTTTTTATTTCGTTTTCATGGTAAAATAAAATTCATATTTTAAATCATTATATCATTAATAAGCAATATTTCTAAATAATTCATTAATAATATGTAAAATTATCATGGTTAAGAATTAAACAAATGTTCATACAAAAATAATTCTTATTCTACAGTAATCTAGAAGAAATCATTTACGTGCATGATTATGTACAGTATAGTAGAAATATATAATTATAATGAAATACTACTGAATAATTTAAAGAAAATAATATTTATCAATTTATATAAAGGTTGTTGTTGACTGTTTGGGTTTTAAGGCGTAAAACCGTTAGATCATCAACGACTATGGTATATTTGTATTCACAATAACTATTTTTAATTAATTTTAAAAATAAAATAAAAAAATAAATTAAATTGTAAAAAAAGCTCTATATTTTTCTCATTATATTTTAACATTTAAAAAAATTACTATTGCTTTCACTTTTACTTCATCATTGTTTAAAACTATTGAAATATTTAATATGGGTCCTACTTTAGCTAATCGATAAATGTAATACGGAGATTTTTAAAAACTATGGTTGATAGTGAGCGAGTCATTGCAGTGGCTGCATCTTGTTTATTAATTAGATATGCATGAGTCATATTTGTGTGCCCTATTCTTAATCTAGCTATGACCTCTTCTTCTCTACGATTTATACGACAGTGTTAAGCTAAAATGTCCTGGAATCATAGTTCAAAAAAATATTAAAATGCAACTGGAAGGGTTTGGTGAATGAAGGGATTATGTCACATTTAAAAAAAAAATACAATCTTGTTCTTTGGATGATGGAGTTATATGCAGAAGTGTTAGATAGCAATATCTAAATATTTCAAAACTAATAGAAACGAAGATATGGAAAAGATAAATGGGCTACGTGACATTTTCCTGGGAAAGGAAAATGTTATAAAAAACTTTAAACATAAATTACACAAAATTTTGTTTTGTTACATAAGCCCTTCATCCACCAAACTCTTCAAATTGTAAATATATTTTCCTCATTAGGTACGGGTTATAAAACTTCAAAACATGTGACATTCCTCTTTCTAGCCTCCCTGAGATAGTCCAGTAAAATTAGGGTTTGCCGAAGAAAAAACTGCGGAACTTTTATTCTCAACGGATCATTATGTTTTTTGGGGTGCTGAATCCGAATCTGAAGTTTGCTACCATGGCAACCATCGGCTTCATAAACACAATAAACAAGCTTTTTTTAAAGCAAGTCTTCAAATATTAATTGTATCTGGAACTAGTACCTACATAATGAAAAAAAGAAATCCGAAATCGGACCATTTTTCGCGAAGTTACGTTATTGGGAAAAAATGGAGAAATTGGTCAACTTGCCGTCAGTCCCACAGCTCCGCGAAAACACGTTTGTCGTATTCTCTTGGCTATAACTCTGAAACTATTTGCCCGATACAACATTACTTTTTTTCATCATAAAGCTGATTAAATTTGCTATAAGAATATATAAATGAAGGTTTAATCAAACCCCGTAAAATGTACGTGCCAGCCCGCTAATAAAAACGTACTGTTGTAAAATCCACGTGTTTTTTGGCACATTTGTCGCTCTAACTCCTCAAATATTTGTTCGATCTCAATTTTTTTTTTCTATCTCAAAGCTGATTAAATTTTCTATCAGTTGCTATATATGTAAATTATAATAAATCCTGTAAGCCACCCAAGCTAGTACGTTAAATGTGTATGATTTGGCCAAATTAGGACATGTTCAGTAGACTGGTTTGGGTATTTCACGGTGTTAATTATAAGTTTAATATATAGGATCTAATAGTAAATTTAATCAGCTTTTAGATAAAAATATTAAATTTTGGATCCGACAAATGGTTTTGGAGTTATAGCGAATAATGTGCCAAAAAAACATGTATTTTACAAACGTAAGTGATTTTCAGCGTGATAGCTTGTGTATTTCAAGAATTTTGATTTGGTTTTCGGCACATTTATCATTATAACTCCGAAAGTGTTTGTCCGATTCAAAATGTTTTTTTTTTCAATCTGAAAGGTGGTTAAATTAAAAATTAGATTCTATATATAAACATTTTATAAAAATACTTTCTTGGTTATCGTGTTATAGATAAAAAAACCCAAAAATAACGGTTTTTTCGATTTTGAATATGAAGCCGATGTTTGCCGTGGTAGCAAACTTCAGATTCGGATTCAACACCCCAAAAAACATAAAGATCTGTTTAGAATAAAAGTTCCGCAGTTTTTTTTCATGAAAACGGCCTTTTGGAGCCTTATTTTACTGGAATAAGACTACTTTGAGTGATAGATAGTACATGGGAAAATTGCTGAAACCTCAGTTTCAATTTTTTTTTCAATCATATATATATATATATATATATATATATATATATATATATATATATATATATATATATATATATATATATAAGTTAAGGTATAGGGAATATGAATAATATTCTTAATACCTAACTTAATCCTATTTAAACATGTAAATATGTATAAGGAGAATTATTTAAGGAATAAATCAGTTATATTTCAACTACTCAGGCGTTCATATGTCAATCCTTTTTCTTTTATTTTAATCTAAGACATCTGAAAATTCATAACTGGTGCCGAAACCCGGGAGTCAGCGTGTGTGAGAATACCGGAAGGTCAGTAAAAAAATTTCTTAATTTTTTTTTTTTTCGTGTGTGATCTGCAATTAAAAAAAAAATGCCAGAGGGATCAGAAGGCGTATTAAGACAGCCGGTTCTAGCTGAAGCACATGCGAACACATTAGCTTGGATGAAAGTGAGAGTGGCCACTGCGCAGGAGCTGCGGAGGGCAATATCGGACCTAGAGAAGTTCAATGGAGAGATAGCTGAACTTAATCACTTTATTAAAGGCGGAGATAGGCTGTTGGCTAGAATTGAGGCCAAGGTAGCGGATAATTTGGTGGATTCGCGTGACGCTGAGTCTCTGAAGGCGGACTTAATCTGTCGAGTAAAAAGGAATATTCTGAACCAGATTCAAGCAGATGAGGGGACTTCATGGGAGGTCGTAAAAAGTCGCTTGAAGAAGGCGTTTGGCGGAGGAAGATGGACCATTGAAGAGGATATTTATCAATTGTTCCGAGATAGAAAGCAGCAGCATCAAACTCCGGGTCAGTACGCGGCAGGGATGTTGGCCCGCTACAATAAGCTCATGGAGAAGATGCGAGAGACTGTATCGGCAGAGGAAACGGCGGCCCGGATGGCGTTTTTAGGCACGGTCTGGAAGGTGCAGTTAGCTAGGGAAACTGCTAAGAAAGAAGGCTTTCAATCTGACCGGACATTCGTGGAATGTGCCCAGGAGTTAATAGATTCGGGCGCCCGAGAGGAAGAAGCACGCATGGAAGCTTTTGAGTGGAACAGGGTTCCCTACAGTCGACCGAGGATCGCCCCAGCGGCGTGGAAGAAGTCTCGCCCAGCAAGGGATAGACCAGTTTGGAACGAGAGAAAATCAGGTCAGTCCAAACAGAAAGGTGGACCAAGAAAGGAAGAGAGAAGATGCCATGGGTGCGGAAAAACTGGGCATCTTGTGGCACAGTGTCCGCGGACCAAATGCTTTGAGTGTGGAACGGAAGGTCACATTGCTCGCCAATGCCCCTACATTTTTCGCCGAAAGGATAGCCAGCAGGGTGAACCAATGGAGGTGAATGTACAGGAATTACGGAGAAGATCCCGAGCTGTGCGGAGGAGCTCATCCGAAGAGGTGTCAGAGGCGTCTGGAGTTTCTGGAACCGAAGAGGAGCCGGAGAGCAGTGGCGAGGAAGGTGCTTGGAGCAGTCAGCGGCGGAGAACCACGCAGAAAAAAGAGCAGCGCCAAGCAGCAGCCGAGAGGAGGAGGCAGAGCAGGACATGAGGAGGGTGCTGGAGGAGAGGCGGCCACGCGTTCTGGTGCCACAATGTAAGTAGTCAACGCGGTAGCTGGTTGCCTATAATTAAGTTGAAGAGTGGAGTAAGGTGTCTGGTAGACACCATGAGCTCGAATACTCTGATGTCAAGAGACGCGGTAGACAGGTTATGTGGTAAGAAGAGGGCATCCCAGGTAAAGGTATGTGGCTGTAGGTTGATCACCCTGGGGGGGCCCTGTAGCGTGATAGGAGAGTTAGAGGTGGGGCTAAAGAAATGGGCGGAAACAAGAAACAGCTTGCGGGTACATGTTGTGGAGCAGATGCCTCGTGAATACCAGGTGATTGTCGGTTGTGACTTGCTGGGGCAAGTAGGTGCGAGCATACGGAATCGAAAAGGGAAGTGGCAAATACGTTTGGGGAAGAAAGTATATAAATGCCAACGAGTGGTGAATGGGTCGCGCATTGGAGCGGTCAGTAGGGTGACTGATTGGAGGGAAGAATTGAAGCGGGAATATGAGGATATTTTTTTCAGGGAAGGGGATGTTTTGAGCGCGACGGGGAGAACCGTTCATGAAATCCCACTTAAACAGGAGAGGGTTTCATACGTAAAAGAGCGTCGCTATCCACATGCACTGAGACAACATATCCGGACGGAGTTGAAAAGTTTGTTAAATCAGGGAATAATTGTCAATAGTTCGTCTCCGTTTAATAGCCCCTTATGGGCGGTAAAAAAGAAAAGTTCGCCGGATGATATTAGGGAATCATATAGGGTAGTCGTCGACTTTAGGAAGTTGAATGAGAACACCGTGGACGAAGTATATCCTATACCTCGATTTGACGACATCATCGACAGGTTAGACGGAGCTGCGATATTTAGTACCCTAGATCTGAAAGCCGGCTATCATCAGATTAAAATCCATCCCAGAGATCAAGCGAAGACCGCGTTTACGTTTGAAAGGGGGCATTTTGAATTCACCAGAATGCCATTCGGGCTAAAGAATGCGCCCCTTACATTTCAGCGCCTGATGGATGAATTCCTACGGGGTATTGACGAAGGGATATGCCAGATTTATATGGACGATCTGCTCGTATTTAGCAAATCGGAAGAGGAACATGTAAAGCATCTCCGACAGGTGTTTGAGAGAGTGCGAGAATTCGGGTTGCGGTTATCACCAGAAAAATCTGTCCTGGGGAAAGCTGAAATTAATTTTTTGGGCCACACGGTGTCTAAGGAGGGAGTGAAGCCGGATGCCTCTAAAGTCAGCGCGATCACGAGAATGGAAATACCCCGAGACGTAAAAGGGATTCGGCGACTGTTAGGAGCGTTGAATTATTACCGGAGGTTCGTACCGGACATGGCTAAATATTTGGTACCTATTAACAACCTGCTAAAAAAGGGTGCAAAGATGGTTGTTACACCGACCATGGAAGACAATATTCGGCAATGTATGGCACGGTTGAAGGAGGAACCCGTACTAGCATTTCCAGATTTCACGCGTCCTTTCACAGTTACGACGGATGCTAGTGAATACGCGGTGGGTGCGGTTCTATCCCAGGAAGGGTCAGGAGGAGATCGCCCGGTAGCGTACGCAAGTAGGCGACTAACTGAGGCGGAAGCGCGATACAGTGCCCTGGAGCGTGAACTTTTGGGTATAGTTTGGGCGATAGATCACTTTCGACCTTATCTGTTTGGTAGGCGATTTAGGGTACAGACAGACCATCGGCCGCTCCAGTGGGTAGGAAAGTTAAAAGAATCTTCAGCAAGGGTTGCTAGATGGAAGGAGTTGCTGAGCCAATACTCAATGGAAATTGTATATAAACCGGGTAAGGATAATGTTGTCGCTGACTGGTAAATACGGTAGTGGATGAGGATCTGGCGGAACGGTTAGCAGCGAACCGAATTGCATTGGTTAGCCGGTGGGATAAGATTAGAAAACGGATGGTAAGTGAGAAGAGTAAATAAAGACCTGAGGGTGTAGGTTGCATGGTGTACAGGAAAGTACAACAACAGGAGGTTAGGCTAGTGCTTCTATGGTAGTTTGATCTTCTAAGCATACTTGTTTTTCTTATTTCATGTTAGTTTATACGTATGTTCAGTAGAAGGATCTATATTGTTTTTCGAAAATCATATGTAAATAAATGATGTGATGAAAGTGGTTGTAAATATGTTTCATAGTGTTGTTATGTTCCTTTTATTGTGATATGTTTTTTTTCTGAGTTCTGTATATAGTAATCGTGAATGTTAATCTATTCTATGAGGTTGCAATGTTCTTTTCTTTTAAGCTATGAATCTAGTAATAAGTGATCTATTTTATTTTATTTGTGTAGTTTACGAGAACAGGTATTTGTTTTTCCTTTTAATAAATATGTGAATAGTGATTGCGTGTATTATGAAATAGGACCACTCTACTAATAAATTAAATATGATAGAAGTTGCAAATTATTCCCAATTAGAAAAGAGCAAAACAGACTAAATGCTTAGTTATTTTAAAACAGAAAAATCATAACTTGTCAAAAAATAGGGCGAGAAAAAATATCCATTTTCAATTCCTTGGCCTTGTTGAAGAACAAGGATTTACAAGGTATCAATTAAGACGAATTAAAAGTCTTAAGATTTTGATCCGAACAAATTATGGGAAGACAATCAGGAAAAAATATGAGCTACCTATGTAGGTTTCTTCAGTTCGATCAGGATCCAAGTCACTACATATCTGCGATTCTGTCTTACTTTGTTAAATATTATATTATAGTACCGAATTAGATTTGCAGTTTTTTTTTTTTATTTATGTAACCATTTCTATAGTGCATACAAAGGGTGTACTCTATCTGGTGTAAGAACTCTATATCAACGTTCCCTACATCCATTGATCCATTTATTGTATTGTCATATTTATGATTTATTTTATTAGTTTTTATGTAAACTTGATTTATTATTTCTTCCATTCATGAGTGTCATGGCCGCTATTAACATTATGTAGTTAAGTGCTCTGTGCTTGTGACAATATTATCATATTTTCTCTACTTTCTAATTAATTAAAGTTAGTTTTAAATTGTAAAATTCATTTTTACAATGGACCTAGATATTTCATCAGGCACGGAATCGGAGGATGAAACTCCCATGTCAGAAATAAGTGAGACAGATTCTCAATACCTCAAGCGCAGACAACTACAAAAACGTCAGCGAAATGCTGCACCCGGTTCCGCTGGGACCTCCCCTAATAAAAAGAAACAAAAAAATAAAGTTAAACAAATTATTGTTGGTGAGGCACCAATAACTCGCAGTAAAGCTACTGCAACCACAAATAAAACACAAATTGTTGTCAACATTCCAACAAGCAATAAATTTGCCGATCTAGCCAAAATTCCATCAGAGCCACAACCTACGCAAGGATTTTCGGACCCTGTTCCACCACCGATTTTTGTGACCAATATTAAAAATTTTATGAAATTCGGCCAAGAAATCGCCAATTTGATTGGTCAAACCAACTTTAAATGTTATTCGAGGGTTAAGGACATAAAAATTAACACAACGACAAAAGAACACTATAAAAAGTTAGTTAACCATTTGTCGGCCAATAACTATGAATTTCATTGTTATCAGTTAAGAGAAGATAAATCATACCGAGTCGTACTGAGAGGTTTACACAGCACAACTCCAACAGACGCGATAAAAAGAGATATTGAAGAAATAGGACATAATGTTAGGAACATTTCAGTCGTACTCCATCCTACAGAAAAGTACCCTCTCCCGCTATTTTTCGTAGATCTCGAGCCTGCAAAAAATAATACAGAAATTTTCCAAATAAACCGACTTGTTTACTCAGTCGTTCGTTTTGAGCAGCCAAGACAGCGACCAGTAATAGTACAATGTACTAAGTGCCAAAACCTTGGGCACACAAAGACATACTGCTACCATCCACCTAGGTGTGTCAAATGTGCAGGCGACCATGCCACAGAAACCTGCTCCAAGACTCGTGACACACCTGCCAAATGTGTATTGTGCAAAGCAGATCACCCCGCAACTTATAAAGGCTGCGTAGTATATAAAAACACCCAAAGAATAAGAACACATAATGCGACCATAAAACATCAAACACAAAAGAGTGGTAGACGTAATAGTCAACAACATGAATCCTTGAAAACCGCCTGTGAGGAAAACCAAATTTTTCTCACTGAAAATCAACCCTCAACTTCAACAGCCACCAATCTGCCCCACAATGAACCTCGAGCATCGTACTCAAACGTCACCACAAACCAGCAACAGCATCGACCACAACATCGACCACAACAACATCGAACTCAGACGCCTCAAATCTCCCAACCTCAGGCTCTGATTCCCAAACCACACCCTTCCCGCCAACCTCCAAGTCAACACCTATCTCATAATCAACTACCCCTACGGGTAAAACTACCACCTGAGTGAGACTCAACACCCAGTTCCTTCCCAAACGTCCTTTCTAACATAACCAACCTCCAAAGACCAAACAACCACTAACGTCCCAAGATGGGATCCCTCCCCAGCCAACACTTCCGGGTCAACAAATCCTCTACATCCTACTCCAACCCAAAATCCAAGTGATATCAATTCCATCCTCTCATCGTTCTTGACAGAACTTAAAGAAACTATAAGACCTCTCATTTTCCTTCTCACAAGAGTCCTTTCTGAAGTCCCATTCAACATCCCAAAATGAGCAAAAAGCCCTTTTCTGTCATTTTATGGAACGCAAACGGACTAAAAAATCACCGAGACGAACTCGACATATTTCTCCACGACAATCAAATCGATATTGCCCTACTGACTGAAACTCACTTTACTCAACAGATACATTTTTACATACGTGACTACATCACTTACAGATCTGATCACCCAGATAACACCTCCCATTGTGGATCCTGCATCCTTATCCATAAATCAATACCACATTCCTTTGTCCCTTCTACTTCAATTGACGCCATTCAATCCACCTCTGTATCCATTTCAACTCGTCCTTTCCATCTAACATTTTCAGCTGTATACTGCCCTCCTGGAAATTCCCTATCTCATAACCTCCTTGATTCCTTATTCCGATCCCTCGGACCGCGCTTTATTGCAGGAGGAGACTACAACGCCAAACACCAGCGATGGGGTTGTCGGACATCCAACTCCCGTGGCAGTATCTTATCCCGTATTTCAACCTCCAACTGTTATTCAGTCCTCTCACCACTAAACCCTACCTATTGGCCTACATCGCCCAAAAAACATCCCGATATCCTCGATATATTCATTGCTTCCCAAATTTCCACCTCTCATACCTCTCTCAAATCCCTGGATGACCTTTCATCAGACCATAGCCCTGTTCTGCTTTTCTTGCATTCAAATCCTGTCCCTAAACCCTCTCATCCTAGACTGATTACGGGACGAGTAGACTGGGACAAATTTCGTAACGATCTAGAAAACAAATTAGACTTTAAAATTTCACTCAAAACAAAACATGACATTGACACCGCCATAGATAAACTTACCACATCAATATCCAACAGCATTAATGATAACACCTCACACGGAACAAATTTTAATTCTCTTCAGACTAACTTGCCATACCATATACGCGACTTACTAAGAGAAAAGCGTAGAGCGCGAGCAAAGTGGCATAGGACCAGATACCCCTCAGATAAAAATAATTACTCTAAACTAACAAACAAACTTAAGACAGAAATTAAAAAATACAAAATTCAAAAACTACAAGACTATACAGAAAACCTCAATACCACCGACAAATCTTTATGGAATACCACCAAAAAACTTCTGAACTTCAAAAATCACAATCATCCTCTGCTAACCGAATCCCAAACCTGGTCAAAATCTGATGAAGAAAAATCACTCATTTTTGGCCAGCACCTTTTCCAAACTTTTAACCTATATCCTGATATTGTTAATCCTACTCACTTAAAATATATAGAAGCTGAACTAAATATTCCACTCCAAATGTCTCCTCCACCTAAAGCATTCCATCCTTCTAAATATCAAACATCATTCAAAAACTACCTTCAAACAAAGCCCCCGGACACGACCTAATTACATCCCAGATCCTAAAACTCCTTCCTCGGAAAGCCATCCTATTCCTAACATACCTATATAATGCTGTGCTCCGTACCACATATTTTCCTGGATCCTGGAAATTATCCATAGTTAAGATGATTCCAAAACCCAAAAAGCCACCAGAGCTCCCATCCTCATACCGTCCTATTTCCCTTTTGCCAATCATGGGCAAAATCCTTGAAAAACTAATTTTAAAACGCATGTATCCCATCCTAGATTCCCATCATGTAATCCCAGATCACCAGTTTGGATTCCGAACATCACACTCCACCATTCAGCAATGCCATCGTGTGGTGGACGTTGTCTCCTCCGCATTGGAGCGCGGAATGTACTGCACGGGAGCCTTTCTCGACGTGGAACAAGCCTTTGACCGAGTCTGGCACCCAGGACTGCTTTACAAACTCCGCAAATTCCTTCCTTCAACATACTTCCTAATTATCCGTTCCTATCTGAGTGATAGAACTTTCAAAGTAAACCATAAAAATTCCTATTCTCCCCTCTTTACCCAATCTGCCGGTGTTCCTCAAAGTAGTATCCTAGTGGTCCGGTGTTCCTCAAAGTAGTATCCTCTACACGGTGTATACAGCTGACATTCCAACTCATCCTACCACTGTCCTCACCACTTACGCTGATGACACATGTGTGTTATCAGTAAACAATGATCCCTTCATTGCCTCCCAAACACTCCAATCCCATATCCTAACCCTTCAAGAATGGTGTCAAAAATGGAGAATCAAAATAAATCCCAAAAAATCTCACCAAATAACCTTTACCCTTCGTCGTAAGCCCACGACTTCCTGTCCTACAGTATCCTTTAATGATATTCCACTAATCCCTGTTGAACAGATCCGCTACCTTGGACTCCACTTGGACAAACGTCTTACTTGGAATCCACATACAAGACTAAAAAGACAAGAAACTGCCCGTCGTTACAGATTACTTCAACATTTATTAGACAAACGTTCAAAGCTCCCAATTAATTACAAAAGACTAATATACATGACTGTGATTAGACCTATCTGGACTTACGGAGTTGAGCTTTGGGGCTCCACTAAACCATCCAATTCATCTCGTATCCAATCCTTACAATCCAAAATCCTTCGTAAAATCCTCAATGCTCCTTACTTTGTCACCAATAAACTTATCCATAAAGACCTTAATGTTCCATATGTTGCTGATTTAGCCCACACCAGATACCTATCCTTTCACAGTAAGCTCCATAATCACTCAAATCCGTTAGTTTCTCAACTTGCTTCCCACTCCATTCCTGATAATCCTCCGAGGCGTCTGAAAAGAAGATGGCCCAGAGACCTTCTAGTTTAGAATTTTTATTAAAGTGCTACTGATGGGTAGTACTTTTCATGTTTTGTCACGTTATTCTTATAGTTAACAGCACATTTACTTGATGTATATATCTTGTACAGTTGTAAATTTCAATAAATTATTAAAAAAAAAAAAAAAATTATTTCTTCCATTTTAATATCAAATTTATTTGAGAGTAAAGATGCTCATTATTCTAAATCTTATTAGGGAAAATATAACGCCTTCTGAATTTATGAGTAATTTTCATAAATGCCAACATTATTAAAATCCATGCCAGGGCATTTTTGATGTGTAGATCCTGCGGAAAAATAAACCAATCCGGGGTTATGTAAATGGAGGCTATTCAACAAAAGTATCCTGAAAGTCCTGAATATATCCTGACGGGGACAGAATGCCTTTTTAAGCAGACATGGGGAGAACAAGGGTCCCCATATTGATGTCAGTTCTCGTGTCGAGTAGCAGCTCCGCTAGAGGGCTCTCCCGTCGCCTATGTTTTAATTATCCATCTCTCACCTCTCTTAGTTAATAGTTATTGCCTTCTAAATCATTTATGACTTTTAAATTATCTAAAAAATATATACATTAACATTAGGATAGAAAAAAATATCTCTCCTGTATTTATTAGACATTTTTCTGTTGATTAATAATAATATTTATAATCTATTTTTCAATCTTCTATTGTATATATTTAAAGATTAAAACAAAGCTGAAATAGATGTATGAAATGTAAATTTGATAATTGAAATGCAAATGTAGGAAAAACAAACTAAAAAGTGGATTTAAAAATCATCGAAACAACTAATGAAATGTTAAAATATGACAAGTTTGCCTTTAATTGTTTCTTGAACAGTTAAAATATATCCTAAATAAATTTAGAATTTCATCGGCCATTATTTTGGAAAAAAATTGAACCTAAAACAATATTAATAAATAGTTGGTTTTTCTTTTTTTTTAAGTTGTCAATTTCGATAAACAGAAAATTTAAAAACATCACTTAGAATTTTTGTAACGTGATTTTTCTTCATTTTGATTTTTCTTAATGTATTTTCCAAATACATTTTTTCACATCATAATAAAATAGAAAAAACATCGTTAATTTTCCTTGCATATCGCGTTGCAATATCGCCTATAACAAAAAAAAAATTTGACTCAGGTATGCAATAATGAGTAGCACTATGCCACATACTAGCAAAAAAAAATGGACAATAATACTCAATTGTCAATTAATAATTTGACAAAATACCATAAATTGAGCTAAAGTTTTATTCTTTTTTTTCTATATAAATTTATTGAAATTTACAACTGTGCAAATATAAACATCACGTAAATGAGCTGATAACGATTACAATAACATGTCAAAACTTAAAAAGAACTACTCATCAGTAGCACTTCAATAAAATATCTACACTAGAAGATCTCAAGACCATATTCTTTTCAGACTCCTCGGAGGATTATCGGAAATGGAGTGGGAGGCAAGTTTAGAAACTAACGGATTTGAATGGTTATTGGATATTACTATGAAAAGATAGGTATCTGGTTTGGGCTAACTCAGCAACATATGGAATATTATGGTCTTTATGGATAAGTTTATTGGTGACAAAGTACGGGGCAGTTATGATTGTTCGAAGGATTTTAGATTGTAAGGATTGGATTTGAGATGAATTGGATGGTTTAGTAGAGCCCCAAAGCTCAAATCCGTACGTCCAAATAGGTCTAATCACAGTCATGTATATAAGTCTTTTGTAATGAATTTGGAGCTTTGATCGTTTGTCTAGTAATGTATAACCATAACGTAAAAAAAAGTAGGTATAAATCTTTAAAAATAAGTAATCAAAGTTTTATTACAATTTGAAATTTTAATGTCTTCTGAAATTCGATTATTTGATAGGTCTAATAACTATTATAGAAACCAATAAAATTAGATATGTAGTTGCGGATATAGTGACATAAAGTAGCTAAACACGAAAACAATAATCTATCATCGAGTATGGAATGTAGCTGGTCTTATTGAGTTTCCTGCTTCCTCTTCGTTATGCAAAATGTTAGCTAACTAGTATTATAATTTTTCTTCCATATTTAGTACAAAGAATATCCCTGTAATATTAGCAACCTTGTGTTTATTATCTATAATTTTAAAACGGAAAATACTGTGCTAAATAATGAAAAGATATTGAAGTGATGTTGAAAAATTAAAACCAGAAACAGAAATGCGGAAACTGCATTGTATATTTAAAGTATAGGATATATATATTCTTTCTTATTAAAGTACAATAAGTCTGGGCTTCAGTCTAATTGAGTGTCATAAAAATCAACTACGAAAACACATATTACTAAGAAGTCAGTTTGCCTCCATAGAACTGATGATGAATGTTAAACATTCGAAATTAGTTTTGGAAAAAAATAATTCCAATCGGAGTGGCAGTTAATTCATCAATCATGATTGTATTGATCCTTCTATACCATCATGCGTACCTCAAGTGAAATATTTCTAATATGCTCACGTATTGTAGGAAACTTCAGTCTTATGCACGAGTTCTTAATGCAGGATTAAGATCTAATTAAAAACTATAGAGGACAAAGAGTTACCTGCTTAAACTATATTCAGTTTACAAACGAAAATGGTAGACAGCGGCAGGTGGCAGACAGTAGACGATAACAATGAGACTGTTGATAGCCTAAAAGTGAAAAAGGTAAATAATTGGATGGAAAAAGAATACTTCCAGGCCCCTCTTAAATATTTTATCATTCGGAATTTGAGTTTTCCATTCCAGCTTAGGCCTTAACTGGCCATGTTGCTCACAAATACTGCGCCTGAAAATTAGGTCATCACAAAAGGTTCCGGTATAAATATGAATAAGAGATTTTATAACTTACTTAAGGGAAAGCCAAGACTTCTTCTTGTTATTCTCCGAGGCGCTACAACCTTCGGTAGGTCCTGGCCGCCATTCGGCTCGATCTTGTGCAGCCAATCTCCAGCACCTGAGTCATAACAGGCATCGATCCATCTTAATCTTGGCCTACCAGCACGTCGTTTTCTGTGCAAGACGGTGTCCGTGGCTCTCTCGGGGATCTCATCGTCTGTCATTCTTATTAAGTGGCCAGACCATTCAAGACCAACCCAACATATTTTCCTGATATTACAGATTGTTCTTCCCCGTATAATCAGCCTTAAAAAATTAAAGTTCGAGATTTAAGATTTCAATGAACCGTCTCTTTTCCAGAAAAGAATTAAAATATGTGTTCACTCAGTTTATTTCGGAAGATTTTAAAAAGATTCATATTAAAAGTTTTTTTTTTATGGTTCCCTGTTATAACAAAGGGCTCTAAATAATCTAATTTGTAAACTATTCATTTGGAATTATGCATAAAAACAAGTAATGGTGCTAGAAATCTAATTAAAATTAATTTTTTTTTTACTGTTCCAGTACAAAATATTCGAATCTTGATTCTCGGTACCAATACCTCAATTATTAAGTTAATTGAAACCCAGGAGATGTAAAAAATAAAATAATCAATTTCGGAAATTCTTATTTAAGAAAATTAATATCCAAAAGGTTCCATGTTTCTTTTATTAATTAAGGAACCGAAAATGTTACTGAAACCTTTCATTAAACACTGTAGATGGGATGCGTTCTGAATTTCGCTGGTGGTTGTAATAATAATGAATAAAAAAAAAAATGCTCCGCTAGAACCCATGAAAGGTTTTGGGTTCCGTACTTAGGTAAGGACGTACTGTTACTTGGCCAACGGTGGTTAAAAGGAAGATATTTGGCCAAAATCAAACTTCACCACCAGGTTTTTACCCAACCAGGGTACCAACTTTATAGTGCATTAGGGCTGACCTTGGGGATTTTGGTTATTGGAGTGGGTTGGAGGGATTAACCAATGTCAATGGTTGGTGATTTCGTCATCGAACCTTCGTGTTCGTTAAGCCTTTCATTTATTTATTTTATTCATGATTGAACAATGGGGGCTCATAATCCACATAAAATTTAGGAAATGAATCCCTCGAATGATGTATTATTTTGTGAGAGGTCTAAAATAGAGAAAACGAATCTGATTTGAAGACTGTATATTCTATAACAATTAATATACTTTATGTTTTTGATAAAATCTGCTCTTATTGATAAAATCTGCTCCATACCTCCTGCAAGAATCAAGTTTTTTTCATCTACTCTTAAGTGATTGAATAATAAATATCAGTTTGCATTAAATTTATACCATTGTTATAAGTGTAAATTTAAAGTAATTTCTAACATACTTTTCAATTTTCTTTATACATAGATATATATTTAAATATTTTCGGCATTCTGAATACAGCAAATAATATATATACCTTTCCAACCAATAAAGGCCACTCTATTCATAGTAAACTTCCATTATTATCAATGAAACCTGGCCTATTGAAAATGTGTATATGGCCAACCTCGGAGCTCAAGAGTTCTGGTGCTCTGTCAGGAGCCATAAATCATCAATCAACTCGCAATCGATTATTAATCAAAATCAATCATTTTGATTATGTGATTAATTTTCAAAGTGGAAGTTTATTCGAGCATATCCTGTCTTACATGTGATCGCCTACCAAAATGATTCTTTTATCACTGCACCACTTCTTTAAGTCTATTCCGTTTAACCTTCTGATTGGCGTGCGTATTTATCAGATACGCAGCGGAAATTTTTAGTTTAATTTTCTTAGATCCTATGCCGTCTTGGGATTTCCTTTCTTCTTAGGAATATGCGTTCCTATACCCTAGTAAGTTTTTGAAATATTTTATTTTAAATTATACATCGTAAAATTGGTAATTTAAAGTAACATACAAATTGGATTTACACTCGATTCAACCAAACTTTAAAATTAACCGGAATTGTATGTGTCGAATACGCGCAACCTTTAACG
The DNA here is from genome assembly GCA_003667255.2 of Euschistus heros. NCBI lineage: Eukaryota > Metazoa > Arthropoda > Insecta > Hemiptera > Pentatomidae > Euschistus > Euschistus heros. Next base: position 1,224,857 of record RCWM02000093.1, read on the forward strand.
ACTGTATTACTTTATTTTTATTTATTCTAAATGTTTAAGATAAAAAAAAAAAACCAAAAAACAACCAGAATCGTCCGTTTCAATAGTGAGATATGTAGGCAGGTTATTTGCTTACAGCATTCAAAAAATGTTTGCAATGATTGTATTTCATCTTCGAAGTAATTTAGCAATTTTCGTAGAAAAAGTTTTTAATAATAACTTTGTATAATTAAATTGCTTTTATTTTCGGATTCAAACAGATTATTCAGATAATAAGGCACGTTCTGGTGATTTTTTATGAATTTATGTGAGAATAAAACAATGTCTAAAAAAAAGTATTTGGACAATGATGTACGATAAGTCCCACGAAAATTAAATCATGTAAGCTGTTCTTTTCGTATAAAAATGTATTGCCTATTTACAACTCATATTTCTTGACATATCAAGTATAGCACTTTCAACGTTGAGTATAAAGGACATATATTTTTTCTATATATTGTTCATATTATTAATCTTTCTCTACTCAATATTTCCTAATTTTGTAAATTAATAAAATATATTGTTTTAGGGTTACTTATTTTATTTGATCCTCGAATCTACTGATATGTATTAAGGATAAGTAACTAATATAATATTCTTTGACACTTCCTATGTAAATGGATTTAGAATTAAAAGGTTTGTAGTGTATTTCATTTTAAAATAAAAACATCGGACAAGAACGTTTTAATACAATATCCCCTTGACGGGAGGTTAATTATAAAAAATGAATTATTGAGGAGAGGCTGCGGTTTCTATAATGTGCTACACAGCGATCAAAATAGAAGCCGGGAATAAATATTTAATGTCACCGCGGGAGGAAAAGGTCACGTTTTAAATATCATTAAAAATTTACTTAAAGTTTATTCCATTAAAACTTTGCCCGGCTCAAAATATAACGCCCACACAAAGGCGATGAACTTGGTACGTTCTTGAAGGTGAAGAGGGTTTACTATAGCAACTTAAAGGTCAGGAACTCAAGTAGATTAGGAATGGAATATTAATAACGAAGGTTGTTTTCGAGTTTGTATTCAACATATTAATACTTTAGTCAGTGTATAACATACTGCAGTATGGAGGAATATCTCCGATATATACTGATGTAATTAGGTAATTACATCAATATATCGGTATGTATGTATATATAGGTATATATATCAGTATATGAGTAGGTACTTTAGCACTTGTTCATTTTATTTTATTTTTTTTATTTCAATGACATAATATTATCAAAATCCATCGGTGGTAGTGAATATATTCATAAAAAAAGAAAAAAAAACTACCACTTACAACCCATGAAGTGTCTTAGGTTCAGTTCTTAGGCAAGGCTGTACTGTTTCTGAGCCAACGATTGTGAAAGGAGGTGATTTGGCCAGAATTGACACTCAACCGTCAGGTTTTTCCCTAATTAAGGGTACTACTTTTTAATAGGCTGGGTGTGCCACAGGAGGGTATCCCGACCTCGGATTCAATCCACGTCTGAAATGACAGAATATAAATTTTCTGCCAACTGTCAGACTCGAGTTCGGTCCCGGGAGCATGGTAGTAAGGCGCCTCAACTAGTGAGGTACCAAACCTCCCTAAAGAATATATAAAACAAATAATCCCTGAATAAACGAATTATAAAATTAATTATAGGTAAAAATAAAAGTAAAAAGGTTCAAATTTGTATTACAAAAAAAAAAAAAAAAAAAAAAAAATTATACAAATGAATAACAACAAATAAATACAACTGTATATTCAATACTCTTCCCGAAGAAACCAAGCTTGACTCCCTACCCCTTATGGAAGGACATGACAGATTCCGGAGATCCCAGCCATGCTCTTTCAGCTGCGTCACTAGAGTCATATTTCTAATTAACTAAGTAAATAAATTGCTGATGAAACAACTTTTATATGGCAACATAATAATTCCGATTTTCATGAATTTATAACCTTGATTTGGTAGATGTGTCATTTGGAAGAATTTATAAATTTGCCCTTGCTTGTTGAGGTTATTAATAAAGTTGTGAAGTCTTACATTACAAATTTTTTTCTATAATGATAACAGCAATATTACCGTCAACCCTGGTCAACTTTGCTATATCGGGGTGAATTTCCGAACTGTACAAATATTACTTTGTATCATTTCTGAAGCTTGAAAACTTGAATTTAATACAACTAATGACGTTATATGGTAAATTTTTCTAGCTTCAGAAATGGTACTAACATCTTAAAAATGGGCAAATTCACTATGATATGGCAAAGTCACATCGGTTAACGGTATAAAAGGAAAAAAAATTCTTAGGTAAGGATGTGCAGTTACTTGGCTAACAGATGTAAAAGGATGAGATTTGGCCTTAATGATCGCCAGGGCTTTTTTTTTTTTTTTTTTTTTTTTTTTTTTTTTTTTTTTTTTTTTTTTTTTTTTTTTTTTTTCCTTCAGAATTAAGGGTTCCGACTTTATTGAGGAGGGTCTTCCGCACACGAAGTCGAGCCCCAGATGTTCAGTTGTTGGGCTGTAAGTAGTTAAAAAAATATATATATTAAAAATACAATAAATCAAAATCGTCAAACAATCAAAAATATTTGTCGCCGCTTAGCTTGACTTTAACTATCAATTAGTGTCCGTATCATTGTGCAGTTTTAAATAGGATGACTATAGGTTACTACACTTTCTTCCTTTGCAAATAAAAATCGGTTGTTAGTTCGATCTATTTGCAAATACATCGGTTGTTATTTATTTGTATAAATACATTTAAGCTCAACCATACAACTACAAAATATTAGGTTAGTTTGTATGTCAGATTCAGATATATATATATATATATATATATATATATATATATATATATATATATATATATATATATATATATATATATAGTATATATATATTTTTTTTTCGGTCGTCCTTCATATTAGTGATTCCGTTAGTACGTCTATATTTGTTTGAACTTGTCTTTTATTGGTTAAACATCTATCTGGTTGTCTCTTACAAGACGAATATAAAATAGTTTTGTATCAGTTTGAAAATAAATGGTTTAATAAGTATTTAATATATAACTAACACAATAATTTATTTTACTCAAAATCATAAAATATTTAAAAACTATTAGAAACCAACAAAAAAGATATTTTGGAACGTCTTAAAAATAACAAATATATATTTAGAACGCTCTCATGTATGAAACCTTAACCTTATCAAATATTCTTTCAGAATGTTAAACATATATATGTAATGTTCCCTATTACTGCAAACAAAAAAAATGTATATATATATATATATATATATATATATATATATATATATATATATATATATATATATATATATATATATATAAGGGGAAAACAGAAAAAGAGTGAACAAACCATCCAATAACCTGATTTCTTGGTCATTTACAAGAATTAAAATCCCCAATTAAAAACCTTTTCCCCCAGCATTGTAGCGGCGCCCGATGAAAGGGCTTTTGTGCTCCGGGCCATCCTCTGTCAGGGGAGGGCAATAGCCTTTGCCAATCTTCTACATGCTTTGTTAATTGCTTCGGCAAAGTTTGGAATCGATGTTGCACATCTTACAGTTTGTAGGATCCTAAGGAAGGTCGTTCTCCTACTTTGTTATTAAGGCGATTCCATTTGGTACAGAGATCTTTAGGTATATTTGTTTCGATTCAATACTGCATTTGTTTCTGTACTGTAAGAATGAAGTTACAATTTAGGTTGAACCAAAAATGTACTGTATGAATAGTATATTAGATAGTAAAATAAAAAAATAGAATACATGAAGAAAATGGAATGCATTCGTACAGGATACAGACAAAAAAAAAAAAATATATATATATATATATATATATATATATATATATATATATATATATATATTTTATAAAGATAGTATTATTATCAAAAGCTTTAAAAAAAAATCAACTGAGTTGTCAATGGAAAGAGAATATCAAGAAGTATATTTAGCAAATAAACTTAACAAATTATGTTATTAATTTATATTATATTCAATTTGACACTTTCATAAAGGCATTCTAAGTTCAATTTATTGAACTAAAATCGTGAATAAGCAAAAATTTCAATTACAAAAACAAAACAAAAAAGTATTTTTTAACATTGTTATCAGTAAATAGTAATCCTTTCACTGCATCCTAATCACTACAATCTCATATCACTAACATTCAAGAATGCTGTCAAAACTGGAGAATTAAAATAAATCCAAAAAAATCCCATCAAATAACCTTTACCCTTCGTCGTAGACTTACGACTTCCTATCCTACAGTATCCTTTAATGATATTCCATTAATCCCTGTTGAACAGATCCGCTACCTAGGACTCCATTTGGACAAACGTCTAACTTGGAATCCACATATAAGACTAAGACGACAATAAACTGCCCGTCGTTACAGACTACTTCAACATTTACTAGACAAACGTTCAAAGCTCTCAATTAATTACAAAAGACTCATTTACATGACTGTGATTTGACCTATTTGGACGTACAGAGTTGAGCTTTGGGGATCTACTAAACCATCCAATTCATCTCGTATCCAATCCTTACAATCCAAAATCCTTCGAAAAATCCTCAATGGTCCTTACTTTGTGACCAATAAACTTATTCATAAAGATCTTAATGTTCCATATGTTTCTGACTTAGCCCAAACCAGATACCTATCCTTCCATAGTAAGGATAGTCCGTTGTAATCTCCATAACCACTCCAATCCACTAGTCTTCCCCTTGCTTCCCCCTCCATCCCTGATAATCCTCCGAGGTATCTGAAAAGAAGATGGCCTAGAGACCTTTTAGTGTAGATTTTGTTGAAGTGCTACAAGTGAGTTGTTCTTCACAAGTTATTTGCATGCCATTTTATTCACTATCAACACATTTACTTGATGTATATTATTTTGTACAGTTGTAAACATCAAAAAATGAAAAAAAAATTAACACTTAATCATCAAAATAAATTTCATTCATACTTACATGACGACAATAAACTCTTTGGTCTGTTTGGCAATACATTTTCTTTCGGCTTGATTATTATTTAAATATTTAGCTCACTGATATAAATGGATAAATTTTGAATGAAAACAGACCTTTTACGGTATGGAATTAGATATGTTTAAATAAATTCAAAAGAATTTTTGGAAATTATAGTTAAATCATTTTTTATATAATCAAAATTTTGAAGTCCGTATAAATTGTTTAGATCTTAAAACATTTTAAATCTTTAAAGCAGAAATGATGTTTTCACTTTTTCGTAACTGTTATTGGTATTCTTGCCTTTCTGGTTCGGTCACCCTGATGAAGTCAAAACGACAGTTCTCTATTAAGACTTTTTTCACTTGGATGTATTTTTTCTTTCTCCTGACTGTATCCCAGAGCATCTTTTTCTTACAAGAAGGCGTTGCTTTACTCTTACAAGCAATACTTTTTCTTTTTTTTCCTTATGGACTTGGGTGCAAATACTTACTTCCAGCCAGTCTTCTTGTATTTTAATTACCAAAAGTACGTGTGGGCCATCAAAACCCAGCTTTAGTGTTCGCTTAGCCATCTCTAATGCTATGACATTGCATTATGAAGACGTTTTTTTTTTCCTATTTCTAAATCGTCATTCTTTTGAACCATAAGGACAACCACAATGCATCATCAGTAGTAGTAGAATTAGGCTAAAAGCTTTTGAAAAAAAAAAAACGTATTCCAAGTCTATGTAAACAATTTAAAAAAAAATCTGTTATGAAAAAGTCAGAAATTTCATAGAAAACGAAAATCATAAAACTTCATGAGTAAAAAAAGAATTATAAGTTTCCTAATTTTCACTTTTAAGTTGTTCAATATAAATAAACATACGATATATATTCTTATTGGGAATTCAATGCTGTAAATGTTTTATCCAGACAACGTTCTTCTAAAACGGACGAGTGAGGATCTAGAAGACTAAAAGTTATAAAAAACATGAGCGAAAAACAATTTTTTCGAAAATTACAACTTTTCCAGTGCCGGTAGCACGAAAACGGTCCATTTTTTCGTAAAAATGTATATCACCAAACTTGTAGAAAATTTAATAAACTTTAATTTTGTACTTAATTTTTTTTTTCAATTTAATGCACCGTTTTCGATTTATAAGCGAAAAACATAAAAATGGAAAGGTTAAAATCCTCTCTCCCCCCAGCGGCACCGGAATTTGGAGGGACTTTATTTGTTCTTGTTCAGGGGACCATCCCCTACACATTACTGAAAAAATAGGAACTAGTATTTTTAGTTCCTCTGACTTTCCTGTTTTGACTGGACTATAAAGACGATTATTTTTCTAAATCGTATGAAAATAACAAAATTAACGCTAATAATTATTGAAGTGCTACTAGTGAGTAGTTCTTCACAAGTTGTTTACATACCATTGTATTCACTGTCAACACATTTACTTGTTGTATATTATTTTGTACAGTTGTAAATATCAATAAATTAAAAAAAAAAAACGCTAATAATATGTATGTAAGACGTATATTGGCAACAAGAAATATATAATATTGGCAGTTTAGATTAGAACGTCTGATTATAATACTATTGGAATAGGTATTGATGGTGTTTCCTTATCGTCGAAAGTTACTTATAAACTGAATATGACATAGATTATTTAAGATGTCTTGAAGAACTTAATTTAGGAAGGATTATGTAAACTATAACTAAAAGATACGAACGTAAATTACTTATAAAATAAATAATATCATTAACATTATAATTAAGATTGCACAATTATTATAATATTCGCGATATTATAATATTTAATAATTATAAAGTAATATAATAAAATTATTATAATACTACAACTAGTGTCATTTTGTAGCGTAACTGATGAAAACTTTGCAGTCCCTTTAAGGTCAAAGAATTGGATATTAATTAGAAAAACTCTGAGGTGATGGAAGAATGGCCGTGTTATATATTCTAAATGTTTGAAGTATTTCAAATTCATGTTTATATTATGATTTTTGCTATATGCACCGTATTGGGTATAGACGATTCTAAAGCTAGTGGAAACATTTTTAGTCTCTCTATAATCGAAGGATTGGGCTGTAGGTCGAGAAGGCGCGCGCATTCCAGCCATTTTAATCACGGTACCTCTCTTGACCCATTTCCTTCCTTCCCCGCCTCTTCGATGCATCCATGATTAAATGTATCGATATCTCTAATAATTGTGGTGGTTGCATAATGAAGATGTCATGAGAGATTTGGTCTGATAGGCTCTTCATTAGGATATACAAGTATTCATGATATCCTTACAAAATATTTCTTTTTTTCTTTAAATAAAGCATGAGTGTAGTAAATATTTTTAAATATTTTTCTACATCCGCCATAAAATAAAAATAATTGTGTCATTGAATTCCATGTTGTAAATGTTATGGAATATGAATTATCCAGATGAGCAATACACCTTTCCACGTTTAATTACATTTTACGTGACCACGGTCAGGTTCTGACTTTTTTTTCAAAAACATTTCTGTTATTAATATTTTTCTGAGCAACTCGATCATGACCATCTACTACTATCAAGGTTGTTGATTAAAAATAAAAAGGATGAGAAAGAACCCATGTATGATTTTTTTTTTTTTTTGTGTAAAAAAAATAAATTTACATATACATATATTTTTATTTTAAAATCAACCGGTTTTTTATTAATGTCTAAATGGTAGTACAGGTCGTTGGAGAGTTTACTGTAATTTGTATTTATTCCTAGTTCTACAAACACCTTTCGATAAATATTCAATATTCATACTTTAATTCAGAAGTAACAAGTATTTAAAATTATTCTGAATTTTACAGAGAATGTATATTTAATGCTGTTTAATAATGCTATAGTAAGCTTGGTTTTCATTAGCAATCAAAAAGTCAAAAAGTCATTATCAGTTGTATTTTTTAAAATATCCAACAAATGGCTAATAGGTTTTAAAAGAAAATTTCTATATGAAATAAAACTCAATATAATAATAATATTTTTTTTTTTTTAGCTCGCAAATTCTGTTGAGATTTTTTCAAATAGTATTTTTCTTTCATAAACAACCATAATTATTTGAAATAAAACATATAATTTAATCATTTAAAATGCAAAGGCGCTTGTAATATGGCCTGGAGATTATTAATAGCAATAAAGATAGGTGCTAACAATATTAATAAGTTCCATCAATTATCGGATATTTTTTGACATAGTTTTCATTATTGATTTTAAAACAATACGTAAAAAATATATTTCATCTAAATATAAGTCTGACTGGAATAAGACTTGATTAAACAGCAAGTACTAAGATTACACATAAATTTTGAAAATCATTCCACATAATATTAATATGTAAATGAAATATTTTTCAAAAAAAATGTCCCGTATTTAAATTACAGGTGCATTTTGAAATAGGGTTGGCAAATTATTGAAAATTAGATTTATTACAATAGTAGAAAAATAAAAAAAAATGTTAATCACTTATTCCTGTAGCATATCATATAAATCATAAAAGAAAAACTAAATTTAAATTTTAAAGAAAATACTACACGAATAAATTTTAATTCCTAAGATTATGTACACCGTAAAGCATCAAAAGCTGTATCGAAGTCTACAGAGCGCGCAGGCTGTACAGATCGAAGAAGCTACTACGGCAAAACCCTTCCCTTAAGCCCACTGAGGTATAATTCCTAAGTCTCAGCAGTTATTCTTTATTCTTTCATCATTTCCTAATTATGTTTAACTATCAAATTTATTTACATCGTTACAAATAATTTTACCGTACACCTAAATTGTGTCGCTGGACTTTTGTAAAGTCCTTTCTGAAAGAATTAAAAAAAAAAACCCTCTTTGAACTATTTATCCTTGGAAAGAGGAAGGGACCTTGGAGCAGGGCTTTTGGGCTTATTAAGGCAGGATGTTTTATGAGGGCGCAGTTAAGACACAAGGATCAATGGCTGTGTGTGAATACGGGATCACCGTAAGATTGATGGACTGTTTTCAGTTATTACTCTTACTTAAACCATTCATTGTCCCTTTATAAACATAATTAATTTTAGTCAATATGAGGGGAATAAATCTGATTTATTAAAAAAATAATAATACCGCAAATGCCATACATCCTCACTATATATTTGTTTAAGAATAACTTTGCCACTATTTACCTTTATATAAAGCTAGTTTGTTTTCTTATAGTATATCTTACATTTTATGATAGTTTCATCAACGAATATTAATTTTACTTTTCCTTATTATAGCTAATAACTTTTTAAAGGGTGAGAGAATTTTATATGTGAGAGTTATAAATAATTAGAGATAATTTTTCTTCTCTAGTTTTTTTATTAATAAATTCTAAGTTCCTGATTCGTTTTTTATGACTTCTAAGTAACTTTTCTGCTTAGGTAAAACTTTTCTCTTAACTGTCAGGTTTCTAAAATATTTAAGTTAGATTTCTTCGAATAAAAATGGTATTTTAATTTTTATTTCTTTTTATTAAAATTCTGTTGGAGCTCCTCGCTTCTTATGGATAACACATAACATAGAGATACCAAGGGGCTGTATAAAGAAACTAACGGTGCTTTGTTTGCTTGAATTTAAAGTCCTTATGTATTGCGACTAGAGAAGTAAGGATAGGTAGTCCAACAGGTTAAGTAAAAATCATAACCAGTCCAAAGGGGACATTCCTGTATCTGAAAAAATATGAAAATCAACTTTTACCACACAAAGAACTTAATATTAGAGCATTATAAATCGATAGAACGATTATGATTTCTATGAGCTAATAAACTGTTCTGTCATCTTTCAGCAAAACTGTTTCTAACTTAGTCGATGTACGAAAGAGCCCTCGAATGTCGAATAAAGCATAAAACATATATTAGAATGTATGTAAAGACCTCTTAATGCAATACACTCCGTGAACATGGAAGGCTCATATATTGTGACCGAATATATTGAGAAACTGTATGAAAATACTCTTTAGTCGTCAATATGAAACAGATGAACGAGAAGACTTGAAAATTTAGTTTATATTGAGAGATAATTATATTGAGTTTATAATAATTAATCGTTTCAATGTTGCTGGGTAACTATAGAGTGTTAGCAACTTAACGTTGGTTTTGATTGAGACAAATAATATTAATAATATTTAATAATAGCAATAATATTCTTATAATTTGTTTAGCTAGGTTATATGCGTTCCAAGAAGAAGTGACACTGAGATTGATAGTAATGAAATAGGATCGGTCGGTGATGGAAAAAAATCACTTTACTAGACCCTTTCTTAAGGGATTTTCTATTGCAATTTTCTAGCTAATAGATAGGACACTGAATTAATAAAAAACGTCATTTCTGGATAAACCTGCATTCGTTCCCTGTGATGAAAATATATTTATCGAAAGTAGCAAGGCCACTAGAGCCTTGTTTTACAATGAAATAGAACTTTGTCAATTTTAATCGCCTACTTAGAAGACTGCCACTAAAACAATTTGTAGTTTAATGTTTAATATTTCTTTAATTTTATGAGGAGGCGCGGTAGATAATTAGGTAACACATTAGAGTTAGAGTCCGACCCTAAACAGAAAATTTATTTTCAATAATGACATTTATAAAACATTGATCGGAATTCTGATCGGTTTTAGTTCTGAGATATGAAAAACAAAATTTTAATCAGGGAAATCAAATTACACTTGGACGTAGCCCATAATAGTAAAATAGTATTACCAAAGAGTAGTTATAATGGCATTTATATTTGTCAATAAATGTTATGAGCTGCTCTTTTCTTTTATCATACTATTTTAAAAATCTTGCAATCCTTTCCCTTTTATCCTTATCAAGCCATGATGAAAATTAATGGTCTTTCAGCCCTAGTTATTTTATTTTAGTGAATTTATACTAAAAAAATAATCGGCAAAGTAAACATTACACCTTTACCTAAGTACTGTACCCGAGGCCCTTCATGGGTTGTAGTGGTACAAGAAATCAAATTGAATTTTTTTTTTAATAGTTTCATGAAACATTTTAATGTGATAATTGAACATAGATGGAAATTACCAAGTGATAAGGTTTATGCTTGTGTTTTAAAGAAACAAATTTAGGTACATAATGTTGAGACTATTTAGCGTTATTTGAATTTTAGTATCTCTGAACTTATCAAATATCATAGTTACGAATGGTTATCAATATTTATAATTCAGTAAACCCTGGTCAAATTCTGTTTACCTCGACCTATGTAGATAGGGCTGGAGAGCTGCTATCCGCGGTGTTTGTGCTGCAAACAGGACGCAGCTTGCGGTCCGATACCGACCTCTTTGATAAGGCCCAAGGTATCCTATAGTGCTTGCTTTTCCAATCTTACTTCAATGGAATTGTTTCAGTTTTTTAAATATATTTATACATATCACAAATAGCTTTTACCTGTAAAATAAAAGAATATATAATTTTAAAAAATAAAAAAATGAATTTACAATAATTTTACTATCTGTAACAATGTAAATTCCTAAAATAGATTAACTCTTTATAAAATAAAGAATATTTCGTTTTGTGTACAGTAGTTTGCAAATTAAAGATATATACACATATTTTAAAAACTATTTTAAATGAATACTCGGATCATGCAAAAGTTTAATACCGATATTACTTACGATCGACGTTCACACATATAGTTCCATCCAACAGCATTCAAAGCAAGAGTTCCCAAACTGGGGTGTGTGAATACAAGTGAGACGAGTTGGAAAAAAAAATCACTTACTTAAAATAATAAAAAAATCAGCACACGATCATTAAAGTTAAATGTACCTTGAAGATTTTTTTTTGTTATCCAGTATGTTTTGAAAATTTATACTATTCACTTGAATGAAACGTCTGTATTCATTAAACAAATACTCATTCATGAAAATTTTGAAAACTTGAAATGCGAAATTTAAATTAAAATCGATAACTTATACGATAGCATCGATGAGTGGTTGATTACTATTTTAGATATTAGCTCACTAGAAAGACCAACATTTATATAATTCTTATTTTACTCGTCGGTTATTTAAAGGTCAGTATTGGGCCTGGCTTAGTTTATTTTATAAATATTTTTTTTTTTTTTTTATTTATAAACCGTTCTAACTAAAGAAAATTGTATGAGGTTAGAAAAGAATTCGATTCTCATTTGAATTTTTGATTTAAAGAGTTTTCCGAATCCCAAAAATGGCATTCATAACTAAGTATATATTGCTAAACGAAAACAGTTAAACCGTTGAATAAACAAAAATATTAGTGATATCAATGTCAAGTTGTAGAGATTTTAGAAAAAAAGAAAAGATGTAGATAGAATTATTATTACTAGAACAATAATCTGAGTATTTTAAAAAACGAGGAGACTACTATGATTTTCAAGTATTTCTTATCTAATTATAATGGCAGATTTTCTTTTATAATAAACAGAGAATCTATACTTTTTAATATCTATTCAGTAAAAGCTATTTAATTTTTGCAAAGTAATAAATTGCTGATAATCTATTTTTTTAATGAAAATAATAAAAAAAAAATATTGAAATACAATACATTTCTTTTAAAGGCTGAATGAACCTATAATCATGAATATAATCATTCGGTTATGTTTATTCAAATTGAAATTTAAAAAATATTGTTTTGTGGTAATCCAGTAAAATATTCGCTGTGGAAATAGATAAATATGATTAATTATAAGTATTCCTTTTTTTTAAACAAGAAATGTGTTTATATTGATAAACATATTTATTTTATTGTTATAATGAGAAAGCCAGCCAGGGCTTATATTTTTCCTGTAATTTTATATTTCACTACTATTTACGTTAGTACATATTTTAGGGAAGTAAATATATAGTTAAGTTAAATTTATTAAATCAAATTAGATTCCCACTCTTATTAAATTAAGTTAAATTCTCTTTTCTCTAGAATATACCAGTTGAAGATTCTATATAATTTATTCCTTGTGAGACTCTGTGGCAACTGCTGATTTCAATCCACCTTACAATGGCGGCGGAGAAAACACGAGGAAGGAACCACTAGCGAAGCCATTTGGCAGGCTGCACTATCTGTTCTTTGAGAACTCGCTCGTGCTAATGTTGTGTCAGCTTCTTCCATTGTGTTCCCTGTGGATAATCTACCGTTTCTTTGTCGCTGTCAGTTGGTCGTTTTACTCTGTCGTTTATGCCCGTCCTCTTTGGTCCATTCTTCATCTCTTCTTTTATAAATTCTTGAATCGTATTATAGATAATTTACATTCATTACTTTCTTTGGCGAGTTCCAATCGGCATTGTGTTAAGAAACAATAATTTGATTTACAGGATTACATTTTAATCAAAGTAATATTCCTATCCGTTTGAAAACATTGATACAAGGCAACCTAACCCAATAACCATCTTCACGAGCATTATTCTAGATAGTCTTTATTGTATGCAATTGCGTCGTTTTGCTGTCTAATATGTGACAGCGAGGATATTCAGTTACGCACTGTAGAGTAAATGTGATGAACTGATTTTGTTTCATATACTGATTCCTTTCTTAACGTATCAACGTATTGAAGGAGATGTGGAGTTGATTAATTTAAATTTAAATCTGTATATTTTCCAATTGGTTTATATTGTATACTCCAGTCCAAATTTTTTTTTGGAGGGGGTGGGAGAACAAGGTATCTTAGATGAATAATACTTATTTCTATTAAAAAAATTAAAATAAAATGATAATAAGAAAAATAATTCTGTGAACGCTCTCTCAGAAATAGCGAGGAAAACTGGTCTGCTGATATCCTTCGAAAAGACGGAGCTGATGACCACAGACTCGGGCTTCACCAAGAATATGGTCGAGACCAAGTATGGATCTATAAAGGTAACCAAAAGTTTTAAATACCTGGGGGAAATCATAAATAGCAGTGTATCCGAAAAGGTAAACTTCAGGGAAAGATTCACAAAACTGGAAAGACTGAGTTTCGCCCCCAGCAACCTTTACAAGAAAAACCTGTCAACCAAGGCCAAAGTAAGACACTACAACACAGTAGTCAAACCGGTCATTCTCTAGGAGACGGAGACCTCATGCCTCCCCAGTCTAGAGAATCCTGAGAATACATAGGCCCAGAAGAACACCAGAGGGTTACAGGTTAAAATCAAACAAAGAAATTTACAAGGATACAACAGATCTGGAGTCGGGCATCAAAATAAGGAGTTTCAGGTTTTATGGGCACATGGTGAGAATGAGCCCCGAAAGATTGAACAAGCAGATTTTTGAGATCCGTGGTTATAAAGTCTCGACTGGGTATCTTAAGCAACTGAGACGTGATCTGAACCAGATAGGTCTGGGAGACCAGGACTGCCTCGATAGGGACGAGTACAAGAAGACATTGGCAGGGGCGAGGGTTCTTGTGGAGAGGAAACATCCCGGGAGGGGTCACGCATGGACTGAGGAGAGAAAGCTCAAACATTCAGAGTTCATGAAAAACATGTGGAAGAGGAAGAAGCAGGCGAAGAGCAAAGAACAAGTGCTGCTCTCATGATATTCGCGTGGTCCCAAGGGCCGTTCCGTGAAGAAAAAAAAAAAAAAAAAAAAAATGCTGGTGCTGAACCCTTAAAGACTTATCTTTATAAATTTGCCGACGTAAAGATCATCTAAAGATGCGTTAGACAACTTCTACTATACAATAACAGCAACAACAATGGCGCTACGGTCCATGCAGAATTTTCGCCTTTTCCACGATTTCCCTTTATTTATTCCAGTCACCAGCAGCTCTCTTCCAGTACCTCATACCAGGGTCTTTAGGTCCTGAAAAAAAAAAAAAAAAAAAAGGAAAAAAAAAAAAGAAAAAAAACAGAAAAAAAAAAAAGAAGAAACCAACAGAAAAAAAAAAAAAAAAAAAAGAAAAGATAAAAGAAAAAAGAAAAGAAAAGAAAAAAAGGAAAAAAAAGAACAAAAAGAAAAAAAAGAAAAGAAGAGAAAAAAAAAGTTTCGGAGTACATTGCTCCATCTTCGGGATAACTGCGATTTTCCTCACTTAGTAACAAGTACATGTCCATACCGACCCTCAGTTGAGGGTCGGTATGGACATGCATATAGAGTTATGCCTTAAAAAGAAATATTAATGGTTAAATCTCATTAAATAAAATAGCTGAACAACTAAAATGTTTTTTGTAAATTTTTTTCAGAATTGATCACAATTTTTTATTACTTTAATTTTTATGTATCAATAATAAATTTCATTATTTTATTGATTTAGTTTTATCCATTTGAGGTCATTATTAATTTTTAATTACGAAAAAAACAAATGTTTAAAGAAAGAGTAACGGTCAAGAGCATTCCTATGAAAAGCTCTATAAAATGCTTCAAAACAGGGACTTCAAACCACCTGGGAGTTCTATAAATAGAAGGTATATTATAATAGAAAACTCAAAAATAATAAACATTTAAGCAACTTTAAAAATTCAATTTTTTTTTATATTTTAGCTGAGGTTATGAGAATGACCCATATACTAATAGTTCATTATTAGTTGTATTAATTCAGTTTTTTGAAATATTTTTACTAACTATATAATAGAGAACTAAAACTAGAAATCAAGTATTAAGTATAAAATTTGTAAATCTTAAATAAGTTTTCTTATAGTATTGGGTTGATTTACTGACAATTAAAGTTATTTTTAATCACTTTTTCAAGTTAATTAAAATTGCAGCCTAAAGCTTCAGTTCAACAAAACAAGTAAAACAAAAATATATAAAAAAATTTATTGAAAATCTAGGTTGTTAGAAAGACGGCTGAACAAAGCTAAATCAGATTGGAAGTTGCCATTTAAAAAGAAATGAAGAAATCAACTAAGGTTTCTATTGAATATTATTCTTTCCCTTCCCACGGAAGAGATCTTAATAAAGCGGTGACCTTTAGCGTCATATCTTTCTAGTTTATTTTCCTTACTTTTATTTCTAAAATATCTCCTTCAATTTTCACATTTTTTATTTATTTGTCTCAAAGGAAATATTTGCCAGTTGGTTGAACTATTCTTTTACATTTAACAATTTTTACTATCCTTAATTGAACAATGGGAATTAGTCTGCAACTGGCCATCCTAACAGTTTCACAAACTGGTTCAAAATTATATTCTATGTGTTTTTTTGTTTTTTGTTAAATAGGCAAAGGAAGTGTTTGAAACGAATTCTTATTTGGTTATATGGCTGACTTGGAAAAAATCTAAATAAAAATTTATATGAAAACTGAAAAGGTAATGAAGAACAGAATGCGGTAGGTCTCGAGCAGGGGGTAAAAGTAATCTCACCGAGTTTTCACGTATTAAATCTTAATTTTCCATTTCCGAAAGCTCATTGTTCCTCCTTGCTCTTGTCTTCTAGAATCCCTCGAGGCAGTCCGGTTCTCCCAGCCTTACTGCTCATCTGGTCCACTGCCCTCTACATTAATAAGTCGCCCACAGTTTTCAATCCACTGAATTAATGGTATATTACTTATAATTGTTGTTATTTGTTCATATTGTTTCTAAATTTGTCAAATCGGCAACCAAACATATGATAACACTAAATGTAAGAAATACTTACGTGATGTTAAAAATAACCTTTGGTGTAATAAATTAAAAATTTATTTAAGTCAGTGGCGAAAAGTTATAATAGAGAAAAGTTATATATATATATATATATATATATATATATATATATATATATATTTTTATATTTATTTTTTTTTTTAAATGCGAAAAGGCCTTAAAGACCACGCAAATATTATGGTCAGGTTTTCTTTATGAACTTCCTCTTTCTCCATACTTCCCTCATGAGCTCCGCGTGTCTGCGCTTCCTTTCTTCCGACCACGCACAACCTTTTTTTGGGCGTTCTTTGTCCACGAAGACCTTTATATCGTTTAGTGTTTTCCTATAGGTTTCTCTATCCTGACAGTCTGAATCCCTCGATCCGGCCAAATCCATGTCGATCCTGATTTCCTTAAAAAAAAAACCTGTCTTGTTCTTGCGCTGGTGGAATCGCCGGAAGATTTCCCGGTTTAACCTTTCAGGGCTCATTCTCATCATATAGCCATAGAATTTAAGTCTTCTTACTCTGATGTCGGTCTCTAGGCTTTTGATGTTATCGTATATTTCCTTGTTAGACTTTAGCCTATATCCTTCGGGTGTCTTTTTAGGCCCACAGATTTTTCTTTCCACTTTCAGAAGCTTTTCCATGCTAGGGAGACAGGAGGTCTCCGTTCCATAGAGAATCACAGGTTTAATCACGGTGTTATAGTGACGGACTTTGGCTTTGATGGATAGATTCTTTTTTGTTGTAGAAGTTCCTGAGATCGAAACACAATTTTTCCAGCTTAGCAACTTTTCCCTTGAAGCTTTCTCGGTCCGAACCGTTGCTGCATATGACTTCGCCTAGGTATCTGAATTTTTGTGTTACCCCGATCCTTCCGCATATGGTGTCGACTGCTTTTTTCTTGTATTTTGCATCCGTGGTCATTAATTCTGTCTTTTCAGAGGAGATTTGTAGGCCCGTTTTCTTGGCTATCCTTGAGAGGGCATTTATCTGAGCAACCGCCTCTTCCTCCGTTTCCGCAAAGATGGCGAGATCGTCTGCATAGGCGAAACATTTCACTTTTTCATGATTATTTTTCGTTCCTAAGACCGCTCCAGAGTTGTTTTCCTTCCACAGTTCTCTCATGATCTTATCTAGTACTACATTGAACAGTACCGGGGATAATCCATCTCCCTGTCTGAGTCCTGTTTTTATCCGGAACGGTTTGCTGATGTGTCCTTGGTATTTAACCTTCGACTCGGTCTCCGACAGGGTCAGTTCTATCAGCGTCCTGGTTTTCTGGTCGACCCCGTATTCCTTGAGTACTTCGAGCAGAGTCTCCCTGTCCACTGAGTCGTACGCCTTCTTGAAGTCGACAAATGAGATGAAAAGGTTTTTCCTGCTATTGTTTCTGTAGTATCTGATCAGGAGCTTAAGGCTCATAATCTGTTCTGGACATGATCTATTTTTTCTGAATCCTCCTTGATATTCACCGATCTTTGGGTCCACTTGTGGATACAACCTGTTCAAAAGTGCTTTGGAGAGAATTTTATATGTTACCGGTGATAAAGATATCCCTCTGTAGTTGTTTACATCGATATATATATATATATATATATATATATATATATATATATATATATATATATATATATATAAATATATAAGCAATACTGATAAGTACTTAAAAAAAATATATGAAAATTTTTTTCTGACATATTGTTATTCACGCTGATCATCAAACTGAATAAATATTTCGATTTTGCAGAATAATGAAAATGAAAAAAATAGCATTCGAAGAATGATAAAGATCAGTCATTTTAATACTTTGCTAAGATCTCTCATTCTATTTTTTTAAGTCAGACGTATGTGTCATCAAAAATACTTATAGTACTCTTGTTTTGTATAACTATGTTAGGATGATTATAAAATTTTCAGTGAAATATTCTGAATGTAGTTTCAATATGCTTGAGTACCATTGTGCTCTATTATTTCAGTTATTTTATTTTTTGATGTTCTCCCCTTTCTTGTTATTTCTGTGATATGGAATTTTTTCACCGGAATATAATATATTATAATTCCCTTAGCTATTTATAAGACCTAATATTTAGTTTACTTGTTTGCTAAAGGGCGCTACGCACTAAGTGCTATGTTACTGATGTACCATGAAGACAGTGCTTTAAGGTCTGTTTATTTTAATTTTTTTGGTTGTTCCAATTTTTTTCCATATAAGCGTCAATAGATAAGCTTATGTGTTGAGCCGCATTCTTGATACCCGTTCAGGATTTTCTTAACAACAGAAATAAAACTAATCTTAGTTGATTTTTCAAAGAAAGCTAACAATATTTAATACAAGTCTGGTATAGATAAATTATTCCATCAAACGTTGTTTCTCAGTGTTTTTCGACTTCAGGGGTAGGATTTTATCTTCTTTTTTTCTTCGAAAGACAGCAATGCCAACAATCATACGAAAAGTCAATTATTTCAACATCATTATTCATTATCAATAACCTCAAGTTGGATGACTTGGTATACGACATTTCAAAGTACCAATGATTTTCATTGGTAATTTCACAGTGACGACATTTCAATGATTTTCACAGTGATAGTAATATTTTCAAAGCATAAACTGGTCTAAGTAAATAATCGTGAAACATATACTGGATTAGCGTGATTATTCAAAATAGTTACATAATCGGCATAAGTCAGGCAATGGAAAATTACCTCTCTTCGGCATATTAGGATATGAGGCAATAAGGACCAGACCGGAATATTTACGAATGAATTATGAAAGGAATTCTTAATAGCTATGGTACAAATGATTTTTTTTTTTTTAAAGAAAGTTTTGACAGGGCTTATGTATATTTGATGACCTGGAATTGGTTATTTAGGATTTCATATCTGTGTTTATTGTTTAACCAAAGGAATAAGTTTTCATAGCTATATCGAAAAAAACAGACTGAGGCCTCAAGAATTCGGTCCATTTTTTTTTTTTTTTTTTTTTACTAAATTTTAATATATTTCAATGAAATGGGCCTAAGAGCTGAAACACGAATTGAAAAAATCAGGGTCATTATCCTTTCTGATTTCAATGACTTAGACCAGTTGTAATTTTAGGCTTACCACAATGTTCCTGGAATTCCAAAGATTCCTCAGCATTCCATTTATTCCATATTCCTATTGGAGCTTCAATGAATCCCCGCAGGTAAAAGCCAGTCAGATAGGTCACGTCTTCATGATCCGAGTCGCCCCAGATTTAGTCTTAATAAATCCGCAAGGCCGTCCGGATTCCAATAACGAACTCTGGGGAGCGACTGCATTCCACATCCAGAAGATCGCTCCTCAGCGGCTGGATATTGCACAGGAGGACTTCAAGCTGAATTTTAATCAGGTCCGGGAATATTTATAGGCCATCCAGCTATCTATGGCAGAGGATGGAGGTGGGGTATTGGGCGAGATCGACTGTGAAGGGTTGATGTATTGCCTGCATCTCTCAAGTCTCCCGATCAGTACTTCAATATGTCTTCTCCGTATATTATTATTTATTAAAAAAAGAGTACTCTACAGAAAATGTATAAAAAATATGTAAAACAAATATACATAAGACTTGTATATAAATACATGGTTGAAATAAAAACTACGGAGAAGTTAATTTGTCAGTCAATTAAATCTGATTGTTGAGCTGGAAATGGTTGTATGCTCTCAGGGGAATAAGCAAACAAATATTTTAAGATAATAAAAAATTAAAACTTCTAGGGGTAAATAAATGGGGTTATCAATTTTCATAACTGTTAAGGTTTTTATAAGTTTTAATTAAAATAAATTCATGAAAATATCCTAATATTTATTCTTAAAAATAACTATGTCACAATTAATTGTGAGAGGCTGCTCCCACTAGCCATGTTTCAACAGCTACAAGGACTCTCTGCTGCTAGGGGAGGGCATTAAAATTGATAAGCTGTAAAATTACACTGGCTAAGTTAATAGGGCAAACAAAGTTGAATCGATGAAAAGACTGATCACTTTACCGTTAACTCGTTCCTCAGTTAGAGGCGACAATTGCGTTAAGGCAGGTCAATGTCGGCGGCTCGGGGCGACCATTTTCTGCTATCTGCTTTGTCTCTTGTTCAGCTCTTCCTTCCTGCAAGGGATAGTGTTGGTCGGTTTGAATTAATCTTTGGAAAAAGAAAATGCTAAGGACTTTAAATTAAAAAAGATATGTATATATATATATATATATATATATATATATATATATATATATATATATTTTTTTTTTTTTTTTTGTTTTAATTAGTACCAACAAGATTCACTTCTGATTAAAATAATTAATATTTTCAAGGTTTGTTCCATTTTAATTTTTTTTTTTAAATTGTTTCCCAGTGAAAGAGGACTACTGTAACAGATGCACAGGTATTGTGTGAAGTTAAGCTTGAACATAAATATATATTTACAAAATTAATTTGAGATGGTTGGAGGGTTAGATTTTTTTAAACAAACATTTGAACAATAAAACTACTTAACAACATTTTATGTATACTTTTTTACACAATTTCTCAGTAAAAGGCATCAATAGGAGAGGAGTGGATATATAAAAAAAAAAAACCACTCTTGATATATTTTTTAATAAAAGCAGTAAAGTCAAAAAGCAGTGTAATGAATGTTATTTCCTAGAACTTCTGCTGAAAATTCCGAAAGGGTAATTTAACACGGCATGGTAGTTACAGTGTTATAAGTAATCCTTCCAAATTCGAATAAAATATACAATGGAAGCCATTGGTGGAAGAAGGTTTTTAACTCAAGTTTGGAATTTTTTCGGACTACTAAATACTTAATACTACCTTATCTTCTTTTCTAGATTGTTTCAATTTTTTCATTCATTGTATATTCTGATCACATGGCTTACTCTAATGTTTTTAACGAATCTGTTGGTAATTTTCTTGAGTTGACCCATCGTCTAATATGCAAAGCTAACGAGTCCTATATTGTTGTGTACTATAAGGATCTCAGATAATACCTTCTTCCACAAAAGGCTTAAAATATAATGCATTCTCTCGTGATAAAGGTAATAAGCAAGGAATAGTAATGTTTTCAAAAACCATTACTAAAGGTGGCTGTCTTTACGTTTTTATTGTAAGATTATTTATTTTTTTTAATTTAAAAATATCTACGACTGCTGCTAAGTATTTATGGTTTTTTGGAGGGTGCTAATTTTACACATCAAAAAAGTAGATTGATTGAAAACACAAATAGCCAAACAAAAAGCATTTTTATTTTAAACCTTGGACAGTATCTCGTGTAAACAATAAAATGACGAATGAAAATTTCATCCTCTTGCTGATGTCATTCATCATTGTTTAATGCTGGAATTGCTAAGCGATTCCGTACCACCCACTCACAAGTGGGTGTTAAATGCCTGTATTTGTCAATTTTTCAAAATTGTTTACAGTGCCTGTTAAATGTGTGATTCTGAACGAAGAACTAATGAATGATTACTGTCTATTCAAAATATCCATGCTAAATGAAATCAACACAATTAATTTTGATTTTTTACAAAGACAGCCCAACTAATATTGCTAATATAGAATGGAACATAGCCTACAATTGAGGCGTAGAATTCCAAAACCAGCCATTTTCAATTTTTAGATTTATTTTTTATATAATTTGCCTACTAGATTATCCTTAAGTAATGATTTTTTTTCCCAATAGAGTTTAAATCACATATAAAACGGCCATACAAAAAATATGGCCTCTTCCTAATCCAGCCTAGCTTTGACCTATATCGATCAGCTATTTAAATTTTTCAAAAATGGACTTGCCTGGATTTGGAATCCAACGTCTCAATCGTAATGATAATAAAAGAAAACCATAAATAAGCTTCTTCTTCCATTTGAATGATGAAATGCTCAATTTTTACAAATTGAAATAATTAGCGTATTCCAAATAATTAAAAAAAAACCGTTTATTGTCTATTCAGGATATTTTGTGTTTGTCTATATTTTAAGTTTAATTTTTGAAAAACAATTATGATTCATGCCACTAATCTTATGCATTTTATTTAAAATTTAACAGTTGTTTATTTTAATAACGGCTGGCCAGTAATACAAATTTAATAGCTTACCTGATTGTTATAGTTTAATGTATCTTTTAATACAGGATTAGGAAACTTCGCCTTAAAAAAAATTTTCCTAAAAAATTTTCCTTTTTGGGAAAAGTATGTCTAATGATAAATTTACTCACGTATTTTTCTTTGGGATATTTTTATAGACTCAGGTTTAATTTTGGTGGGATGTAAGGGAATACAAAACCTGAAGTATACAGAAAACACTTCGAGAATATCATATGCTCCTTTCTTCAACATTTATTAATATTCACGGACGGGTCCAAATCAGACACATAAACAGCATCTGCCTTTGTTACTCCACAAACAACACATAGGTGCAAGTTACACAAACTTTGCAATATTTATACAGCTGAATTTGTCTATGATTAACATGTATTCAGATCATATAGGAATACATTGCATTCTGGATCTCGTCAAGAAACTATATGAAGGAGGAAAATTGGTTTACTTCATCTGGTCACCAAGTCATATCGGTATAATAGGCAATGATATGGCTGATAAAGCAGCAAAAGAAGCTAGCCGATCTAGCTGCAAAGGAGGCTCTCGAACTACCGGGGCGAGGCAAGATCGCACTAACTCCATCTGATCTACAAAGAGCCCTAGAGAGGGAAATCGATGCTGGATGGCAGTCAATGTGGGACGAAAGCCCTCCGAATAAACTGAAAATGATTAAAAAAAATGTCAAACCCTGGAATACATCCAGCCGCCAAAGTCGTAGAGAGGAAGTCGTACTGACGAGACTCAGGATAGGCCACACCAGATTAACACACTCCTATCTTTTCACAAGGGGGGCTCCGCCCAGGTGCAAACACTGTTTTGGTATACTAACGGTGATACACATTTTTCAGGAATGTCCTTTTTTTACATCGCGCCTAAATAGCTTAGGACTAAATACAGACCTTCCAACAATCTTGGGAGACAACAATGAAAAAATAGAATTAGTGTTCAAATTTCTGAAATTGAGTGGTTTGTTGACAGAAGTTTGACATAAAAGATAAATAAGCAATAAAATAAAATTCGATATGAAAGATATCAATAAAAATAAGATAAATAATACAATACAGATGTGGAGAATAAAATAAGAAAGAAAATATGGCGTTAATAACCTATACAGTTGTACGCCATTAAAACAAAACAAACAAACAAACAAAGAAGCTAGCTCTAGCCCTCCCAGGACCTTGCAAAACTTTTTTAACGGCTCCAGAACTTGCACACCCACTTAAAGAGAAGGTATCCCAAGAGTGGCAGGCATTGTGGGATCACAGCCCACCGAGTAAACTCAAGGCTATTAAGAAGGACATAAAACCATGGAGCAGTTCCTACCGCACTAATCGCAGCGAAGAAGTGATCCAAGCGCGATTAAGAATAGGCCATTCCAGAACAACACATCCTCACCTTATAACCAAAGAGGCTCCTCCCAATTGTGAAATGTGTGGCAATGTTTTATCAATAAACCATATGTTTACTGAATGCCCATACTTCACCAAAAAGCTAACAGAATCAGGAATACCTCGAAACAAAGGCGCTGGGAAACGATGAAAAAATAATTGAAAAAGTGATAGCCTTCCTTAATAGAGAAAAGCTATATTACAAAATTTTATATAAATTATAATAATATTATATATTATTATATATATTATAAAATATTATATATATATAAAATATTATAAGCTATATATACAAATATATATATATATATATATATATATATATATATATATATATATATATATATATACACAAAAGAAGCTTGGTAACTCGGCGTGGAAGGCACTTGATTACCATGCTCAGTCCAACTGAAAGCAGACAATTTATTTTTAGTTATTTGAGCCATTGTTTGGTTTTGAATCCAAGTCCTTTCATGGGTTGTAAGTGTTATTATGATTATGTAAGTTTATATATATACAAAATACATACCTACAAACGCTCTATAGCACTCAAAGTTAACAAAATTTTAAATAAAGAAAAAGAAACAGAAACATAGTTTCTAATACACACAATAATAAACTAACATGTTTGGATAGCAATGTTTTAGCCAACAATCTATCTATAGAAGCATTGATCTTAGTAGCACTTTATTATATTTGAACTATTGCAAAATAAATTTTTTAAATTGGTTATAATTGAATTCGTTTCAAATGTTGTTTTTAAGGACGTAATGGGCAAAAATCGTAAAAAAAAAAAAAATAATAATAATAATAAATGTATTTTTGGATGTAACATACTTCTCTTTAGAGAAATTTTGGAGAAACGTAAAAAGGGTTTTGACGCCACCAATTAGCGAGCAGTGACACTTCAAGATTCAAAAGTTTCTGTGGATTTTCATACCCAAACAAAACACTAACAAGATATCAAAAAATCAAAACTACTCGACTTTTTCATACAAAAATGTACTATTTTAGAGGTCTAGTAAACAATCCTCGAAAAATTATGTTACATGGAGGATCAGATTACCCAGATAGTCGGATTAGCGGAAATCGGATAAGTGTGGTTCTATTGTATATATAGAAGTTCCCTAACCCTATGTATAAGAATACATTTAAAGAGTTGGTTTTTAAATAATAATTTTGTAATTCATTCCTCCAGGCTTTTAAAATATCGAATAAAAATGGAGTGAGTAATGTTTGTCGAAATGGGACACGGGAGACTTTGTCATACTGATAAAGATGGGTTTATACTTCTAAACAGCTGGTGTAGTATCAGAGTGTAACTGATCGAGTTAACGATGTTTATCAAGTTGTTAACTTTGAGTGCTACAGAGCGGGTGTAGGTATGTATTATGTATATATATAAACTTACATAATCATAATAACACTTACAACCCATGAAAGGACTTGGATTCAAAACCAAACTATGGCTCAAATAACTAAAAATAAATTGTCTGCTTTCAGTTGGACTGAGCATGGTAATCAAGTGCCTTCCACTCCGAGTCACCAAGCTTCTTTTGTGTGTATATATATATATATATATATATATATATATATATATATATATATATATATATATATATATATATATATATATATATAGAGAGAGAGAGAGAGAGAGAGAGAGAGAGAGAGAGCGAGAGAAAAAATTTAATCTTTAATTATATAGGTGAATTATATATTAGTTGCTAACAGAAAAATTCTGCTTAATTAATCAAAATCAACGCCAAGTAAATTAGGAAT
This sequence comes from Euschistus heros, assembly GCA_003667255.2. NCBI lineage: Eukaryota > Metazoa > Arthropoda > Insecta > Hemiptera > Pentatomidae > Euschistus > Euschistus heros. The sequence continues at coordinate 1,250,660 of RCWM02000093.1, forward strand.
TACTATAACTGACGGGGAGAAGGGCCGATAGAATGCCTGGGACAAACGGGACAATAGACTTAATGCGGGACAGCCCCGAGGAGCTGTGTCCCGGTCCCGCTGCCAAACCTTCCACTCTCTTCATTATCTTCTAAACCGCTTATCTCTGTCAGCTCTTTCTTCTGTCATTATCCACATCTCGCGTCCAAATCCTTTCCCGCCTTTGTCTCCCTCCCTAATTACTTTTTAAAATACTAATTCGGCTGTGAGGTTGGCTAATTCCCAAATAGACAATTAAAATAATTACAGAAAACATCGTGCTAGTGAATAGATATTTTGGAAAAAAAAAAAAGAAGGAAATTTTAATCAAAATATATACTCAATAAGATTTAAGACCGGTTGGTTCAAAAAGAATGCCCTAATATTACACTACTTTTACAAAGTTTCCTATCAAATTTTTCTATTTTCACTCCAATTTTATTTGTTGTAACAGAGACGTTTGTCTGAACTATTCTTATTTTTTCTATTCTTATTTTATTTTTTCCCTAAGTATTAATAATAAGCTTGTGGTGTACTATCACAAAATAAATAAATACATTAGGCTCCTAATGTTCCTTCCAGGGTTTCTCGTATCCAATCCTAACGATACAAAATCTTACGTAAACTCCTCAATGCTAATTATTATGTCACAAACGATCTTATCCATATCCGAAAATTCCATATGTTGATGCTTTGGCTTAAACCAAATATCTATCCTCTCGTAGTAAACTCCACACCCACTCGAATCCACTCGTCTCCCAACTTGTCTCACACTCAATCATTCCCCCCATATTTAATTGATAGTTATTATCAATTATTCATATTAATGAATACAGTAGTAAATATCAATAAATAGTTTTTTTAAAAAAAGCTATTATATATGTACATGATAAATAAATCATTTCCACACAGACCTATTTCTATGACAGTCAAAGTTCCCTGAAACATAATTGTAGCTCAAAAAAAAATAGCCTACAACATTAACAATACACCAGAGGTATCTGAATAATAATAATGTATAGAATATTATTATTGTTTAAATGCGTATAATAATCTAATAAGTCTAAATATAAATATTTTGATAGGGTATGAAGTATGATGACAAAACAGCCTCGCCAACTCCCAGCTGAGCTCTGGTGCTTCGTCTCCATCAGCACCTCCTCGGGGACCTCGGTTATAAACGTACTTTACTAACGCTGAAGGCTTCTCTGATGCTTAGGCTAATACTTGCAACTGCTTTGTACTATAAAAAATCCAAGTTTTCTTCTATTATGTTTAATTTAACGATTTTTTTTACCTATCCATTTATAAAATTTACAACTGTCCCGTAAATGTGATAATAATGTACATAATAACTTAATTGCTTGCTAAGCAACTACCCACTGGTAGCACTTCTATAAAAGTTTTATATGAGAAAGATTCAAGGCTATTTTGTTTATAGACGCCTAGGGGGGTTGTCAGGAATAGAATGAGGAGCAAGTTAAGAGGCTTGAGGTTTGAACGATTATGGATTTTACTATAAAAAAGTAGATTTCTTATTTGGGCTAAATTAGTAGAATATGGGACATTCAGATCTTTATGGGTAAGAATTTTAAATTGCAAGGATTGGATACGAGATGGATTAGATGTTTCAGTGTAGCGCCACCGCACGACTCCATATGTCAAAATATTTCTGATAACTGTCATGTAAATGAGTCTTATGTAATAAGTCAGACATTATCATGACTTTTTTTTTTTTTTTTTCAAACCAATATAGCTCCTATATAGGAGGTCCTAGGGGCAAATATAACAACAAATATTTTCCATTAAATTTCAAATGGTGAAACTATTGTCATATTTTCTATCCGAGCAACACTAACAGAGCTACAAAATGTTACATTATGGAGGGTGAAAAAAAAAATTTACACATTGTTGAACGTGAAAAAAATCGTTACGTTGGAATGGTATAGACCCCCAGCCAAAAGACATGTCTATGTCGAAATCTAATTTTGTCGAATAGGAATGTTTCGAGACTATCATAAGGAAAGTCAAACGATTTTAAAAACGAATTTTTTGTTCGTCGTAAACTAGATTAGGACCTGATATAAATATTATTTCCACTGGTATTGATTATTTTTATCTTCAAATTGTTTTAATACTTGTCTAAGTAGATCTAGGGTCTAGCGCTCAACAGTAAAAAGTTCACATCAAGACAAAAATATATATTTTAATTTTCATTGATATAAAAAAATACAAAAATAAACCAACAAAATTTATTTATCACAGTGAATATCTTTCATATAAATCAAAATGTACCTTATTTAAAAAACATATACACAGAATATAAAAAATCAACAAGTAGTTAAAATAATATAATGAAAAAAAATCGGAGTGTGGCTGTGTCATGGACACGGCCGTGTGTTGTACCTGAATACGTTTATGTAACGGGTTATATTTTCTGAATAAAATATTTTTATTTATGTATTTAGGTTAAAAGGAAGGAAACAAATAATTATTGTGTTACAATATAACTTTATTAATTACAGGTGTGTGATATGAGAATTATAACACAAATGGCAAACAAGATACATCGAGATTTCTGATAAACGTTAAATCAATACAGGTATTACCTAATGTTGTTGGAGAAGTTTCAATATATGACAAATTGAACTCGCTGAGCACGAAGTCTGGTAATGAGCGGTTTTATGAGATATCAACATTAAAGTCTCAAACTATCATAACTGGTGTAGTAAGATCTGGCTCGTAATCGGTTATAATTTTAGCTATGTTTTTGGAAAATTTAAACAACAACCGTAACATAAAGAGTTTAGTTTCTGCTAAAGCTTTTCCCAGGTGGATATACACACATCCGAGTACGAATTTTAAGATGCTATTGGCCGGTACGTTTACTACATACATCACCAGGTATTGCGTCTTCCATTTCCAAATAAATTTCGGAAAAGTTAATGATAACTCTATTACAATCAGAAAAGCTATAGGTCCTGCGATATATGGCGGACTCCACCGGCTCTGCGACTTGATGATGATGATACCGCTACCAATGATGTAATTGAAATTTGTTGAAGTTCTTATCGGTATCAAAGCTAGGGATATTCACTGGCATGGAATTTTCCATCCAAGTTTCATTGATTGCCAAATAATCAGATTGGTTAATGAATGAATCCGTAGAGATATCTTCTGAGCGCGCGACCAAACTTTATGCATTAATTGCTATAATAAGTATAAAACAATTGAGTATGAGGAACACTATCACAAAATTTTTGATAATATTTTTTTATTCTAACACCTTATTATATTCACTGTCGCTACGTAAAACTTATCTTTTATCTACATTCGACAGATTTTGACGACAGCTGACGATTAAAACGAATATTGTATCTTCCCCGACTCAAAAGTTATACTAATTGCAAATCTCGATACGCAGCAAAATACCACAAAATGTACGTTCCCGGCACTGATTGACTTGGTCATATGGTGTTTTATTATTACCATTCGATTGCTCTTGAGAAGCCCTTTACAACCGTATATGATCTTTGTATTTGGTTTTAGCTTTTCTACGAGTATAGGCCGACTTCATATATTTTTGATAATATTTTTTTATTCTAACACCTCGTTGTATTCACTGTTACTACTTTATACTAATGTTTTATATACAATCGATAGATCTTGAAGACAGCCGACGATTAAAACTTAAACGAACATCGCAGCTTCACCGAGTCAAAAGTTATACTAATTTCAAATCTCTAAACGCAGCAAAATAACCTCAAAATTGCGGGGCTTTTCCCTCAACCGCGCGCTATGCGTCACTGTTCTCACTTATTGTAATGAATTCTTTGATCCTTTAGCTATCCAATGGTATAATTATATTTTTGATGTAGAGGATATATTCGAAACTACAACGCCAAACTGAATCCCCCGATTTTGTTATCATTAGGTTTTTTGGATTGCCCCATATGGTAGCAAATTTAAAGACGTATTCACGAATAATCCTAATCATTGTGTATCATGAAATTATTCAGAAAACACAAAATTATGGACTTTTGTCAACCAACCGAGTACAATTATGGGACTTCGTCTTTACACAGCTTGTACGGTATATAATTAAATATATATACAAAAATAATTATATATAATTTAAATATATTAAATATAGATTATATGAATAAGTTAATGAGAATCAAAAATTTATTTCTACTACTTGGATATCCTATATTATAGATTAATCATTATTATTTTTAACCAAAGTTTAAATTTAAATTAAAGTTAAATCATACATTAATAATAAATAATCTGAAAACGGCACCAATTTTTTTAGAAAAATAATAAAAGAGTTAAAAGCTTGCCGTGATATAAATTATTAATTAATGAGATTCGGAGATCTCGTGAAAGAATTTAAAGCGAGTATAAGCAGACGCCTACGATTTCATATTCCCCATTATTGGTAATAGCTTAACGGGGCAGGGAGCCAAACACGGAAAGTTGTCTCTTCCATTTTGGAAAAAAAGTTGGAGGGCAATGCCCTAAATAGAATGCGCAGTCATGGAGAAAATCCAACAGCGTTGGACAATTGCATCATTTTCATTGCCTGAAACATATTTGCTAAAATTATTTATTTTATTGCAATTACTGTTATTTGATAGTAAAATAAGTGTTAGTTATGATTGTATATCCAGAACAATCAGTGACAACCAGATGCTTTAACTTAATTTTTGATGACTCCATGTTTAAATTAAAAGTCAGAAATAAAAAAAAAAAAAAAAAAAAAAAATGAAAATGCAGGATCTAATATTCCCTCTTCGTTTGTCAATCATTAGTTTGAAACAAAACAAGTAGAGCAAATTGAAATTTGATTACCAAGATTTTTATAAGTTCCTGTTATTTTCAGTTTTGGAACGATAATGATAAAATTATAATCCTGTTTTTATAAACAATTTATATTTTTTGATATCTGATGATTTTTTTTTTTAATTGATTAAGATGTTTATAATTTTCTGAATTTTGATAATTATGTAGTAACATTTTTTTTTTTTTTTTTTTTTTTTTTTTTTTTTTTTTTTTTTTTTTTTTTTTTTTTACCAAAATTAACGGTTTATTTGGAGTTTTTATAATTTTAGGAAGCAGTTGAAATTTTCAAAATAATCACACTCAGGATCGTAGCTAGTTTAATAAAAAACCATGCACATTTGTGAATATAAAATAATAGTTATTATAATAAACCTTTACAAACAAGAAATTTATTATTAAAACTAATAGGAAAGAGAAAGATTAATAAAAAATATAGATATTTATTTTAGTATATCCGCCTTCTCAGGTTCTAGGAATGACACCATTCTTTCTTAGTCCTAAGAAGAAAATTGTTTCCTTAATGCTTTTCTTTCCAGGCTGGTTTCCCCGCTACCCCAAACCACGCCGGATCCCCAACGTTCCGTCGAGAATTAGACAATGTCCAGTCCTTTCCTCGAGTGTCTTCCATTAGCTGGTTGTTTACTTTTTCCTTTTCAGGTTTAGTAAATAATTTTTCTAAGAAGATATAAAACTTGAATGAATTGGTGTGCAGAACTTATTTTATTTTTAAAGTAAACATTTGATGGAACCCTAATTTGAACAGAGGTTTGTTTTGTTCACTTGAAACCATTTTGTCTTCCAATAATGATTTGATTTCATCTAGTACCTCCAAAATATTACAAACGAAAATATGACACGTAAACCTAAGAATTAAAATGACAAGTTTGTACAATAAACTTTCTTATCTTCTGAGCTACTGATCTTCATTTGACTTATAAATCAAAATATTTATCTTAAACATTGTACTATGACCTTATTAAAAACTCTTCTAATTACTTGTACTTTTAGTAAGTTTATACACATAAAGAAAATAAAATCCTTTCAATCTAAAATTCTTCAAAAACTTGTCTACGATAATATTAATATTTCTAAATATTAAATATAAATAACATATGCAATATTTGATACATAAGGATTTAAATACGAATATTTTTAATGAAACATTAATAAAAGTGATATTTCACTTGCGCATGATTTTGAATATCAGTTCTTCAAGACAGTTTGGTTTTGTTCTTAATAGTCATAGCTAGGGTCTTATTAATTTTAAGATTTTGAACCTTAATGTGGCCGATAGCTCGTAACCCTAATTTATGAAAAAAAATTTAATTAACTAAAAGTAATAAATCACCTTCTTATTTCTTGATTTTTTAGGGTTGTTTATTTATTTATTTTTTAAGTAAAATTTTAATATTAGTGTTTTGTAGTCCATTAAATGCTACATGTTATTTATTTAAACCTATAAATAATACATGGTATTAATATTTGTTTTAAAAACAATAATGGTAATAATAAAAAAGAGACGAGATAGAATGAAGGAGATTGGGAAAGGTAGATTCTAATATCGGACTGGCCATGAGTATTGTCAATATTTGGACGGTGCGGCCCAGCCTGCTACCGCCTCCTTCCTTCCATACCTTCTTCTTTTCAAACAATACCCCGCCGTCCTTTCTTCTCTTATTCTTCTTTCCTGTTACTTTTTCATATCCGATGGTAATTTTAGCAACTTATTGGAATCGATTGCTATTATTAAACTATACCAAATAATCCAATATTATACGAGGTATCGCCTTTCAAAATGGGATAAATCCACTATCCAACAAAAAGAAAATCAAATTTTTAAATATTTTCACCTTTGTCGCATGGTTAAATCGCTTGGACGCAACTTTGTTGAAACTGTTGAACTTAATCTTAAAACCAATCTTCAATATTGTGCTGGAGTGGATTTAGTGAATTTTCAATTTCAATACGTATTTGCATAAGCAGAAAATTTAAATTTTGTGTTGGACATAATGGGTTATATGTTACATTTCAAACATATAATACATGTAAGAAAGTACTCCTATTTTAAAATGTTTGTAGGTTTTTAGAACTTATGATTAATGTTTAACTTTCGAAACTAGTTTTCAAATAAAAAACATTTCAATATAAGAAATTGATTCATCAATCCTGGGCTTAATAGATTTCGATCCTGAACGATTCAAATAATCGTTTAATTTTTGACAAAATCATTTTTTTTTTTGTATATTTAAAATTTGGTTTGTAAATAATAAGTTCATTATATAGTTTTCCATATGTTATTTGAAACAGGAATCCATAAAATCCATTTTGGTTTTCAGGTTTTCACACAGTAATGTTTTTTTGGATATTCTTGAAAAGTCATGAATGACAGGGAAATTATTTGAATAATGGCATACAAAGTATTTTTATAACTATTGAAAGCATTCCAGTAATGCCATTTTTTGTATCTGAATGATTTACGGTTTGCACTGTTTGAAATACGATGCCTCATATAAAGTATATATGAAGATGTAGGTTGTAGAGGTTTGCAGTTATAGATACACATTTAATCTAAAATAAAATTTTTATTTATAGTGCCGACATTTCGTCCTAAAAACTTCATCAATATAAACTAATAATAATCACGTAACAATTAATAGTAACAAACTAAAGCTTCCAAGAGAAAACCTACAAATTTAGACTGAAGTCATAATATAACATCTTCACTGTAATCCATAGCCTTACATAGCTGATCCTTATCTCCAAATACAAAGAAATTATTTGGAGAAATAAAACAAATAATATTTAAATTTATGGAGAAATAAAACAAATAATATTTAAATTTATTATCATAGCGTCGAATAAAATTAAATAATAATTTGCAAATGGAATACACAAACATTTCTTTTGATCAACCTAAGATATTTAATATGCCTTGACTAAAATTTCTTTGTAGGGCCCTTTAGACGACATTACCTGACTAAAATAAAGATCAGTTAGGGTGGTCAAATTTTCTTCCCATCAATTGCATGTGTGCTGCAGTTAATCAGACCCATTGGTATTTTCACAAATTTTCTTACTACATAATTCATAAAAGTTAAATACACACCCCTCGATCTTCCACAAGCGCTACATCATTTATTCATTACTGAAGTGGAGATCCGATGCTCCCCACCGATTGCTGAGACTCTTGATGACTGGAGAAGATATAGAACGGAGAAGAAGCTGCTAACGAGATAAGGAAGATAGGCGAATGGTGAGGTATTAGCTGGTGGTGAGGTTAATAAAATCAGTTCTCTCCCAGTTAATTGACTTCCACTAATCGAGGCAAACTCGAACCAAAATGCATTCGATTGCCACTCACTAACCCCTTCCATCACTGCTACCTTCAGGTATATTCTATATATTCTATATACACATTATCATTCACTGAATAAATCCGATTAATTTCAAATATGATAAGATAGGACTTCCGAGGTATGGAAGTATGATTGAAAGACTATTTAAGCCGAACCATTTTACTCAAAGAAGCTGAGTTCTTATGTCAATATTCATAAGAGACAAAATGGGGAAAAAATAAATAATTTTTAAGTTTTAGGTTTTTATATAAAAATTAAATTTAAACAAACTGATGAATATAAATTAACAATAATTAAACGTTAATTGATAAATTGTTTTTCGTATATTGTTAGGAGATGTAAACTGGTACTTATCCATACTCCGTAAGAATCTGTATGTCTGTAAGTTTAATAAACATGAATATACATTTTATGTAAATTACGATCAATCTCATTATACTGTGAACAATTGTTAACAATGCAAAGAATTTGTAAATAATATAAATTATGAAAGAATAAACTGCTATTATTGTCACTTGAGGTAGGCATCATGTATCGATCCTTCAATACCAATTAGGATTGATGAATTAATTGCTACTTCAGTTGGAATTATTTTATTTGAAAACTAGTTTCGAATGGTAATGTTTATGTTAATAATATTGAATGTTTACGATATAAAACTAGTTTCAAAATAAAATAATTCCAATAGATTTGTCAAAAAATATTCTTATGACAATACAAAATTACATAATATCATCTAATATGGACAATGCAGAGACTTCGCCCCCGAAATATATATCTAGACTGAGGGAAGTGGGGCAATGCAGGTGAGCCGATATTCGGAGCCCACAGGTGACCAGGTCAGCTACCCCACTCCCGATAGATCACTGCCCCTTCCAATATAGCCGGCTGGCCCCAGCCTTCCCCCTCCCCAAGCTGTTAGAATCTTAAATGAAATATCAAATACTAAATAAAACCATTATACCATTAAGTTACTTTTCATATGTAAAAATTTAATAATTATGCATAATTTACTACCTATGTTTGGGTAATGACTTTTGTCGTGTTTGGAAAAAAATTTTATAATTTGTTTGTGCTGAAATTTTATCTAGTATTCGGTCTAATATTCTATATACTAAATTTAAAGTTCTATAAAACCACATACACACACACTCTCTCTCCTCACACATATGCACTTTCTTCATTAGCTGTTTTGTAGATTCCATACTATTTATACAGGATTCGTCACCTCCAACAGTGTCCTTTCAAAATATTCCACTACTCCCTGTTGAACATATCTGGTTCCTAGGACTCCATCTGGACAAAAGGAGATGCACTTACAAGACAAAAAGGACATGAAACTGGTCGTCGTTTTCGACTTCTTCAACATTTACTAGACAAAAGATTAATTTATATGGCAGTGATTTAATCTATGTGGACATACGGAGTATTTTTAGGGCTGAGCTAAACCTTCCATTTCTCTCGTATGCTATCCATTCTCTGTCTACAAACCTAAATCCTTCGAAAAAATCTTCGATACTTTTTACTTTGTCACAAATAAACTTATCCATAAAGATCTTAATATTCCATATGTTGATGATCTATTCCATACCAGATGGTATACTTCATAACCATTCAAACCCACTAGTCTCTCAAATTGCTTCTCATTCTATTCCGGAAAATCTTTCGATGTTTTTTTAAAAAAGAGATAGACTCCATTATCATAGAGTACCATTATTAAAATAATTATTTGGATAGGTTAAGTTAAAATTTATATCAAATATACTTATAAAAATTTTCAAAAAAGAAATACAAAGGTAAGGAATGGGTTACCAAAAACCATAATGTCAATATGATTTTTCAAATAGTAACACATTATAGATTTAATATTAATTTTTATTTCACTATTTTTATTTGCTTCTTATTAATAAACGACTACTGGTTTTTAATTGGAAACGTTCACAAAATTTACAACATCTTGCATCATAAAGCAAGAGCGCACTACTGACTGACCGGAGCGGAGAGCAGTTTCCTACCAACTTAACCGAAAAATTCCCTTCAATGCGCTCCTCTCGGATCTGTGAGTATAAACCAGCCTATAGATTTAATTAATCTTTTGTAGATTTAATTTTCTCAAAACTACAAGCGATTAAAGAAGAAGAAATTAAATTGAATTTAAAAATAAGAAAAACTAAATTGATGGATTTTTATTTATTTACATATTAAACTGACAGATGTATAAAAAATACTTGTACAAAATTATCACAACAGACATCTCATGGTAAAGATAAACGAGATGTCGTTTCCGGCTACTCCAACATTTACTAGACAAGTGTTCAAAGCTCACAATAACTTATAAAGGACTTACTTATCATGACATTAAGTAGACCTATTTGGACATACATAGTTGAGCTTTGGGCTTTGTTGAGCTCCAACAACCCTTCCAATTCTTCTCGTATCCAATCCTTACAATCTTTTTTTTTTTTTTTTTTTAACTTTTATTGAGTACTTATTACAACCTGCCACAAATGTGGGCTATAATTAATATAGATGGCGTAGGATTACATTCACACACTATGTATAATGAGAAATATATATGTAGAGAAGATTGGGAGCTGAGTATTAGCAGAATACCTCAGCAGATCTTTAAGTCTTTGCGAGCACTTGGAGCACCAAAAGGACCTACAACCTCTGGCTAAGAATCGACGGGAAGGAGCTGAAGGAAGCTGCATCGAGAAGACATCAAGAAGACATCATTGTATCAAGCAACAAGTATAATTAATTTATTTTATTTTTTTTATGTAATTTTAAAATTAAGTATATTTAGTATATTAAATTAATTATATTTAGAATATTAATTTAGCATTTATTTTTTTTGAATAAGTTGGAAGAAAAATTAAGTAACTTAAAAATAACAGGTTCAACGTTAATTAATAAAAATAATAGTATGGCTCTAGAAATAAAAAACCATCACTTAGCATTAATCCCGGAATATGACGGAAATCCGTTACAATTAGTAGATTTCATTAGGAATAGCGAATTTTTGTATAACCTATATTGCAAAGAGGATAACACTCATAAAAATACTAATCAGGCTAAATTAGTTGTAACTATCTTAAACAAATTAACAGGAAAAGCCAAAATCGCTGTTTATGATAAGGAATTTAGTACCGTTAAAGAAATAATAAAATTCTTAAAAAGAAAATACCAAGATACAAGAAATCGGGAACAATTAATTTCTGAAATTTTAAATACCCGTGCGTACCATAACGAGAACCCAATCGATTTCTTGGAACGACTGGGCCAGAAAAGATGTGGCTTATACGCACGTATTTACTCAGACAGCGAAATAACAGTCAAATAGGAAGAAATGTACAGATACGACAAACAAATATCACACCACCCGGTTCATAGTCTACACCCGGCATTAACAGATTTTATTTATCATATTAAATTCGACAGCTTAGAAGACCTCGAGGAAATACAAAGAATCGTGCATAGAATCTATGGTGATAAAAAACATCAAAAAAGTCCAATCCAAAATAACTATAAAAAGAAAAATTTTGTAACTTATTATAGAAATGAAGAATACAGATCGAATTTTAATAACCACCATGATTACCAAAATTACCGACCCCAACAGTATCACCACGAACAATATTCAACATTTAATAATTATAACAATCCTCAACACTACCGACCGCAACAGTATCAGCACGAACAAAGTCCAACTTTTAATACCTTTAATAATAATCAGCATAACTCTTGGCCACAACATCGAGCTATCGAATATCCAACTCCAATACGTAATCAACAATGGTACCCTCAGTCACAATATAAATTTTTCAATTAACCGCCTTCTAGAAATTTTAGACAAAATACTTATCAACAACCCCAGATAGATTCGAATACAGTGTCGATGAAAACGGTATCTAATAGGGTTCACGTAATAGACGAGGAAAAAGACAAAAAAATAAAAATGTTACTAGAACGAATTGAATTAATAGAACAAAAACAGGATCATTTTTTAGAATCAGGCCCAAGTACTAGCAGACCTCCGGACTTAGATCAAATATAAGTAATGATTTACATAATAATAAACAAGCCATCGAAAATAAACCTAAGCAAACGATAGAACGTAATATAGAACTAAGCGATCTAAATTTAAATAATGATTTGCCCAATATAATTGATAAATTAGGAAACAAATGGTTAATTGATACGGGTGCCACAAAAAATTATATACACCCCGATCACATACCGCGTTATTCGGAAATAATTAAGAAATACGTCGCGATAAAAACCACTAAAGGAAGAGCGGAAGGCTCACAAAGCGTGATAATTAACCTAAAGCCCCTGATAGGAATCAATCAAAAAGTTAAATTCCTAATCTTTCCGTTTAGCAATAGGTTTCAGTTTTTATTAGGCTACGAAACAATGAAAAAATTCAAATTAATAATTGACTTGGAAAAAAATTAATTAAAATTTAATAAAAAAATATTTAAATTAAAAAATTATTTATTTTTCATCGATGATAAAAATGAAATTAAAAACCTAATCCGGCATGAACGTATAAAACCCGAAATAATAAAAACGAACTAATTGAAATTATAAGCCAACATGGCGAAGTATTAAAAAGAGTCGAAGAAAATTTAAAATTAACGGGATTAATCAAACATTAAATAATAAAGACGAATGAAAAACCAATATATACGCGAAATTTAAAAAACAAATAAACGACGAAGTACAAAAATTATTAAAAAATAAGATAATTAGACCTAGCAAATCGCCGTATTATTCTCCGCTTGGATAGTGCCAAAAAATTCAGAAGCGTCGGAACAAAAGAAAATAAGAATGGTCATCGACTAAAGAAAATTAAAACAGGCCACAATAAAAGATAAATTTCCTTTACCAAATATCGATGATTTATTAAATCGATTAAAAGGATCAAAAGTATTTTCACCATAGATCTCGCATCAGGGTTTCATCAAATTGAAATGGATGAACAATCTATAGCAAAAACCGCATTATCCACGGAAAATGGACATATCGAATTTATGCGTATGCTCTTCGGCCTATGTAATGCACCTCCTACTTTCCAGAGAGCGATGACGATGATGATCCAAAACATTCCGAATTCGATGATCTATATGGATGACATTATAATTTATTCACAAAACGAAAAAGATCACCTAAGAGATTTTAAAAAAGTATTCGAAATCTTAAAACAACATAACCTTTCGATCTAACTGGAGAAAACATAATTTTTTAAAACGGAATTAAACTTTTTAGGATATGTAGTAACCCCGGACGGATTAAAAACGGATGAGAAAAAAATTGAAGCTATTTAAAATTTCCCATTCCGCGTAATGAAAAGACAAGACAATTCCTTGGGATGACCGGGTACTATCGAAAATTTATCCAAAACTACGCTAAGATCACCAGACCAATTTCAAATTCTGTAAAAACCAAAATGTATGGCACAAAAGAGATAAAAGAGGCATGTCAAACCCTAACGGAAATGATGAGCAATACGCCGATTCTAAAATCCCAGATTGGGAAAAGCCATTTATATTAACTAGGGATGCTAGTAATAAAGCCATTGGAGCTGTACTCTCACAAAAAGATGAAGACGAAATAGAACATCCTTTAGCATTTGCTTCTAGAGTATTACAAAACGCCAAACTAAAATATAGCGCAATAGAAAAAGAATTGTTAGCAGTTGTATGGGTGACGCAACATTTTAAGCCTTCTTTGTATGGCACAAGAATTCTTTTATGCACAGATCATAAACCCTTAACATGGATCTTCTCAATGAGAAATGGTAACACACGTATAATGAAATGGATATGGAAGCTTCAAGAGTTCGAATTCGACGTTAAAAGCATATCCAAGGAAGAACCAATTACGTAGCCGACGCACTTTCTAGAGGAATTGACGAAATAAATCATACCAGTGATGAGGAAGAAATGGATGTTGAAGAATTGCTGAACCGAGATATTGCGGACGAAAACAATTCGGAACACGAAGCAATAATGGAAGATCTACAGGCACCATCAGAGAAAGGTTTAGAAACAATTTACTCGCAAGAATCTAGTAATGAACAGGTACGAATTTGCGAACCAGAAAAATGCGTTAACGTAGAGAAGAATCAAATAACCATAAAAATGGGAAATACTAAAATCAATTTTACTAAACTATTCGGGAAAGGTCGATATGAATTGAACATTTACGGAAAATCAGATATCGCCCTATTGCTAGAACAAATACTTGAACCTAATAAAACTTACGGGATAATTTGCAAATCACCTAATGAACTAACTGAAAATTTGTATGAAGATTATTTTAAGACAATTCAACAAATAATAGAAACACAACATCCGTCAGTTAAATTAAAAAAATACAAACAGATAGTAATTGACATCGAAAACCCAAATGAACAAATAGAAATAATAAACAACTATCATTTAGGCAAAACAAAACATAGGGGTATAAATGAAACGTTTGAAAAACTTTTTAAAAAATATTATTTTCCGGATATGCAAAATAAAATAGCAACGTATATTAATAAATGTGAAACATGCAAAATAACCAAATATGACCGTAAACCTGTAAAAGAAAAATTTCAGATTACACCTATACCAGAAAGACCTTTTCAAGAACTAATGATTGATATTTTTAATTTTAACAACGCGATAATTTTTACAGCAGTAGACACATTTTTGAAGCATTTATTTGCCCAAACGTTACAATCAAAAAATGCAATTAATATCTGTAACGCATTAACTAACTACATGACGTACTTTACCACACCTCTACAAATATCCTTAGACCAAGGGACGGAAATGAAAAATAATCTAGTGAGACAATTTTGTGAAGAAAACCACATTCTCTTGCATTATACTTCAGACAGTCATTCATTGTTATCAGTGTATAACAGTGTTCATTCTACTTTAAATGAGTTATTAAGAATAATAGGGAAAGAAAGAGACAAATGTTCCATGCAACAAAAATTAAGATTAGCCGTCATAGCTTACAATAATACCTACAATAAAATAAATTAAAATTAACACCCAACGAAATTACCTTCGGAACCTCCAGATTAGAATCGGACAAAAATATTGACCTGACTGAACAATACGTATTAAAATATCATAAGGATCAGGAACCACTACACAAATTAATTAGATCTAAAATAAATAATAAAAAAGAAACAAGAACTGAGAAATTAAATAAAAATAGAGAAGACCCCTTAGATATTCAAAAACAATTAGGAGACATAGAATATTTAAAAAATACTCAATCGAAAATAAATAGTAGGGACAAGTTTAAAAAGGTAAACGTGCTAGTAAAAGATAAGAGACCGATTACAACCCATATAGACAATATAAAAAGGCCCACTAGGAAAAAGAAACAATCTATTTCAGCCGACGATAATGAATCCCTTTACGTAAATATTTCGGACATTTCTGACACTTATGATTCGGACGACCCAGATAATGGTTCTGATTAAAAATATTTTATTTTATTTAAATAATATTAAAACGTCTTAAAAACCTTTTATTTTAATAAAATGTAATAAATGTAATGGTATTAGGGAAAGATGTTTATGTTATATTGAAGGAATTGTCTGTATATATATTAAACTGACAATGCTGTAATTTATTTAAATAAAGTCGGAGTTTTGTATTTTGCTGTAAATTATTATGTTCAATGTTAGCTAATGTTAAAAGATCATTCAGAATTTTATTTTATTTCAGAGTAATGTTATGTTTGACCAATTGTAATAATTCATTTTGTAATTAATATTTTGCATTCACTATAATAAATATTAGGATATTATTATTTTATCTTGAAATACTATTTTGTGTCACGGATTAATAAAAGTAGTAATTTTAGGTGGCAGTTATCTCTTAAAATAACATAGTTTTTATTTATTTATTTTTCATGCTCTTTTATCGATTATTGTTGTTTGTATATCAAAGACTAGTGTCAATGATAACTAAATGACCTTTTGGATGATATTGGACTAGCGATTTTTGAACTGTTTTTATAACTACAAAATATGAATGTAAAGACACGGGAATATTGATGATGAAGACAATAATACCACTAAGTGAGCTGATGGTTGAGGCTGGCTGTGGATGTTAACTTGTTGAGTGGTGAGGCGTTCCCTCATTGGATCAGCGAGTTAGTGCCCCATTACCGACTAACCAAGTGCTCGCTCCTATCAGAACGTAGGCCTACTGTCTCGCAGCTCTTATTGGTCCCTCGTCGTTAATAAGAAGAGAACTTTTAAAAATTCTTCGATATTTTTAGATATATATACATATATCCTAGAAGTATGCCACAAAGTAAAGCAGAAATAAGAATTTTACTACTAAAGTAATTCTTAAAATCTATATATTTTATTAGATCTCTTGGAAACGTAAGAATACTTTTGGATTGTAAGGGAAACAGCAAAAAAGTCGAATATCAAACGCATTTACTCCTTCCAATCCAAAATCCTCCGAACTATAGTAAATGCTCCTTACTATGTCTCCAACAAAACCCTACATAACGATCTCAATGTACCATACGTCTTCAACCTCATATCTCTTAAATTTTCGAAATTCTTTCGCAACCTTTCCTTTCATCCTAACCCTCTGGCTCAATCTTAATCCAGTTCCACACATCCTGATAACCCCCCTCGCAGGCTAAAACGGCAGTGGCCGCGAGATCTTTTGTAAAATTTATTTATTATGGAGTTTTGGCAATAACCAGCGTCTCTACTCATGCCCGGTGTGAATGTACTATAGCGCTCTCACTCAACCTTGACTGTTTTTTTTTTTTTTTTTTTTTTTTTTTTTTTTTTTTTTTTTTTTTTTTTTTTTTTTTTTTTTTTTTTTTTTTTTTTTTTTTTTTTTTTTTTTTTTTTTTTTTTATACCAGTGACGCAGCTGAGAGAGAAGAGCTGGGATCTCTGTGTACATGGCTTGTCCCTCTATAAGTGAAGGGACAGGTCTGACTGGACGATCCCTAGGACGAGTGTGTATTATAAATAAAGTACGATTGTGTTTTTAAATTTCAATTTGTATTTGTTCTTTAACTGTTGCTATGCGTAGGTCAGTATGTAAAGTTATGTTGCTTACGTACCATGGGGCTTTTGTAATTGTCCTGAATGTTTTTGCCTGGAAGATTTGGAGTTTGTTGATATGTGTCTTTTTAGCTGTCCCGTATATCTGAGAAGCGTATGTCCAAATAGGTTTCAGTAAGTAAGTATAAGTGTTAATTTTTTGTTTAAGTTGTAGAGTAGAACGTTTGGAGAGGAGTGAATATAAAAGTCTTAGTCTTTGGTTAAGCGTTTTACTTTTTTTCTTTATATGTGGACCCCATGTCATTCTTCGGTCAAATGTAAGACCAAGGTAGTGTACAGTGTCTGTTTGAGGAATCGGTGTGTTGTCAAGAAAAACTGGTGGGCATGTTTCAAGTCGAAGTGCAAATGTAATGTGTTGCGATTTGTCGTAATTTATTTGTACTTTCCAAGTATTTAGCCAGTCATGTAATTTTGACAAGTGATGCTGTAGAGTCAGTGAAGCATGATTCGGATTTTTATCTCTTGTTAAAATTGCTGTGTCGTCTGCATATGTCGCTGTAAGAATGTCAGAGCTAATTGGAATGTCGTGTGTGTATATGATATAGAGTAATGGAGCAAGCACTGAGCCTTGTGGCACTCCTGCTGACGCCAACTTAATAGAAGAAAGCTCTGAGCCTTGACGGACAGAGAAAGATCTATCAGAAAGAAAGGACTGTAGAATAAGATAGTAGGTCGGTGGGAGTATCGTCTTTAGTTTAAAGAAAAGCCCTTGGTGCCAAACTCTGTCAAAAGCTTGAGCAACATCCAGAAATACTCCAGTTGCATACAGTTTGTGCTCCAGTGCCGTGCATATGTAGTCGGTAACTCTGTGTAATTGATGTATAGTCGAATGTTGTGTTCTAAATCCAAATTGATGATCTGGTATTACGTTCAGTTTTGTTAGTATATCAGAGAGTCTTTTGTATAATAAATGCTCGAAAATTTTGGAACAGACAGGAAGTAAGCTAATAGGTCGGTATGATGAGGGGATATTTTTATCTTTGTTTGGTTTGTGAATCATTGTAATATGTGCGTGTTTCCACTGTAGAGGGAATTTAGTAGTCCTTAGTATTGCGTTGTAAATAGTAGTTAAGAACACTAGACCTTTCCTAGGCATTTGTTGGAGTACTCTAGCAGTGATCAGATCATAGCCAGGGGCTTTTCTTTTCGGTAACTTTTTTATTTGTTCGGCAACTTGAGCTGGTGTGAAGGGAGGTGGAGGTAATGTCAGTTGAAGGGGTACATCTAAAGTGCTGTGTATATGTTTGTCATGTTCAATGTTATTGCAGTTCGTATGTGGTGTAAACACAGTTGAGAGATGTTTAGCAAAAAGTTCTGATCGTTCTCCATCGGTCACGGCCCAAGAGCCATCCTCCTTTCGGAGGGGTGCTTGGACTTCACGATGCCCGGTAAGATTTCTAGTACGCCTCCATAGGCTTCCATCATCAGATTTAAGGTTACTAATGTAATTATCGTAATTCGCTCTTTTAAATTTTAGTATCTGTCGCTTGAGTTCGTTATTAAGTCTATTAAAAGTTCGTTTGTCTGAGGGCAATCTGTCGGTCTGCCATATGTTCCGTGCTCTTCTCTTTGCTCTGATCAAATCCCTTATGTATTGAGGGTAAATGGGTAGCTTTTCTGACTTTCTATGCGTGGGAACTGAAGAAGACCACGCAGCTTCTTGTATGTTCTGAGTGAAATATTCTACTGCATCATCCAGTTCATTTTCAGTCTTGATAGATAAAGGAATTGAGAGAGAGTCGTTCAAAAAGGTTCTAAATGCATCCCAATCAGTTTTGCCGTTAGTAAGAGTCGGCTTTTTTTTTTGCTTCACAGGGTTCTTCAAATAGTAATAAATGCACAAGAGAATGATCAGAACAAAGATGTGAGCTTGTACTTATGCTGTAAGGTATAGTTCTAAGTCCTCTAGTAATGAAAAAGTCTAGTAAGTCTGGTGTTTTTTGTCTGGAAGTTGGCCAATAAGTAGGTGAGTCAGGTGATATTGTATCCAATGAAAGCTCATGGAGGGCACATTTTAGGTTTCTTCCTCGTGGAGTACTCAGTCGTGAACCCCAAGACTGATCCTTGGCGTTGTAGTCACCTCCTGCAATAAAGCATCTACCAAGACGTCTGAAGAAATCACTGAACATAGTGTGCGTCAGAGCATACCTCGGAGGACAATAAACCGCAGCAAACGTAATGCTGTGTTGTCGGGTTACCTACTACAAACGATTCCACGAAAAACTACATGGACATCCTAATACACAAATAAACAACATGGCCACAACATATATTCCCGACAACACACAGAGAAGACTAAAAAGGAGCTGGATGAGAGACCTCCTTGACTAAAATAATAAAATAAAATAAAGACTGGAGGTGCCGCTGGGTTCTGCTCCCTCTCATGCCTTTCAAGCCTTTTAAATTCGTACCGCAAATTCACTGGTTGTCAAATATTATTTGACAGGTGTGAATAAATATATAAAGTCAAAAAAAAAAAAAAATTTCAATTTAATTTTGTTTTATTCTTTATTATTGTATTTATTTATTTACTTACTTATTTTTTAAATATTACTATTTTATTTTATTTATAAGCATATTTTATATTGTTTATGTATAGCAAGTTATTTTCTGTTCTCTTTTAATTTATTTTATTATATATGAGAAAGAATATGAATGAATATAACTTTAAGTATATAAATCCCCTTTCTATAAAGTATGATTAGTTCTAGTAATATCTAATTTTGTTTTTTAATTCGATGATGAATGGCTTTAATGTAGAAAATATTGGGTTGGTTCTAATTATTGAACTATAATTGCTATTGAGGACGACTGGAAATTGAATATAAGTGTTCCATTTGAGGTTTTTAATTTTTATATATATTAATTTTTATATATACTTATGGATTAAAAACTTCAATTTATATTTACTAACTGTATCACGATATACTTCAGGCTGCAAAGTCATCAGCGAGTTGATAACCAAGGAAGTTAGAGCAGCAGTCTATTAGGTCAGGTATTGTAATGAAAGAATGTACCTATCACCAAATCATCCATAATTTTTTTATTCTAATTTATTATTTTAGCTGAACTAATAATAATTATACTTTTTACTAGCTTATTTATCTAAAAGGTATCGCCATTATAAGACAAAAGTACATAAAATGTCAAGAATACTCAAATGCAGATCGTTTAGTAGGGAAGGTCAGGGGTTTATAATTCCACCTCGGTGGGTTTTATTTATTTCGTGGTGAACCCAGAGAGGGACCTTCCCATCCTAGCTAGAACATGTTTGTAACATTTAGGATAACTCGTCCTTTCTATCCTAATTGGAGTACATAAAGACGTTAAGCCCGCAACAAACAAACAAGTAACGGAAACCATGCTATAAAAGTCATGTTTAAATATTTTATGCGTGTATTTCATTATTTAAAATAATTAGTACTTTAAAAATAAAAATAAAAAATGCTTTGTTGATAAATATTTTAAACAAATAAATTTTATAATGGTTGCCAATTGAACAATGTTCATCTGAAAGTAAAATATTTCTTTATAAGAGCAATAGACGTGTGATTTATATCCACACTTTCATATTCGTGAGAAGTTCCCTATTCTATAATTTCTGAAGACACCAAAAAGACAATATAGTTTTAGTCTAACCTTGCGGGGCCCTGAATAATGTAACTGTCAGTGAAAAGTAGAAGCTAGACAAATCTAGGGCATTTATGAAGTCTAGGAGTAGCGAGCTAAGCCCTCCTTCCAACTGAAAACAAACTCGAGACAATAAATAGCTCCTCTGCTGTATTGGGCTACTCCAGGAGCTAAGCCCAACTTCTCCAAGCTGAGAGCAGCCGCCCCTCCATGCCAATTCCTTCGAGTGCCTTTATCTCAGATAAATGTCCTTGCAGAATATTTGGCCAGTGTACAGCCGAGAAGAGGGATTTAGTAATGCAACAGTTCAGTAATCTTGATTTATCAAAAACAAGCTTAGACTTGACCTTGCCACCAAGGTGTAAAAACAGCATAATAAGTATATTTTAAGTTAGTGACGAAACAACTAACATTTTTTTACTAGACATTCAGATTATTTTGTAACAGTAACTAGTGAACTTATATAAATTCTTATTCTCCAGCTTTGATGTAAAATGTAATTTGGACCGTACGGACTTTTTCTAACTCGCCAACTCCAGATCTTATATCAAGTTAAATAATTTTTTGTAGAATGTTTTTTGCGTTAACAAATTTAATATATATATTTTTGAGATTTAATGAATCCTGTTAAAAATATTTACTAACAATGCACCATTACTATTTCTTTGACTAATATTACAGTCTTTCACAGCTGAAGGCAATATTTGGAAACCCTCAAATTACACATTCAGGTCTTATTTACGTAAAATAATTAAGTTAAATAAAAAAATATACCTAAATCTAAATAAATAAAAGAAAAGAAACATGATTACATACAGTCAGGCTGAAAACCCCAAGTCACTGCATAAGGGGAACATCTGCACCTGAGGAATCCTATAGCTCTCATAACATCATTTTAAAACTTATAACAGAATTTAAAATGATAGTAGATTATTTATAAACTATTTTTAGTTTTTATATTCCTTTTTAAATAAAATGGTCCTCTGCTTTAACGTACGTATAAGTACATTCATTTTCTGACACAAACAAAACAGAGACGTTTATTAACTTTAACTTGAATACACCCTTTATTTTTTTTAAGGTTTTCAGAAATATGAATTATTTCTTATTTTATTCTGATTAAAAGGTGTTATTAGTATAATAAAGACTCTAGAAGGAGTTGAGGGAAGAAAGCTCCGACACGATACTATTTTTTTTTCTTATTAATTTTCAATATAAGCAAGGATTAAAGACTAAGAATTATCCTGTTCGATTAAGTAACAACAAAAATAAACCTTTATTAATCATATAATATTAATCTGGTTAAAAAATGTCTATAGTTTTTTTTTAAAGGGATGACCAATTGTTTTTACATTTGGAAAAATAAGACGTTAATTAGACATGTCTGTTGTCATTCACTTGAAATAAAACGGTTGTTATTCGGGTAAAACCTGAAAATTATCAATTAATAAAGTACTACTTCACAGAGATATTGACAATTTAAGTTTAAACAAACTATAAGAGAAGGTCTTAAGATGACACCAACACCTAATCGAAAATGTTGCAGTTCGTCAAAAAAATAATTCACGGATTTAAAAAAATTTTAACTCCCTTTTCTGTTTTTACCATGATCTATAAAATCCTTAGTTCTTTTAATACAAGAGCCTTGAATGTAATAAGAAATAACGTTTGTAGCATCACTTTCAAAGTACCCATGAACCTGTATTTGATTCCTCGAATTTGTAGGTTTGACAATCAGATTATTGTTACTTAAAAGTAGGTGTTATACCATATATTGAATTAACAACCAATTAGGGAAGGAACAAACTTATAAACCTTGTTTATTGAAGAGAAAAATATACATTATAAAAGTAAAATGTGTTTTAAATTAAATTACAAAAAAAGTAGGAAGGTTACACATAAGAAGGGGACCACAAACTCGAATAATAACAATTGATATAAAATCGATACACAACAGTAGGGATGTGTTTCGATACGCAATATATTGAAATATGAATATTTTTCTATATATAGATTCATAATAGATTTCTAGTGGGCTTAGAAATAACCCTTCCCCCTCAGCCTCGTGTTGTTGATAAAAATAATATAGAGATTATTTAACGATTTTTACTATCTCAATGTTTATAGTTAATCACAAAGATTAAAAAAAAAAAAAAAAAAATTATGTCAATATTAAGCTAAATGATAAACATATTTAAAGAATTGTCATTGAAAATAGATCACTCTATCTGAATGCGTTGGATGGTTTGGTGGAGTTGAGAAGGATAAGAAGAAGAAGGAACCGCCGACAGAACATACCTAGGCCATTTTGGAGAGACAAAAGGAGCTGTAGCTAGGGCAATATGTGTAATGGGATTTTCGTGTCTGGATGGAATGTAAACCACCGCTAACTGGCATCTTCACAACTTCCCCTCTCCAGATCTCTCCTATTCAGCCGGGCCATTTTATGCATGGAACATTCTCTTTATTAACTGATTAATAAAATAAGCTATTCGTGACAAATATTAACAGTTCCAAGTGATGAAGGTTTTCTTATGTAACAAAGATTTATTCAGATTATATATATATATATATATATATATATATATATATATATATATATATATATATATATATATATAAAATAAATATTTTATTGAAATTCACATCTACAGTACTCTTAACACCTCAATAATTCGGATACCTTATTGTCCAAACGACGTGGACGCCTACTTGACTCACCCAACCATATTTTTCCTTTTCCTTTTCTACCTTTTCTGACGTGTCATTGATTTGATTTCTCAGAATTATATATATAATAGTGCAACGTTTAAAAGTTATTATATTATATTATAAAGACCCCGTAAACATAAAATTCTCAATGTGAAGGACAAGGTTTTTCCTTGACTTAATAGAAAAAGGCGTTTGTTATTCGGTGATTGATAAGTAAAGTCGAGTGATGACGTTTTCAATGTATTGGTTTGTCTTCCGTTTCGTTACTTTAATCCAAAAATCTTGGAAAAACCTCAGTCCCAAGTTGGTTTCTGTTCTGCAACGAACTACTGAAAACCAGATCGTCCACTTCCACACAAGGTGATTGAAAATAGATCCATAAGTGAAGAGATAGTATAAAAGTGGGCAGTTGGTGGTGCTGATGAAGGTTTTAAAAAAGAAGATATTCCTACTGATGAGGAAATCGTGCAGATCGTAATTATCGTAAAAGAGGAAGGGGAAAAGTAAGGAGAAAACCATGAAATTACACTTCGGATCAGTGGAGCACCTTCAAAGGAAACATCTTTCAACGTAGTACGTAGGACTGTGAAAAACATGGATTAATGTAGTGGCGTTATGCTGTTCCGTCATATGAGAAATTGTGCCTTTGAATCCCGTTTGCAAAACAAAATTCAATCCAAAATAACGGACTTTTTCCAAAACAATTATGTTTTTTTTTATGTTTAAGCGTTCGTAAATACTTTAGACATATTTATATATTATATTATATTATAATGTTTTTTGTAGATAACCATTTTAATTGTAGATTTATAAATATGTAGCTCTCTTTTCACTGTTCATTTTATAACTAGCTAATCGTTCCTGTCTACAATACGCTCGAATTATTAAAGTAAATATAAGTCATTCCTACTGTATACATATACAAGAACAAATTGTAAAGGATTTAATGTCGGAATGCAAAAATGTTACAGAGAAACATAATGCAGTTGGCCTACGATGAAGGATAAAAGGGAATTGACGAAACAAGTATGGCTTTATGTAAACTCTACAGTTTTAACTAGAAAACAGTATTTGATAATTTAATAATAGTGATAGTATAGTAAACTATTGGCTTGTTTTAAATAAAATAATTTTGGCAACCGGATTTTATTAAAATCAGCCTAGTAAAATGATATTTGAATGTGAAATAAAACTCAATTTAGTAAGCTAATCTATCTGGATAAATCCCTCGATTGTTTACAAGTGTGTATAAACCCTATGAAAATTAATTCCAATCACACCCTTTACTTTATAGTAAGGCAACAGTCAATAATCAAATTATTACGGCTGGTAGAACACATTAAGGACAAACCCCGTCATACTGTAACCTACTGCCACAGTGGACGAAGATAAAAGGCTGGGCTATTAGTAAAGGATAAACCCGGCAGTTGGTCGTTATATAGCGAAGACTGTATAGACGGAATATCGACATAGCGTTGGGACAATACTCAGCTAATGACAGCAATCAGGAGCAGGAATGGAGCTAAGCGATAGTTGTCGTGACTGGCAGCGACTGTTGTAAATACCGCGCGGGTTCGAATCAATGCTAGAACACATCAGGCCATTTTATCGGCTCTAATAGCGCCCTCTTTGCATTTACAACTCATTCAGAATCAGAAAAAGTGGGTTTAGTTCTGCTGATCTTTTGATATTATCACATCAACGTTACGAAACTAATGTCATTTATGCAATATTAGTCTAATCTACAGTCTCTTGTTTTGTTAAAGCCTGTAAAACCTAAAAATAAAAGCAGATATAATTATACACCGATTATTATACACACTCTACAAATAGTATAGTTATCTGTTAAGAAATATGATAAGAAGATAGTCTGGGATGCGTTAAAGAGAATGAAAAAAAAAATACATATATGTGTGTGTGTGTGTGTGTGTGTGTGTGTGTGTGTGTGTGTGTGTGTGTGTGTGTGTGTGTGTGTGTGTGTGTGTGTGTGCATGAATATGTATATATGCAGTGTCGATTTTTATATGCCTTGCTAGCTCTTTGTCAGAGTGGCCAAACCAGTCAGGAGAGGAGACGATCTATGACAATCCTGACTGGTCTCTTTCTCCTACAAGGAAGGTCATAAGGAGGATATGTTATAAAAAAAAAAATTAATTGTATTCTAGAATAACTTTTTATATTATACACATTCATTCGCCTAACTCTAATAAATGTTAATATTTTAGCTAATCTTAGACAAATGACTCACATGAAACCTAAATACTAGACTTAAAAAAGCAAAACCTTAGTATGTGAATCAGACTCATATACCCACCATTAAAAATCTCACATTACTGTTTATTCGAACTCATCTCCAGTTTTTTTACCAATTATAGTGATATTCTAGATTTTATTAGTTAAAATTAATATTGCCTCTTGATCCAACTCGATCTATTTTAGAATTTTTTTTTCTTTGCACTTTGAATCTGCACTAAGAAATAATAAGTAATATTCTTAATTAAATATGACAAGTTTCAGGTCTCTTACTTGCTATGTTGCTAACTGTTTCATGGTTTCCCATGAAGTGAAAAACAGGACCCACAATTACAAATCAAAAATAAAATAAATTAGGTTAGCTACATGTTTTTATTTTATTACATTAAATTTTTATATTAGCTTTTTATATTATAAATACTTTTTTTTTGATGCTCAATGGTTTTTGGTTAGTATTGTACTCGAGATTTTTGTTATATCGGCAATCCAGGGTTGAGCAACAGTAAAAGAGGTTATATTATTACATTATATAACAAAGTTCGTTATTTCAACCTTAGCATCTGTAGTTATATTTTTCAATAATGATTTGAAGAGTAAAAAATAAAAAAAACCAATCAATATTGACTGTGAGTAAATATAATTATGGTAATATTTTATTGCACAATAAGTTGGCTTAGAGCTACTACAAACACAGATATGAGACTTGAAAGGTTAAACCTCCACTACATATTATGGATACATCTAAAATTGTCCCTAAAGTTACAAAAAAAAATATATATATATATATATTTTTAATTCTTCCTAAATCTAATTTTACAAACGGAGTAGAACTTAAAACCACATATATCCAATATCGATTTAACAACACCATGGTAAATCAACAAATTACACCTCTTGCAATAAATGGTAAATAACATTTACACACTACATAAACATAAGCTATAAATTTTTCTATGTATAACTTTTCTATACTTAAAATATTCCTGTCATGTTACAGTGTTTTTTTTAATCGTAATAGTAGTGTTAAATTTATCGTATCAGTTATTGTATTTCACTACTTAAATAGGAAAAGAATTATATCGAATGTTTAAAATTTAAAAGTAGTTTGTAGTAAAGTAGTAGGCAGTTTATACTTGTTCAGATGCGCACCACGATGCAAGCAGTATCAGTCTAGACAACTGTCTCCTGTCCCTAACATTAAAAATACTCCTTTGTTTAAGTTAATTTTTATTATATTTGCTAACTTCTATTTTTAAGATATATATAGTTATGTTATATTTTTATAATATAGAGAAAACGATATATCGCAACATTTAGATTGACAAAAAAACATTTATATTTTATATATTTTATATGTAGAATATAAACAAAAATCGGACAGGCAATGAAAAATATCTCTTGATACTTTTGATGAATCGTGTATCTATTTCCACCCCTACAACATTACTTTGGATCAGAGAAATTTCATTTTATATTGACTACAATCAATTCAATTGTATCTGATTATTGCTATTCGTTTGGTTTATTTTGTTTTTGTTTTTTTCAAATTTTATCTAATTTATTTCATATATTAAAAATAAATTAGACTAGGTTGAGAGAGGAAAATACAATTAGATTTTGATGCGAAAGTAGCTGAATTGCATAGAAATAGTTGAATTGCATAGTGTTACTATTAAGTAGTATCCACCCTAGGAGGTAGTGAGTGAGGGTGGTAGAGGAGGCGTACTACACGAGGAGGTAGTACGGGCCGGAATAGATGAAACCTCTATCGATCCACAGGTAAATCTCAGCCCCAGGTGGTCTCTCACCTAAAAATTTCCTTCGAAGCAACTTAAATTAACAAAATTATCCTGGTACTTTTTGATGTTTGATATTTGCAGCTAACGTTATATTGTGATTAGTACAGTATGAGGTGTACAAGTGAAGGTGGGTAGTTTGGAAAGTGCTTCACACCTCCTTGGAATCTGCATATTCAACACTTGCACTAACCGGGTTATGTTTGCCTTTATTACCTATTTGAGTATACTTAAAGAATTGATTTTCAGTTGTATTTTTTTATAACAATTAAATACAATATAGTGGAATTTCGGTAATCCAAACTAATTGTTGTTAGAAAGTGTTCGGATAAGCGAAAAATTCATGTTTTAGAGGTTAGGGAAAAGTTAACAAAAAATAAGAATAAACGTTGTTTTTAATGTATGTAACATATAAAATATACGAGTAATACAGATTAAAGTGTTTAACAAGTCCAAATATAGAAATAAATGCATACAAACATGTATTTAAAAAAAAAAAAAAAAAAAAAAAAAAAAAAAAAAAAACCAGACATCAAAAGTTAATACATTTTTTAAATTAGACGTTTTTAAAGTTAAAAAAAATATATATATTTTTCTGTTTTGATATATGTGTTTTTATTATGTTTTTTTTTTATCTATAATTAATCATTTATACTTTTTTTTTTTATTCATTTGAAAACAGCCAATAAAACAGATTTTGAAAAAAAAATTATATGTAAATATGTAAAAAAAAAAAAAAATTTCTGCTTACTCACCAGTTCGGATTACTGATGTTTGAATTAGCGATATTCCACTGTATTCGTGAAACAAAGTGTTTTGATTATTCGAATTCCATTCAGGGATCTAGACAATTCCCCTAGTTTGTTGTTCTGGTGAAAACTGAGATTTGGATAGTTCGTCACTTGATGGAATTCTTTTTCAGTTTTTAGTTGATAATTAAATTATTTTTGAAGAGATTTAACCAGTAACCGCATAAGATTTAATAGCAATCTTATATTAGAAAATGATTTATCAGTATTTGATTACGGATAATACTTATTGGCTTGAATGGATAAGTAGTTTACAATAAAAGCATACGCATCTCTATCGGCGCAATATTATATAATATTCTTTCAATGGAAAATGAATTAGTCTTAAAGAAAGTTAAAATTTTATTTCTTAAGGGATGGTATAACGAAGGTTGATTGTGGATACGAACCAATATACCAATTACCAAATTACCGATTATCTGACTTCCGTCTTAGGAAAATTGTGAATGCAATTATAAATTTCAATCTCATTCAAATCAAATAAATAAGAAATTACGAATTATTTAATTTTTGTTGACATTGATCAAATCCCGTCAATGTCAGTCACATGCAAACTTGGCAATATAATAGAAAGATTTCTTTTACTTGAAGGTCATTCAATGGTTTCTTGAGTGAAATGCTTTTTAAAGGTCATATAGCTCATTAAATTCGTAATCGAAAGCAATTCCAAACTGTCATAAATGTTTGAATCGTAAAATGGAACGTATCTTTGTACTGCCGGAGCTTGTTTAAGACCTTGCCAAAAAGTCTTAAAATCAGTTTAATTTAAGTTTTAAAAAAATGAGTAGATTTCTTAACTATTTATTGGACTAATAAAATTGCAATTTTGATTCATAATAAATCGATGAACCTAGTTACTTTCGGTTTTAAAGTTATTTTTATTTTCGAAAGTTACTGTTTGGACAGGTTGTCATATTGGTTTCTCTCATTTTGCAGTTGACAGTTAGTCTCTAACAATATAAATTAAAAAAAAGAATCATCATCATCTATTCTTTTAAATACTTAAACACAAACTATAATCAACGCAGATTATCTAAACTTATTTTAACTTGCAACAATAACTCCAAAAATAATCATTATTTATGATTATAATTTTTTAAATATTTAAATATCAATTTATCTCATATATTATTCCTCCAGCCAAAATTGATAGTGTTGATATGAATATTATTACATTTTATATATAGATGAATACTTTATTTTTTTTATCAATTTGATTGTAATAAGGGATGGTGTGTGTATTACAAGCGAGTTTAGGCCTACTCGTCTAGCCTCCGCTAGACAAGCCTATTTTGTGCTTCAGTAGACCATTTCCGTCAGTCCAATTAAGATCTTGTTTTAAATGAAAAGTGTTTTAAGTAAATGAAAAACATGAAAAACACTTTATTAAGCGGTGGTGGTCATTTCAAATAGGTTGCTAGATACAAAGCATACTAAATCAACCCATTTAGACATTTTATAATATTCAATATATTAGTATAGCACACACACACACAAAAAGCCGTAGTAGTCATTATTTTAAGATACAAAAATCAACGATTACTTGCTGAATATAAAATTAGTTAAAAATATTAAAATATTAAAAAGACAATATAAAACCTTATGAACAACTGCATAAAATAATATATACAAATATGGTGGGGAACCATCCAGACCCTGATCCATCCAGACTTTCTTATCGCAAAAGTAACTATTAGCTTTTGGGATCTCTTTGAAATAGCGAAAACCAACGCCCTATCACCTGCAATTGGTCCACTCTTCAAAGGCATTTTCTCTCAGCGACCACCGTTAAGCTCTCACATTTCGGTACCCCTGATCAACACACAATATACAATATATAGATTTCCGCCTCCCAAGGACAACGCATCAGTCCCAATACTTGATACCTTCTTGGTACATACAGCATCGCCGTCGATGTGTTCGTAGGAAGACCGACATTGGATTTGATACTTCTTCAAAACGTTGTATCTATACCATCAAGTAGAGAAGGCCGCAGCTTTGTCAGGGAAGCTGTTTAAAGAAGGTATGTGAAACTCGGGAACAAACACTGACTGACAATGTTGAACTTTTGATCGGGCTTGAATAAACAGGACGTTACTAACTTGTCCAAATTACTGTTAATCTTTGTCACCGAATCCTCATTTAATATTAGCTCTCTCGATAGTTGGCATCCCAGATACTTCACTGTTTCTTCTTGCTTTATTGTCCAAATACAATCATAATATTGGACAAAAAATGTCATCGAAATATTTCATTAGTTAACCTAGTTGACTGTACCATCAGTATTGCACATTCAGTTGTTTAAAATATATATATGTGTGTGTGTGTGTGTGTGTTTGTATGTATGCTATACCATATGATATGGTATCTACATATTTTTTTATGTATCGTCCTTCCAGCTAAATATATTGTCACTTAAGCACCACATAACACCACATTTTTCCCAACTTTACAGAGGAAATATAAGACAGATCTGTTTATACTATAATTATTACCCAAATAAAACATAAAAGCGGGTTTGCTGCTTTAAATACTACGTCAAAAATGAAAAACTTACGAGTGCTATCATTTCGCCAGAGTATTGTATGTAGCTTGCGGTAAAAAGATTCCATTTGTGGCACGTGAACAAAACTAGCTTTAGCAGTGCTACCATCAGTTTTTTTCTATTATTTTTTATCGAGTCTCGGAAATGGATCTTGCCCTAAATTTTATGAATAAAATAAAGACTGACTAATTTTGGCCAAAAAGTGACTTTTTGTATATGGTTGAGTATATTAAAAACCTCCCAAGAATCTCCCAATTGGACCAGTCACCCCGGGAGGTGCTGACTATTACTCCT
Organism: Euschistus heros; assembly: GCA_003667255.2. NCBI lineage: Eukaryota > Metazoa > Arthropoda > Insecta > Hemiptera > Pentatomidae > Euschistus > Euschistus heros. The sequence goes on from RCWM02000093.1 coordinate 1,282,032, forward strand.
GAAAGGGAAGGCTTATGCTTGAAAGAAAGAAAGGAAAGAAAGAAAATGTATATGATTTATATTTATAGAACAAAATCTTTTAAACAAAAAGCCAATATTTTAATTTCTATATTTATTCTTTTCTACTATTTATATATTGAATATTTATTTTTTGAATCATGTTTACAATTTGTTTTGCATGTGTAAGAGGCATCACATAAGAAATTATTTCATTTCATTTTATGGTAAAGACGGCGCTGAGTCAGACTGCACATCTTATCAGTATTGCGGGTTTAGAGGAACCAATTATTGATGATTCCCTGTTTAAGCTCAGTCAAATTATTAGGAACAGATTGTGCGTGTAAATGATTTTGTAACATGTGAGTATCTAAATGAAAAGTAAAATTCTAGGTTTGTAGTTTCAAACGATCAGTGGGACCAGATGTACACAAGATCCCTTCCATCACGATTATTATTTTGTAGTTTTTTTATTCATGTATTTATAGAGTTGGAGTATCAAAAAAAAAATATTCCATTACTGGCATATGGTGGATTTATAAAAGTTTTAACTTCTACGAGGAAGAAGTCACAGTCGAACTGAGGGTTTGAAGCTCTCTTCTTGGCCAGCTGATTTGTGCTCTCTTTGCGATAGATCTATTGTAAGAATGACTTTCTTCCACCTGACCATTAGGCTTTCAAGTTGGAGTCTTCAAGTTCAAGAACCTTCAAACTTTTTCCCACTTCGACTGCAACATGCTGCGTATGCTAGGAACACGATATTAGAATTCTCGCGTTTCTTATGTATGCAGATAGCTTAGATGCTTTAAAGATGGCTTCTCCTACTAAGCCTGATAATGATAACTTACAGAAATAAAACGATTAGGAACTGCCTTCACATTAATGTTTCTAGCAGGAAACTGTGCATACATTATTGCTAATTTTTGTTGCATTCATGGCTAATCCATTGATATTTTGGATACATCTATTTTTTTAATGGGTTAGAAATTTGATTTGTTCTTTGGAAATGTTCTCCTTGCTTTTGATAAAAGGGTCGGTGGAAAATATTTGTGGTTTTGGATGTTTTTTTCTGCAATCCTCGTTTAAAATTTTGGGAAGAAAATTTGGCATTCGCATACGTGTGGATGTTTTCAAAGTCACTGACGCATACTTTCTTCAAATTTTTCGATCTAATATATTCCGAATAACGAAATATTTTTGAATGACAAATTCTTATAACTTTCAACTTCTAGCCTATAAACCAATTGGTTTTTATTCGATAGTAAATTAGATTCATTATCGGTTACCTATTATTTAAATTATAATAACGGTTATAATATCATTTTCCGAAAAATATATTATGCTATTAATAATATAAGTTATTATTTAAAATATATTTCTCATAATTTCTCACAATTGCTACTGATTATTGTAATACTAGCTATTATGTTTTTAATATGTAGATGATCAATAAACGGATAGTTGATTAAACAAATGGTATATTTAACTGTTAACTATTTTTTAATACATAAATTCTTTATAAACGTCTTAATATCATTTAGGACATTTCTTTTATTTTCTTTTTCAACTTTGATTTATGCGTTATCTAATAAACTAAACCCTGATAAAACCTCCGATGACGAACAACAATTGAACCCAAAGTATGATTTAACCCCCCATGATGAGATTTCGGACTGCACAACCAGGACAAAAATACAGCGTGCAAGAGGAAATTATGCAAAAAGGTCTGGATTGGTGGATATTCGGCCGGGAATTGGCGGGAACAGCCAATCGAAAGAGGTGCACCCCACCTGACCCTCCAATCATATTAATGGACTATCCCAGATATTGGCCTCTCTCGACCACTTAGAAATATTTTAGTTTGATTAAATGTAGTGTCTGCCCTGGCGGCTCTATAAGTCTCATGTTCAATTCTTACTTGAGGTTATTGTAGTGTCATATAATTAGATTATAATAATATACCTGTTTTGGAAGGTTCAATTGGAAAATATAAATTCAAAAATTAATGCTCTACCACTTCGAAATTAAAATAAATAAAGACAAAATAAATTGAATTGAGGGACTAAAGAACATTACTTTTAAAATGCCTCAGACCAGATCTAAGAATAATTATATAAATTACAATAAAAAGTAATGGATAAATAAAACTGACAAAAAAATAAATAAAACAAATAAACAAATAAAACATGCTTCTTTTTACTAATATGTGTAGCAGAGCAAGGTTTATAACAATGCCGTCCATAACCTCCTTGCTCTTAGAGTGTTACAAGTACGGACACAGAGCACAACACATGCTGAGAGGACTATCATATAAGTGTAACGGTGTTGTCTTATGATGTGACTGGTGGAGTGTCGGCTCTGGGGTGTGCACACCAATAGCGCTCAAATAGTGACTGTAAGTCTGCTATGTGTAGAAATAAGCATTGTTTATATATTTTTTAACAGTGTTATATGTAATTTTTAACATTCAATTATTTTCTTTTTTTTATTCTCAGTTATAGTTCATTCTAAATAAAAAGGTATCAGTATCTCACTAGCAGCCGTGTGTACACATCAGCTCTCTTATCGCACTGTGCAATTTGTTTGTTTTTTTGTTGTTTTCCTTAATATATAATTTTGTTTCATTATTAACTATTACGGATATAGTGAAATATAAATTTATAGTGCCGCTAATTTAATTAGAAAATATATTCTCGAGGCCAACAAGTAGATAAAAGACATATATATTTTCTGCAATAGACGAAGGTAAGCCTAGCGCTTAATTCTCTATCTACCTACTGATAAGACTTCCTATCCCCACTCTCGCCACTCCCTACTCTATCTCTAACTCCGCCCATTATACTGCAACATGACTCTGTGCCCTGTTTGTAATTCAACCGTTAGCCGGGACGGAAAAGCGGCAATTACGTGCACAACGTGCCACTTAATATTTCACAAAAAATGCACGGGATTCAAAGAACAGGATGAAAGAGACCTTAAAAGCTGGAAATGTGACCCCTCATGTAATAAAAAAAAAATCACAAACCCGTCTAATAAAGATGATCTAACAATAACCAGATCAGGGGATTCATCGGAGCCCGGTTTAAAGGATATCTTAATAGAAATAAGTAAGCTATCGGGAGAATTCAAAGAAGTCAAGGAAACACTTAATAAACAGGTCGACTTGTCCTTTGAAAACTCGGAAAAATAAAAAAAAATTAGAAGATCACGCTAAAAATCAAGAAAGGTTAATAGAAGAGTTACTAGCGGAAAATAAGTCTCTGAAAACGAAAAATTACTAAGCTCGAGACAAGATTAAACAAAGTAGAGCAGAAACAGCTAAGTAATTCGTTAGAAATTAGGGGTGTGCCTCAGAAGTCAGGAGAAACAACAGAGGGTATAATTTGTACCATAGGTTCAGCTCTGGGGATAAAACTCAAAGCAGATGACATAGATTTCGCGGAAAGAAAGAGATCTAGAGATGAAGACCCCAGACCGGGACCGATTGTAGTACGTTTTGTCCGACAGACAGTAAGAAACGAAGTTATCCGGCTCCGAAAAATTAAAAGAGATTTCTCCACTAGACACTTAGGGTGGGAGAACGACGAAAAAATTTATCTAGGAGAGGAAATGACTCCAGTCAATCGCCACTTGTACTGGCTGGCGAGGCAGAGGAGGGCCGCCGGCAAGTTGAAGTTCGTTTGGTTCGCTGGAGGCAGAGTACGATGTCGCCGAGACAACGGACATCCCGTTGTCCTGGTAGACCAAGAAGAGGACCTAGATGTTTTCTCTTGAGAGAGGAAACTCTGTTACCTTAGCATTCCCCCACTAAACACTTCATACAAGTTTTATTTAGCAATATTTATTTTATTTATGTATCTTTCATGGTTTAGTTTCATCATTTTTTACTATTATCTTCGTTACAAGAATATTCATATTCATTATATAACTCTTACTGTTTCAGTTCCAGATATCATTTCTTCACATGAAAATTTCTATTATATTTGTTATATTTCACATATTCCTCATTTCCGTCACCATTGTCTTTATATTAATTTACGGTATTATAGCCATTATAGTAATTCTCTATATTACTATCAAGTCTCGTATTTAATTTTCATAGCTTTTTGTGAAGCTAATCTTATAATCACCCCCACCGCTAATCCTCCATCAATTCTATCCTCTCTTAACCTGTACCATGAGTAATATACTCACTGCTTGCCATGTTAATGCTCAATCTATCCCGGCCCACTATGATGAATTCCTATTCCACTTCCAGCAGAACTTTTACCATGTAATAGCAGTTTCCGAAACATGGCTAAAACCTTTATTCCTTCCTCTTCTGTTTCAATACCTCACTACAACCTCCTTCGTCATGATCGAGTCAACAGAGTTGGCGGTGGTGTCGCCCTTTACATCCATGAAACACTCCGATCTCGTATCCTCCATTCCTCAATCAATTCAGATTCTCCTCACATAGAATACCTTTTTAGTGAAATTACCATCAACACCCGAACTATCCTTTACGCAGTAATATACCGACCCCCCACATGTACCCTTTGATCCCAGTTTTGAATCCTTCCTCTTTTCAATAATTCCTTGTTATAATCACATTATTATCGCCGGAGATTTCAATTCCAATTTTTTAACTGACAACCCCGATAAACGCTTCCTGAGTAACCTCTTTCAATCCCTTGGTCTCTTCATTGTTCCATACTCTGCTACCCATCACCTTTCCCAATCGGATACTTGGCTTGATTTACATGTAATTGACTCTCCCACAAATTTGGTATCCCACTCCCAACATCCCATACCCTCTCTGTCTGCACATGATTTAATATCGATTTCTTATGACTTTCCTGTTCCTTCCTTCACTCCTCGAATTATTACGTACCGTAATATTGACTCTTTAACTTTCCAAATGGTTCAAGCCGACCTAGAATCCATAGATTGGAACCCCTTTTACTCCACACCATCCTTAGATTCTAAGGTAGAATTCCTGACTACCAACCTTTTATCCATTTTAAATAATCACGCTCCTCAAAAAAAAGTGAGAATGCACCGTCCTCCAGCACCTTGGATAACTCAAGATATCAAAGAGATGATGAGAACCAGAGACGCAGCCAGAAGAAAATATATCAGGACAAAACACCCTGAAGATTTAATCACCTTTAAAAACCTCCGTAACCGAACCCAATCAGCCTTCCGTCGATCCAAATTCCAATATTACCATAAAGCATTATCCACGCATTCCGATTCCCGCCAAAAATGGAAACTCCTCCGTCAAATCCCCTCCTTACAATTTAAATCTTGTCCCTCGTACCATGCCACCCCAGATGAACTCAATAAGTATTTTGCCTCAGCCGGTTCACCTTCCTCAATCCCAGTTTACAACCCGAATAATACAGATTTTGATCCCGATAAATTCTTCTTTTCTTATATCGAACCCTCCCAGCTAATAGAGGCTGTGACGAAATCACGTTCCAAATCATTTGGACCAGATGGGATTCCAGCACGATTTATTAAACTTTGCCTCCCATTAATCCTAGCACCTCTACTCCATGTTTATAATTTTTCTCTCCAGAACTCAATCTTTCCATCCGCCTGGAAAAAGGCTACTGTCCTTCCCCTAAATAAAGTTCCTAATCCAGCATCTGAAAATGACTACCGACCCATCTCACAACTTTCCAATCTTTCTAAACCTCTAGAGCGAATAGCTCATGCCCAGATATCCTCTTTTTCCTTGAACAGCATCTTAATCCTTTTCAGTCAGGCTTTAGAACTGGCTTTTCCACACAATCAGCCCTTGCAAAAATCACCTCAGACATCCACCTAGCTATGGACCATCATAAAATCACCATCCTCATCCTCCTTGACTTCAGCAAAGCCTTTGATACCATTGATCACAACCTACTCCTTTCCAAACTAGCTAATAACTTTTTCCTTTTCTCATAGTGTGACCAGATGGATCCAATCCTTTATTTCTGACCGCACCCAGATAGTCCAAATTCCTAACCTTCCCCCTTCCTCACCCCTCCCAATCACCTCTGGTGTGGTTCAGGGCTCCTCAATATCACCTTCTCTATTTAGTTCCTACATTAATGACGTTTATCCCCTCATAAAACATTGTTCCTCTCATTTTTACGCGGACGACTCACAAATTTACCTTTCCTTTTTCCCTAGTGAACTGCAGGAAGCTACCGCAAAGATGCAAGCTGATCTTGACACAATATCCTCTTGGGCCTTTGCTAATAAATTGAAAACTGAATGCTAGCAAATCCAAGGCTATTGTGTTGGGCTCTAGGGTCCTTCTCAACTCCCTACCTGGAATCCCTAATTTCTCCATAGACTCCAATCCCATAAACTTCCACTATTCCGTTATGAACCTCGGCATTATCTTTGACCAAACCCTTTCCTGGAAAGATCATATCTCCCTTATTATCCGCCGAACAATTTCCACTCTTCGACTCCTAAACCGCTCCCGTAAATTCCTCCCTCAATCAACTCGTCAACTATTAATTTCTTCCCTCATATTCCCCCATTTCGATTTTGGTAGTGTGGTGTACGGAGGCCTCTCTGCATCTCAGGACGCAAGATTGAAGAAGCTCATGAACTGTTGCCTGAGATTCGTTCTAGGGATATCACGTTATGACCATGTATCTCACCACTACACAAGATTAAAATGGTTATTTCCCTCCTTCCGAAGACAATACTTCCTTGGTTCGTTCCTTTACAAATCACTTTCCTCTCAGTCACCTCCCTATATCCTGAAAGCATTAACATTAAAATCATCTGTGAGTTCCCGCAAAACCAGATCCCGTTCCTCAGACCTCTACCTAACTTCCTTTAACACAACATCCTTCAAACGTTCCTTTATTTCTAGAGCTTCGAACTTCTGGAACTCCCTCCCTTCCATCATTCGCCATTCCTCCACTCATAATAGCTTCAAATCCCGACTTTTCGTTTACTTATTAGAAACTCAATCTAATAGTCATATCAATGAAGAAAATATTTTTTTTAAAATGAAATATGAATATTCAAAGTATAATATTGATTTTGGTACAGAATTATTTTAATACTACTACGCTAAATTTGTATAATTGGTTTCAGCATAATTATATTATTTTATCAGACAAGATTCATTATTTTTCCGTATAATTTATATTTCTTAGCTTTGTCTTCTGTATTTTTTTCATTGAATATTTTTTGGCTTTTTCCTAATTTGTTTGTAGCTAATTTTAATTTCTAACCTTAAGTTGTAATTTGTTTTCCATGTGATATTTTAAAACATGTATTATTAATTTTATTACTTTATGTTGTAATTTAAATTTCTTTCAATTCCTTAATTTAATTTTAATTGTATTTCCTTGCCTTTATCATATTTATAAATTATAGATACGGCAGCTAGGCCGCCAATAATTGTACATTATAATTATTCTTAAGGGGCAATGGCCCCAGAATAAAATTTATTTTTCATTTCATTTCATTTCATTATAAAGTTAATTAGATATTCCATATGACGTAATTTATATTTACCGTAAATTTCGTTTTAGTGACGGTTGCTTAGTAACACATACTTATAATTTGTTTTTATATTGATGTAAAATCTCTACTAATCACAATGCCCAATTCTAACGAAAATATTGCTGCACAAAACACGGAAATTTACTCTTCCTTTACGGCTGCAGATAAGATTCCACCTTTTATCAAGCAGGATCCGGAACTGTGGTTTTGCCAGGTTGAAGCAGTTTTTGCGCGTGCTAACATCTCGAACAGTGTCACAAAGTTCCAAACTGTTATTCCTAAGATAAACGCGGAAGTATTACTACAAGCAGCAGACATTGTGAAGAGGCCCGGTGAAACCCCGTATGAAAATCTCAAGGACAGATTGGTCAGTGCCTACACGGATTCGGAGACGAAGCGGATCCATGAATTATTAGAAGGCAGACAACTGGGAGATGAAAAGCCTACCAGATTTCTAAAACAGATGAAACAATTAGCAGGAGATGCTGTTCCTTTAAGTGTGATTAAAACACTATTTATGCGTTCCTTACCACAGAGTATGCAAGCTATCCTGATAAGTACGGAGCAGACTGATGTGGACAAGTTAGCCGAAGTAGCTGATAAAATACAGGAGGTTGTTCAACCAGTAGATATCGCAACAGTCGCAGGCAATAACGCGGAAGAATCTCATAAAGCACAATCCTCCATAGCTAACTTAGAAGCAAAAGTTGAATTACTTACGAAGCAGATCGCTGAACTCTCCTCCAGAGACAGACCAAGTCGGAGAGAAAGAAGCAGAACTCCACGACGATTCTGGCGAGGATCCCGCAGTAGGTCAAGAAACCCCAACGACCCAGATTGGATTTGTTTTTTTATCATTACAGATTTAAAGAAAAAGCAAATAAATGTGAACATCCATGCGCTTGGAATAAGAATCAGCAGGGAAACTCCTCAGCGGATCGGAAGTAGCGGCTACCGACTCCGCAGATGTCCAAAGCCGCCTTTTCATAACAGATCGGCGGAAGGGTCAATCTTTCCTAATCGATACAGGTGCTGCTATCTCAGTCCTACCTCCAGTCAGAAAATCAATTACCGCCACAGAATTTAATTTGTATGCTGCGAACGGTAGTCGAATAAAAACATTTGGAGAACTCCAACTTAAACTTGATTTAGGACTTAGACGCGAGTTTAAATGGACGTTCGTTTTGGCTGAAGTTCCTAAGCCTATAATTGGTGCAGATTTTATGTACCACTACAATCTTTTAGTAGACTTGAAAGGTAGACAGCTGATAGATCGATCTACTGGATTAACTTCAAGAGGAAAAATAGTCAGAGAGAAATCCCAGCTACAATTTCAGCTGTTCCGGAAGGTCACCCTTATGCTGACCTACTGAAAGAATTTCCAGGACTTACGAGACCATCATCTACCAAAGGACCTGTGAAGCATAACACTGAACACATTATCGAGACAACAGGTCGTCCTGTGTATGCCAAGGCTAGAATACTTCCAGTGGAAAAGTACCGGCGAGTAAAAGACGAGTTTCGACTTATGGTAGAGCAAGGTATTTGCAGGCCTTCCAACAGCCAATGGGCCAGTGCACTTCATGTTGTAGACAAACATGACGGTGGAGTGCGACCTTGCGGAGATTACAGACAACTTAACGCCCAAACTGTGCCTGACAGATACGGTGTTCCGCATATAATGGATTTCAGGAACAATTTGTTTGGTAAATGCGTTTTCTCAAGGTTAGACCTAGTGCGTGCCTACTATCACATACCCATACGCGAGGAAGATATTCCGAAGACCGCAGTCAACACACCTTTCGGGTTATTTGAATTCTTAAAAATGTGTTTCGGTCTGCGTAATGCAGCGCAAACCTTTCAACGATTCATGGACAATGTCTTTAGAGATTTAGACTACGTTTGGATACTTATCGATGACATGCTGATCGCTTCTTCGACCCATGAAGAGCATCTAGAACATCTTCGTGAAGTGTTTAAACGCCTAGAAGAGAATGGATTAACGCTGAATCCCGAGAAATGCGAATTTGGTGTAGAGCACCTAAAGTTCTTAGGTTACTACGTAAGTAAAGATGGAATTAAGCCTCAAGAAGAAAAGGTACGAGCCATCAAGGAGTACCCCAAGCCAAAAGACGTAAAATCTCTTCGTCGCTTCCTCGGAATGATAAACTTTTATAGGCAAGCAATTCCTCATGCTGCAGCGGTTATGAAACCTTTAAATAAATATCTCCATGGTGCCAGGAAAAACGATAGGACAATCATTCAATGGAACGAAGAAAGTGATAAAGCATTCGAGCTATGCAAGTCGAGTCTTGAAAAAGCAACACTTCTGGCGCATCCCAAACTATCAGCAGAACTTTCCCTTGCTTGTGATGCCTCAAATCAATGCATGGGAGCAGTTCTCCAACAAAAAGTGGAAGGTAATTGGTTTCCTCTAGGTTTCTTCTCGAAAGCTCTTTCGGAAGCTCAACAGAACTATTCTACCTATGATCGAGAACTATTAGCAATTTTTTCTTCTATTAGACATTTCCGTCCAGTTATCGAGGGTAGAGAATTTCATATTCTTACAGATCACAAACCTATTGTATTTTCAATGCATCAAAAGCCTACATCAGCGTCTCCTATTAGGATACGGTGGCTGAACTTTATTAGCCAGTTTACCACCGATATTCGGCACATAGATGGAACTGACAATGCAGTAGCTGATGCACTGTCAAGAATGGAGGAACTTTCATTGGGAGCCGACTTCGACTCCATTGCAAATCTACAATACAACGATGCAGAGTTGGAAGCCATCAAAGGTAACCAAAATCTTACAATGAAGCTTCTTAATATCCCTGGAACCAGCCAACCCATATGGTGCGAGACTTCTACAAGACAAGTGCGAATTTATCTCCCGGAACCAATGAGAAAAGTTATATTTGATTCAGTGCACGGACTAAGCCACCCTGGAATAAGAGCGTCGCGGAAACTAATGGCGCAGAAATACTTCTGGCCGAACATGAATCAAGATGTGACCACGTGGGCTAGAAGTTGTATAGCCTGTCAGAGATCGAAGGTAACACGGCATACGGTCACGCCAATCGGAAAGTTCCCCGAAGTTAGTCGTTTCGATCATGTGCATCTGGACATTATAGGTCCTCTCCCTACATCAAATAATAAACGATACTGCGTAACCATGATAGACCGTTATACGCGATGGCCAGAGGCTATACCAGTAGAAGAGATTACGGCTGAAGCTGTTGCTTCAGTATTTTATGAGGGATGGATTTGCAGATTCGGCGTACCCAGCAAAGTGACAACAGACCAAGGACGCCAATTTGAGAGCGATCTTTTTTGTGAAGCTTACCAACTTTTTGGGGACACAGAAGATCCGGACATCACCATACCATCCGCAAGCTAATGGTATTGTAGAACGATGGCACCGCTCTCTTAAATCAGCCCTTATGTCACATTTGAATTGCGAACGATGGACAAAGGTTCTTTCCACAGCAATGCTGGGACTTCGGTCCACAATTCGCGAGGACACAGACTACAGCGTAGCGGAAGCAGTTTACGGACAGACGATCAGACTACCCGGAGATTTCTTTGTTCCGTCAACAATTCGTGCAAATTCCACTAGTCTTATTCAAGAGCTCCGAGAGGTTTTCGAACACCTGAAATCGGCTACTTTTAGAACAAGCTCAAGAACTCTATTTGTTCCGCAGTCACTGTCTACATGCAGCCACGTCTTTCTACGAGATGACAGATTGAGGAAACCACTTAATCCGCCATACACTGGACCTCATCCTGTCATTTCGTCGAACCGACAATTGTGCACCCTTAAGCTTCCCAACAGAGAAGTAACTGTCTCATTAGATCGAGTCAAACCAGCCTTTTTACTCGAATATCGTGAAGGAGAAACTCCGACGTCCGAGCTGGTAAGAAGCAAATTTGGAAGGATTAAAACAAATGTCAGGTTCATGGACGCCATTGTTGAAGGGAGCACTGTAGCAGAGCAAGGTTTATAACAATGCCGTCCATAACCTCCTTGCTCTTAGAGTGTTACAAGTACGGACACAGAGCACAACACATGCTGAGAGGACTATCATATAAGTGTAACGGTGTTGTCTTATGATGTGACTGGTGGAGTGTCGGCTCTGGGGTGTGCACACCAATAGCGCTCAAATAGTGACTGTAGTCTGCTATGTGTAGAAATAAGCATTGTTTATATATTTTTTAACAGTGTTATATGTAATTTTTAACATTCAATTATTTTCTTTTTTTTATTCTCAGTTATAGTTCATTCTAAATAAAAAGGTGTAAATGTTTGTTCAGTTTGAATGTAAATATAACAAAGTGTTTTATTTTGTAAGAATTGTAAAAAGACAATGGTTAATAAAAACCACGTGTTCTAAGTAACCCTCACTTCAATCGATTACCTGCCAAAGAGGTAATATATGTAATACATCATAGTTAATACTATATACAATTAAAAAAAATAGTAGCGATAGCAATAAAAATTAAAGTGACACCTCTTTGCGGTTGTTTGTTATTACATTAATATAATCAATTTTTTTTTTCATTTTATGTTGAAGAGAAAAAATAAATTATTTTTCTAAATGGGGAGTTAATATTTAAAAAAAAGGATTCTTAATGTCTTAAAAGGAATAGAAAAACATAATTCATTTTACAGACTATCGTATTCTAAAATATTCTCTAATGATAAATATCCATCAGTATGAACTATATATTTTTTCAATTATTATTTCCTGCTGTTATCACGTGTTTGATATTCCCAGAGTAATGTATTATACTATTTAATATGTACTAATTACAGTTTTTAAATGTATGATGGAATTTAATTATTAAAATTTGTTTAAAAAAATGTTATTAGGTTAATCATTCTTTATTATTTTTAAATGACTTATAAATTTGGTTTTGTTAATGTGTTAGATTTTTAATTAATTTTAGGGTGCAGGTTGGTAAAATTTGGAATTTTCTTATATAAGGGATTGTAACTTGAATTCAATGCCCTGATTAATATCTGTATGAAATAAATGGTTTTGCGCTTTCTCAATTAATAATAAAATAATAATTTTTGAGAATTGAAAAAATCGTAAAAATGTTCATGAATTTGGTTATTTTTTTTATATGAGGTACCCAGTTAGAATTAATATCAGGTATTTTGGTATTTAAGGCTAACAACCGCTCTAGACAGATACGAGGTAATCAGTTTTCCGGTAATTCGAAAGTTTTGATAGAAACATTTATTATGTTTTTTTAAGATTGGAATAAATAATGGATTCCGACCTGTTTCCAGCCTTACAATATAACTTGGTGTACATTTGGACCAGAAAAAAATTGAATTAAAAAATTTTCGTTTGTTATTTTCGATGGCTTCCAGGTTATTTATTTAAACTCCAGTTCTGAGCTGCATATAGTAGTGTTGGGGAGAACATCGCGTCAAAAACAATCATTTTCGTTTCCCACGAATCATTGCTACCACTTCTCAGCATATTTTTCACCTTGGTGACTGCGATTGGTGTCCATCGTACAACCTGATCGGCTGTTTTTCGAATTTTCCTGATGAAGTAAATGGTACTCCCAGTTAGGTCTAGTTTTTTTTTATTTATAATTAAATTAGTACTTCTTTTTAAAAAACAGCACTTACTGCCCTTAGGGTACTCCTCCAATTAAAGAAAATTATTCGTTTTGAAAGTAAGATATTCAGAACAAGATACATTAACTTATTCTAGAATATTTTTGAGTTACCCCTGTATGAATATTACCCTGAGACAATGAATATTTCAGATAACATTAATACAAAAAACTCAATATAGGACCCACTAATATATACTATAATTGCTGAAAATATTTGAAACAAGAAAAGTGTATATTCTGCGCTCTTTTCACTATTTAATTATAGTAATCTTTAAAAAAATTTCAACCCATTTCTTTTATGTTTTACATCAATGAACTTGAGCACACAATTTTATTGGATAAACCTTGAATAAAGTTGGCTAGTAAAGGATCAATTATTAGAAATGAAAAACTCTCATTTCATGGGAATAAATACATATTTACTCATGAACAAAAAAAAAAAAAAATATTTATGATAGTATTTTTATGATAACTAGTAATATGGAGTTGGTTTATTATTATTATATTTTTTTTTTTTTCACATGAGACAATTTGCTTTTATTAGTTAGAATCTGTTTGGCTAATGCTGAACCAAACATGCTCTTATGTTATTAGGGTCAGGTTAAATGAATGCTGACCTTTTAAATGACCAATTATAAAGGCGGGGTGAAAAATAGGAACAAGCTGAAATGACAGGAGTTCTGTAGGGAATCCATTATTGTCAGGACAAAGGGTGTAAAATCAGTCGGGAGAGGAAATCTGTCAGCTGGGTGGGTGCCAGGCCGCGACTAGCTAAATTGCTTAGTCCCACCCGCCAATAGGAATCCTCCACCTAAATGATAAATCCCACCCCTTCCAAGGCTTATTTTCTTATTGGTTCTACAGTCCACTGGGCTACGCTCAGGCATCGTTAACGCTGGTCACTGAGGTGTAAAAATATTATCTTACACCATTTAAACTTTGTTAAACAAACTATAATTCCGTCAAATGATTAATAATTGAAACCGCCAAACTTTTACAATTTTTTTCAGCTTTGTGTAAATGCTCACTTTTTTTTTTTTTTTTTTTTTTTTTTTTTTTTTTTTTTTTTTTTTTTTTTTTTTTTTTTTTTTTTGTTTTGCGCAAAAGCTGACATGAAAAATTGCTTTTCCTACATTTGTGCAATTTTCAGTTAGACATTTTTGATCATTTTCCAAACCCCTGTAATTCTCTAAAAATACTAACTAACTCTTCCATACTGTCGATGAAGGACCTTGGCCTTCTCAACAATATTGCTCCTCTCAGACCTATCCTCTCCACCCATAAATCAGAGATTTGCCTCGACAAAGTCCAGCCATCGAAGCCTGAACATGTCTTTTCCTATTTCTCCATCTGGACCTCCTTGCAGTATTTGTTTTTGATGTATTTCATTCATACGATGTACATGAACCAACCACTTTATTCCTACCTGTTTGATACAAGAAATTATACCAAGGTCTCTGAATAGATTCTTTAGTTCATTATTTGTTTTTATGCTTAAACTATTTCCTTTTTTGGTAGAGCCATTTATTCTTCTTTGAATCTTTCTCTCCCACTAAAAATACTATTTGCGACAAAATTGAAACGTTAAGGCATTATTAAGATGTACTATTTATCCAATTTTTCACAACACAGATATTAGAAATCCTGCTTTGAAGGTTAATAATTAACTCGTTTTCAAGCATCGGTCCACTTTAAAAAAACAAAAAAAAAAAAACACCAATATTCTTTATTAGTCTAGATAATAGAAACGTAAGAAGTTCTCTTTCGGGACAGTCCTGTAGGAACACTGAAATGGTAATTCTGCTAAACAAGCGCTATTGAAAGGTTTTATTCTAAATAAAAAATTATCATCAGTAGGAGTCAAAATAGGATATGAATTGGAGGAATGCTTTAATTTGAAAAATCGTTGCTGCTCGAAAAAAAATTGGTAATTTACTCATACATATATATATATATATATATATATATATATATATATATATATATATATATATATATATATGTTTACTAAGGTTCTTGAGATTCATTCAATAAATAAAAACAACCATTTTAGCAACGTTTCGAGAGTATATCGTTCTCATAATCATGCCCTACAGTGAAAAAACAGGTTACAATAAAATTATACAATTTATTTCAAAACATACGGTGTTGAATGTATTTGAGAAAAACACTCACAAATAACCATAAAACTGACTACACTATCACATTCAAAAATACCTCCAGCATTGAAAAATTTTTCACCTAAACCGAAGATACAGATAAGTAGGAATGGCATCCTAATATTGTTTATGAAATGCCATGTGAAGATAGTTGTGGCAAGTCTTATTTTGGTACATCGGAACAATATCTCAAACGAAAACATTCGTTGAACCCATGAACAAAATAATTTTAAAGAAAATATTTAATAAATGATAACTGAAAAAAAAATTCTATTGACGTTCTAAATCTCAATACCTGTTATTCCAATTTAAAACATTCAGCCAATAATGTACATTTACATTAATATACATCATATAGATCATTTTTTCATTCACGTATTACACCGAAATACCTAAACCCCTTTTTTGCCTGCGTCTGGGAGATTTTTGGAAAATCCCAACCTTACCTTTTTTTTTTTTTTTAAATTCCCCAGGTCAGTTGTGTACTAAAATTTTTTGGTTCAGTAGTCGATACCATATCCACCAGTAACATCGTAAGTAGTTTCCTACTCCTCCATATTTTGTAATTATATGTATTTAATTATTCTAACACATGTTGTTGTATATTTATAGTAGAGCTAACTTTATGTTTTGAAATAACTTCCATAGTTTTCAACCGACTTCAAAAAGGAGGAGGTTCTCAACTCGTCTGTATTTTTTTTTTGTGTGTATGTTATGCGATTACTCCGTCAATTCTGAATCAATTTTTATGATTCTTTTTTAGATCGATAGGGCATACATCAGAGGTGGTCCCATAAAAAATATTTTAAAATCAACGCAGCACTTTTTAAGAAAAATGAAACAAACAGTTAATAAAATCACTGTTATATAACCTTACATTTTAAACATATTTATGATTATGATTATCTAAAATCTCCATGGTAACTAAATCTAAATTATTAACAAAAATAATTTACATATGCAGTCAACTCTCGATGTATTGTACTTAGATAAGCTAAATTCTTAAATAAGTCGAACAAAATATGCGGTCGGAAGTACATTATACTTAAATTTCATCTCAATGAGACGATTTCAAACGTGAAAAAAAAAGAACGTGAAAAATCGTGTCGAAAATAAGTAGAACAGAAATTAGGGTTCAAAAGAGAGAACTTCTAGGACCACCTCTATGAAACGAACTATTAGAAGTCATCGCATATAACTCGAACTCAAATTAAAAGAATTTCATTTGTAATTTGTTTCCCTGTTTTCTGTCATTGTTTGTCTTTTCAGTTCATAGTTACACCAGTCACTTATTATTAGTTTACACCCGAACGGTTTTACAGTGGCTATTGAAAATTCTTTCAATTAACGAAAAGTTAAAATTGATTTGCAAAGTGCAGAAAGGAGAAAGAAGTTGGGCGTTTGTTGCTAGTGAATTCCGAGCTCCGAGTAGTTCTCTTTCCTAAAGAATAAAGAAAAGATCGCCATCGATGGATGGCGGTAAGTCTACTTTTAGGCACCCTCAGAAAAAAGCGCAATTCAGTTGAAAGTTATATGATGAATTGGTACCAGGTATTTAATTTTCTGTATCAATGATTTTATATAAATGTACAAACAACATACACATACCCATTAATGAAAAATATACGTAATGATTTCAACTCTCATTTTTGTGTTCAGTTCTCCCAATTACATGAAGGTAAGTGGAATGATAACCTCGATAAGTCTTTGTTCAGTAACTCGAACTATTTTTCAGAGTAGCTTGAAGATCGAGAATTGACTATATAAAAAAAAAATACACTCACCACTAAAATGTAAAAAATAATATTTTTTAGAGAAAAAAACAAAGCCGACTTCGAGATTAAACCTACATACACAAGCAACTAAAAAATAAAAAATAATATTTTAATTGCTTCAAAACAAAAACCATTAAATGAACATCAATGAAATTATCGATACTTATATACCTATTCACAATTTATGATCAGTTATTTTTGGAGTCGGTGCCAACCAAAACAAACAGAATTTGAAAAGAATTTGTAATCGTAAAGAACCTTACTAAACATTTATTAACAGTCAAGAAATATATCCATATATATATATATATATATATATATATATATATATATATATATATATATATATATATATATAATGGTAATGAGGCTGCCACATGGGAAGTTCCACAGCTTAATTTATGAAAGATTATTTATATTAAGTTGTTCTCATTTTCAAGAAAACTATTACAAGCGACAATCTACGGATGACAAAGGATGTTATAATAGAAAGGATAAGGGGAGAAAGGATTTAATGAAAGGAGTGTGTATAATAATCGAGAAGAGAGATAAAAGAAGACTGATGCCGAGATTCCGGGAGTGAGGCAGGTCGTTTATCATCGGACGATTAGTAACGAACCACCGGGGGGAGGGGGGGGGAGTGTCCCGCAGGAGCGGCTGTCCTCTTTTTCTCTTTCGTCCTTTCTCTTCTTTCCTAATGGCCTTGAAACAATTAATTCTTGTCCGGCAGTGGTCTAGAAATAGGGTCCGGGAGTTGAAGAGTTTAAGGAATATGCCGTAACATCAGGAAAATAATAGAAGCCGTGAGTACAAAATATTTTAATGTGTTAGTTGGTTTCTAAATATTATATATTATTTTACTAATTTATGTGAAAAGAAAGCATCACATTTCCTCATATTTCATATTAACATAAAAATATAGATAATTTCATAAGGCACTTTTTTTAGAAAAATAAGTTCTACAAGTATAGAATCAGGGTATATACAGCTGACATCCTGACTCATCCTAGCAACGTCCTCACTACTTACGCTTATGACCAATGTTCGTAATGAATTCATGATAATCCTTTCATTGCATCACTACAATCTGATATTACAAAACTTCAAAAATTGGAATTGGTTTCGGTACTGGAGGACAAATCCAAAATTTGGAATTAGGATTTGGGATTCCAGGACTTTGGAAATAAGTCCAAACAAATCATATCAAATAAATTTTACCCTTTGTCGTAAACCTACATCTTCCTGTCCTACATTATCCTTTAATAATGTTTCATTAATCCCTTTAGAACAGATCCGCTACCTAAGACTCCATTTGGATAAATGTCTTACTTGGCATCCATATATAGGAATAAAACGACTAGAAACTGACCGTCGTTATACGACTACTTCAACATTTACTAAAAAAACGTTCAAAACTTCCAATAAACTACAGAAAACTCATTTACATGACAATTATTAGACCTATTTTTCTCGTATCCAATCCGCAATTCTTCGTAATAACCTCCATATTCCTTATTATGTCACAGAGAAACTTATCCACAAAGATGTTTCATCTGTTGCTGATTCAGCCTGATCCAGATAGCAATCCTTTCATAGTAATCTTCATTCCCCACTCGAATCCAGTAGTCTCCCAACTTGCTTTACGTTCGATTCCTGATAACCCACCGAGGCGCCAGAAAATAAGAATTCAAGTCCTTCTGATCTAGAACTTTTATTAAGGTACTAGGTACTAATGATTAGTTCTTCACAAGTTATTTACATACCATGTTAGTCATTTACCTCAAATTTTGATTTTTTTATTTTTTTCTGTCCAAAAAATACTACAAACCTTGTAGATCTTTGGCTGCCTTGAGCAGCATTCTCCAATTCTGCCTATCTTGGGCTATCGCTTCCACTTTGTTTCATGTAGTTCTCTGCTATCTTGATCTTGTTATACAAAGCCGGAGTGGATACCGTTTTTAAGAAGGTTTTTTTGAAGATTTCGTAAATGGACGATTTTTACAGAAGAGAGTTTTTAGCTCTATGCCAACCCCCGACCTGAAGGAACAGGAGCTATGTTATTTCCTCAAATTTACATGTTGTATGTTGTATATAGTTGTAAATATCTATGAATAGTTTAAAAAACAAGTGTAGATAGGTTCAAATATGATAGTGATAATTTCAAATACGATCCCTAGTGATTCTAGGCAAAAAAAAAAATGAGGACAGAGTAGTTCTGAACAGCATAAAAATAACATCAAAACAGACTTTTTCCCTAGCCAGTAAATAGCCCAAGGCTAACTGAGGCGATAACACAATTTACGATTGCTAATAAAGTAGTTTTTAAAATGATTTCGATCATGAAGTCTATAAAGTTAGTTATCCGTATCTCAAAGTGGTTTTTATAATGTCGATTCAAACTATTTTTAAGAGCCTGCAGCGTATGTTCATTGCAATTTGCTGTCTTCATTTCTACTGCTTTAACCTACTTTAGAATGTCATATCCTAAAACCGATATTTTGTTGGTGTTAAAATACGGTACGTTTTAACCAAATGCTTTCCTCATGTACAACATAATCATTGCATGGTGACTTCCGCCACAATCTTCGTTCTATGTAGAATTTACGATATTCTAAAATCCATATGGAAAGTATTTTTTGTTCACTCTCAACCGACCCATTATACTCGCATTTTAAATGCATTTCATGAATATACTGTTATTTTTTCCTCCTAAAACTCTTCTTTGTACTATAACTTTATTTCCATTCTTCTCTAAGCTATTAGAACGAATCTTGTGATGAAACCTTTATTTTTTAACGACAGACTGAATTCCTCACCCAACAGCATTCTCCCAACTCAAATTATTCATGATGACTTCTTAAAAACGCGGCATCGCTTTGGTATTGGCACAACTCAAAAAATGTAAATTATAGAGAAAAACCGATTTAATTTTTATGTTTTCCAAAACACTTGAATGGAATACCTATCATCCGTATTACATCTTATTTCAGAAAATTAGACCTTGATAAATCCTATGATTAAATAAATAGTTCAACAGGATATCGCTGCTTTAGTTCAATAATACCGAACTGTAACTACCTCTAATTCTGTGTAACTGTTTCAAGTTATCAAACAACGCCCAAATAAATAATAAAATATTATAATTAATTATTTAAATTCTGAAATATTACTCAAATGATGGATTGCTTTACGGATTCCTAATATTCGTTAGCCATGAGATTAAATGAACAATTTTAAAAAGTAAGCTAAATTTTGTTGTGAGGAAAATAGGGAGAGAGCAATCCCGGCCAGGAGGTAATTGACAGCGGAGTTCAAAGCAAATTTATTTTCGTCACGACATAATTTTCGAAAAACTGTTCCCTCACGGACTGCAATAACTGCGTGGTCTGGGCGTGTGAACCTTTGGAGATCGTGCAAACTACGTTCAGATTAATCAGACATTACTGAATCTTTGAAATAAAATTTAATGTTGTTTGAAAACAGTTTACATACCATACATTCCCTAACTGTAATATATAATAGTGTATTTCATTTTTACCATAACAGCTGCACTCATCCTCAATTTCTCGTAAACAAGGTAATTAAAAAATCAGCCAATAGTAAACGGTTATATGTAACATACCACTTTATAGCTTTGGCGTTGTAAAACTTTTAACAAATCTTGAGGTACATTTATACATATATATATATATATATATATATATATATATATCATATATATATATATATATATATATATACACACACATATTATGTGTGTGTGTGTGTGTGTGTGTGTGTGTGTGTGTGTATGTATGTGTGTGTGTGTGAGAGAGAGAGAGAGAGAGAGTGAGAGAATTTTGATTTAAAACAGTAACAAAAAAGTTCGTCCATGTTACTTCATTCTTTCCTCGATAACTCGATAACTCTAGCTGTTATATTACCCATTTTTATCATTATTTAACAATTACTCTTATTTAAACTACAGACATTTTTTATAACGAAACCTTGAATTAGGTTTTTTTAATGTTTTTTTTTTTATTATGTATTGTTATTGACAATTATTATACTCTTTCTTTATCAGCAAATTGGTATGGTAATACAATCATTCATTTTAAACAGACAAAAGTACATAAATAATCTCGAAATACATCAATATATTTTTGCACTTTTTAACTTATTTTATTGAAATATATGTACAATCTGCCTCAGTTAAGGGCAATAAGTAACAGTGCTAATGATGTAGTTCATTCGTACCATATATACAAGTTCTCATCCATACACAATTGATAATAATAAGAGATAAAATACAACAGTCATAATACAAAAAAATAAATCAAATAGTCATTATACAAAGAAATTAAATAAATTAAAAAAAAAATAAAAAAAAAATTAATAAATAAAATAAATAATAAAAAAAAAAA
This sequence comes from Euschistus heros, assembly GCA_003667255.2. Classification (NCBI taxonomy): domain Eukaryota; kingdom Metazoa; phylum Arthropoda; class Insecta; order Hemiptera; family Pentatomidae; genus Euschistus; species Euschistus heros. The sequence goes on from RCWM02000093.1 coordinate 1,303,512, forward strand.
AAAAAAAAAATTTTTTTTTGATACATTCATACTCTATGTACAATATAGACACACTCAGCCTAGGGGACCCCGAATCGAGCCTATTCCCCCACTTACTGGGAGTTAAGGCCAGACCCGTAGGGATCCCAGCGCTGCCCTCTCAGCTGCATCACCAGTAATGTCCAGTGGAGGCTAAGTGGGAGCGCTATAGCCACATATGCTCAGAACTTGAGAGGAGAAGCTGGTCATTACCAGGACTCCAAAATAACATTATATTACAAAAGGTCTCGGGGCCATTGCCGTTTCAATCTTCTGGGGAGGTTATAGGGATGGTTTGAGCTGGACAAGGATTGAGCCAGAGGATTAGGATGATTGGATAGATTTTGATGAAATTTAAAGAATTTTGAAGGAATGAGGTCAAGGACAAATGGGATTTTTAGGTCGTTATGTAGGGTTTTATTGGTGACATAATATGGTGCATTGACAATTGTTCGGAGGACTTTGGATTGGAAGGATTGAATGCGTTTGATATTGGATTGTCTTGCTGTCCCCCACAGTTCAAGTCCGTAGGTCCACATTGGTTTTAAGATTGTTTTGTATATGAGGAGTTTGTTATCAATTGAAAGATGAGAATTCCTGCCTAGTAGTCTGTAGAGTTGGCTGAATCTCCTGTTTAGTTCTTGTCTTTTGAGTCTAGTATGAGGGTTCCAGGTCAGTCTTTTGTCAAGATGAAAGCCAAGGTAACGTACTGTGTCGGATATAGGAATAGGGATATTATTGAAGTGGATGGGAGGACAGGATTTGCGGCGAAGTGTAAATGTTATATGACTGCATTTGGCTTCATTAACTTTTATTCTCCACTGATTGCACCAAGCTTCGATCTGTAGAAGATGTCTTTGGAGGTTGAGGAAAGCAAGTTTGGGATCTGAATGGGATGATAGGATAGCAGTATCATCTGCAAATGTAGCTAAAAAGGTATTAGGATTGGTTGGTATATCAGCAGTGAAGAGATTATAGGGGCCGGGACCTAGGACGCTACCTTGTGGTACTCCGGCATCGATAGGATAACAGTTGGAGAACTCTGAGCCACAGCGGACTCGAAAGGAACGATTTGAGAGATAGGATCGTAGGACTAGGTATAGGGATTGGGGTAAGTGGGTCTTGAGCTTGAAGAGCAAGCCCTGGTGCCACACCCGGTCGAAAGCTTGCGCTACATCAGAAATGCACCAGAGCTATACTGCTTGTTTTCAAGGGCAGATGATATGTGATCAACCACACGAAGGCCTTGTTGAACAGTGGAGTGACCAGTCCGGAATCCAAATTGGTGGGAAGGGATGCTTTGGGATTCAAGTATAGGTAGGATACGTTTTAGAAGGATTTTTTCAAAGATTTTTGAAAGGATAGGAAGGAGACTTATAGGTCTATAAGATGAGGTTTTGTTGGGAGGTTTGCCAGGTTTTAGAAAAAGAATGATGATGGAGTGTTTCCATATCAGAGGAAAGTGGGTCGTGCGAAGGATACAATTGTAGATGTAAGTTAGGAAGATGATGGCTTTTTGTGGGAGTTGTCGGAGGATCTGGGTGGTGAGCAGGTCATATCCAGGTGATTTGCGGTTCTTCAACTTTTTTAGGAGGAATTTGACCTCAGAGGGGTTAACTGCTTTAGGAGGTAAGGAGAGGGGAATCGGTGAATCAAGGAATTGGTGAACTTTTGCAGTGTGGGAGGGGATTAGTTCGGGATGGGGAATAAATGTGCTGGAAAGGTGCTTGGCAAATTCTTCTGCTCTGTTCTCATCTGAGGCAGCCCAGGATCCATCTTCGCGTCGGAGAGGTTGGGATATATGCTGGTATTTAAGGATTTTTTTTGGTTAAGTTCCAGAGGGAGTTGTCAGAGGTAGAGAGAGAGGAAAGATAGGAGTTGTAAGATTGGGATCTAAAGGAGGACAATTTCTTTTTAACTATTTTGGTATAGTGATTATATAATCTCCGATCGTCAGGATGCCTGGATCTTTGCCATAGGGATCTATAATGACGTTTAGTTTGGATAAGGTCTATTAGTTCTTGTGGCAAAGGATTTTTTATACGGTTGATATAGGAAGGTTGAGGAAAAGATGCATTCCAAGCTGCTTGTTGAATTGAATTAGTAAAGGAGTTGGCTGCTTCATCAAGTTCTTGGGGTGTTTTCAGGGATACTCTGAGGTCAATCGAATCATCTAGTTTTTGACGGAAGAGGTTCCAGTTAATTGGGCCTCTAATAAATGATGGGGGAGGAAGTTTGGGGATCGGTGCTAAGGATAGGGTTAGGACTAGAGGACTGTGATCAGAGGAGAGGTTGTCTAGGCGTTTAATGGAATGATTAATTGTGCCTAGGCCTGTGTGGATGAAGAAATCAAGGAGGTCAGGATTACGAGTGGGATCTGTCGGCCAGTAGGTAGGAGAGCAGGGAGAAATGTAGTGGCAATGGTTGGAATTAAGTGCCGACAGTAGAGTTCGGCCACGGGAGTTGGTGATTCTGGCACCCCACTGTTGGTGTTTGGCGTTAAGGTCTGCACCTAGAAGGAAGTGGTTTCCAAGTGAATCAAGGAGGGAACTGAATTGGGTGAGGGAGACTGTTTTTTCCAGGAGGACAATAAGCTGCAGCTATTGTAAGAGGGAAAGGGAAGGTTTTGATAACAACTGCAGTTGTTTGTAGGAAGCTATGATTCGGTCATCAATATATTAAAGATAAAAATTCTTAAATGTAATGATTAATAAATAATAACGTTATACATAATAATAAAGTAAATGATAAAATTCACATTGAATTTTTAATGAAAAATATAAAGAATAAACAAAATTTAAAAAAAATTTTGAATTTTATACACTGAAACTAGGGTGAGAAGAAGACAGGATTCAATTAGACAAATATACCATATTATTCCATAAACCATGGATCAGTTCCTTGAAAGAAGGTTCGCGCTAAGTTTGAAAGAGAAGGTTACTTAAAAAATGGTCACGATAATTTTTTTTTTCTTTCCTTCTTTCTTGCCATTTCGGAAAAACGGGGTATTCCAAGCTCCTCTACCTCCATGGTAGAGGACGGGGAATTGATTATTACGAAATAATTCCACTCTACCATCAGATTTGATTGGAATCAAACCAACGATCTTCGGTTTATCAAGTTGGTAGAATAGGGACACTTATAACAAAGTGCATTACTTCTAAGCCGTACCCGCCCCTTGTAAATTGACCAACACCAAGACCCATACGCTGAATGTGGATCAGAAATTACAAGGACTTACAAGTACTGTTGTCATATAATTGAATTTGATCTGTCAGTTACTATTTTTTTTAGTCATATAGTGCATATGTGTATGTTTGTTGAAGAGAATTCTTATTTTAAATCACATTAAAATAATTTGGCCCCTTGTATATGATTATTACATTTGATAAAAATTATGTTTATATTGAAAATTGTTTTCAGCTTGGAAGCTGGGCTGGCTGATCTGCAAGACGATTCCCTACTTGCAAGGAGTGTCGGTGAATGCCTCTATCAATACTCTAGTAGCCATCTCCGTCGAGAGGTGCCTGGCCATCTGCTACCCGATGAAGTGGAGGATCAGCACCACCGTCGTCAAGATAACTGTCATTGTCATCTGGATGATATCTCTCTCCATCACCTTCCCCTGGGCCGTATACTTCAAGTATGGCGAAGACTCACAAATGCGGGTCAGTAAATATTTTTATTTTCTAATAATAATGGTACATTTAACAGGAATGTGAAAGCAACAAAGTTAACAAATTCTATATTATATAATCCATTAATAAATAGAAAAATTACTATGTTATGTTATTTTTTCCTTAAAGAATGATTTATTTTATTGTTGCTGTTGGTTATTTTTCTTTTTCTTTTGTTAGAAATTAAATATAAATATAAGACTTCTAAAAATATTATAATCTTTAGCTTTGTACATGTATGATTTTTGTGGTAATAGGAGAGAGAGGAACTTTACGTTTCCTTAGGTCCTTATGCTCTTTATAAATACAAAAATAATGTGCTTATGGAGCGCTCATATCGTCCGTCTTCGGGTGTTTCGATTGCCGTCGAGAACGATACGAAACTAATCTTCAATGGGTTCTTGTAAAGATGTCTCACTGCTGCAGTATGGTAGTAAAATTTCCCCGAATAATCTGTTATAAATGCCCTTGCATATTTATCTTACAAATCATTTTCGCATTTCCTCAAGAATTCCATAATCCAGCAATTACCTGGCAAATTATAGTTGAATCTCTGGTAATTTGCTCCTCGCAACGACCTTAATTATTTTATTAATGCAGCCATGTGGTCATCTTTAGCCCAGGGTATACTCCAATAACTACAATTAAGGCTTCTTCTGATTACAAATATACACGTAGTCACAATACTAGATAAGTGTTTAAACGTTCTGGTTGAGGGAGAGAGCTTTAGCTTCTTGTTTTTCAAATAAAACTCAATGAATCATACAAGCTTAGTAATTTATTAACAGCATCATGTTCTTCACCAGGAATTGGTTATATATGAATTAATGAATCACTCTGCTCCATGTAGCAGAAAAATATATACATATGCAGGAAAAGAAAGTTTTTTAAATAAAATATTAGAGACAATTGTTATAATAAAGAAGACTTCCAGCAAAAAGATCCAATTAGAGAATGCAACAGTTCTTAAAAAAAAAAAAAGTATTGTTTACGTTATAGTTACGCAAAGGTAACAGTAGTCCAGGAGGTGGCATACGGAGAATGGACATAGCCAAGTCTAAATTTTTGAATTTGAGGTCTGAACGACCTGTTATTGTGCCCGATTCTCTATAGAAGAAGGTTCACAAAACAAAGCTTTTAATAAATTCTTCAACGTTTCAATAAAAGTAACCAGATCAAGGATTATCGAAGATTGGCTGGGTAACAGAAACAGGCTATCTGCAGCCAGTAAGGTCTGTGCTAAATGGGTCCAAGGACATTCAGTTATTCTATGCAATGATAAGGCTGATGAGTTGGTAAGGTTCGGCTCGACCGATATATATTTGTGGTGAAAATACAAAAAAAAAATCGACATGCCGATTCTGCTGAATGGAGGAGGAAACTGATTCATCCTTTCGAAAAATTAAACCTTTCCAATCGATTATAATTTATTTACAAAATAATATACTCGATAATTTGTGAAGTAACAAAGAAAATGTGTTAATTTTTAGATGTGTAAGTTTCTTCTCATGTATGAGTTAAATCTATATTATTATTTGAGTGTTATTAAAGGTTTAAAGAAACAAACATTTCAAATTACAACTTATACAGAGGAAATATAACAATTATTAAAATCATTTTTCAAGTGTTCATTACACATCTATTTTTAGCATTTTTCGCACCATTTTTTAGCAGTTCTTTTGCGTTTAGGTCCATAATCGTGCCATCGACCCCTGGCACGTTTTTTTCTTGTGGATTTTGGTTGCTTCTCATCAACACCAAGGAGGACACAATCCTACCTCTTGTGATCGCTTATGCTTAGGTGGTAACTTTCTTCTGAATCCAGTTAATCAGAATCAATACCTTTCCTTTCACTAGTTTCATTCAATTTATCAAGCCACTGGTTCTAAATTTTGGGATCTGAAGAGACTTCTACTCTTAGTTTTTTGGGTTGTCACATATTTCCAAATGTAATAAAATAAATTTTTTATATAGAAAGAAAAATTAATTTCGATTACAAAAATTGGTTATCTTAAAAATTGTAAATTGTTCTGTCACTTTCACCGTCAAATTGAGTGAACCAGTCGATTCAAAAGGGTACCAGATCCACAAAATTAACTCTGGAAAGGTATTGAAGAGCAGTGGGACCGTGGGGGACCCTTGAAGGTAGGGAGTTCTGAATAACCAAAGGGAGGTGGGGACACCTGTCAACCACGCGCCCACTGAAAGGTTAACTATCAGCATTCTGAATCCTTCACGAAGCCATCAATAAGCTCACTTGCCACTACATAATCTTTGCAATCTGCTTTGAAAGTTAGGTGTGTATTTACTTCTGAAAAATTTGTTGGCTCTATTGACTGCCTTTTTTTTTAAAGAAACTCTCGGTCATCATTGCTTGAAGTCCAGGATTTCTTCATTCTGATAAACCTTGAAAGTGGGGACATCCTTCGAGCGGGTGAAAAAAGAAAACCATGAAAATGTTACCGTTTTCCGCTTAACAAAACATTTATTTATTTAAAGCTTTTAGTGGCCGAAAACTGTTTTGATATTCTTCTCAATATATGTGGTTTGGGATTCTCTTTTCCACTCAGCTATTTAATTAAAAATATATTTTTCTTATTGAATAAAAACTTATTAATGAAACTGAGGTTAAGTGCAGGGCTGAATAAGCTAAGATAGACTCAGAGCTGATGTGCCTGTAAAGCCTATCTCCTCATGTTGATCACATAATCCCGTAAGGAAGAGCAAGATCCCAATCTCCTAGGGGCCGAATAAAGAAAATCCACCAGCCCCTACAGTAAAATAAATTTTAAAGGATATCTTATTTATACATTTTACTTTTTATAGAATTTCATGTGGATTTAGCTGGGGGTCTATGTTTTTTTTTAAGTTCTTTACTTATAAGAGCGGGCGAATCAGCGCAAGAGGATGCTATATATATTTAATTTTACAATCTAATTTTTGAGATTTATATTCCATATAATTTATCTATTTATGATCTGTATTAATCAAAGTTTCGTGATAATGAATAATAGATAATTGTTTCTCACTTCTATGCCTACACTAACATGCTTCTTACGTTAATTGGTAATTTTTTATTGACAATAAAATAAATAATCATGATAATAGCACAATCTTGTTAATACGAATGAAAAATATTTACATAAATCTTAATTGAAATTGTAATTATATGCATGAAATATTTTGAAATAATTATATTAAAAATAATAATTCTTTTGGCTGGCGGCATTAAGCTGTTGCTCCTGATTACAGGTAAGCGTAATAAAAACTGTTATCACATGTCCGGAGCGGGAAAGCTTATTAATCATTATTCAAATATGTACGAGCGGTGACCCACCTCTTTCCATCTTCTCTTAAATATTCATTTCTTCAATAGAAACATGCCACTTATTTAAAATAAATTAACATTTTTTTTTCAAATACTTTTCTTAATTGTTTCTAAAGATTTTAGTATTAATAAGAACATTGGTTTAGAAAAATCCATCTACCATGTTCTCTTAATGCTATAGCTTGTGCAACTCCCTGAGAACTTTTACAATAGGCGTTTCTATTGCTTATTACTCTTGAATTACAACGATTGTAATATTTCATCAATGAAGAATTAAATAAATAAATGTTTTATTTTTGTTGACTATATTGTCACAATATAGGTAATACGTATTTTAAAAGTAATATATGTTTCATCAATAGCATGTTAAGTGGCAAAAATGTATTTTAAGAAAAATAGCAATTGAAAGTTTAGATTTTTTCGAAAATCGATAACGTGATAATCTCTGTTTTAAGACATGAAAATTTTGATATATCGATTCTTTTCATGACAATTATCTTTTATTTCACCTGTTGTTAATTTATATCTTTTTTTAACCTTTTTAATGGCACAGTTTACCACAGTACACCGTTATTTGATAGATTGTTTGGAGGTGCCCCATCTTTCAAAAACATGAAAATAAGGAAAAAAAAAATGTAATAAATTAAAGTAAATTATTATTTCTTGCAGGTTTACTTAATATTAGATGAGTAAAAATAAAAAAAAAATAAAACAGTGAATTTAAACGTTTTTATATATGTATACACGACCTGAAAAGGGTTTACAATTTTTAAATGTATATACTAAACATACAGTAGGGTTTTAAAATGTATGTACTAAACATACACTAAACAATGTGTGAATCGTGTTAAGTGCGAATAAATGAATGAATAAATTTATTTTAATAAATTTGAACAAACATCTAAGTATAGTACTTCACTTAAATAGAACAAAGGAATTGTAATGGTATGAATTACATAAAATTATTTTTAAGTACATATGAAATAAAATATTATTATGTTCTCATAAGAAACATCTGAGGGATGCTTATTAACCAATTACATACATTGATAAAAAAAAGAAAAAGAAAAATATCTACATAAGAAGTGTATAAAAAAAATACTTCTAAATTACTTTATTATACTAGAAAAGCTTAAAACATAAAAAAAAAAAAACACTACATCGGCATAAACTTAATACATTAAAACAATTTAACTAAAACTATATTTAACGCCAACAAAAAATTATATCCATATGCAATACATGAATTTGAAAATTAAAAGTTTTTGTAACAGATTATTTCTAATGTTGCCTTTAATCCAAATTATATTCTTCACATCAACTCTTAGTGTACAATTAAATATGTTACTTGACTCACTTATGGACTAAAAGTGACTTCTTCAGCAAACTTCTCTCTCTCTTCTTCACTGCCTTCTTAATCTTGTACCGAATAACCCCTTATTTCTGGTGAACTATATAATCTCATAAAATGTACTTTTTCTTTATATTTCAAATTTATTTTTTCCATATTTGATTTAACTACAAATAAATTAAATTAAATTATTAATATAAGTTATATAATTATGGATGAAAATTTTTCATAATCATATGAAGGAAATTTGCAGATAGAATTTGGTATTAAACCAGTTTGTCGATAACATTGAAATATTTCAATTATGCCACTGCCTTTGTAAATAATATTTTGAAAATAAAATTATTAATTTTAAAATGAAAATTAAGTTTTCATTTCTTTAATAAATGAAAATAAAATTAATCGTTCCACTCTTTCTAAAAAAATAAAAAAATAAAAATAATGACAATAAAATATTAAACACCAAGATTAGTAATATTGAATTTTTATATTGCAATTTTTATTTTTATTTCGTTCTTTTAAAAGTTATATGTATTTATTTAAACATAATTCAAAACATGTAACTGTTTTGATCAGTTATAGTATTTTTTTTCAGTATCATCTTCTTACAACTTTGTTCCAATTATACTTCAAGCACCTTTTTTCAGTTCAAAGATGAAAACTGTATAGAAGCCATGAATTTCGTCAATTCATTTGGTTATCGTAATAAATATTTCGTTCATTAACTATTTTAAAGTATATCAATTACAATGGTTACTTTCATCATAAAAGTGGCACTATATGGCCATATTTTTCTAATGGAAAAAAGATAGGGTTATATGTTTAGAATAATACAAAGAGGGGACAGGTCTGGTTGGGATCCCGAGGAGGATGATAGTACTATTATATTTTTAACTTTTAATTTTATTTATTTAATTTTACTATTACTAATATTTATTTTTAATTTTTTTGTTTTATTTATATACTCCACTTCTATGTATATTGTATATTTTATATTATTTATGTATTCGATAGCTCTATTCTGTTCTAAATTTTCATTAATTTTTATATTGTACATCATGTGTGAACGTAACCATCTATATTACTTGTTGCCTATATTTGTGGCAGATTGTAATAATTATTCAATAAAAGTTTTTAGAAAAATTATAATGAAAAAAATGCATTATTGAAAGATGTGTTCCAGACTAAAATACTGCTAAAAGGCTTACCCTTGACAAATAATTTGAAAAAATTACTATTGTTACTGTAATGATATATAATAAGATTTTCCTTAATTGTTTCGGAAATATTTATGAAAACAATTGATTTTTTTTCCATAGAAATCGTTAATAATTTCTTCTTTTTTTTTAATCTTCAAATCAATTTATATATATCAAATAAAAATCTTAATTTCAATGAAGAAGTAGTGTTTTGTTTTGAGGTAATGAATGATATACGTAAATAATATTTTTCATGAATATATTTCACCATTTAAAAATGTTGAGCACCTTTCCATCTAAAAACCCACTTCACCCTTCCTAATCAATGAAGATTTCCACCCGAATGAAGTCGAAGATTGTTCAAGTCCAGATAAAGTGCACCAGCTTTCCTAAAGTTGTGAAGCATTAATCTTCTCTTGGGAGTTGCTTGAAATCACTAAAACCTTGTTCCTGTTTTCAACTAAACCTTCTGGGTTCGGGCTTATTCAAATCTTACAAATTAATTGGAGCTAGCAAAGAACCTTTTATGTAAATAAAACAAATTCTTATACAACATTACTGAAATGTTAATAGGCAGTACCATATATTACAACATAAGTCGACATACATAATACATTTTATTTTTTGGTTGTGATATTGTTTTATAAAAATCTATTGGAATAAATGAATGGGTCTGTCGAAAAACGTTCTTAGCAACAAACATAAAATTTGGAGTAATCAGTGAAAGAAAATCATAATCTAAAGTTGTTGGTTTTGTTGGTTAGATTTCATGTTTAAATATTAATTTGTTATATTTACATGTATAATGACATAAAGGAGTACTATATCATACTATGACGTACTATTATACATTTTAAACCTTTTGAAATCACCACTTCGGAAATTTGCCGCGGACCCATTCAAATATTTTCTCTCATCCTGTAATAGGTCGATAACTTGAAGAAAATGGCCATTTAGCCTTAGTTTTTGGATGTAAAACGTTCTACATAATAAATGCTTTTGAGATTACTACAAAGATATATGAAGTAATAACCTTCCATTAAAAATATATACTATTAGGCTCAATATTACAGGTTTGATTATTACAAATAAAATTCAAAATTTTTCAAATCAAAAATTCATTTGATATAATTGAAAATTGCGATTTATGACATAAACTTACAGATTACTGTTAATATAAGTTTCAGATATGCACAACTACCTTGGCTAGAAAAGGCTAGTAACCTGTTGGGTAACCCGTCCATTCATTCATAGTGGGAGCTATGAAGCTATGAATAGCACATATAAGGACGTTAGGCCAAACTACCAGGGAATGGAGTAGCTAGTGGAAAACGCGTTTAAATGCCATGATCAGGTGCTCGAGTTTGAGGCCGGCTGAAGACAAAAAAATGAATTCGTTTTTTCGGCCGTGGATTGCAATCGGAAACCCATCCTCCTAGGGCACACCCAGCTTCTACAAACTGGGTACACTTAATTGGTAGAAAAACATGGTGGTAGGGCGTGTTTGCTGACCACATAACCTCCTTGTACAACGGTTGATGACGAAACAATATTTCCATTCAAGTACTGAACCCAAGACCCTTCATTAGCGGTTAAAGTTTTTTATTTTTTATTTTACCACCCTTTAGTTTCAATTTCAGCAAAGAGTATCTTGGCACTTAAACAGCCTTATGCTTTAGGTAATTTTTTTCAACTTTATTGGTGACATAAAAATGATTTTCTCATTATATTATAAAAATAAAATAAAAATAAAAAATTGTTTAATTGCTTTAATTTATACAAGAAATGAGAAACGTACTAATGCATATATTTCGCAGCTGTATCAAATGAAATATAGCTTAGATGCAGCAGGTGGACAAAACTGGCTGTAGCCTCTAAAGCCTCTAAAACCTGACCTCGTATATTGATCCTAGATGTAACTAATTTTTGCCAAAAAGTAAATTATAGCAAGTGTTTTTTTAGCGTTAATCTCTTTTAGTTATTTTGATTTATAAGATATACCATAGTTGAGTGGGATATAGCGCCATCCAAGAAGGTGATCCATCCAAATTCATAAACTGCTAATATTGTGCGACTTGTTTGAATAATACTTGAGTGTTCATTGAAAAATTAAGTTTTAAATAAAATGATGTTTATAGTTGGTTCTCTTTCCAGAGGCCTTTACTGGGCTTAAAATAATGCTATGCCCTGCTGCTAAAAAGGATTCAAATGAGTGACTTAAAACAGAATGTTTTTTTTGTTTTTTTAAGTATAATAAAGTGGGATATTTTTATATACTTCAGAAAAGTCGATGGCTTACTTCTTTTTTTTCTTCTTGGAAAACAACTTGATACTTTTTACGTGAGGGGGCTATTTACTTATAGCTTTTTGAGAAATTACTTCAAGAACGAAAACTTTCCGTAAATTGCTAGCGCAGCCTTTAGGATAAATAAGAACGTGATGAGAAAGCGATGGTGGAGGAGGTATAAGTGGCGATTAAAGAGGCTTTGGGCTGTCCCAAGTGTTGAGAGTTTACCTGGCGCCTCCTAAATAGCCTCTATTTTCTTCCCTCTTCTCACCTTTAGCGGTTGTTATTGGAAGGGACATTATCTTGCGTGGGTGCTGTTTAACGATCACCGATGACAGCTGGTCGATCTTTGATAACTCTGTCCAACAGCTGTCCTTGAGCCGTAATAGTTTCCAACACGTGTAGGGCCTAAATATTACAGTACAAATGTCACTTCAAGTGGATTCCTAATACGATTTTATTATTCTTTTATTTTTATGAACATTCCATATACAATATTAAATTATTATGGTATAACACTAGTCTCATAGGCTAAAAATGTTTTGGCTCGTATCCGACGTGGCCTAATACTGTGATTGTCTTCCTTCGGGTACTTGTCAAGAGTGAAAAGGACCTTGCTGCTAAGTTGGATGGGCTGAAGGTGCAGATTTCAGGTGGGGATGAACTCGCGAATTTCTCATGGTTCTAAATTCTTTTAATGTTTGGCATTCGGTCTAGTTCACCGGATGTGCACCCAGGCAAAATAAGCACAAGAAGTTGTTATGTCACGCTTTTTCTGCAAAAGGGCAGGTTTGTGATAACGCAGCTTCGGTCATAGTGTCTATCGCCCACAATTTTTTTTTTCTCGTTCAAAAAGTTACTGATATTTTATACCCATTCAAAGCTAGCAATAGAAAGCAAAGTTTATAAAAACAACAACACTATTTTACCAATTTTATCACCATATGTTATAAACCAGATAGAATTTTTTTTTCTTTATTCGAACTAAAATGATTTTCATAACTGTACTTTTAAGTTATAATTCATTTACAAAGTTTCTTATGATTTCCTTTTCTTCTAATTCCTCAAGATTTAACTATCGGTAATTATCAATAATTAATTAGGAAATGGTAAAACCTTGGCAGTCAAGGTTTTGATATCACATGCAAAATATCTTTTGGACGGACAAATTGGAAAGTATTAGAGGTTAGAATGTACATTGGTTACCTGGTTTAAGGGGGAATTTAATTTTTAAAGGATTACGGACATTCTTTTGATACATAGTCATATAAATTTCTTATTCCAAGCCTTCTTCACCAAAGAAAAACAGGAATAAATATTATGTAATGTCATAGAGGTCAAAAGAATATGTTTTAAAAGGCACATTATAGAGAACCAGTGGTATAAAAAAGGCTTTTTCTGCATCCGAAAATAAACAAAAAAATATTTGTAAATTAACAAAAATTCATCAAGAAAAATTTCTTAAAAAATAAGAACATTGTTCACGATATTTGTACTTGATTTAATTTTCATCAATTCTTGATTAAGAATTTTATCCCATTTAATTTGTAAAAAAAAAAAAAAAAAATCATATATGCAATTTGATTAATTGTGTTTTTTTATCTAGTTCATGTTTTTATATTTGCAATCTCTCTTGGTATAGTTTTCCCTGTTAATATTAGTTTGTAGGGAGCATTCTTGTCGTGGAACGTTAAGTAATAATTATAATGATTGTTGATTTAGTTTATTTAGTTTTTTTTTTTTTTTTTTTGTTTCTTTTAGATTTATTAAATTATTTTCATAATCCGCTATTTCAAAATATTGTCAAGTATCTGAAGAAAACACATGTATATATATATATATATATATATTAATATATATATATATATATATATTTAAGGCATGAATATTGTCATGTAATCTGTTCTACTACATTATTGAATGGCCCAGAAGAAAGGCATAGTCGGCTTTTGAAAATAGGTAAAAATTACATAACTATTACTGTGGTATTACTCAAATGCGAATATCCTGAACAAATTAGTCAGTAATAATTAAAAGGCGTAAGGTATTCAAAGGTTTGATGCTGATAGAATAATCTATACTTCAGATTACACTTTATTCTCCCATCTATGTTTTGGCCATATCTATACCTTAGTCAGTAGATTTAACGAATTTTTTTTCGTCAAGACACATTTTTATTTGAACGTAAGCGGAAATGTTATGAATAAATAAAAAGCATTTATTATTCAAGAAGTATAAATTTTTACTTGTATGCTTTATACAATAACCAAGAACTGAGTAATATTGATATGGGGAAATAATTTATTTTCATCCTTTAACTGTACAAGAAAGTTAATAAATAAATTACATGTTAACTATTAAGTGGTTTAAATCATAAAATACTTAACGAAATATCCAAAAAAAAAAAAATTATGAGATAGTTGCATTTATTAGAAACAATGTTCTAGTATCAGGATATCCGCAAGTTGAAACAGTGCCATGATATTTACATACAAATCAATACCCACTATCCCCTAGAGTAGGGAACACTTGAGTCCACCCAGCCTTCAAACTCTCCTCTCCTTTTTTCCCCTTTATATTGTATATTTACCCTTTATCGTTTTTCGAAATAAAGTATATTATTATTGTATGAATTAAAAAGTTATATTCTGCGTAAAAATTGTAAAGTAATGATAATACAGAAATTATTAGTTACCTATATTCCACAATAAACAATTATTATTATAAATTAAATAAAAAGTCTGTTTGCCAAATATTAGTCATATGAATTTGTCAAACACAAGATAGTAAAACAAAATATTCATATCGTCACTATAATGTAAAACTAATGGATGTGAAAAAAAACGCATTATTTTATTTCGCTCCTTTGCCGTTGTATTCTACAAATTTTGTATAAATTACGTTACTGATTTCGGATTCCAATTGTTGATCAGATTCCATGTTTTACCACAAGGATTTGTAAAATACATCGGTAAACGAACGAAATAAAAAAAAAAAAAAAACGATTTTTCACATTCCTTAGTTTTATATAGTGGTGACGATATGATTGGTTTGACAGTTGGGGTGTTAAAAAAAATATATATACAATTAATTATCACACCTAGGCTTTCATGTCCTCCATTAATTCAATGTGATATAGATATATTTTATCGGCGGTATCACAGCTAAACTCTTTCATATGTCTATAATTAGAAAATAAATAAATATTAAGGCTTTCATGGCCCCTTCACTTTACTTCATATTTTTTGTACTTTATCTCATTTTAATATGATTTATCTTGTAGGATGCAATGTTAAATAAGGTTTTCATTCTCGGAATCGTTTATTAAACTGATTTAAAAATTAAATGGATAATTTAAAAAAATTAATAAATTTTTGAGAAAAGTTCCAATGCAATTTTATCCATTGGTATTAAAAAGGCTAACCATTTATTCTCGGAGCCATACAGGTCATTGATGTTATAATATTGAAAAGTAATAGAAACGTTTACATTTGAAAACTCAAAAAATGTTAATTTAAAGTGTGGATGTTAAATATGTTAGTTTTTATAAATTAATCAATTTTGGGTGTTTTCAATACTAAAATTCTATACCCACGGATAAGTCGGCAAAAAAGCGTTCTTAGCATTCGCAAGATTGGCAGTGTATGTTGTAATTTTTTGAGGAAATGCTGGTACTGCTTAGATCGTCAGCTAATTCACTTATTGTTTCATTTATGACAGATCTAAATTATGAAATGAAAGAGATAAGAAAAATAAAAAAGAAATTGTGGGTTGAAAACTTGAAAATATTCAAAATGATTTATTACAGTTTGAATATTAAAAAAAAAAAAAAGTAAAATAGACTATTGCATTTTTGATTCCCTTCACAAAATTAAATATAATAGGCAAATCAGTTTTTTTAAATAAACAAATTATATCATATTTATTGCATTTTTAGGATTAAAGTTTAATTCTATTTCAATTAGTATTTAATTTTATTTTAAGAAGTAAGTTTTAATGGTTTATTTTTCTTATATTATGTTATTATTTTAATTTATTTCAATATATATAAAATGTAAATGATTTGTTTAGTTGCAGTTTTTTTTCAGATTACTTGATTTGTTAAGAGTTTAAAGTGCTATTCCAATTTAAGATAATATTATATTTTGATATGAAATGTTTTAACTAAAAAATAAAAAATAAGAAGAAGAAGACATAGAACTAAACAGCTCATATTTATCTAACATCTTAAGAAATAGACTTATTATTCATACAAACGTAATTATCAAGAAAGAGGACTTAAAGAAGCTATTAGCTAAGTAAGAAATATAGATGAGAATTTGTACAGAGTTTGCCTTGGCATAGGCCCAGGATATTTGCTATCTGTTCTAACGTCGATTAAGGAAACCCAGCGTCATTTTCTCTCCGAAGGAAAATTAAAAAATCTCCTGCTTCCTGCCAAGAGGCGTCGGGTTTAGTCTTAATGTGTTTTCACTTCGGCGAAAAGTTTGCTCAGTTTTCTTTGTTAAAAGTTTCTACAGAGGATCTGATTTCATTTTTCATTTATCTTCAGGAAATGAGTTTCGAGAATCTTGAAATAAAAACGAAACATGGATTATTTTTCTGTAACATCTCGAAATATTGTTCTACCAGTAATGTATTACATAGTATGTAGAAGCCATCAAGAAATTTATAATTGGCGTTTTTTGGTTTATTAATGATGAATAGATAACTGGCAATTAAATAGTATCATCTGGTAAGATACATAATAAAATACAAAAAAAAAAAAATAGAACAATTTTATCTACATATGTGTGTGTGTGTGTGTGTGTGTGTGTGTGTGTGTGTGTGTGTGTGTGTGTGTGTGTGTGTGTGTGCGCGCGCGCGCGTGTGTGCGTGCGTGTGTGTTATCTATATAAAGAAAATATATACATAGACTTAAATTAAATATAGAGAGAAAAAAAATTGAAGAGAGCACTCTACAGATTTGTGAGATGGGGTAAACAGATTAGAAAGGCTGGATCTTGTGTGAATTGATTTGATAGCAGATTTAAACTAAAGCATATTGTAAATATAAGGAGGATAAAAGGTATTGATAATTTCCTAAATGAATGTCCA
Source organism: Euschistus heros (assembly GCA_003667255.2). NCBI lineage: Eukaryota > Metazoa > Arthropoda > Insecta > Hemiptera > Pentatomidae > Euschistus > Euschistus heros. Next base: position 1,320,469 of record RCWM02000093.1, read on the forward strand.
ACGCAAATATTGTCTACGGAAAGTGTGAGAAAGCCAATTTAATTCAGAAAAGATGTAGGGAGCGCCTCAGTATACCGAAGACAAATCTGGCACACAGTTCATGATTCGCTTTAATCATTCCTCGAGAAGCGTCGGGTTGCTACCATAAACCAGACTAACATAGTCAAGATAAGGGAATAAGAAGGAGGAAACTAAGATCATACAAGTTGACTGGGAAAGAATGCGAGATGATTGGTGGAATAATTTAAGTAGACGTATAGAATGGAGGAAGATTTAGGGAATCTGAGCTTTTCAGGGAAGGGTTTGGTCAAAAATAATCCTGAGATTTTAACGAAGGAGTGGAAAGAGGTAGGATAATCATTTAGGATCAAATAAGGAAAAAGGTAGTATTAATTAACGAAGGAGATAGAGCCTATTATAATGGCTTGTTTTTTATTTTCGTACAATGGTAGATTATGTAATATAATTGGTGAACTGTTTATACTTATTAGCTTAAAGAGAGTAACAACCTACGAATTGCAGAGATTTAAATTCTATTTGAGAGCTTCTACTTTAGCCAGTAAAAATGCAGCATGCACTGTCTACTGCATATCATGTGACAAACCTATCAAACAAGAACGCTTTATTATTCAAGATTAATTAAATATTAAAACATATAATAGAACAGTCAAAATGGTACTTAGTCACTTCTCCTACTGATCCCGGTACATTTTAAACTTGTTAAACGGGATCTTGTCAATAGAAATGCCTTAAATGAGCTGTGAAACATATAGATATCTACACTGATGGTAGTATAGGCCATTTTTGAGATCATAAGTTCCAAACTCATAAAAAAACAAAAAAAAAAAACAGCTAATGCATAACAATGCCAGATTAAAACGAACAAAATATAACAGCTGATTTGAAGCCTCACAGTTCTAGCGGAAAGTAGCAAGTTTTCGAGGAAATACATTAAATATTTTTATTTGAAAATAAACAAACTTGCTGGGGTGGGAATAGCCCACGCTATAATATAAATGAGCATTAATGACCGGGGAAAGTTAAACTGATAAGTTCCAACCCTCCCCTGCCCCGCTAATCCGAAGGGAATGGAAATGCTAATATCCGTGTTAAGTATTCTTAACAGGACTCCTAGCCAAGATTGTCTGTCCTTTTTTTTTTTTCCATTCATTTTTCTTTTCATCGCTCTTTAGGTTTTGGCACTGCAGTTTTAGTCCATAAAATCCTGATAGAAGTTGAAAGTAATTGTCCACCACATCTCAGATGGGAATGATGAATAAGTAATAGTGTAAGTAGGTCAACCTACCATTCCTGATAATCCTCCGAGGCGTCTGGAACGAAGATGGTCTAGAGACCTTCTAGTGTAGAAGTTTTAATAAAGTGCTACTGATGACTAGTTCTTTTCAAGTTTTAACATGTTGACAATAGATTTACTTGTTGTATATATTCTGTACAGTTGTAAATTTCAATAAATGTATATAAAAAAAAAAAAAAAAGGTCAACCTATAATTGCAATGAAGCTGCCCCCCAACGCGTTAAGCCTATCGTCCAGTCCAATCCGTCAAGCTGATTCAACAAAAATTCCAACACGCAAGACAACTTTACTCAATTAATACAGGTCACTTCTCATCCCAGTTCAATAAAAGATTAGGTCGGAAGTAAACCAAACAAAGGTTTTTTTATTATGAAATAATTCTTGGTTAATAAATATTTTTTTTAAACATATATATATTTTTTTTTTTTTGAAGAGAACAGATTTGACCCCAGTTGGGATTCGAACCCAAGTCTCCACCTCTCTAGCGTGGCTATCCACTAGGTTTATTCTGATCATTATTAGATTTCTTCTGACAGAGGGTTATTTACAGGATTAGTATCGTTATGTAGTATTAATTGTAGAAATAACCTTAAGGGAAGCATCAAGTATTATTGGATTGAATGAGTTACTACTAAAAATGAATAACTAACAAATTAGAATTAAAATAATATGATATATTGACAACTCGGATGACAAAAATAATTGGATTTAGTGCTATTTATCTATCTCCTACTCCTTGTAAATTATTAGCATTTAACATTTTTCTTTACTACTTTGCATGATAACTTGTTAGCTGCCCTTTTATATTTTATTTATTTACTATATTTTCAAGTCGGCCTGGTAAGATATAAATCGATGTTTTAACAATATCAATCATAATTTAACAGTAGTAGAAGGAGGGTATAGTCTCATTCATGAGTAACCCATAACTGATAAGTTTTTTTAATAGTTTTGGAATAATTTTAACAATGGAATAAGTATATAATAACAATAAAGTAAAAGGGAAAATGAGAGAATAGTAATGATTAAAAAAATTAAATAATAATAATAATTAATAGATGAATAGGGAAAATAGTAATAAACAAGGCATAATCAGGTACTCCACATAAAGTTAACAATAATAATGACAGAAGAAATAAATTACAAGATGAAATAAGCTGATCTTAAGATTCTATCTAAAAACTATATATGAATCCTGGGAAAGATATTTTACCGCCAAGTACCTATAACGAGATCGAACTGTGACCCTAAAAAATCCTAGGAAGGCGTGGCTGTGCCCACGGTTCCTATCACCTTAGCTTAGATTACAACAGGAAAACATTGCTCGATAAATTATACTAATTATCAACTTATAATTTAAAAAAAAATTAACGATAGTTCCCAAACCCTGAAACATTAAATTTTTCCTCATATTTCTATTAATTAATAATTATCAAAAACTGAGGTTTTGAAGCTTCCTCATGCCATCGTCCTTCATCAACGCTATGTATTCTCCGAACCAGACAAGGAAATTCAACCATGGTGAATCTTCTTAAACTTTGTTAAGATAAACTTAAGCTTCATATTTCATATTAATATAAAATATTTCTAATTGTAATATATGTAATAATATATTGTATATAAATCAGGTTCTTTCATTCTAAACAGAGAATGCATCTGAGCGTAATTAGTTCTAATTTGAGTAAAGTGAGAATGAGGGCCTAATAAATCCGGTTTATCATTGGATGTACATCTATAATGCCTTCACTCATCCTAACGTTTATTGTTTTATATTTATAAATATTAGGTTATCAGTAGATATTATTAAGTATTGGAACATTTTTCTGATTCTAATAAAATACATTGCTACACATTGCCATTATTATCTATTTGTCTATCTATTTATTTATGTTATCAAAATATCATTTATTTCATTTGAAGTGAATTTATAATTTTCCATACATGATGTATTTTTTTATTTTATTGTATTTAAATTATAAACACTTCATAACAGCATGAATTACATGTCTCGGAAACACAACTTCTAAATAAAGGATAATATTAAATTAGTGATGAGCAAAAGAGACAGTATAATATTTTTGAAGTGATTAGATAAATTAAAAAAACCTTTTTTTTTTTTTTTTTTTTGAAGAGAAAAGATTTTACCCCAGTTGGGATTTGAACCCAAGTATCCACCTCCCAAGCGTGGCGCCTTATCCACTAGGCCACCGAGCTCGGTGTTAAAACATGGATATTGTTAAAACATCGATTTAAATCTTACCAGGCCGACTTGAAAATATAGTAAATAAATAAAATATAAAAGGGCAGCTAACAAGTTATCATGCAAAGTAGTAAAGAAAAATGTTAAATGCTAATAATTTACAAGGAGTAGGAGATAGATAAATAACACTAAATCCAATTATTTTTGTCATCCGAGTTGTCAATATATCATATTATTTTAATTCTAATTTGTTAGTTATTCATTTTTAGTAGTAACTCATTCAATCCAATAATACTTGATGCTTCCCTTAAGGTTATTTCTACAATTAATACTACATAAAGATACTAATCCTGTAAATAACCCTCTGTCAGAAGAAATCTAATAATGATCAGAATAAACCAATATAAAGTGTGAGTAGGGCCTAAGGTTACTAATAAACTTATTAATTAATTTTCATACTAATACGTCTGCCTGACTAGCATCCCGCTGTAGGTAACAAATATTTTACACTTGAGGAGGGGGGGTCACAAAACGATATCATTTGAATGACGACTAAAACGTCATGTTGTAGGAGTAACTTCAGCTGACAAAAAGCATCTAGAAATGGTGAAGAAGATAGATCTTCAAATGCCGAATAGTAAAACAAGGCTGTTATTACTTGTTATTGTTTTTATGTTTGATTTGAAAATGTAGAGGTATGAAAAAAAAAACAAAACAAAAAAAACGATATAATTGTGTTTTCATGAAATACATTTTATTTCTACTTACATATTTTGAAAATCACTGATAATAATTCAAACATATTATATAATATATCCTGAAAGTACTTAATATTATTATTATCAAGTATTAATATAATGTAATTCATCGGGTCTTTGGTAATTATTGTTTTACCAAGAAATGTTCAGCAATTAACTTTTCGTGTAACTGGAGAATTATCAGGAACAATTAGTACGAACAGTAGGTCTTAGATTTCTGTGAAAATGGACATAATTATTTACTTTCTAGAAAGAGCCTCTCTTTCCAGAAAGTTAATAATAAATAAAGAGGTCTCGTTGCTACCATAGAAATACAATGCTAATGGTTTGTCTATTTCCGAAGCTTCCAATTATTTAAAATTAATGATATAGAATTTCAATTAACAGCTACTACTACTATTCCGTCGGTGAGATTGCCAATTCCGCTATGTGGATTTTAGCACCTTCTATGACATTAAATACAAAATGTGCTTCAATGCATATGTTTAATTATTTTTGGGATAAATTCACAATAGTGTTTGGTTAAAACCTGATCCAAGCTGAATTTGCGTATTCGGGTATTTACATTAGATGCGCAATTTCATTTTAAAACGAAACCTGCAAAAAAAAACCTAAATTAAAAAAAATGCACAGATGTAACTGTTCAATAGTTACCGACAAGATGAAACATAAGAATGTACCACAGTATTCTGCGAAACGTTAAAAAAGGAAAATAATGATATATTCGATTTTAATACTTGTATACTAAAGCATAAAACAGAAATAAAGAAAAAAAAAATGATTAATTAACTGGCACAGGAAACGGGAATAAAAACATTTATTAAAGTATAAAATCAGCATTTATTGGTGTAAATACAAAAATCTAGAGATAATCAAGTTCTGATTGTGAAACAAAGAATATTTTTATTATTCTTAAAAACAATTTTCACCTTCAAGCAATCGCTATTGGATTCACAAAAGTCAGAAAGACATTAAGAAAATTAGAACTAAATTATACATTTAAAATATAACAACGATTATATTTTAATTTCCCTTCGCCAGAAGAGTAATGATCCAACAGAAAAAATAAAAAATAAATCAAAGGAAGAATTTCAATTTTTTAACTTCGCAGACATCTAAATAAATATAATCATTAATTCAAACAAAGCTGAGGAGTAAAAATGTCTGAAATTAAAAATTTTTACAAGTCATAAATAATATAATTTAAATAAATATGAATTATTTAATATTAACCTTCATCTTAGTTTTAATGGCCAAAAAACGGTTAAAATAGTTTTTAATTTTTTAAAAATAATTTTAATTTTTTTTTTTTTTTAGAATAAATAGAAATATCGTGTTGAAAACCTAAAGGTTTATCGATTTACATCAGAAACTAGTATGTGTTTTATGAGCGTAAAACAACATAGTCGCCAACGGTAGTTTGAATTTTTAATACCCGAATAAATTTTAATATACGTATATATAAATTACGTGTCGCGTTGTTTGGGCCACGTTTACACCTTAACTACTGAACCGATTTTAATCAAATTTGCACACCGTGTGCAGTCTGATCCAACTTAAAAGATAGGATACCTTATATCTTAATTTATAGTCGCAATATTATTTGTATATTATCTGCAAGCCACAATTATCTTTTAGGGGTATAAGGTTATACTATTATTTAAAAAGGCAAGCTATTTCCGTTCGTGATCACTAACCGCGAAAACTACAGAACCAATCTGCACCAAATTTTAATTACATTATCTTTATAGTTCAAGGAAGGTTAAGCAATAATAAAATTTACATATTTTCTATATAATTACTGTTTAAAAAACCATAAATATGTGGTGTGTAGTAAGGTTTTAACATTGACCGATAGCTGGCGAGCACCATTCATGAGAGATTAAATGATCCGGTGTTAAATATAGCTAGAAATCGATAATAAAATTACTTAATTCAATTAAATTGTTATCAAAAAAGCTATAAATATGTGGTGTGACGTGTGGATTCCAGTGAAATTTAAAAATCGAATGATATATGGCAAGCGACAATAGCGTTTTAGTAAAACTAATGAACCTATCTGAACCAAATTTTAACTACATCATCTTCATAGTCCTTGAAAGATTTTCAATTAGAAAGTTTACTATAATAATACTTTATACTATTATATAAAAGGACAAGCCATTTATCGTTTGTGATCACTAACCGCGAATACTACTGAACCAATCTGAACTGAATATTAACTGCATCATCTTCATAGCTCCAAGAAGGTTTAGCAAAATTAAAATTTACTGTTTTTTAATTAATTTGTGTAAAAATGTGTACAAAATGTGGACAACAGTGAAGTTTGAAAATTGACCGATAGGTGGCGAGTGCCATTCTACACGAGAGGTTACAAAAGAGCTTGAAATCGATGATAAAATTTACTTATGAAATTATCAAGAAAATTATTAAAAAAGATTTAAATATGGTGTGCAATATGTGAATCCCAGTGAAGCTTGAAAATCGACCGATTGTGTATAGCGCCATTCCACAATAGAGTTTACAATGGTAAACTGAACCTATCTGTACCGACATCTAAATTAATAGTTTTTATAATTCTAGGAAGGTTTTGCAATGGTAAAATTTACAATAACTAAGATTTAAATGTACAATGTTGAGAGGCAGGAACGAGGTTTGCCACACTGTCAAATACGTTTATAGTTCGAAATCAACATCCAACCAGATGAAATCAATAAAGTTATTTCTGCCGAATACAAATTATTATTAAATCAAAATGTCGATTCTTTGCTTTTTTATATTGTGTATAAAAATATGATCCACGGGCCTTTTGTTGTAAGCATTGATAATGTAGTTTATTTTCCACAAAAGTATCTTAATAGCCTTTATCCATCTTGGTTACCAATTCTTTCATTAAAATGAAAAAAATTATGTCTAATGGTGCTTTTACGTAACCTTTAACCACCTAATCAGTACAATTATAAGTAGATTAATAATTACTGCTATGCGTGAAAAAATCATTGAAGAAATAATGCTCAACCACATGCTAAAATACAAGAATCTTATCAATAAACAAATCAAACTTTAATTTTTAGTTGATATTATCTTTACTTATGAGGGCGGGCGAAGCCGCGACGGGGATGCTAGTACACTAATAAAAATAAACAAAATGAAATTCCCATTTTCTTTTATGTTATCTTTTTCTTCAGAACTGCAACAAGTTTTACCAGTATCTTCCTCCTCTTGGTGGATACCTAAATGTATTTGAGCTATTTTCTTACATTTTTACATTTAAAAATTATCCTTTTTTTTTCTATTTTTTTCTATTCTTAAAATTTAAAAATGTAAAAAAAAAAAAAAAAAAATCTAATAAATGTGATAATAACGTCCATAATAATACAAATGCTTGTGAAACAACTACCTATTCAAGGTATTCAATAAAAGTTCTATGAAATAATGTTCTGAGGCATCTTCTTTTAAGACTTTTCTGAGTGTTGTAAGAAATAGAATAGAAAATTGAGAGTGGTGAATTTGAAATGTAACGATAGGTATCTGGTTTGGACTAAATGAGCAACATATGGAACATAAGGATCTTTAGCATAAGATAACATAAGTACAATGGGAAAAAAAAAAGACTGGAAACACTTGTCAAAATCTTACACTTATGCTCCTCCTGTCTAAAATAGAAAATTTCCCATGGTGGAACAACTCTTATTTTACACAAAAAACATTAATCTTTAATTTAAACATAATATATCATTGCATATTAACAGCAGTCAACAGAAAACGTTGCCTCACTATGGGCTTTAAGGACCAAGGTCAGAAACAAAGTCTTATGGTTAGAAATCCTTTTAGTCTGTGATTAGCATTCATAATGGAAGTGCCAAAAGCCCTTCACAAGTTAATTGTTTCCCTAAGAAATCAAGGGAATCCTGTTAGGGAAATTGGGAGGACTGTTAGTAAAAACGTGGGTACAGTATTTAAAATTATAAAAAGATATAAAGAATAGCCTGTGCATCCAGCAGACCATGGAACGGGCGTCCTCCAAAAATAAATATGTAAATTACTCAAGCGGGAACTTTCAAAAATTGTTCCTGACATACCGTGCACTAGTGCTTAGAAAATTGCTATAAACTTATGCGGCTATCGAGAATTTATTTGGTCAAATCGCCAGGAAAAAACCATTCATTAGCAAGTTAAATCGTTAGCACCATTTGGTAATCGTTGAAGAGTATGTACAAAAGCCTCCATCGCTCTGGGAATCTGTTATTTTCTCGGACTAAAGTCGATTTAATATTTCTGGCTTAGATGGCTGTCAAAAAGTGTAGCGAAAAGCGAAAACAAATCTTGGAAACAAAAAACTAAAGAAGCATAAGTGTAAAACTTTGATAAGTGTTTCCAGACTTTTTTTGCCCAGTGTAAGGAACATTAGGAATTATTTGAAGGATTTTGGTCTGCAAGGATACGATATGAGATAAATTAAATAGTTTAGTAGAGCCCAAGAGTTCAACTCCATATGTCCATATAGACCTAATTAGTGACATGTAAATGAGTCTTTTTTAATTAATCGGTATCCTCGAGAGTTTGTCAAGTAAATGGTGAAGAGGTCGGAAACGATGAGCTGTGATTATAAACTCTAAATCAAATAGCTATGTTTTGAATGCTTGTATGTTTTTAGAACTTGAGATATTTGTTAAACTATCAAAACTAGCCTTCTAACAAACTAAATATCATAGACGTGGCGAGTTATCAACCATTCCTAAAAATATTTTATTGCAAAATATTTTATTGCAGCACCGGTAGGATCACATTCTTAACTACAAGGCCTAAGACTATGAAAATTATAGAGATATATAATCATAGCGCATAATTAGTATATGATATACTATAATATATACGATAGGCAAACTGACAATTAGATCTCGCTGGGGTGGAACAGATAATAAAAGGCCAGAGACAGAAAACAGATAATATGACAGAGGGGGGGGGGGGGGGGGAGAGGAGCACTGCGGCTCCCCACCCATATTTCCAAAGCGGGTATAAATCAGCTTATTGTACCCCATCGCTTCGAATTTGCTACCTCCACCCAGTGCCGTATTTTATCCTCTGTCAGTTTATATTATATGTATATTCATAGCTCTGTAATAGAGTTTCTGCGCTACAATATGTAAGGCCTCTCTAATTTATGTCTCTAATTAAATTTTATTGATTATGTTTATTATTATACCTGAAAATAAATTTTATCAGTATTTAATTTAATGAAAGGAGGTGATAACCTAGTTAAGGCCTTACAAAACCTTTTTATCTCTGTGTGGACATCGGAAGTGATGCCGAACTCATGGAAGAAGTCAATATTGTGCCCGATTTACAAGAAGGGGATGTTCTTGATTGCAGGAACTACAGAGGTATATCTCTGCTACCATGCGCATATAAGGTATTCTCAAGTATTTTATTCTCGCGAATGGTACCATATGTAGAAGGGTCTTTAGGAATGTACCAGTGCGGATTCCGAAAAGGGAAATCGACAGTACACCAGATCTTCTCGCTCAGAATGATCGTGGGAGGAGTAGAGAATATCAAATCCCGTTACATCATCTATTTGTGGACTTCCGAGCAGCATATGACAGCGTATTGCGTGAACCCCTGTATCAAACAATGAGAGAGTTTGGAATTCCAGAAAAACTGGTTCGATTGACTAAATTGGCAATGATGGAATCCATGTATGTGGTTGCGTATTCAAGGCGAAATATCAGAGGCGGACACCACAACGAATGGGGTGAGGCAGGGGGATGCATAGGCGTGCCTGTTATTTAACACAGCTCTAGAAAAAGCAATAAGAATAACAGGGACCGTTTTCAACAGGATAGTTGAAATATCCTCGGATATGCTGATGATCTAGACATTGTGGGACGGTCTCAGAATGCAGTTTGTGATGCCTTCCTGGCTCTTGAGGAATTACGACTGGGACTTTGTTTAAATGAAACAAAAACAAAATACATGACCAGCACACTTAGTACCCCTGAAGATTATGTTCAATTTGGAAGATATTCTTTCAAGAAAGTGAAAGAGTTCATCTTGGGGACACTTGTAACCGTGGATAGTGAAAAATCAAGAGAAATCGAGAGGCGAAAACTCATTGCCAACCGATGTTACTATGGTATGGGTAGATTCTTCCGAAGCAAATTTCAGTCAAGAACTACCTTGATGCGACTGTTCAAGACACTGGTAAGACCAGTACTAACTTACGTTTCGGAGTCATGGGTCTCGATCGGACGAACGAAGCCTACTGGCCTATGGAAGAAGAATTCAGCGGTGCATTTATGGACCTAAGAGAGTCGGGGAGGCAAACCTCAGAAGAACTAATCAAGAAGTTTATAACCTCCTGGGAGAGTCAGACATTATGAGACACATAAGACTGGAAAGACTGGGTTGGGCCGGCCATGTAGCTCGTATGTCGTAAAAAATTATTGATGGACGATATACACATGACCAGGAGCAGAGGGAGACCCCACCTTAGATGGATGGACGACGTAGCGGAGGATGCTAGGAGGATCCTGGGAGTCAGGGATTGGAAGAGAGCTGCCCATCACGAGCAGACTGGTGGAAGTTGTTAGAGGGTGCTAGGGACCAGTAATGGTCTGTCGAGCAATTGGAAGAACTATTTAATTAAAATTATTAAAAAAACTATATAGCCGCCAATGAACATTGGAATCCGAGAAAAAAAATAAAATATGAAAATCATGTTTTATTTTTTTTCACAGCCCTCAGGAAAGATATAGAAATGGTTCTTTCACATTAAATTATAGTTCTGTATGATATTTAAAATAAACATACTTTAGTTATGCTTAAGACAGGACCCGGCTTATGGATGCTCAATAGCTCGAAAAAAATTACTCAATTCCAATGAAATCTGTGTAAAAATTTCATACAAAACTGACCTCAAATCTCGATTTAGCACACTAAAAAACCCTTATATATGTGATCTTTTCAAAACCAAAATATATTTATTTAATCCCTTTTGAGGGGACGTTAAAATTTTGAAGTTGAGATTTCATCAACAACTTCTAACGGCCATAACAACTGTGTTTAACTGATTACAATAGTAATAGCATCAAAAGAATCAGCATACATTCTGCTTTTAATCCATACATAAAACATTGGGTTTATTTCTCATTTTAGTGGACAAAAACTGATGAGAATAAAAAATTTCAAGATCAACTATAACTTGAGATATCTCCATAAGGAAAAATCCTGCCACCTCTGGATTTAAGCTTAACTATGCAGTTATAGGCTAGATGACCTTAAAATTCGGTTTCAATCGGTGGCAAAATATGTGAGATAGCACAAATTATTTACGCTTTTTTTCAGAAATTGCTAGACTGACGTGCTCTTGCTCTTACCTTCCCAACTAGGGTTACCATCTGTCCGGCTTTTTACGGCCGTGTCCGGCCAAATATTTGTGTGTCCGGCCTATCCGGCATTTGTTAGGCTTTTTCGTCTTCTCGTTGAAAGTAACAATGGTGTAGCGGAAATGCGACTGTGTTCAGATCTTGGAAACTCCTCCTGTTACCTTTTAAACTACGCACTCGCGCGCAGTTTTTTCAGCATTAGAATCAAGTACCACAATCAGTTCTTCTGTTTTCTGCATTATTCAGTCAGCGGAGACCAAATTTTCGGTGAGTTAATTTTATAATTTCTTTTACGTTGAGCTATTATGCTATTTACAAACCTCAAATACAAGTAAAACATAAATCATTTTCTTTCTGAACTCACTATGTCGAAAAGAAAATGTATATTTTCTGATACCCTACAAAGTCAGTACAAGATGTTTAAATCTGGAAAAAGCCATGGTATGCAACATGTTTTATTTGTGACCAAGTAATTTCAATAGGTAATTAGGGCAAAGCTGACTTAGAAAATCATTTAAAAACCGAAAAACATAAAATGAAGATTCGTAGCACAGCACCTACGTCAAGAATAGATTCTTTCATGAATTCAAATTCATTTTTCAACAAAGCGTTAGGGCCTGCAGAATTTTATGATATGATTTGATTGAAAACGACGTTTTGGATAAAGTAGGTGAAAAACCAACAAACAGCTAAGAATTTATGGATTTTTATTATTTTTAGAAACATTTGAGATTACTTTATAATTTTTAATTTTTTTTTTTCTCTTTAGAAGAGTGCATATATTTTTATATTTGTATGATGAAAACTTTTAGTATACTGCCAAAGTTGAGTTGTATTTTTTTAATTTTTGTTTTATATAACTGAAGTCTATAGAAGACTGAAAATGTTTCTGGTAGTTATTAATTTTAATGGCATATATAAAGATCAAAAGATTAAGGATAGGACAATAAATAAGTGGTTAATGTTATAACTAAAAACTTAAAACTGTATTATAAATTATTTAATATAGCTTTATTTCATTAAAAATTATATGTAACTTATATTGAAAGAGTTTTTTATTATTGAAGTTATTTCGAACTTTAAAGACGTACATCCGGCTTTATAAAAGGTGTGTTTGGCTTTTAAAGATAATGTCCGGCTTTTGTGGCAAACGTCCGGCTTTTGTATTTTAGGAGATGGCAACCCTATTCCCAACTCCAAAAAAATTTGAGGAACAAAAACCTTAATTTTTGATTTTGACAAAATTTGGTTTCTACATGTTTTTTTTAGACAAGGAATCTGAAAATTATACCAGTTTTTAGTTTAAAATTTTTCTCCACCTCTATTTTTATTTCAAATAGCTTTGAAACCCTCAGATTAACGAATAATCTAAAAATAATATGAGGTTTTATGTTAAAAAAAAACCGCTAACTTATATTTCTTAAAAATGGACTTATTTGAAATTTATTGTGTGAAAATTGAAATAATAATAGAAATAGACCAGTTTTAAACTTTTTATGTATTTAATATCATTTTCAGGTTCGTAATCCCAAATAACATATTTTCGTCAAAATCAAAAATTAAGATTTTATCCCTTAAATTTTGTAGGATCTCTAAGGCAGTAAATTTCTGAAAAAGAGTAGATAATTTGTGCTATCTCACATATTTCACCACCGTCTAGAAGCCCTATAACTGCATAGTTTAGCTTAAATCCGGAGGTCGCAGGATTTCTCCTTATTAAGATATCTCAAGTTATAGTTGCTCTTGGAATTTTTTATTCTCATCAGTTTTTGTCCACTAAAAATAAACCCAATGATAGATAAAAAACAGAATGTATGCTGATTCTTGTGATGCTATTACTATTGTAATCAGTTAAACACAACAGTTGTTTTGACTGTTAAAAGTTCAAAAGTTTAACATCTTCGAAAGGAATAAAAAATAAATATTTTTTGATTTTGAAAAAATAATCACATATAAGGGTATTTGGATACCCATACATAATTTGTAATTATATTGTAGTTATATATTCTCACGCAATGTTTTTATATATTGTTATTGTTGGTAGCTTTAATTTTGAAATAACCTATGTAAGTTATATAATTGTATTGTAATCTGTTTTTTTTTTTACTGTGTGGCATGATTATGAGAACAATGTGGTCTAGAAACGTCACCAAAATAAGTTGTTAATTTATTGACTGAATACAAATATAATATAGAATTATAAAAATCTTATTATTATTAAACTTCTAACAGAAACAGTCAAGAAAATATATCCATTTATGTATATGTGGGTTTGTGTGTTTTGTCGTGAACTTGTCGTGAAACATTTCTAAAAATTTCTTGATTTCTTGATAATTGTGAAAAATTTCTAGACAACTCAGAAATTTATCAAGAACGGAATAGAAGTTTGCTACTGTATATAGCACGATTCTAATAAAATTTAAGTTTCCTAATTTATTTACCGATATTTACAATTGTGTAAAATAAATACATCATGGAACCTTGTGGGAAAATAACTTAGACCCTATAATTGTATGCCAAAAGCTTAAACATGCTAGATAACATTCATGTACATGAGTCTTTTGTAGTGAACTGGTAGTCAAATGTCTGTCAAATTAATTGACATTGTCAAGCCGCTTCTAGTCATTTCAATCTCGTATGAGGGTTCTCTAGTGAGAGCTGTCGAGATCTATTATAGTCTACCTGTAAAACAGTAGTTAGAAGTAATCCATTAATGGTTACGACTATGATAGGATATGATGTAGAAAGTTTTCAATGGACCTTCAATGGTTATATGTAAAGAATGGTTTATTTGATATTTACATTGAATAGGGATTAAAGTGGAGTTTTTATAGTCATCAATCGATGGTCACTAAAGATTTTTGTGAATACTTTAAGAATAGATACTATAATAAGTGACGCGGTAGTTACATTCAAAAACAAGTGTTAAAGGTGCTAGTGCCATTATAAAAAGTATTAAAAGGTAATCTCGAGATGTCTACTCCACGATTGTTGGATACTCCTAGATCCAGGAGCACCGACAGCCTGTACCAGATGATGCCTACGAGTTGGCAATCTGAAGGAACTCAAGGAATGGATCGAAGGCACGCAAAGGTCACGGGCGATGGTCTCGTTTCAGCGCTCCGGCTAACTTAATTGAACCAGGCATTAGCATAATCTCCACCACTATTTTCAGCGAATTTGAATAAGAAAACCGAGAGTATATAGTCGTGAGGGGCGGTGAGGAGGTTAGTGAATCAAAAGTAGGAAATAAATCAGAGAAAGCAATGATGTTAGGCACATAATTAGTTATTGCTAAAACGATTTTGTATAGAAAAAACAAGAATTTCATCCAAAATAAAGCGTTCATCAGGATTGAGAAAATAAGGGTTGACATATATTACCATAAAATGTAATTTCAGTAATAAACAAATATTTTACTCCTGAAAATATTTATACTTTGATATCCAACTGTTCAGAAAATTTAGAAAACAATGTCATAGCAAAAGCTCATCTTATTTAATTTAAATAAATTCGTTTAGATTTAAAAAAGATAACAGACAGAGAAAATAGATTTCTCATTGTGGCCATCGCTGTATCAATCCAAAATTCAATTAAATTGAATTGCGAAAAAGACGCATTATTGACTTATTTAAAGTATACTTAAGAGGTAACAATTAAATACAAAGATAAAATCTGTTTTTGTACTATAATAAGGTTCCACTCAATAGGACTCTAGCCAGAGACAAAATAATCGAAAATAAATCATTCTATTTAATGGTTACCTGTTAAATACTTCAAATAAATCATTTTGTAGTGCGTCTTCTTCTCAATTCTATTTACTCAAGTACCTCACTTGTTACTTGGTAAACTCCTACCCAGTTGGTCTTCAGCCAATAATTTCCAAGTACATCAAACCCTGTCTAGAACCAAATCTTTCATTGGTAATAGCGGTAAATAATTTTTAGAAATTATTGTTTCTCAAAAATAAAATGTTAAAGAAATAATTTATTTTTCTAATATTTTAAGGGGAAATAATTGGTTATGGTTAATTATTTTTAATATTTTTTTATAAAAAATAATGCTAATAATAATAATGAAGGAAAGTAAAAATGATAATTAATAAAAAAATAATATTAAAAATATAAAAATTTATTTAAATAAAAATTTAAATACAAAAAAAAAAGATATAGTGGAACTAGTTATACAAAACAGACAGCTTGTTGAATCCCAACTAAGCCTATCCCTACCAACTACGGAGGGACAAGATCAGACCCTAAAAGATCCCAGTGTCGCTCTCTCAGCTTCGTCACTAGTACCCAGTAGTATCCTGTGGTGGCTTAGTGAGAGCATTATAGACGCTCACTAATTTAGAAGAGGAGCTGATTAATATTAATTTTTATAACATAAAATA
Source organism: Euschistus heros (assembly GCA_003667255.2). NCBI lineage: Eukaryota > Metazoa > Arthropoda > Insecta > Hemiptera > Pentatomidae > Euschistus > Euschistus heros. Next base: position 1,336,523 of record RCWM02000093.1, read on the forward strand.
ATAAAGTAGGAGGCGTGGTAGCTCAGTGGGCAAGGCACTAGACTGCCAGGCTCGCTGGCCCAAGTGTCCAGCTGTAGGCGGAAAATTTATTGCCTGGTTTTCCGACTGTGGATTGACTTCGAGGCCGGAAGACCCATCTGGGGCACGCCCAGTCTCTATAAAGTGGGTAATTTACATTAGGGAAAAATCATAGCGGTTGAGCGTAATTTCTGACAAATCATCTCATTTTACAACAGTACATCCTTGCCAAAGTACTGAACCAAAGGCCCTTCATCGGCTGTAGTGGTACAGGTGTTTTTATAAATAGTTGTAATAAAAACAGATTTTAAAAATGTCCGGGAGTTTTTATATGCATTTAAAAGAATATAGCGATACCTCTAGCTACATTATCTGAGTTGTAAGTAGTAAACTTTGTAATATTTATAGGTTTTAGTTTATTTTTTAACACCAGATATCATAAATGTTTCCCTTTTCTTGAGGAAGTCACATCCTAATGGCAATGAAACTTTCAAATTGCATGCATGAAATACAATACATCATTAAAATTAATATCAATTTCCCTCAAAGCATAAAAATTATGATAATAATATTTGATAATTTTTCAGTCAGAGATTAAAAAATAGTAAATTTTGGAACGAAATTTATTTAGTTGATCTTATTTTTACAAATGTATTGGTGAAAATCAAATTATAAAAAACAAAAGTTTAAAAATACATTAGATATAAATGCAGTAAAAAATTAAGTGCACAGTAATTTTCAAAAACTAAATACCTGAGCTACCTTGATAATGGCAACTATTAAGTGAACCAATATTTGAAATTAATAAAAAAACGAAGTGATTGTTTTTCCTACTTGATGTAGGCATTACCTCTATCCTGGCATCCTATCACCCGTGCCCAGGAAATCAGAAGTAGAGGAATAGCCAATAGGAATATCCAAGGAGCCATAAGCTGGATCCTGAATACACGAAGGTCCTGGGGTTAGCTAGGTGTCACACCCATGTCAGCCCAGGGCAGTCAACTGGTGTCCATTTTCCACTCTGTAAACATCCTGTATCCTTATTGCTTCCTCCAATCCTTCCCGCTCAAATGGAAATCTCCCCGTTCTTCCACTGTTAACAGGATAATTATTAACAAAGCTTTGGAAAAAAACAAAGAAAATTATATTGTATATAGTATTAGGTATTGTATATAATAAACAGATGTTATCGACTATAAGGAACGACTGAGATGAGATACAAGTTTTCTAAATATTCTAATACCACTAAAACTCAGTAGTTGCTAACATTTATTCCTAATGATTTTCAGATAACCCCAGGGATTTGAAAATAGGGTCTCAGAAACAGCTGTTACTGAATAATTTCTCGACAATTCATTTACTCTGGAATCTTAGTATAGAATAGTAGTTACACAAGTAGTCTTAGTGTTAGATCAGTATGACAATAGATGAATACGCATTTATTGAGATATATGAAGTTGTAAATTGTTTTCTTCTTCTTCTTCTTTTTTTTTTTTTCCATTTTAGTACCAAAACAAGAAGAAGAACTGAATACGATAACATTCGAAATCACGGCCTCAGTAGTTAAAATTAACGATAAACGTTTAACATTTCAAACTAGTCTTCAATTTTTTGTTTTCATTAATACTTTAACAAACTAAAACATAGGTTATTAAACTAAAAAAAATACAATTAAATTTATGAAATATTTGTTAGAAAAGAAGAAGAAAAACGAATAAAATATAAAATAATAGTTTATATAATTTTCATTCCAATGTCTGATTTACACAGTGTGGAAGGAATTGTTTTTATTTCCAGCAGTGTATATCTGCTTTTGGTATGTAGCATTGAGTAGCTCAGTATCAAACGTGAAGTCTTGTGAGAATGCCTTTAAACAACCTAATGGAATGCCTTTTGTAAGCTGTTGGGAATTCCTACTTTTCTAACCCAATACACTTTGAAGCAGTTTAATTTTTTTTTTTTCAGCCGAAAGATATAGAAGTGTTAAGCACACATTTTTTTTAATGATGCAACCTATTTGAATATGTACCGGGATCAGTCAATTCATCATAAAAAATTTTGATGGATAACTCTGGATCGACTTTGTAAAGGAGCTCATATAATCCTTGTCTTCACTTACCATTAGTCTCTACTTTACAGTATATTCTTATTCATTAGTAATTTGATAATAATTTTTCAACAAGTAATAATTTTTCTTCTTTCGAGTTCGGCCATCTGTGGACCACATTTAACAATTCATTTCTTGCCCTTCTGTTCTTTCCAATATTTCTTCATTACATCTGCCTGATGTTTTCTCCTTTCATCTGACCACTATCTATTAATTTGTATTTTAACCATTTCCGGAAATTTTATCTTGCTGGCTGCTGTTCAAAATTTGCCTCTGTCCCACATTGAATCCCACTGTATATTTGCCACCATCATATCTTCTTTTACCACCCATATCCATGTATTCGGTTTCTGTATTTATAGGCTGTGTTGGAAAATTTTCTTTGTCAGTCTTCTCTCCTCCATTCTCATTAAATGTCCATAAAATGTCAATCTACGTTTCCTCATCGCATCACTTAATTTTTCAATATTTTGATAGATTTCCGTAATACTTTTTAGTTTTAAATCTTCTTCAGTCTTTCTTGGTCCCAATATTTTCCTTAATATTTCTCACTCCTTTTCCATATTTTTAATTACTCCTTTTTTGTTGATAAACAAACATTCAGAGGCATATACGTTTTTAGGACGAACAACAGTTTTATAATGACGCAATTTAGGCTCAATAGAGAGATTTTTTTAATTATATATATCCTTAGTTTTTTGGAAGGCAAATTCCATTTTGTTGGCTCTTGTGAGATTTGCTGCTTTATCTAAATTATTATATTGAATTACTTCACCTAAATATTTAAACGTATTTAACCTTTTAATGTTACCATTTTTAGTTTTTAGTTGTTCTTTGTATTCACATGAGTCGACATATATACTGTATTTTCGAAGGAAATCTGTAAACCTGTTTTAGACGCATTTCTTGTAGTTCTTGACTATAAATTTTGGCAATCTCTTCATTTTCTGTGACTATTGCTAAATCATCTGCAAAGGCCAATATCAATCTTCTATGTAGAATTCACTACTTCAAGATCAACTACTTTCAAAGCAGCATTCAAAGTTCAGATTCAAGTATTTCATTATATAATATAAAAATTACTGTAACATTATTTTGAAATTAAATATAAAAATGAGGAGTGAAAATATAGGATATAAACTTTACTACATCAATGAAAATTATTTTAAAAATTTTGGAGTACATCAATTTTGAATTAACTCAAGGAATCTATAAACTTTATACGGTATTGCACCTCAATTTTGTGGCCCTTGGCAATATTATCAGTGTTATTGAATCCAAGAGGCATGACGTGATCGAGACGGCATGTCGAATTCCAAGTAGGCTGTAGATTATTGCTGAAGGATAGGCCCAGCCCGTCTTCTCAGATATATTAATTTCAGGCATTCCGTTATCTAATCATATTTTGGAATACAGAAGGATTTTTTGTTTTATATACAGCAACCAATAAAATTTCTTTTTCAGTATGAAATCTACTTTGGTCACACACGTGAGGTACTATACCATTATAAGCAATCATAACTTCATTTGACAAAAATAATTTTAACACTTGCTTCCAAATAATATTTAATCTTCCCCCGACTTTCCCATTTCAAATTTAATCTAGAGAACACCTGTAATGTTTGTCATTATTTAATATCTGAAACCAAGCATGAAAAAGTCAACCAAGCGCCTGGACCTGTAAGTATTTGTTTTCTACTTATTATATCTCTTTTCGTTTTAAATAGAAGGCATACCTACTTATTTTACAAAAGCTTAGAAAACAACCTGACGTTGAAAGAGAACCTAGAATATGCACTGGTAAACCAATGGAGTTAGATTCTTTTAATTCTGAAGATAAAATTATAAACCATTCAACTTGAAAGTGAATAAACCTATAAAGATATGAGATGAAAAAATAATTTAGCTTTGGAAAGAATGATATCATGTGGGCTACGACGGACTTCATCAAATGTTGAAATTAAAAAAATGTAATAAAATTTTAAAAAATAAGGTAATGAAATGACTGATAAATAATTATAATAATAACGTGATATAAAACTGCGTTTACCATGTCTTATAAAAGTTCATTTCTAATATGTATATATATAGATATATATATATATATATATATATATATATATATATATATATATATATATATATATATATATATATATATATATTTAGCGTTCTATTATTCCTAATGTAATATAAGAAATCATTACTTTTAGGTTATATTACTCCCATTACAACTAAAAACAATTAGAATCGATATTAATACAAAAAAGTTTAGATTAGGACAGAATATATTCACATAAGATAAAGGACACTGTAGCGGTTGACAAAGTCTACGTATACGCGACTAGTAGACACACCTGTTTTAGGATTAAACTATAAATGTTTTTTTTGTTTGTTTTTTTGTAGATTGTATCTTTTATGTTTCCTTTCATATGATTGCAGTTCTTTAGAGTTTTTTTTATTTTTTCTGCACACAGAGATAATTTTACATTCATTTCATAAGACTTAATATCACTTCTCCTTTCCTTCACATTATTTGTTAGGAAATATACCTATACCTACACCTATAGGTTTTTATTTTCTAAAAACAAATATTTTTTAACCAATTATAGAGTTTTATTTCATAAAACCTGTATATCTAAAATAGTTTTGTAAAAGAAAGTGTCCGTCAAATATAAGCTTCATTTAGAGGTTTAGGTTAGTATCGAGTATGATTCAGAGAATCACTATCCCAAGAGTAAATAGCCGTGAGGCAACTAAGAGAATATAACACCGAGATCATGTTAGCTTATCTCCACTAACTTCCCCACCCCTTTCACCTCTCACAAAACTAGTGACGTTACATGTTCCCCAAATAATAGACACAATCTGCTTCCATGACAGTCACTAAAATAAAGTAAGCAGAAGGAGAAATATTTTATCTTGAATGAATCGCTGATGGATAATAATTAATGAAAATAATTAAGTTTTTTATAGTCACAAACAGATAAAATACTAAACCGATATTTTTTTTTTCTACTTGTTCATATTAAGTTCTACATTCAAAGAAAATAATTATCAATAATTTAACTGTTTTTGTATAAAACGAGTTTTACATATATTGAGTAGCTTATTGAATTATTTTCAAGCAGAAAATTTAATTTCTGTTTTTTCGGCCGTCGATCTACTTCGGGGTCCGGAGACCCTCCTGTGGTACACCATCCAGCATCTTTAAAGTAGGTACCCTCTATTGGGGGAAACCTGGTGGTTAAGCGTGGAAAAACCACATCACCTCCTTGTACAGTGGAACCTCAATAAAGCGAATTATTTGATAAATCGAAGTGTTTCTATTCCCCTTAAATCAGCCTAACATTCCTATGTTATTTTACTTATACCAATGGAGGATTGGTTAAGAAGACTTTAATATATCGAATTTTCTTTTTTTTATTTGGAAAACCTCCATAAATGGAAGTCGATTTGTTAAATAAGTAGAGACTGATCAAAGATTCTAATTCTACGATGGATTAACTGTATCTCCCATCCTGACATTTGTTTTCGGTTAGTTTCAGTTTCTGATAAAACAATTATGCAATACATTTCGTTTTCTGTTGTTCCACAATATTTTTTTTATTCTCTAAAATGGTAAGGCGTAAACCCTCTAGTATGAAGAAAAATTGAAAATTATTCAAGCTGTAAAGTGCGATATTGCAAAAAAGTTTGGAATACCAGCGAACACTTTATCCAAAATTTTGAAAAATAGGCTGAAGTATGAAAATCAAGCTTTTTCATTATTAAAGGGGTTAAAAGGCCACGAGTTCCAACATCGACATAGACTGAGTATCGTTTTTAGGAAGACAAACTGCTTTTTTAGATTTTTCCAAAGGTCCGCTTAAGTGTTTCACGAATTAAATAATCATTATTTCATTATTAATATTTCAATAAAATATTCACAGCAGTATTTTCAGTAGTTACATTGATTATTTTATTATAAACCTATATATAACGAAGTCAGTCAGAAATCACCTCAATAAATCGAACCTCGATACTTCGAAGTTTTCTCGTTCCTCTTAAGATTCGTTATATCGAGGGTCCACTGTATGACCATTGGTCACAAAACAATACTTCCTTGCATAGGTACAAGTTTTTTTAATTTTTGTTATTTATTTATTTTTTTTAATGAATCCTTAATGTCCACTTATATTGATCTTGTCCCAAGTAATCCAATAGCTCCGGCTATTTATGCTTGAGCTATATGATCTATTTGATTCTATTTGTTGTGCAAACAAGCTACTGAATTGAGCGGAAACAAAAGAATTATAATCATCTAATCTGAGATATAAAGAACTATAAGAGAAAAAAAAAACCCTTAATTTAGTGGCTGTTAAATGAAATCGATGGACACAATAAAAGTTGCTATTTTGTCCAAAAATAATGTTGGTTACGTAAATAATAACCTTCGATATTTAAAAAATTTATAGAAATTATTAGGCATAATTATTTGAATATGGATATGTTTTAGAAATGTGAAGTTTGCTTTGAGCTATTATAATATTCATAATTAACAATTATATTAATTTAATTGGTGAAAATACATGCGAAGTTAACCTAAAATCCTCCATCTTCAGACACCATCATGTGATTTAGTCCGCGCTGTAGGCAGGACCCTGGGTCAAAATACAGAACTCATTCATCTTGTGGAACTCCTGACCAAGTGTTATCCTCCCCAAAAGTGGATGGCGGCAACTTTCAAAACTTGTGGAAACTTTTATTCGGACTGTTGGCTCTGCTCTGCCTACCGGAGGGGTGAGGGGGAGGGGGGTCGTGCATCACCACTCCTACATATGCCCCCTGCTTCATTCATATGCACCATTTCTTTTTCTCCTTGTCAGTTTTTTATGTTGGTCCCATTTGAATAGCGTTTGTCGTGGGGAACTTTTTCTAACAGAGTAAAACAAAAAGCTTAACGTGTTAAAAAGTCATTTTTTTTTCTGACACATAATACCTATTTTGCAGACATATAACTTAAAAAAAGGTATTATTTTTTTCAAAACTCGGGGTTTTACTTGAAGTTTACTATACGTAAATATGGTCTCCATTTTGACACTATAGCAGAACAATCTTTTAATAGAACGCTATTCTAAAAGAAATCGACACATACGTGAGTGGGATGCTTACCAAAACTCATTAAAAAAATGCTGCCCAAGAAAGGGAGGTAAAAGGTACATTGTAAAGAAAAATGGAGAGTTAAATGTACTGTACCAGGGGAGGGATTTGGTAGACTGGGTAGGCTGAGATGTTCGTGGCACGTTGCGAGAGGAAAACAAGATTCACAAGGACATTTTTGGAGGGAAATCCTGGATAGGAAAGAAAGAGAGGCAGAGAAAAAGATAGATTGAAGACCGTAGAGGAGGTTATGAGGACCCTGGGAGTAAGAATATGGATGCGGGTTGCTTTGGTGAGAGATGAGTGGGAGTGAATGGTTTAGGACTCTGAGGGCTTCCACTATGAAGAAAGAAATTTACTTTTGCAAGATACTCAACGCAGATATAAGAACTTTGTGAGCTAAAACCTATTAATTTCTCTACTTAAAATTAGATTTGTTACTAGTAAAAGGTAGATTTATTTTAAACTAACTTTTTAACTTAGGTCCTGTTGTGTAAAATTATAGAAATAAATCTAAACCACTTGCATTTGACGATATTGCCAAACATTCATTATACAAAAAAAAAAAAAAAAAAAAAAAAAAATTAAATGTATGTTTTTTGCCTTAATTTTGTTCATTGCTGTTCTTTTTTACAAATACGTTTATAAGTTGCTGTAGGTTCTGTTGGGAAATGACTGAACGATAGAACTGCCCAACTGGAGAAGATTTTTCACTTATAGTACTCCTGCTACGGCAGGAACAACCGAGTCAGGGCTAGTAGCGACCAGGAAATGAACAATTCTCCTGTCGTGAAAAATGTTTGGCGTAGAACGGAGTAGCTAAAAAAAAAAAAAAAAAAGAAAGAAATATGAAGAACAAATGTTTTATTTGGAACCATTGTCTTGGACAGCTACCTCTACTGGCATATTTCTTCACTTCGACAACCCTTTCTTAAGTATATAGGATACTTTAATAAAATTTTTCATTTCATTAATTTTACAAGTTATTATCATCCAGCGTGAACCTTCGATATTTGACTAAGATATTCAAAATTCAATGAGAGTTATAATATATTCTTTTGGTAAAACTCGGTTAGCAATGTTCTTTTCAACGCATAGATTTAATTTGAATAAATCTATCCTGTAGTTGTTAAACTATTTTAACTCACTTATACCTGTCTTGCTTTTACCTATCTAATATTTTAGTTAATAATTTGGAGATTTTTCGCCAGTGACTCGGAACCGTTGCCGGTAGAAGTGTGTTAAAGGCGGAATTCAGATGGATCAACCACCTTTCTAAAGCTGACTGGATAGGATTTCAATCCTTTCTTTTCAAAAACTCTCCTTCTTCCTTGCCCCCTTTACCTGATATACCAACCACGGCTGATATAGACAACGCAGTTGATCGTTTCACCACTTTGCTCCAAGAAGCAGCCTCTCATTCTATCCCTACTTTCCAACCAAAACCTTTAGTATTACAAACACCTCCGAAACATATTCTTTGGTTAATATCTGTCCGTCATCGTTTGCTAAATAGGTGGCGGAGATGCCATCAACCAGAAGACCGCATTGCTCTCCGTTCTGTTACAAAACAAATCTCCCAGCTTTACAGAAAATGGAAAAACTCAATCTGGGAAAATAAAATAACAGCTGCCTCCCAAAATTTACAAAAATTTTGGAAATTATCGCGATCATCTTATCATAAACGCCTTCCTATTAACCTTCCCACTTTACACTCTCCGCTTCCTACAGCACAAGAGCAAGCACAAGCTCTTTGTGATCATTATGCTCAACATTTTTCTGCACCTCTTCCTTATGTTCCTCCTTTTCTGCCATTTAAATCTTCCGATGTACCCCATTTTGATGCTAAATTAGTTAAAGCAACGATATTTCGAATGGCACCCAAGAAAGCACCTGGGCCAGATAATATACAGGCTATTCTTCTCCGCCATCTTCCTCGCATAACCTTAAATTATCTTACCTCCATCTACAACAATTGCTCAGTTCTTGGATATTTCCCCAGCTCATGGCAAAAAGCCATTATTATACCACTTTTGAAACCTAATAAAACTGGCTTAAATCCGGATCATTACCGTCCCATTAGCCTCCTCTTCCATTTAGGAAAGCTTTTTGAAAAATTATTGCTCCCGCATATTCAAACTCATTGCGATGAACTCTCAATTATCCCTTACGAACAGACAGGCTTCCAACCTCGTCTAAATGTTGTACATTCACATTCACGTGTACAACATTATGTTACCACTGCCCTTCTTAAAAATCACGCTACTGCTATGATCTCCCTTGATTGTACAAAAGCTTTTGATTGCGTTCAACATGAGAATCTTTTTCTTCAACTTCTTCATCACGAATTTCCTCCTTTCCTCTTTAATCTACTTCGGTCTTATTTCTCAAATCGTTCCTTTTGTTATAGAGTTGGAAACTCCTTGTCATCATATAAGCCCTCTCGGATTGGTGTTCCACAAGGCTCTGTACTTTCTCCTATCCTCTACTCCATTTACACAGCAAATGTCATCGGCACTCGTTACCCACGCGTCGAAATATCAGCTTATGCCGACGATATTGCGATCTACAGCTCCTCCATCAGCACTACAAAAGCCCTTCAAAATATACAAGCGGTGGCTCAACAAATTTCAGATTCCCTTTCCAATTTAGGTATTTGTATAAATCCTTCTAAAACTGACGCCATAGTTTTCTCATTTTCCCGTCAATCCCAAAGGAAAAAGATCCAGCCAATCAAGCTTAATAATACCGAAATTCCGATTGTATCATCTATTAACTACCTTGGTGTTCGACTCGATCGACACCTAACCTTTTCCAGTCATTTCCGTCATCGTCTAAACTTCACTCGACAAACATTCACTTCTCTTTCGCATCTCTTTCGCTCTCCAACTTTATCTGTCCGATTGAAACTTCTTCTTTATAAAGCTATCCTTCGTCCTAGACTTCTTCATGCAGCTCCTATTTTTCGGCACTTAGTTCAAGATACCATCAATAAATTAAACAGACTCCAAAATAGAACACTAATGACGATACGAAGACAGTCACCTTGGCGTACAGACCGACTGACTGATTTTGCATCTCGATTTAATCTAGAAAACCCTGTTCAGTACATAAAACGTTGTCACATCAAATTTTACGACATGCTACCTACCCTATCCAATCCTCTTTTTTCTTCTTTAAATCCTCCTTCAAAGCCAACCAACTGGAATGGAAGGACAAATTCCCGTCTTAAAACTCTCTTTTAATTTCTGTTTATTTATTTTTTTATTTTATTATTTTTTTTTTTTTTTTTTTTTTTTTTTCCTATCTGTTTAATTATTTATCCTTTTTTTTTTTTCCTTTGTTACTACCTTAATATCAGTGTAACATCGTCACTGAATGTCGCTATTTATCTGTAACACTATGTTTTTTTCTAACATTCAATCACATTAAAACATCCAAAAGGATGATATTTTGTAAAACTCTGTCTAGATACATTTTATTTTAATGATATATGTATCAATGTACTATTTATCTTTTGAATAAAGATGTTTTGAAATAAAAAAAAATAAAAAAAAAAAGATCAACCACCTGTCTTAGAGCTTGTAGTAAACACGAATTTTTTTTATTTGCGTTCCGTGATATCGCTTATTTACTAATGGGTTTGCTATCCTTTGCAAACCACCTGGCCTTCACTATATTAGAATCCATATTCAAATTATTGCCATTAAATTTGGTATCTTGGTCATTAAGAAGAGGATTAAAGTAATCCCCCCAAATTGTTTTAAAATAATACCCCTCTGGTTTTTTATGGATTTGTTAAACATTATCTTTTTATTAAAATTTACTGCAGCATATAAAATAAAATAAAAATAGATCTTAAGAATTTTAAAATAAGGCTTATGATAAGATGTCAATTGCTTGTAAAACAACTTTTCATTTGTAGCAGTTTAATAAAAAATTCGATAAAAGAAGGTCCTAGGCCCATCTTCTTTTCAGACATCTCTTGGGTTATCTGGAATAGAAAGGGAAGCAAGAGATACTAGTGGATTTGAAAGTTGTGGAGTATATAATGAAGAATAGACATCTGAATCAATCAGCACCATCAGCACCATATGTTGCAATTAGATAATCGGAGTTTAGTTTGTATGTGACAAAGTTAGAAGCATTGAGGATACACTACAAATGGTCAGAAATACTTTAAGTACTATGTTAACATAGCAGTATAAAGTGACGTTAAACGAAATAAACAAACAACAGTACTAAGTTAACTGCAATTCGCTTTCTGATTAATTTATAGTGTTAGATAAGTGGATTCACAAAACAATTTTATTTTATTATATATTTTTGAAAATCGAAAACAATTATTTTGCAATAAACTGGAAACAGACTTGCGAGTTTTCTTTTTTTTTTTTTTTTTTTTTTTTAAATATCAAATATGTTCCAGTGATCACCTTTGAACAGATCCAGAACCTAGGACTTCACCTAGACAAACTACTTATTTGGAATCCACGCACCATCCTTTAAGAACAAAAAATTACTAATCCTTTCCGAAAACTCCAACATTTACTAGGCAAGCTTTCAAATCTCCCAATTGTTTATAAAAGACTTATTTACATGACAATAATTAGACCCATTTGGAAATATGAAGTTAAGCTCCCCCAAACCTTCTAATTGTTTTCGTTCCAATCTTTTCAATCCAAAATCCTTTGTGAAAACCTCAATGCTTTTTAATGTTTCATATGTTGCTGATTCAACAAACCAGCAAACAAATTCTTTCATAGTAAACTCTATTCCCACTCTAATTCATTAGTCTCCCACTCGCTTCAATCTCGATTCCTAATAACCACGATGGAGTTTGAAAAGAATATGGCCAAAAGACCTTCTAAACTAACTTTTATTGAAGTGCTACTAGTGAATAGTTCTTCACAAGTTATTTACGTGCCATCGTAATTATTCTGTATATTGTATACGGTTGTAAGTATCAATAAATAGTTATAAAAAAACTTCGGTGAAGTTTTCATATCATCTAATTGGCTTATTTTTATTTATTTTATTTTTTTCATTCTAAAATAGTTTCTCTATTTCATCCGATTTTGGTGATAAGAACTATTTCATTTCTTGCCAAAACAGTTGTTCCAGAGATAGTGAAAATAAGAGATGCAGTGGCTGGCCCTTTACCATTGTTAACAGAGAACACAATAGCACATTGCTGAGGTCCAAGGTATTTGTAGTGGACGCCATAACTATAACTCCTTTCGGGCACTGTCTCCTCGGTTCTTCTTCCACATTATTTTTCTTCGCCATTACTCCAGCCATTCCGTGCTCAGGCCATGTATCAAGTGACTATGGCTTCCTGTCCTACGAACTGCCGGATAGCCACATCTATAACAGTTCTTAAATCTGATAGAGGACATGAGGTTCGTTGTAAGCAAGCAGACCGTTGGAGATAGGAAAGCTTTGTGGAAAACTTAACTAGTCAGGAAGATCTGTCTCTGAGGTGTCATCTTCTACGATTTATTGTAGTGCCCTGCTTCTGTAGCTCCTTATTTATGCCTTACTGCAACTTTTCTTTTATCCACTCTGGCATCTTTGGCTAGTTTTAACTCAATATTATATCTAGTATTTTTATTCTTTATTAATATTTTTATTCAAAACAGGAATGGGAATAGTTTTGAAAAAGATTGGCAATATATTATATTACCATATTTTAAAATTTAACTAAACAAATTAGGATTAAATGAATATATAATAAATATTGTAAATAAATTAGGTTTTAATAAATGGAAAAATACCAAAACTTGAACCAATGACAATATACTAATATAGCCACTACTTAAAAGACCATCCAAGTAAAAATTTGTATGGACTACTTAATTCCCTTATTGTTGCCTCTATTCTACTTCTATATTCTAACTTCTAGGTTGTTATATAAACTATAAGTATATATTTATTAACACCATTACTTAATATGGCACTGAATTAAATAGTAATACAACAAAACAGGAGGTAGTGAAAATAAGATAAGTTGCTAGATAACAAGTATGTAACTGTTTTTTATATCAACAATATGATTCTATCAACTTATAAATTCATCGGACCAAAAACTTTTTTAACATGTGATGTGATTTGTTGATGTAATACAGTCAGCGAGGAGATATACAAATAGAGCTGCTATTGAGATAGGGCGGGGCTACAGGCTGGTGGGACTAGTATTCCCCCACCACTACGCTACCCAGGGTTAGCCCAGTTCCCAACTCACCAACATTATTTTAGATTGCTGCTGATGCAGGTATAGGTAATAAAATTCCTTCAAACACAATGTATCATTTTTTACTTAAACTTTGTGACTAAAAAGGATTTTTATTGAATATAAAAGTTATAATTACTAATAAAAATTCAAATATTTCAAAATATTGTGATACTTTTGACGTGGAGTTTATTATAAAAAAGTAATTGCATTTAACACCATCGCGAACTATTTGACTAGGTACAATGAAAGAATTTTGTGTTAGTTACTTACCTATAAAAGCTAAGCTGCTTATCATTTTTAGACCCAGTCTTGTTGTTCTTACATCCAATTGCAGCACAAAAAGGCATACTTAATGTGGAATGAATTTATAAACAAAATAAAAACTCAACGAGAATAGGTTTTTGTAAACAATAAGAAATTAAAAGCAAACACTTGTAACTTTAGTTGTAACTTTTGAGGTTAGGGTAGTATAGTGGAGGGGGAACGAATCCCACCCCCACTCCACTCGTGACTGCTCTATTTGTATATCTCCTCGCTGAATACACTAGAATGTCATTTTTTTGATAAATATGAAATGACCAATACATTAAAAAAAAAAGTTAATAAACAGTAAAAAATAAATTAAAATAAAAAAATTTGAGGCCGACTCCATGTTAGTGGTTAAGGTTATCACTTTAAGAACTGATATTTCAAACATTATCAAAAAAGGCGTGCTTGACTCTTCAAGAAACAGAGAGGAAGTATGGAAGTTCAAGAATTAATTTTTTTTTTAATAATGCTAACCTAAACTTGAAATAGGGAAAAACATTTCTTCTTGCAGAACACACTGCCAAACTAAGGATTAAGGTTCTCTGATATTATCAGTTGCAATTAGTTTTGAAAATAATATCTTCTGAATTCTCAAGCAATTCAATTTTAGGGATTTATTTATATATTTTTTTCCGTTTATATTTTTGATGAAGCAATAATATTCTGTTCTACAGAATAAACTCAAATGTATTCTATATATATATTATTCTAATATTCAAATATAATTTTAATCTCTTAATTATTCTTATAATAAGCTACTAAAATGATCTACTATAATATCATATTTTTTTCTGAAAGTTCTCTCTTATTGTAGATTGTATCTGAAGCATGGTTCTCGTTTGGATATAAAAGTATATATCACTTTTGGAAATAGTTAAAATATGATAAAAAAAGATCCCGAGGCTCAAATAATCAAGTAATTATTTTAAACGGTTTAATAGAAGAGTGGTGGTGTAGATGAAGTAATAAACAAATGGTAAAGTGGTGTAATGATGCGCAACACTGTCCGCTCAGATTGTGTTCTACGGGCTTCATCTTCTTTTTACCATATAAATTTATCTATATAGAGCGTAATTTTAGCTGAAGCCAACTATTTTTTTTTTTTTTTTAATCCAAAAGTAATAAAACATTACAAATTAAATCATAATATAAACTTGTAAAAGTAGGAGTTGAATCGGGTTTACCAACATTCTTAAATATAATAGCACGTCACATATTATTTTTGTTTGTTGGAAAAGTGGCTTATAGCCGGAAATCTTTTGTTTTATATTTCATGTATAATTTTTAAGCAGTTAATCTATTATCGAGCCATTCATAAGCAATTTAACCTGTTTTTATTTTGTATGTTTAATGGTTACAGTTTTGGGCTGCTCTAATCTCTTGTGGATCGTAGAGCAAGTAGAGGAAGAAGAAATAAATTCTTGCTACAAAAATGTTTATATATATATTTATTTATCTAAACCATTTTTTTTCTAATAAATAAAATATTTATTTTTATTTAAATTAAAATTAAAATTTAATTCAAATATGCATTAAAAGAAAAAAAAAATGCTTCAAAAACATGTTTCTGCGAAGAGGTACAACACTGCTAGTTAGCCAATCTCTTAAATTTTTCTCTCCCCCACAGCTCTAAAAATATTAATCTGAGAAAAAAAAAATTGAAACTAAATGTGTTGCAAATTTGATTTGCTTTAATAATGTATAAAACACAAAATGTGCTAAAAGTAACGGTTTACGAGTTATTTGATAACAGCTAAAAACATACGATTTTTTACCCTTTCCTCCGCTCCTTTGCCCAAAACAGGCACTAGTTAGAGGAGAAAGTTTCACCACAATTAGAGCTAAGGATGGTGAACAACTCCCAGCAGTTAGAGCTTTTTATTTTATGAGTTCAAGTTTCGATCCTAATTTTCCTGTAATATTAGGCCCCCTGCCTTTTCATTAGGGAGAGGGCATACTTGGTTAGGGGCTCCTCAGGCTGAGTGTTTTTATATATATATATTATAATTGTATTTATTTTGTTTTTATTTCACAGCACTCAATTAAGCGTATGACTTCACCCCTTTTCAGTGTAAATAGTATACCTAGGGGACTATGCTTGCTTATTTGCAAACATATACATAACACCCTTATGTACTCTAACCAAGGCAGGAAGGGCCGTGTTATCCTACAATTAACCAACCTATTTTAGCCCGGGTGGGAGAATCATGATCCATTTAGTAGAAGAAAATGAACTTTAATCTTGGAAAACTTTATTGTGGGTTCGCTACGAAATAAATTTTAATCCACCAATAATTTTTGTGTATACTTTACTAAATCCTTTTATTTAATTCAGGATTATTGTCAGGTTTTCAGATATGTCAGGTTAATTGTAGGATAACACGGCAGGAAGGGCCGTGTTATCCTACAATTAACCAACCTATTTTAGCCCGGGTGGGAGAATCATGATCCATTTAGTAGAAGAAAATGAACTTTAATCTTGGAAAACTTTATTGTGGGTTCGCTACGAAATAAATTTTAATCCACCAATAATTTCTGTGTATATATTACTAAATCCTTTTATTTAATTCTTCATATCTATCATATTTTGTCCATTATTATTCTTTTATTCTAGTCATCCGTATGACACAGATCCCATTCTTAGGAATTCATATTAAAAATACCGGTGAATGAGGTATAATCCTATTTTGCTATATGTAAAATATTTACTAGACAAAAGATCTGATCATCTAACTTATTACAAATAAATCTTCTGCGTGACTATAACTAACCCAATCTGGACATTAGTAGTTGAATGGTTTATAGACCGAACCGAAATCCGTACAATACAATCACCTATTATAGTCTTCATGTTGTTTATTTTGCTCAAAGCAAATAAACAAAATAAATTAACCTTCTTTTCCTAGCTTTAAAAAAATCCTCCAAGAAGTCTGAAATGAATGACCTGGTTCATAAAATAGATAATTGATGGACAATTTCTTTATCAGTTATTATTACATCATTTTGAAAATAGATTGGTGTTTCATGGAGTATTCATCTAAAAGTTAAAGTGTTATTGAATAATCTTCCGAATGTTCAACTACACTTTGTTTATAATATGCTTTGAACGGGACATGGCGCCAATGGTAAGACTCCGAACTGGCTAATAGCTGAGACATTTTCTGAAAAAAGATGGGAAGATGCCATTAGAAAGAGGATACCTTAGCGGAAGAGGGCCTAGATGATGGATGATAGATGACAGCTATTAATTGAATAGAAAGGATGTGATGTTAATGCCCGGCAATGATTGATACGTGCCGTTAGGTCCTCCTCGAGGGTCAGTTTATGCCCCCCCACACCATCTATAGCCAGCAGTCACTATAAATAATGACACACCCTGATAGCTTATATCCCCCCCCCCCTCGTCTGCCTTTAAAATGTTCTCCGCGTTTGTCATCATCTCTTTTTATATCTTCAATTTTATGTTTTGCTCTTTACTTTCCCGGTTTTATGTCGGTTTTTATGCCTTCCTCTGGGGACTCGTCTGAATAAAAACGGGATCGGAGAACACGAAGCGTGTTCTGTTGAAACACTGAATCCCTAAATGATAAGAAACTAGGATGATGAAAACAGTACTTTCTTAATTGAAATGCTAATAATAGGAAATCCTATGTTTTCCAAAATACAATACATGTATATTAGTCTTTCTTAATTTGTAACCATCTCTAATAAATATGCGTTTGTAAAAATAAATATTCTTTTATGGATCTTTAGATAATTTTTTTTCTGATTGGAATAACAAAAGTCATGAAGAGACGAAATCATATTTAGCCTCTCATGGGGTCTAGGAATTGAGTAAATATTTCAAAATTAATATATTTTATAAAAAAAAAAAATGTAGCTACTTTATTTTTGTGTTGAAGCAACATCTGCCAAAAATGCAGTTTTCGATGGATAAACGAAATCATTAAAAAGATTTATGTGATTTTCTTTGTGAATCAGATCTCCCACAAGGCAACTAAACAAGATGTTCGGATTTCGCTGTCCAATACAGACATAAAACCGTTTAGGAAAAAACTGCGATTTCGTTACGAACCTTAAAAGCACTTAACTGGGCTATTTCTGGTTTAAATTTAAAAAAAAAAAATTTTCTCTGGTGGAAAGTATTTATTACCATAATTAATCCAATGGATAGTACCTATTAATCACGCTGAAAATGAAATATTAGCACTGAGCCAAAAAAAAAGTTGTGAAGTTCGAACAGTTCTTCAAAGAGCTTGGCAGCGATACTTTGCAGGTGTTGGATTTTCCACGAACTAGGATATGAATTTTCCTGGTATACTTGGTCCTTTACTAATAGAATCAATTATTTTCACCTAAAAGGTTCTTTGACAGTTTTCTTATGAGATTAAAAATATTGAATCAATGTATCTTTAGTACCGTACGGGTGCACTTAAGATCTATCTATAAAAAAATTTTATTTTCCTCCCCTCCACCCATATTTGAAAGACGTACTCATTTACTGTTTGTTCAATTAAATCAATAAGTAGGCCCAGATAAATTTGTATGCTATAGTCGTACAAACAACACTAAGATTGCGGGATACACCTGAAACCTACCGGGAAATCGTAACATATCATGGTTACAAAACGTAGAAGCATGATTTCTTTTTGTCAATATCTAGTAGCGATTCAGATGTGAATATTTTTATAACTGATTAGTATATTTTTCAAATATATACTAATCAGTTATGTGTCGGTACCAAAATTTTTGGATTGCCGGTACCGGCACTAAAAAATCGATACTCGATTCTTGGTAGCAATATGTCATTTAAAAAAAAAAAAATTGTATTTCAAACATTAATTCTCATGATAGCTAATGTAGCAAACCAAATGTATTAAAAAACAATAATTATTTAAGAAATAAATTAGTAAACGGCAAAAAGCATACAATATATAATTTATTTATTTATTAAAGGGCTCTACAGCTCTTGAAGAACCATGGCCTCCTCCATAACTCGTAGCCACTCCTTGGCTTCTGATTCCCATTTGTTGGAGATCCTTTTCGACATTTTTTAGCCACGTCACCCACGGCCTCCCTCTTAGTCGTTGTCCGTCAGGCCTGCCGTATAACATTCCCTTGGGAATTCCTTGTTCTGGCATCCTTTCAACGTGACCAAGCCACTTTAATCTTGCTTTTTTGGTGTAAGTGACTATTTCGATGTCTTCGTAGAGTGTATTCAGCTCTCTATTTAGGCGGATCCTCCAAATACCTTCTTGACAAATCGGACCAAAATCTTTCTTAGTACTTTTCTCTCCCACACCTAAAGGACTCATTCCGTTTCCTTGGTGAGGGTCCATGTCTCACAGCCGTAGGCTACAATGGGTCGGATCACAGTCTTATAAATAGTTATCTTGGCTTTTCTTGACAGGTTCCGAAATTGTAACAGTTTTTGTAGGGAAAACATGCACCTGCTTCTCGCTTCTATTCTTGTTTTTATTTCAGAAAGTATTTAATTTTTGCTTGTCAACGTTACAGCTAAGTATCTGAAGAATTCCACCGTCTTGAATTCATGAGTCGATAGGTAGATGGACTGCTCTTCCCTTCGTTTATCCTTGAGGTCATCATATGCTTGGTTTTATTATCGTTTATCTCAAGACCTATTCTTGACGCAGTTTCCTCCAATTCCTGCAGCTCTCCTCACAAGGCAGCTTCAGATCTGGCTGTGATCACAAAATCATCTGCAAACGCCATGTGCTGTGTGAATCTGCACACTTTTTGGGTATAGATTATATATATATAGCAATATTCCTATATAACAATATTTGATATGTATATGTATGTATACATATATACATATAAAAATATATGTATATGTATGTGAATATATATATATATATATATATATATATATATATATATATATATATATATATATACACACACATATAAACGTATATATACGTCAAACAAATCTGCAAAAAAATGATTAAAATAACTTGTGAGGAAACTACCAATTAGTATCACTTCCAAAACATTTTAGACAATAAACTTGGAAAAAAGAGATGCAGTTTTGCCGTTTTAGAATTCGTAGGTTTCGGCAGGCATATATG
The DNA here is from genome assembly GCA_003667255.2 of Euschistus heros. NCBI lineage: Eukaryota > Metazoa > Arthropoda > Insecta > Hemiptera > Pentatomidae > Euschistus > Euschistus heros. Next base: position 1,356,423 of record RCWM02000093.1, read on the forward strand.
TATATAATACATTGTACAAAAAATAGTTTATTTAATCAATTATTTTTTTAGAAAATACAAAAGAATTCCTAAGATTCTTTTTTTACTGGGGGAATAGGAAACGGAACAAGAATGCTGTTGATAAGAGGTAGCATTGGTATTTTTATGGATGTTATTTAAATAGTGTATCAGAACTCCAAAACCAGTGTGATAATGTAATGAAATGAAATATAATATTTATTTTGGTATAATGAAAATTCTCCAAGAATAAGGAGAAAGTATAATACAATGGTGCTGTTTTTCGGCTTGCGTTATTTTCATTAGTACTCGATTTTTGACAGTTTTAAATTCATTTTATAAAAGCGATTATGTATCTTTAATTTGATGCTTGGCTTACAATTGCCATATTTGGTTTTTGAAAATTGTATTCAATTCTGTAACTAGCATTGTTGATCTACATAATTAGGTTTCACAAAACTATCATTGTCAACGGTATCCTTCGGTTCCAAGGAATTGACTTAATATAATCGATTCTCGATACCTTTCTTTCCCCAAGAACCGATGGAATCGATAATCGACACATCTCTAATACTAATTCAATAAGTTCAACAGGTATCATTTACAGTTTGTTGATAAGAACAGATCGTAAGAAAAGTAATTAAATATAAAATCAAGACGCTTAATATCGGATAGCAGAAGGTATTTCATTTTAATGACCAAGAATGCTTCGGTACAATAAGACACCTCATGAAATACGTATGTTTTAGCGTGAAGAAAATTTTAATCTGGAAGAATTGATTAGCCGATCTGGCTGGCGGGACTGATGGAGTATTGTCTCGTTAGCTGTCAATAAGGAAATCGACCAAGAGGAAGATAGAGATTAATCAACTCGACAAGGGATCCTCTAATCTGCCTGTAGGTGGCGCTGCTCCCATTTGTAAGAACCAATCAACTGCAGCGGCAGTTTAACTCTTTCACTTAGTCCTGTCCTTCGCTTCTGGGCCTCTTATGTTCCCGTGGGCTTGGCCAACGTAGAATGGTTGGTATCTAGGCGGTTTTTTAATTTGAAAGCTGTCATATGCCAAGTTGTAAACTAATCCAAACATTTGTAAAGGCGTATTTTTTTTTCTTTATTGTTATATTTGCGCTATATGTTTTTAATGCATAAGGGTGGAATAATTTTGACAAGAGTGGGAGAAGATAATTTAGAAAATGTTACATTTTCTAGTATTGGTATAAAAATGATTATGAAAAAAATTATATGCATATATAAAGTTGATTGCTTGACGGTTGTGATGAGTCGTACAAATGTAAATCTTTATATATCTGCTCTACCTACGCTATAGAGTTGTGTGGTTTTACCAAATAACAAACTCTTCCCGCATACAATCACTCATAACCAAAATCTTTCGAAAAATCCCTAATGCTCCTTACTTTGTCAGAAATATACCGATCCACAATGACTTTAATATCCCATATGTCGCTGATGTGGCACAAACTAGATTCCTTTCCTTCCATAATAAACTAAATACTCACCCAAATCCACTTTTTTCTCACATGGCTTTCAACTCAATTCGTGGCAATCCTCCGAGACATATTAAAAGAAGACTGCCTCAGGATCTTCTTTTATTGTAGAACGTTCATTAAAGTGTTACCAATGAGTAATTTCTCGGAAAGCTTTAGTCATTGTAATACTTTATCTATTTCTTTTTTTTTTTAGTAACGTTAAATTTCAATTAAGTAAAGAAATTTAAAAAAAAAAAATTAAATATTAGTACTATTTGTGTTGAAGAAAATTTAATCTATAGCTAAAATCACGAATAAGCAAATATTCTATGATGCCACAGCTGATCCCAAGAAAAACGGTGGTATGTTTCAAGATCACAGGTTTTGTTTATTTCGTTTAACGTCACTTCATGCTGCTATGGCTAATCGGACGATGCTACGGTGGGAGTCCTAAATTTTGCCTATTCAGGTATTATTAGGATAGGGATCTTTAACGAGTACCTGACATCGCACAGGCTCAGGACCCCCATTTTACGTCCCTTCCGAAGGACGGCATAGCTAAGGATTTTTTACTCCCTTTAAAAAATCCTAAGGTCATCTTCCGGGCTGCGAACCCTCGATCTTGGGTTTAGTAGGTTGCTATGCTAACGACTACACCGCAGGTGACTCCTCAAGATCACAGGTATAGCGCCACGATCTTCGTACATCAGTTTAAATTTATTAAATAACAGCTGTATATTCATTATCATAATCGAAATCGCGAATTTATGCCTAATTCATTAACAAAATTAATGGGTTGTTGACATAAGGTAACTTAAATTAGACAAATAGGCATTAGAAATTACCACAGTTAGATAAGAAGGACCACCAAGCAGAGAGAACAGTGAAAGGGGCGACAAAGTAATTTTCCCCAAACCTCTTATTCCGAAATTATCTGATTCGGCTATTGTTGAAATAATTTCTTGGTTGTAATTCTAATACGAAAGAGGCTTTCACACATTATTTGGGTTTTAAGCAGTAAAACCCAAAGTTCGTCAACGACTAATTCTTTTATAATATTTGACAAATGCTTTTCGTAAATATATTTAAAATTTTGTAAATATTTTATCAATAACTAATTCTACATTGGAAGGTCTCTCGGCCATTTTATTTTTAGACGCCCCTGAGGATTATCGGGAATTTTGTGTGAATCAAGTTGGGAAACTAGTAGATTGGAATAGGTATGCAGTTTCCTATGATAGGACTGGTATCTCGTCTGGGCATCAACAACTTATGAAAGGTTATGATCTTTATGGTAAATGTATTTGTAACATAATAAGGAGCATTGAGGATTTTACGAAGGATTTATATCAATAACTGATTGTTCATTTTAGGGATACATAATAGTGTAAATATACATTGATTTAAGCTTAGATACAATTTAGTAAACTTAGTGCTGTGTGTTGCCCAGTTGAACATGTAAAGCAGTTGTTAACACATTTTCTACATTATGTGACCACAAACGGTTTTTTAATATTCAGAATCTTAACAGTTGTCTGGATAATAAAACGGCATCATAAAGTCGGACTCAATGATGGCTTGTACTATTTTGTTACTTAGATTATTAAGACATTTATAGTCAATTTGGCAATGAGCAATTTCGACCTATTTCTATGAGGGGCTGGGGAGAGTGAAATAATTATTTGGAAAATAAATAGTATAGAGACTATGGTATTGAATGGGTTTGGCACAGTAAGATAACTTGAAGTATAAGAAGCACCATGCAACATATGTAAGTCTTCACTAGGATCAAAATAAACTAGTTAAGATAATAAGAGCGCATGTCCAAACGAAGATTTTTTTTTTGACATTAAGCTTTCGGTAAAACAAAACTGACCCACTCAATTGGTGGTGGCAATCATTTTTGTCATTTGTAATCTATACGACTTAGTACAGACTTGAAGGAACGATGATTAAAGTAGACATGTTTTAGCAACAGGTAGTAAAAATACGAAGTTATATATATTAAATACAGATATGTTGTATTAACTATATACATGCAAGTCGGTAAAACATAATAATAAAATTAAACAAACTTTTCATATTCCATTGTTCCTTTCACAAATTACTCCAAAATGAGTATTATCTGTAATCAATAGTGACTAAGACAGTGACTCTTAGAAGACCTCTATCATCTACTGATAAAAAGATTATCTCCTTTTCATTGTTCTCCAATGAAATTGAAGGAATGCATCGAATAATTTAAAATAAAAAAAACTTGCTCGGCAAATCTTATGCTCTAACCCGACTAATGGAGATTTCTCATTTCAAGACTGTCTCTGGATAAATTAAAAGCCCTAGGCTGCCAGGTTCTTCCATACCAACTCTAATTTCCTGATTTGTCTTCAACAGATTTTTACATACTTAAAAATCCACACTTTATTAGTGAGGAAATTTTCTAAGGATATTTATGAAAAAAAACATCTGGGTTTATTCCTTTTCATGACTTACCATTTTTAATCTCACATTAAATTTGAAATGCACTAATACTTTAAATATGATTATTTATAAACATCTTGATGAATTTTCTTCAATGTCTAATCCGAAGAAAACAAATTTATTTTAAGAGTTAATTTAATTGAGTTTTAATTAACTTGACTTAAGAAGCAGTTGAATGAGTTGGTAGTGTGAGCTATTTCGATCTTAATAAGGCAAGTAATCAAGAAACTAATTCCGTTATACAACAGGGCTCAGTAGCAAATATGATTGTCCTTCTCATCTTATTTATTCAATCCCATGAACGAAAATATAATATTCATCCAGCATGAAAGAAAAAAAAAATGTAAGATCACAAAAAAATATGTTTGGTTTTAACCTCTATCACAAACAGCCCTACCCATTCTAATAACCATCCACATGGATTAAAACGGCAGTGGTATCTTCTTCTTCTTTTTCTTCCTCCTCAGTGCCTCTCAGCGTGAAGGTACCTCGATCCAAGCATTCCAATTATCCCGGTCCTTCATCGATGTCTTCATGGAGTCCAATCGCTTTCCTTTTTTCTCTCCACATCCGACCATGACATCCTTGGCCTGCCTCTTGGTCTTTTGCCAGTTGGCCTAGCTTCGAAGAACTTGTGTGGTCCGCAATTTTCATCCATTCGGCACACATGTCCGAACCACTTTAACTGCCTCTTCACTATAATTTCTGTTAATATTTTCACCCCTAGCTCCTCTCTTATTCTGCTGTTTGTCATATGTTCTCTCCGTGTTCGGCCGGCTACTTCACGTTTTCCAACAGTATTGTAGATTTGGTAATATATGTTGTTCGTCGTATCCTGACATTACCCTTTGAGCCTTTATAGGAGGATTTGATGGCACCTAAGTTCTACAGGGACGTTCTTTGTCTTCAATGCATTCCATATTTCGACTCTTGGTACTGAGTCAAAAGCGGCTTGCAGATCTAAAAAGCTAAATACACATTTTTATCACTATCCTAAACCTTTTCTATGATTGTCCTTAGTGAAATATTTGGTCTTGGGTTTATCTAAAAGGTCTGGACGTGGCTTGACAGTGTTATCGATATTTCTAAATCTACATTTCAGTTGGAGTTCTGACGAATAAACCACTGAATTTTGACGCTAGTGATGCAACTAAGAGAGAAGGTTTTTTTTCTGGCTTGCTCTACCATGGGTGTGGGCACTTTTGGTTCGGAATTCATACATCTATATAGTCTGCTAGTATTTAATTTGTTTATTATCATTATTATTATTTCATTTTATTTTTCTTTGTTATTATTATTATTATTATTTTTAATATAATTTATTTATTTTATAATTTATATATTCAAGCATTATTTATTTATTTTTTGTACTTATTGTATGAATGGAATCATTTTCATCTCTAATATTTATTGCCTTTGAGTGAAGCAGATAATAATATTTTTTCGATAAAAGAGGTAAATAAGAAAAAACAATTATCACCGATTTTTTGTGACGTATGCTATATATAAGAACCTTCATCTGGTAAAGAAAATATTTTTTTAAATATAAATAACTTATTTAAAATTATTTGGTACAAAAAACAATTTTAATTATTTAGAAATAATTAAAATAAAAACCAAATATTTTTATCAGTTACATCCATACCCAATTAAGATGTAAGATATGAAATTTCTTTTAGAATCCTTTATTATTTTATTATATAGTACTCTTAACTGGTTTATACAGAAATAACTATACAACTAAAAAATTAGTTTATTTTTTAAAACTTCACAAAGCTGTACTGGTTATTGTTAAGGAAAACTGTATTCAGTTTTTAATATAATTTTTTTTTTTAATTTATTTAAAAGACATTATTACATAAGAAGGCATATCATATTTGACGAAGAGGCGTTTTACAGTAAAACAAGTGCAGTATCTTAAGCGTTTGGCTTTGTCTTGTGTGGACCGCTGTGGGTGTGCCTTGTCTGCCCGATTCTAATCTTAGCAATCACTCGTTCCCCCGGTGCCCTGCGATGGCTTAGCATTTGAATCTTCTTTAGCTTATCTGTTTTCGTTATCATAGCAGTTACGATTGTTTTCTTGGACACATAAAAATATGTTTTTTAATGTAGTGACTTTTAAATTGTTTATATGTATATGGAATATAAAATTATAAAATACCATTGGAATAGAATTAGTATTAGCTTCCAACAGTTTTTAAATATAATTATTATATATTAGATAAGAACGTTTTTAGATATAAACTATGTGTTTTTGTGCGCATAATAAAATATTATACCGTTATTTATATTTATGCTATAAATGAAAACCTCAAATACATTTATTGGATCATATTGTCTGTTTTAATTGATATTCAATGCATCTTAAAGTTGAAATTTAATAGTTTCAATCAGAAACTGTAATTAATTACTTTAAGTAATTTTCCACTAATTAAAATGGGATTCTACTGATAAGATAAAATACAGAGAAGAATAGAGGATAATGGTAAAGTTATAAAATAAAGGGAATGAGATGGGATCGGTGTTTGATGACGGGACGGGGACGCAGATAAACTGCGGTGTTAATCGAGTTTGAGACCTTAACGAGTGTTGGGGTAGCTAGTCTTTAAAGGTCATAGGGTAGTCTTTGCTTCAACTGCTACTTCAATTAGCCAATGCTTTTCTTCCTTCAATTCTCTTCGTTTCGTTTCCCTTTTAGCAAGAAGTTTTATCATTAATTCCCTTTTAACTCCAATTTTGACACATCACAGAGCCTTTTTTAATAAAAATCTTCCTCAGTTGGCTGTTTCAGGAAACTGCGTTCATCGTGGTCTCATCATTAAATCTGACAATTTATTGACATTAGTTTAACCTTCCAGCGGGCGCGCGGTTGAGACTCACACCAGCGGGCGCGCGGCGGCATTTTGACCGCCTCCGAGTTTGTTCACTTTTCATATATATAAATGGTGTGTTTGTATTAACTATCGCTGTTTTTTTACCAGAGGCATTAAGAAGACAGCATTACATTATATAATTTTTTTTTAATTCTTTATTTTTATTTTTTTGGGGGGAATAAAAATCTTAAATATCGAAATACACTTCTATACAATCTTATGGCATTCTTATTAATCTAATACATAGAAAAAATGATTATAAATGAAAATTAACAAGGTTCAGTTCAGTACATAAAGGCTTTACTAGTTTTCGTGACATCTTCCCACGTTCCCTGTGTGAGAGAAGAATTTGCAGATTTTTGTTTGATTTTTAGGCAAAAAATATTATAAAACTAAACTATCTGACGACCATTCATTATAATTATATCGGAAATCCGATTTAATCGGAAAAATATACTATTTCATTTTGGTTGGTTGACAAGAAAAAACAGTTCACAAAGAGGCGCGCTGCGGCAATCTGGAAGCCCTGACACTCCTGACCAGACATACTCTACTTTGGAACTGACTGACACAGACTGTTTTCGAAGAAGAGGTATTACCGACCCGCTTCCTGTTGCCTACCTAATGTGCTTATATAGGAATACCAGTGGGCCTCGCTGTGCTACGCTGGCTTATTGACAGTATATTAAAGATTTTTAAAAAGGCGGCCAAATTGCCGCCCGCGCGCCCGCTGGAAGGTTAAACGGAGGGTACATTATTTTTTTTTATTATTACTTAATTCCATTAAAATATCAAATGCTATGCTTAACGATCAGTAAAACTTGATTGGGTACGTCAAACTTATAATTTAGCATAAGCTAATCACAGAATCTTTACTTATTTCCGTAACACGGGAAGTCGCGCTTAGTACAAAGTTCTGCACCCTGTTTCTTATCCGTTTTTGTCCAAATTTTATATTAAATCAAATATTTTGACCATTCTAAATTTAAAATAGAATATATATGAACAGTATATTATCTGAGAGTATATACATATTTTGAACGTAAATGAAAATGGGTATTTAAATTATTGAAAATAATTAAAAACAAATTTTTAACAAGATGAATTTTTATTTTCAATATTATAGTCAAATATAATTATTTGCAATTATAAAATGGTTATTTTTATGAACAATTATTGCAAAAAAGAATTTTCGAGCAATGATTTTTACAAATTAAATGTAAAAATTTTCAAGCTCTTTCCCCTCCGCACTATCTCCATCACCCAAAATCTGTTTCTGTATCATGATCTAGAACCTTTTTTATTTCCACTTTACTCAAATCCAAATTTTGATTTGACTGCCCGGTTCTTTTTTCTTCGTCGTCAACCTTCTGCAAAATTCGAGGAATATCTTCCAATTTTGTAGGTTTCCACCTACATAAAATTTGTAGAATTTTATAAAAACGTTCCGAATAATTAGTACATAGCTCAATACAATAAACAATAGTAAAATGTTTTAAAGAATCCTTCTTATTTTATATCGAAACCAGCAAATTGCCGAAAAAGGGACGAGGAAAATCAAAACGAAAGCAGTTGCTTGTTGTATTTGTTGCAACACTGAGGACAATCACTGACTAAATATTTTCCAATCAGGAAACTATCCCTCCTATCACAGTGGAAAATTACTCGTGGCAAATAGAGTACGTTTAGGAATGAGAGAGAGATAGAGAGAGAAAGAGGGAGAGAGAGGGAGTGAGAGAGAACAAGTAGGGTGTTGTACAAAATACAATGGCGCGACCTATGAGTACAGAGTAGAATAGAGCTACCTTAGGCTGGGGCGGGATGTGTCTCTTACCCCCGCTCCTATCGGTTCTTTCCTTCCACTTTGCGTTGGGTTTGCGCGCCTTTTATAGTCAGTTGTCAATTTATAGCGTGGTTTGTTTTTGTTTATTTTGTTTGTATGATCCTTAAAAATTGATAAAATGAGTATGTGCGTAGCCTTCGATTGTAGCAATATTAAAAAAAAAATGAAAACCTTAGATCATGAAGGAGAGATACTAACATTTCATTAGTAAATACCTATTTATTGTATGTTTTGCTTGTGGTTACAGATACTATCTCGGTAATAAGAAGCACCCATTTTTCTATTTAACTACTAGAATAAATGTTCTCATAGTTTTCCGAATGATTCTGACTTAAAGGAGAATTGGATCCAGGCAATTATAAGAGAAAATTGGTAACTATCTAATCAGCATTATTTGCAGTCAACATTTTGTTGAATATAATTTTGATAAATCATCACCTTTCAGAAATAATTTAAAAAAGGACATTGTTCCATCGGTTTACCCTGCGTTTCCATCGTAGTTGGTGTCAAAAAACAATCAGGTACAATTCTTGGAATTTCATTTTTTTAAATTTTTATTGATTTAAAAAAAATTGAAATTTATATTTTAGAAAAAAGATTTTTAAACCGTAAAGAACCGTAAGGACCTCCACAACCAGAAAAAAAAAAAAACAGATTTGGAAATCCTCGCCGAAAATTCAGAAAACAACGTGCCAAAAATTAAACTCCGCAAAAAAAAAAATAAATAATAATAATAAAAATAAAAAATAAAGTAGCTAAGTTAAGCACAATCATTTCTGAATCAGAACAAAAATTTTATTCAATCTGAATATTGCGATATGCTCAATTATATTTCTAAAAATTCATTTTGTCTGATGTGGAGGGAATCGGAGAAACATCTTAAACCAACCAGGGGAAGACTCCTCTAGTTAATTCTATAATCACTGGGCGCCACCGGTGCACAGTGGGACGAATGACCAATCTAGGAGGAAAAAAGTCTGTATCGCTTAAACAGACCTGGCAACCTGATTTACATAAACAATAGAGTTTAAATAATGTAAAATAAAACCAATCAAGTCACAACTATAAGGAAAATACTATACAGTAGGCCCCCATTATCCGTGGTTCCTATTTGTTTTATAAGGTTTAATTTTTCACCGTTAATATTATTTGTATCATGTTAATTTAATAAAAATTAGTTAGATCGTTTCTAATTATTACATAATAGGTAATTATTTATACTTATTATTATTCATTAATTATTTTCAATTATCTAAAAAAGTAATGAATGAAAAAAAACGTCAAGCTGGTATCGTATAAATGAGATGTTTCCGGGGTACTAATCCAATTCATATTATGAAGCGATACTCTTTTCAAATCTTTCTGTGATATTATTACTAACCTGATTGCCTACTAAGCAAAACTATTTACTATTTACTCAGTTATCCATAGTCTCCATTCAAATAGGAACAATCGAAATGTCACAAAAAATAATAATAAAAAAAAAAATACAAAATGTTTTTATGCTTAAACAAAAATTAACCCATAAAAACTGAATAGAAAAAGGTGAAAGTGTTTAAGTGCCATCCACTGAATTAAGAATTGATGATCAAAAGTGTTCATGATATTTTGAAAAAGATGGAAGATATTTCCGACTATCTAGGAGGAAAAACGTCTGACTTAAATAAATAGACACAGCAACCTGATTTACATAAACAATGAAGTTAAAATAAGGTGAAATCAAAGCGCATAACAACAATAAAGAATATAATATATTAGACGAATCTTGAAACAATATAACTGTTTTTTGTAAACCTTAAATCAGAAAACATTTGACATTGCAATTGACATATTCGTGCTACATTCACTATCACTCTCTGTTGTCGTCTTTTGAAGAGTCTACATCTTCCCCATAGGAATCATCGGTGGATGAGGTGCAAGAATTATTACTATCTGTAGTTTTAAAAAGGTCTGCTGCGATAATGTCTGTAATGGGTAATGTTTTCTTATTTTTTCTTGGTTTTTGCTATAAACTAACGATGAAAAAATGTCAACAAGTTTATAAAGAGTGTTCAATTGAAAGAATCAATAATTTTAACTAACTGTGGCCTGTCGAGTTAGATACTACTTACATCCTTGTTTTTACTTAGTAATCCCACAGCTAAAACCAAAAAAAAACTGTAATACTGCTCTATAAACATCTTCCGTTTACACCTATTACAACAGTTTCATTAATTTCGATTGCACATTTTTTCTCCTTAGTAAAAAACAAACTAACATAACTGATTTTTCATCTAAATGAAAATTCAATACATACAGTAAAAACATGCATATATACATCCATTCTTATGTATCTGTGTGTATTGTAACTTTATAAACGTTTATAAAATGATTTTTTCTTATAAGAGTGATTTTCTAATAACTTTCCGGCGTTTTCCAGCCTCTTATTATTTCGTTTTAATTTTCGTAACTACCAATTTTAAATATCTCTTCAGTGGAGCTATAGATCTTGGTATAATATCCTCTAATTTAAGTGTTTTAAATATAGTAATACATATTAAATTAATGCCCTTACAGTTTAGCCAAATACGAAATAATTCTCTTCGCGAAATTGAAAATTCGTTTTCAGACGAGAAAGCAGATAAAAGCAGCTAAATGTTTCATGATTATTTCATATACCTTCTGAGGCACCTGTACCATGAATTTCAGAGAGGTACTTTGGGGTACTTTTTAGTAATAGATCTTTTTAGTTTAAAAAATGCTTTAGTTTAAGGCACTTTTAAAAAAAATATATAATAGGTCAAATTATAAAAAACTTATTTTGAGCATAGCTTCCTGGTATAACGATCGTCTATATTCACTAATCATAAAAGAATAATGAAAAAATATCAATAGGATGATACACAAATTTAGATTGAAAGAATCAATAGTTTTAACAAAATTTGACCTGTCGAGTTAGGTACTACTTTGATCGTTCTTTTTACCTTGAAATCCACCTCCAAAAAACGAAAGAACCTTTGATAATGTTCCATAAACTACTTAGCTATACACCTATCACAATAGTTTTATTAATTTCCATTATGATTTTTTTCTTCCTAGATAGGCCATTCGTCCCACTGTGCAGTGGAAGGTTATTTTTCTTTTAAATTATGATAAAAAAAAAAAAAAAAAAAAAAAAAAAAAAAAAAAAAAAAAAAAAAAAAAAAAAAAAAAAAAAAAAAAAAAAAAAAAAAAGACCGAAACGTTTAATCATATCATGGGTTTTTTTTCATTAACAAATAATAGTTCAGAGTTATAAAGTTTTAAAAAAGTTGCCACACATTTAATCGTAATGATTCTCTCTTCATTTTTATTTATAAAACTTAAGAGTAGTATTTTAAAAGGTAACAAAGGACTCAAAATGTACTTCCATGTTTTATAGTATACACCTAAAACTTAATTGGGCTTGGATGTAACAGGAAAAAACATTTTTTTTTTTTTTATTTTTTCTCTAGTAAACTTGCAACTCTGCTTCATAGAAGATGGAATTGGTATAAAATAATTTACAGTTTGGTTTTAAAGCGTTATTCCTGTTTATTTTATTTCTTTTAGGACTCATGATAATTCAACAAAATTATAAGCTTTAAAAAAAAAAAAAAATCTTAGATCTAATATTTCTTGTTCTAGATAAATTACATTCCTGTTCAATGTTGAAGTCCAATTATTAGAAAAATATTGGATCATATCCCTATCATAATTTCTCTAATATTTGTGAATAGAAAATCAAAGAAATAGGTATAAAACTACGCAGTTCAAAATTTAAAAATAACTATTGATCAATCATTTTAAAAAATAACAATAATTATACCCAGAAAAGATAGGGGAATTAATTTGAGATATTCCACCTTAAAAGGGAAAGTAGTTTAGAATTCGAGTAGTATCAATTGGATTTGATGCTTTACCTCTGGTCTACAAACTGAATGTATAAAAGTACATTTGGAGTTTATGGAATGTTTCTTAGTTTTTAGTTGAAAAGTATAAAAGTACTACAGTTTAAAATATTGAAATCATGAAAATACTACCCATTAAAATTTTAAAAAAATAATAATAAAAATTATATAACTAGAAAGTATGTAGAGAAATCTATAGTCTCTATAACGAGCCTGATGTTGTAGCAATCATCAAGGTAGGGAGATTAAGATGGGCTGGACACCTTGTGCGGATGTCAGATGGGTTGGTACAAAAAAAAATTCTAATAGAATAAATAACCGGCAAGCAAAGAGTTGGGAGACCCAGGTTACGGTGGTCGGACTGTGTGGCAGAGAATTGCAGATCCATTGGAGTAAGGGATTGGCTGGCGGCATCCCAGGACAGAAATACATGGTGATTGCTGTTAGAGGAAGGCAGGACTCGCTTGCGGGTTGATGTGCTAAATAAATAAATATAACTAGAAGAAATGTAATTAAGATTGGAGGCAGTACTAAAGATTCAATTTGATAGTTATGATCAACTTTTGGACTTCTTGTACAGGAAGCCATTTATTGATTGGGTGGGATGGTAGGATAACTGTGTCATCAGCAAATGTTTCTTGGAGGTATTAGATGTAGAAAATATAGATAACTGGGCCCATAATGCTATCCAAGCAAGACTTTCTCACCTAAAAACACACCCATCCACATAAAAAGCTAATTCATAAAGATATGAATTCACAAAACCCTCCAGGAATTTTTTTATAAGCTGTCATAAACTTTTTATAATATAGTTCTTTATATTTCAAACCTACATTGGTCTTTTATTTTGTATTTCCATTCCGTACAAATAGAAAAAATATTGCTCCGATCCTTTAACATGATATGTTCCTTTCATTTTTCTATGAACCACATCTTTTGCCTCTTGGGATTCGTTTTATGAATTTGGCATGTTTAATTAGAATGCAAGATTGGAAATATTAATTATTAATGTTAAGGATTTTAACACCATAACACAAAATATATAATCTAATTTCTGTTGAATGAAATCTTCCAGAAATATAAATTAGATGTGACTGTTGCTAAACAGTTATATATTGATTATATTTTTTTTTTTGCTTCATTATTTATGCATTTAAGATTATGCTATTAGCGTACAAGGTTAAAAATGAATTAATAAATCATAAAAAATAAAAGTAAAAGATTTTTGAGTATATAGACAAATTAATTACGGAAATAAAATAACCCTTTATATCCCAATTTAAACAGTTATCCTTTGAACTTAGTTAAGCCCTATTCCTGATCTTAGCTTCAAGGTGTTGCTTTTTTAAGGACTCTTTCCTTGACCTCAGCCATCCCTTTTAGGGCAACTGATGCAATTTTTATTCCCTTTGCCCTTCTTCCTTTTAAACTTTTCAGAGTTTTATCCTCTGAGTGGAGAACACGCTTTAGCTCGTTTCTAGGATTTGTCTTTTTCCCTACAGTTCAGTCTTGTAGTGTTTTATTTTATTTCTCTCTTAAATTTCTTTATAATACAATTTTACAGACGTTCTTTATGAAAAAATTATATTTAAAATTAAAATAAATCAAACACAACTACATTTTCAAACAAAACACTTCCCAGTTACATTATGGACTGTAACTCACAACTTTTGATCCAAATGTTTTGGTGATTCTAATTAAAAAATATACATAGTTCTTCATTTAGTCCCCATTGGCCATAAGAAATAAATAATAAATAATGATTGTTATATAATTCAATAATATATTATAGTGATTAATTAATGATTATAGTATATTGTATAAGGCCCTAATGAACCTTTATTGAATAATTAAATTGTACCTACTAATTTATTCATTACTTCATTATTTCTAATTCATTGATTGTTTTCCTAAATAAACATGTAAATGAAGAGAAAATTATAATGGTACATTTTGAATTATTTATGTGCATAATACTCTAAAATAATCTGATTAAATAATAATTTTATAATAATATTTTATTCATCTTTTCTAATCTAAAAGATAAATAATTAAAAAACTATTGCATAACTCAAGGTTATCAAAATCGTATAAAATATTTTAGTGTATTCTTAGTCACAGTAAGGAGAATATGTTAATAAAGAACCTGTTAAATGATTTTTAAGCTTCACCAGTGCTATGTCTAAGAAAATACATATTTTTATTTTCTTATTTTTTGAAGAAAAGAAATTTTTATCAAAATGACATTTTTAGTTTTGATTTGTACTTATATAGTCAGCCTAATTGATTCTAAAAAATGAAAACATTATAACTATTAGGAGTTCATTTATTACATATATATTTTTTAACAGTTTGCAGCATTGTATATATATTATTGTATGTTTTTATTTTTATTTTATTTTTCTTTGTTTTTATATATCATTATAGCTTGTAAGAAAAAAAAAAATCTTTTGTTCGTATAAATTATTATAATATGTAGAAATACTTTTTCTGTTAGTACTAATTATATAACATGTAAAACTCTTTTTCTATTTGTATTTATAGGTTGTTTACTATTATGTAATTATTATTGTTATTGGCTAACTCAATTGCCATAAAGTTTATACTTTAAAGCAATCAAAAAAAAAAAAAAAAAAAAAAAATATATATATATATATATATATATATATATATATATATATATATATATATATATATATATATATGTGTGTGTATATATAAATATATATGCATTACAGTCTCATTAAGAAAATAGGTATATATAGCATTAAGAGAAAGTAAAAATTTACCGGAATTATCTTTCTTCAATAAATTAAATAAAAAAATTAAAATTTGTTCTATCTTAACACAAATTTATTTCAAATGTAACACAACTCAGTCTTCTATTAAATATAAAAAATGTAAAGTATAAAACGTATGAAATCAATACATTTTATATTAATAATAACATAAAAAAATTTATGAAAGCAATTTTAAATCCAACCTGATACATCTCACTTGCGGTTGGGATTAAAAGATAATTTAGGTACATTTTCAGTATTTCATACAAGACTGCGATATTACATTTTTTTAATGCCGAATTTATAGTTGTGTCACTTTTGAATTACCTGTTCGATATATTTGATTTGTTGAACCGAATATCATTATTTATTATTGTTTTATTTTCTGTTAATAAAATATTATTTTTACTAGTGTTTCCAAATACTCTTAATACACTTCATTTTGTCTTTATCTCAAGAAGGTAGTCAAAATAGTATTGAGAAGAATATTTGATAATACTATAAGTATAATGATAAGTTCAAGTTGACTAATTTGATAAACAATAGCCTTTTTGTGTGAGGAAGTTCCTGATAATATTTGAATAACATTTTCAGCTAAAAAGAATTTCATAAAAAAAAAAAAAAAAAAACTATTAAGAAACTATTAAGAATTTCATGAAAAAAAAAACTACTGGCATAGATTTTTAATTAGTTATAAAACCAAAAAACTGAGCTTTTCAACCTCCATTTCTTATAAAATTTAATATAATAACTATGCTAATAATAAAAATTTTCACAAATACATGATGAATAAACGGGATAGCAGCCTTAGGTACTTTGGCAAAATAAACCGTATACTTTGAAATACATGAATTTTCACCCATAAATGTAAATCAAAAACAAAATATATAAATGCAAGTTTGGATAAAAGAAAATGAAAGGCAATTCCAATAACAACTACATTTTCTTAGAGTTCTAATAAAGATTATTTTGTCAATAAAATTGGAGGAGATGACAGTGATGAAAGCCTAAAGAAGTACACAGGACCGCCTCTAAATGATTAGGAATGTTTTGGGAAAATGTTTTCAGACAATATTTGTAAGGGGTCTAAAATTTTGTCCATACTAACATGGAAATTTTAAATAAATTCAAAATAAATAAATTTAAGAAAATTATTTTAGTAAATTAAAATTGTTTAAATAATGAAAAATGGTTGCATATAACTGAGCTAACAGTTGTTTATAATTAATCTCATAATGTTTTTTATGTATATTTATTTTATTTTGTTTTTTGTTTTTATATATGATTGTAATTTAGAATAATGTAAATTGTATTGGATAATATCTGAAAAAGTGTAATTTGTAAAATTTGTTCAATAAATTTAGTTGGTAATACATAGAATAGGGGAGTGGAAGGACAGTTTTTTGGAGGGAACAGGATGTGTAGGGCCACATGCAGTCATAGTGAAAAGTGTGTGGTGATACAATGAATATTTGTTTATGTTGATTAGGAGATCAAGAGGAATTTATTTAGTGAGAAGAATTGGTGAAGCATTTAACAAGACAATTTAATTTTTTTATTTTGTTGTGATTAAGAAAAATAAAGGTATGTTTGTTCATTTTGTATAAAGAATCCTTGGACAGGGAATTATTTGAATTTGAATTATTGAGAAAATAACTTGTTTGTTTATTGGTTTTTTATGTATAAGCTTTATACTAACTAGTATTAAATTAAAGTTGTATTTTTTTTAAATATTATTTTATGAAAAACCATTTTTTAATTAATTATATAACAGCGCCCGGATTAAATAAAAAAATTAATTTTATGTTCATTATTATTATTATTAATAAAAAAGAAGAACCTTACATATTATAATTCTGTTAGTTAATATAACTGATATATATTCCTTACAAAATAATCATTAAGTCAATGTAACCATAGCCAGAATGTATGGCAGATAAGAAGATCAGAATCACAAGACAGCATTACCTACTTTGCATTTAGGCACACAGATGTTCAAATGTAGTACTGCTCTTTTAAATAAGCAATGAAGGATTTTAAAAATTCCAAAATTTAAATCATCTAATAAAAAATTCAAGGCCTATGAATAATAATAAAACAATATTTCTTCCATCAGAATTATATTAAAAAAAATTCTTGGGGTCAAAGATGCTCTTAGCAGTGTCTTAAGACTACAAAGGTATTATGAGTAAAGTGTTATGTGCTCCTACCTGTGCCCTGTTGGTCTGATTTGCAGATAACACAAAATTTGTTACAAAGTCACACTAAATGTTTTAATAATATACCTAATAAATGTTTTGTAATAATATGTATTTGAATAAAATTGCCCTACGATTGCCTACCCCATGTTTCTTACCGCTGTGCCCAATGCACCCTAGAGGGTGCGGCCTCTCCCCTTCCTCCAGGGACTATTAAAGAAAAACTTAAGATTGAAAAATTCAATGCATTTGGACTATTTTAATCCCACACAACTCAAATTAAACAAGAGTTCCAAAATTTCTTATCTTAAGCACATTTGGAGGGTTAACAAATTTACTGTTTTAATATTGAAATGAAAATAACTGAAGAAGGATAATGTACATATAAAATAAAACAAAAATGAAAGAACTTAAAAAAATTATCAAAGTTGTGTAATTGTTACCCATAGATGGCTGAAACAAAAAAAATATTCTTGTTTCTACTAACCAATAATCACGTTAATCAAAAGAATTAATTATGATTGCCTATGGTGGTATATTAGGTGGTTTTATTAGATGTTAAAGATGATATTGTTTATCATTCATTACAACAATAATCTTGTCCATAAGATTATAGGAATTCCCCAACCTTTAAATCAAGAAGTCATTAACATTCAGCAAGCATTGGCAGCAGTAATATTTTAGAACGTCTGAATATTACTTCTATAATCAACTACAATTTGAATAGATATGTTATAATTATTTTAGTCATGGATTAAAAAATATAATGTAATTAAATTTAAAAATGCAGTATTGAATATATGAATTATATAATACATGTTATATGTAAGAGATAAATTTAAATATAAAATTAATCTTATTATAAAAATATAATTCATTAAATACATTGAATAATACAAAATAGAATTTTTTTCATATCTTATATATATATATATATATATATATATATTTTTTTTTTTCTGTTTCAGACATGTACTGAAGAATGGCCAGATCGATACAGTGAAAGTGTTTACTTTATAGTAGCCCACCTTTTCATGTGCTATATTCTGCCACTAATTCTGATATCCATTTGTTATATAATGATATGGAAACGAGTAGTTACTCGAACCTTACCTGGAGAAACACATGCTCATGGAGAACAACTGATACAGAAGTCTAAGATGAAAGTTATCAAGATGTTGCTTGTTGTGATTGTCTTATTCGCATGCTCTTGGCTTCCGCTATACATCATCTGCAGCAGGGTAAAACTGGGTGGTGAGATTGGCTCCATGGAGTTAGCAATAATAGAGTTCTTCTTGCCTATAGCGCAATGGCTAGGAACTTCCAATTCTTGCATCAATCCCATCTTGTATGCCTTCTTCAACAAGAAGTTTAGAGCTGGGTTCAAGGCTATTGTCTCTTCTCGTTCCTGCTGCTCGACTCTTCGATACGACTATAGAACCCAGTTCACTATCAGCTCTCGAGACATTGGTAATGGTACTCAAAAGGTGCCAACTAAAAGGATGACAATATCTGCTGGAGTTCCAGTCAAACCAAAGAGGCCAGACCCCAACTTGAGGACAATGTCTCTAAGAACACCGTTGCCATCAAATAACAATTTCCAAGATTTCCGCACCTACTGTCATGATCTCAACTGTAATGGAACATTTGTTTAAGTTAATTTGGCGCAGTGAACATTATAGTTTAGTTACTTTGGTATTAGCAACTCGGCCCTTATTTCTTGGAAAAGAAGGGATCCACCAGTTCGGAGCAACGGGTTTAAAAAAAAAAAAAAAAAAATATGTCGAGCAGAGGTTATGTACATATAGCTTTAAAGAAATAGCTTAACTGTATCGTTACAATAGTTTACAGCCTACTTAGTAGTTAGTCGTTAGGCGAAATGTTTTGTGACAATAACTTTTGAACAATTTGGTTGTGATGGAAGGTCCTTGGTCATTCATGATAGACAATTGTTTGAGGTAAGGAATGTTATTGATGTCTTTCACCATTACTGTATTGTCTCTACTTTAAATATAATATAAGGTTTAAAAGCATGTTAATAAAAAAAAAAAAAAAAAAAAAAAAAAAAAAAAAATGGGAGAGGAGTTATTTATAGGTGAGCTACATTTTTAATTAGTTTTTGTTCTAATTAAAACTTTTTAAAATCTAATGGTTCATAATAAAATAAAAAATAGTTAATCCAACAAAATCAAAATAAAGTATTTTTTCTAAGCAATTGGTAGAAAAAAGAATTAGAAGAAAGAATTTAACCAAGAATTAGGTTAAAATATTTAAAATTCATTAAACAAAAATTAGAGCCAACAAACGAATAAATAAAATTCAGGCTAACTAGCTCCTGCTACTCCTCTTCTATTTTTACTTCATATGGTAAAAAACACTAAGGGATGTAAATATGGGAAAAAAGAAAAAATTATTTTATTTATTTATTTATTTTTTAACTAAGTAATGAATTTAGATTCAAGTTTGTATTATATTATTTTCATTTTGTTTTGTTTATAATTTAAATATTGTATGCTAACTATATATACATATCAGCATCATGCAGGACAAATGATTAAAGTAATAATTGATAAACTAACTTAAGAATCGATTAAAAAAAACTTGCAAGAAGTGGTTCAAAATTCCAATCTGGACTACCTTAACTCACACTATGAACAAGTACTGTAAATATTTATGAATAAAAATTAAAAATATTCAACTCATTCTGAATACATTTCTACTAAAAATTATAAAAACATTTATACTCATAATCTATTTTCATAATCAAAAAGATTCTTGTTTTGTAAATTTGATGTGAATGAATATCATAGAATATATTTTCAATCAAAGAATACATGAATACCATTATATTAATTTAATTAAGGAAAAAAAAAAAAAATTTAAAAAAAAAAAAAAAAAAATTAAACCTGTTAATTGAAAAATCACCAGAAACCCAAATGACATTTTCTTTTATATTTGCTTTGATAGTAAAAAAAAAATTTTTAGTTGTATAAAACTTTTAAAAAGTTAATTTATAAAGACAAAAATTTGAAGAAAAAAATTACCAAGATTTAAATATTCAACATTAAGGGTCTTTTACATGGTCATTTCACTTCTCAGTTCAGTTTCAGTCACACTGTTAGTTAATGTGGGTAAAAAGGAAAAAATGATAGGAGAACTGAGACGGAGACTGAGAATTGACGGGATGGAAAGACCTTTTTGTTCCGTTTCAATTCTCAAAGGCCTTTTACACATAGGATTAGTGACAGTCCGACTGAAACTGAAACTGAACTGAAAACTGAAATGACCGAGAGTAAGGTCCATCTCGTCAGTTCTCAGTCTCCGTCTCAGGAAAAACTGACAGTCCGACTGAAACTGAAACTGAACGGAGAACTAAAATGACCGTGTTAAAGGCCCTTTAGGTGTCGCTAAGAATCTCTTCTTGCAGGTCATTTAATAAAAGGAGCAGACTAAATAAATTATTTTTTTATTTTCTAAGAAAATTTTTAGTAAGATTACTTGTATAATTTCTTTTTTCTCTCTTGAAGCAACATTTGTTTTAAAATATAAAATGTACATACATATATTTATTAATAAGCAATATGCATGTCTTAGTGAAAATAATTGAAAACAAATAATTTGTGAGCACATGCACTCGATATTAAATCATGAATAAAATCCTAAAAAACATGCATACCAAAAGCTGTTTAACGTAAGATAACTTATTTGTTATTCTATAAATGTCACTGCGGGATCACTAAAAAGTCTTTCAGATATACTATTTTTTTGTCATAAAGTATGAGGTTAAAATTGTTATATTAATTTGTAGATAAAAGTGTTTATGGTTTGTGGATAAAAGTAATAAACAATTTTAAATATGAAAAGTAACTATAGATGATGAAGTTATCTTCCTTATCCCAGTGGAAAAATTATTAAATACTGTTACACTTTTGATAATATTTTTTAAAGTGTTTATATTTTCTACAAGTGACAATAATGATGGTAATAATAATAAAAAAAAAGTGGGATACCTAAAATAGAGAATTGAACCTATGATATTCATTCAAAGTAGTATATCTTTTCAAAGTGGTAAGTGTTTGTTCAAATAGTCAAATATCAGCAAAATAAGCTAATGGAACAAAATTTCAAAAATACTTGATTAAATGTTTTTTATTCTAATTCAATCTGATACCAACATATAAATGATGATAATTATTAAGTAATAAAACATATCCCTAATGCACTACTTAGAGATAATGTACTTCATTAATAATGCTCATTCTTCAGTAGGCAAACCAAATAAATAAATAAACATATCTTATATATAAGATTCATCTCAATGTGAAGTAGAACATTCTTGAAAGCAATTACATGGCATGATTAAATCTTTGAATTGATGAAGAAAGAGCTGATATTAAAATTCCACTCTTTAGATGCAAAGATATTACAAATCAATATGATAATTTTTATGGTTTAAAAATAACTATCATTAGTTAAGTTCATAACATTTTTTATGATTACACTGGTTTGTATCTCCAGTGAGTCAATATTCGTATGAATTATAATTCATCCTACCTTCCAGGGTAACCTTTTCAGATACTGATGCTCACAAGCAGCCGCTACATCTCAGTCACAAGTCAGTTTCTGAAGAGTTGCCCTGGAAATTAAGATTAAATGAGAATATTGACCACCTGGAGATATAAGCTCCAAATATAAATACACAGAGAAGAAGTTTAAGAACTACAATATATAACACTTTTCCATTGCTAGAGCTTGTTATTTTTTAATTGTTTAATTCATTAAGAAACAAATTCAATTATGCTAACCTTAAATAAGCTAAAATAACCATAAATTATGCTATAGCAAGGTAACAGTAAATTTATATTGATTTATTTTATTGAATTAGTAGCCCATCCTCGGCCTGCTAAAAAAACTAATTATCATATCAGTGGTTGTCGTTTAGAAGTCTGATTGCCTTGAAAACAAGTTAACTGTGCCTTCAAAGCTCAATTTTAGCAGATATTAGTGGTGTGAAAAATTATTTTAAATTGTGTTTCTTAATAAGACCTTAATATACCCTATTGGGCACAAATAGTGTTTTTAGAGTAATGACAGGATTTTGGAAAATGATAAGAAATTTACCTACTACTAAGTGCACAATTTTGATTATCTACTTCTTCACAACAACCAATGATATAATTAGGTTTAAAAAAATTGAATCTGTTGATATTAGAAAAAATTATACTTATCATTGATATTTAGTAAGACATTAAACTATAAAGTTAGCATAGAATTTGAACCTTTTGTATTAATAACACTAATTATAATAATAACACTAATCAAATAAATAAACATAGGATATATTAATCTGTTTTGTTCTAGTCTAGCAGTGAAAACCAACTTTTAGAAAGAGACCTCCTTCCACATGATTTGAATTACATTTCTTGTCTTTGCAATCCTGTACTGGAACTAACTAAACTTCAGTTGTTCACTTTTGTATTTAATGGTGTACATGGAAAGCAGTCTACCATATAATCAGAAGGTTGTTACAAAGATTACTTATTTATTTAAAAGAAAATAATATTGTAATTTTTTTTTTTCTTTAATAGAGAACATGCTAATATCAAGTTGCAAGGTGAATATTATGGTTAGTGCTAGGTTTAGTATTACTCAAAATCTATCATGGCAATCATGTAAAATAGATAAGATCAACTTTGATTTAGATTTGTTAAAAACAAATAGATAACAACTACATATTGGTAAAAGTTTTGGTTTAAGAATAACGCTAACAGAACAATACACTATCCATTGGTTCAATTTAAATGAGAAATTAGGAAAAAAAAAAAATAATCAGCTAGTGTAAACCAACATTTTCCATGTATGTTTTTAATGTAGAATACACTAACTGCTATGAAATCATCAAAATGCATAAGTAATTAACCAGCAGAAAAATTTAATATGACTCGTATATTATATGACAAGACATATACCAATTAAAATTTTCTCTTTAAGTATAGAACTGAGAACAATGGATGTAAGTTATTGTACAATATGCTTGAAATATATATATATATACTTAATATTTTAATTTATTATTTAATATTATTCAAATATCCTTGTAATATATTTTTTATTTTACATGTTCTTAGTATTAATAAAAATGATGAAAAAAAAAAAATTTTTATATGATAAATTGACTGTCTGCATTGAATTTACGTATGATCTTACTATATAATATGCTCTTAATCTTATGTATCCATTGAATTATGCATGCTCTTTATATATATATATATATATATATATATATATATATATATATATATATATATATATATATATATATATATATATATATATATATATATATATATTTATACTTACAAAAAAAGAAGTTGAACACTTTTTTTAATGGCTGATCACAAATGAAATCAAAATATAAAAAAAATACTTATTTTTATCATGTGTTATTGTAGCCATAGAAACAGTATTTAGCTGAAAAAGTATTAAATGGTCCAACTAATTTATTTCTTTTACCTAAGGATTATAAAGAATTTTCAAAAAATACAATAATTTCTAGCATGATACTTCATGTTGGTCCATAGATGAAAAAAAAAAATAAAGCAAAACATTTTCTTTTGATTATTGATGTCTGAAGTATTCCTTTCTATAACAGAAGATCACAGTCCTTTGATCAATAAATCTTAAAAAAGGCATGTGGAATCGTGCTGCAAGAACTGATTCATTTTCTTCAACAAAACAATCACCTAACGTTTCACCAGCATCATACAACCCCTACCCAACATCAAAAATAAAACGTAATAATTTTTGCCTCTAATTCGCATATGTAAATGGTTTATTCTAATTGTTTCTTTCAGATTAGACTAATGACTTGCTATCGAACTTTTTGTGCACAGCCTGCCATGTACCCTTTAACCGTTCTACCAATGCACTTGCTTTAGCTGATACTGATGTTCCAGCCCCATGCACTTACAATATAAAATATAGAAAACAACGCATTAAGGTAAGAACTATGCTTTTAGTTTAAATAGACCAATTTATTACCAAAATTGTATTTTAAATTCAGTGTAAGGAGAGTCTATTATTATTTTATTACTGACAGAGCATATTATGTGTTTAGAAACAGTAATGACAGTAATCAAATTAAGTCAACTCAGTACCACAACACAGTGGAATATATTTATATAAGATTACTCCATTTGTTTTGTGATTATAAAATCAAATAAAATGCATAAGATTGTTCAAAATATTTTCAAAGTAATACCTTGAAAAAAAAAGATTTTTTTTCTTAGTAAATGCTGATATTTGGACACATGAAAAGAATGAATAGCAATAGATTAAACAAACAAATATTTGATAAAGTGATGAAATTGAAAAATATAAAGGGTTACCCAGAGCAAATGAAAGAGGAAATTAAAAAATTGGGTATCACGGAGGGAGACTACAAAGATAAGGATAAATTCGGAAAAATGGTTAAAAATATAAAGGTTCTTGTAGCGGAGAAGAAGAAGCATGAAAGTAAGAAATGGACGGAGGAAAGAAAGAGGGAAATGATATACGCGTGGTCCACCGTTGGCCTGTATCGCGATAAATAAATAAATAAATAATAAATGCTGATATATGTCGTAAAAGGAGTTTAAACAATATTGAAACACTCTTGAATATTTTTTATATGACTATTACTGCCTGTACTTGCTTAGTGCTTGATCCTAAACACTATAAAGAACAGAAATAAATAATTTTTAATAGTGACATACCCATCAGTATATTATGGTGAGGGAACGAGTAAGTTAGGAAGGGCAGGACTTTAACAGGCATCATTAACCCACCGTCGGGTGCGGTCGATCTATAAGGCTCAGCAATCATGCTTCAATTCTATCCTCTTCTCCTTCACGGCTCCAGAACTCTTACTCCTCAGTACCTTCCTAACTTGCAGTGTAGATCGCACCCTGCTTGGACAGTATGACATCCTTGCTTGCAAAAAGTGTATTTCCAACGTGAATATGGCCTGCTTCTCAGTGTACCAATGCCTACTTCCAGATGAATATGAGACTGGTCATTCTGACTGAATTTACTTCTAATAGTATCTTAGTGCATAATAAGTGCCTTATTATTTGTGCATAATAAGTGCCTTATTAGTGCATAAGAAGTGTCTTATTATGCAATTTTTTAAATCAATTTTACTCTTTCATAATACTCATGTACAAAAATGTAAGGCTATTCTGTGTTTATTTTGAAGTATTATTACTTTTGACTTTAGATTTGTTATGATTAGTAAATGAATTTTTTAATTATCTCTATAAATGTTTTCTGATAAATACAACTCTACAAAAGTGATAAATTTTGGTTTGTGATATAGCATATATAAGATTTTATAGGCAGTTTTCTAAAGTAAGCCTCTAATGCACTTCGCGCCTGATGGAAGGAGAATTTGAGGGGCACCCGACGAACGGTTAAAATGTTTATTCTGTTTGACCTGGAAGTCTTACCGTTCACCTCTGCCTAGACTTTTCATAACATGTATTTTTCTTCAGGATCATAAGTCAATCCACCTTAAAACGTTTATGATTACCACTATCTTTATCCATAGAGATTAATGAAATTCTGTATCCCTTGGATTTTTTTTTTAACTATTCTTCATTTCTAGACTTTCTATAAATATATAGAAGTAAGACAGAACAAGAAAACTTCTCCAATAATCACTACTGTGTAAATAATAATAATACAAATTCAGTTCAGACAATAACTGATTTTACTTTAAAAAATCCAAAGTCATTATAATTACATCCTCACATGGATGATATACGAGAACTTTTGACAAAAAATATAATGTATGTGAACCCTTAGGCCCACAAAAAACCTTAAGGTGGTCAATGGCAATCTTGACAATTGTGAAAATAGTACATTTATTATATTTTAAAAAAAAAAGTAAAAGTCCTAAACCACTTAAAAAATTCATTTATTTGAATAAGTAGGAAAATCCCTATTTACCCAGCATATATTGCTTAGATCATTGTACCATCAGACCTCTCACCCTCTATAAAATCTATAGTTGGCAAACTGCTTATGGTGTTCCAGAAAAAGGTGTAAGATGTTTAAGATAATAAAAAATAAGCAAATCATGTCCGTAACAAAGTGACTTGAAAATCTGGTGCAATTCACACCGGCCAAGTTGCTCATATTGAAAAGGATACTGCACGGTACAGAAACAGCTTTCAAAGCTGAAGCAACTCAAATTCACAAACTTTTTCAGAAAAATTAAACTGTATGTACTGTATTATAGTTTATCGTAATGCTCTTTATAAATTAACCTTCTCTCTGTTGTTTTTATCTCATAAAAAACAGTATCTCTTACTGGTAAGTATTAGCAATAAATTTGGAAAGATAACTTCATTTAAGAAAAAATTGGCAATCACCAGTATATAGTAAAGTTAGATTTGTCTATTTTAACTATTAATTTGTCAGAATTGCCATTCTGGGGTGAATTTGTCCAATTTTCAATGTTAATTTGTACCATTTCTGAAGCTATATAATTTGATCTAATAAGGTCGTTAGTTACATTGAATTCAATACAACGTTACGTGGTGAAGTTGACAAGCTTCATAAATAGTACAAATTAACATTTGAAAAGTGGGCAAAATCATGTCAGTTTTTCTGACTCAGGGAAAAAAGATACTCACACAACTCACTGCCGACACACACACATTGAAGGTTCAACAACTCTGTATTTAACCCAAGCATAACATAGAGGGCAGAGCAGGACATGCCACAACCATACTTTCTGACACCCCCCTTCAATTTCAAGTTATTTTCTATCATTATAGTTGTAATTGCCTCAATACAAATATATATTTTTACAAGTATACTTAAAAAATGAATTAAGAATCTATAATATAAACTAAAAGATCTCTAAATTTAACGAATTTACATAGCTCTAAACTTTTAGTTAATATATCAGCCAAATGCTCATTACTAGGAAGATATACAATTTTTACAAATCTTTTCTGAATTTCATCTCTAAAAAATAGTCTTTTTCCATAAACATTATCCGGATCGGTACCAAATTTGCAATAGGCATTGTCAAAGATTATAATTTTTTTCTTGACTTTCCCCCTCAGATAATTACATACATCTATGGGAGGCCAGTAATTTCCATTGGTGAAATAATTCCTTTTTATTATTTCGTCTACTTGTAACTTTCTTGTAATTTTCTTCCCTCTTTTGAACATTTTCCCTAGTTCTCTATAAAGATCTTCAATGTATTTTTCTTTTTCATACAATCTCTTACTTTTTGTTTCACAATTATTATTTTCACTTGTTCCATGCTAATTATTTACCTTATTATTTTTCTTAATTGTTTCATTTACAGGTAGTTCTTCTATCCCTGTTACTTCTTTCTCTATAGTATTCCTAGAATTGGTTAATCTAGCCTCACATTCTTCTTCAATTTCTTTCTCTGGGAATTCTTCGAGAGTTGGTTCCACTTTCAATTCTTCATTGGGTTCTTCTTTCATTTCTGCATCTAAAAGCCTTGACTTTAAAAAATCCAATGTAAGGTCATTATCCATAGCTTCAAGCACTGTCACAATTTGCTCAAATTTATGAGGGAGACTTAACAAAAGATGAGAGACACGATCATCTTCCTCCATCTTGGATCCCATAGATTCAATGTCTCTGACTAAATTTATTTAAATGCTCCTGTAAACTTGTCATGCATTTCAAAGTAAGCAATTTCTTTCTGGCAGGAAGTTTCGAGATGGTACTCTTCCTCTCAAAAACATTAGTAAGCGATTTGGCTGATTTTGTGCTACTAATACAGTCAATATGGCAATCGGTAACACATTTGATGATTATATTTATCGCCTTCTTGTCTTTCCTCTTGGTCTCATTGGTCTCCAATGTCCATCCATCTTCAATAGTTTCTTTAACTTCTAACTCATTCAGCAATGAGATTAAACGAAACTTCCAGGTTTTAAAATTTGTATCATTAAGCTGCGGGTAAACTGTTGAATTGTCAATGGCCATTTTCTACTAGTGACTTTAATGCTTTAAATTCCCAAATTTCAATTTCAACACGTTTCACTCTTAACACTAATTAACCAGAGTAATTAACTGGGCAATGATCTGAGCCCATAACCTGTTAGATTTTCTGACTCAGGGAAAAAAGAAACGGCTCACTGCCGACACACACATTGAAGGTTCAACAACTACTCTGTATTTAACCCAAGCATAACATAGAGGGCAGAGAAGGACATGCCACAACCATACTTTCTGATAAATCACTCCTGGATGGCAAAGTCACCCTGGTTGACTGTAACACAGCTAATTGTTGAATTGTTTCCAAATGCTTGTTTTCTCCTAGTTTCACAGATTTGTTAACAGCAATTCCTCTCAGATGCTATATGTATTGTATTTTGTATCTTCGGATTCCTTCCTTCTGCAAATGGAAAGAATTTTTGGCATACCTATATGGTTCACCATTTTTTTATGGAAACTTGTGAGACCTGCTCATAGTTTTTAATTGCCGAAATATGCCCAAACTTATCACAAAACCCTACTTAAAATAACAAATTTTTGGACATATTACATTTATATAATGTCCTGATGAGAGGACAAAGCATGTTCATATTCTTCACTAACTAACAATTTTAGATTTTATTTTACATAGAGCAGGAATGCAATTAAAACTATTTCCTATTACAGAACTAGTGTTTTCAATATCTCAAAACTAATAAATAACCATAGCATGTGTGTGCTCCATTTTGATACACAGTTTACACTGTCAGGACAAAAAGCATTGGGACATCACTCAAAAATGTGTTATTTCAATTGAATTAACTACAAGTTATCATTTTTATATTCAATATTTATATTCTTTTCGAAATGTTGTTTAGTACTAGTTTTAGATAGGGGTTTCCCCAGAAAAGATAAATAATCAGGAAACAAAAAATAATGGGATACTTAGAAACTTTTGGTCATTTCATCTTAATCCTCTTATTGTATAACTTATAATCCATTTTTTCTATTGCTTAGTATTAAGACATTATCTCCTTTTCTACTGATTTGATTATTTTGCTTGCCACATAATTAAATTTTCTTAAGATGGTTAGAAATATTAAGAATGAAAAAGATTAATCAAAATCCTCAAACTACTGCTCCACAAATAGCTAAAGATTTTGAACACTTCATAGGAATAAAACGTCAAATAAAAAACAAAAATTATATAAACACTTTGCTGGAAGAATGAAATAGAATTGGTGGCTAAATTAAAAAATAAAAATAAATTTGTAACCACTTGTTTTTGTTGATATATTTTTGTTAATTTTTAGAAACCTTTATTTTCATTTTCTACTTCATAATTTCCATTAATATTGATTTATAAAAATATATTTATTTGTTACAATAACGTTACTAAATCATTTTTCAAAATAAGAATTTTATTTAAACATTTCTACCTCTGTCCTAATACTTTTTGTTCTGACTATAATAGTTGACAAGAAATGTCAAGATTTTTATGTGGTTTGTCTACTGTAATGTAATTTTATAGTTTTTGATTCTAATAATACCTGAATAAGAGAATCATTTTCTATTTCAGTTATTAACTGCTGATTGGGAGAATAAATGCTTTGTTATCTTCCAATACTAAACTAGATATAATTTTCATCTCTGCATAACTATAGTTGCTTGCGTTATTTACATTTAATGGTTACATATGTCATTCACTTTATTAAGCTTACTTTATAATTAAGATTTTACAGTTTAAAAAATAAAACAATAGAATCATTGTTTATTATATTATTAAAACTAAAAATTTTCAATCCTTTTTAGGGAGGTGCAAGTTTAAGATTTACAGATCCTAGAGTTACTTTTAGCCGTAAGCCTGGACCTTCTCCTCTTTCTTATGATCCAGACTTGTTGTATCAACAAAAACATAAATATAAAATAAAAGGAAAGGTATTCATGTTGATAACTCTATATTTTATATTACATAAGAAAATACTTTGTATAGAAAACCATTAAATTGTTTTAGTCTACTTTTAAATTTAATATTTGTTTATGAAACAAATACATATATTATATTTTAGTGGAGAAAGTGGGTTAGTTCACAGGTTATCCATCACTTGTTTATGTCATGGAAAAAACCTGATGGTTGAGCATGGATGCTGATCAAATTATTTTATAACTGTTACCAATGAATCAATACTTCATAACTAAGCACCAAATGCGTGCCCTTCATGGGTTGTGCTTTTTTTTTTTTTTTTTTTTTTTTTTTTTTTTTATCAAAGCCATTGACAAGGACATTTGTCCCTTCTGGCAGCCCAATTTGCTGAGTATGTACCATCAGCATTGGGTTCTTATTGAGAAGAACTTTATTTTTAATCATGAATCATTCATCAATGCTTGGAAACTAATCATTACCTTGCCAATCTTTATCTCTTGGAGCACAAGAATATTTTATGTTTCCATTCATTTGTAAACAAAATTGTTTTTGTTTTTTCATTTTCTACTCCATTCTGTTTTCACATGAGAAGGTTTAACCCTCCAGTAGTCGCAACAGAACTGAGAGATCACCCAAGGTATTTTTTGTGCAGTATTCCGAGTAAGATTTTTATAATGAGATAAGCGACTCAGTACCTTTCAACTAACATTCCTCGAATGCATAAGTGACGTCAAATCCTAAATATTCTATCTGGATTTTTAGTCATTTAGTTTCTATTCCGCTGTTACTGGCACAAGATCTATCAGGCTCATTGCAACTACTGATGCGACAGATTTTATTCTATCATTATTATATTATGAATCATAAGCACACATTCGATTTAGAAAACCCAGAAGATATTGAAATGAATCGTAAAATCATTCAATGTAATATGGAGAATAATAGTGATGTGGACAATGTTGAAAGTGAAACAGACATTGTTGAAGAAAGAATTGAGCATTCAGATACTGAACACGAAGATGATGTATCTAGTGATGAGGAATGCATTACCAATAATTCATTTATAAGTAAGAGTTTGTTTATGTTTCATATATTATAGAAAATGATGCTCCACCTGAAGCAAGTCATGAAAGACACGGCTCTGTAAGATGACGTTGTGAATTATGTGAAAAACGAAGGCTGACTGAATACTTTTCTGAACAATGTAAAATGTATTTATGTTTAGAACATTCAAAAATTTCCTGTCAAAGCTTTATAAATAAAATTAGTGAAGTAAATAATAGTTAAAAAGTTGTGATAACAGAAAAATAGTTAAAAGTTGATATAATAGATAAATGATATTTTTATTAATTATTTTATTAATGTGTATTATTGTGTGCATTCCTTTAAAAATCAAATAAAGTAAATGAGAAAAATAAAAGTAATGAAATCATCAGTAAAAAGATTGAATTTCAAGAGCTGATCTGTCAAATCGTTGCGACTATTGGTGTTAGTCCTAGGGTTGCAACTACTGGAGGGTTAATAAGTAGTTTTAGAATATTTGCCTTTTTAAAATCTGCTGCTCTTAGAGTGGTACAGATTTTCTAAACAATTATGGAAATCTGAGGGACTTTTGTGTTTGTCATTGACCTATGTGACTTTAGTTTCTGTATATACATTTTTCCATAGCAAATATCATTGGTTTTGAAAATTGTTTTCATTTTTAGAGTCATTTCATTGTTATGTAATATCTATGAATAAGGTAATTCATACATCACTGAAGGTATTTCATTTTAATAGGACACTGGATCAAATAAAAATCAAACTGAAATCATAATAATCCTTGCATCCTATTATATCTAATCTTACCTTGTTGTTTTAAATACAACACGTTACGATTGTTGAACGGTTTTTGTTTTTTTAAATATTAAATATTTATTTTCTATGGGGGAAGGGGGTAAGTTAGACAAATATGGAAAAAATCTTTTATTTATACAAAAAACTAAAACTTAATTAATCAAATGAATATTTGATTATTAGAGATGCTGTAAAAGAAAATTTATTATTATTATTATTTATTTCAGCTTTACAGGGGAACACCTCCTCGTGATGGATTTGTATGTCCAGTTTCAATACCTAGTAAACTGTTTGATGGCTTTGATATTATACAAGGAAGAGGCCTAGTTCTCAGGCCCCCTAGGGTAGAATTTCGAAAACGTGTTGAAACCATATTTCGCAATTTCCCAGTAAGTAGAGGCCTGTTTTGATTTTTTTTAATAATGATTGCTACTTTAGTGAGATTAATAAAATTAACCGTATATTTATGCATTTTTTAAACTACTTGTTATTAACACATTTTTAGTCTTAATAATAATATTTTAAGTTATTCTTCTTAAACCTTTTGAAGAAATTTGTAATAGCTATGTTTATTAAAATTCTTGTGTCTATATTGGTATTTAACATACAGCTGAATACAAATACTTGTATCTGATTTCTTACAGCAATAAAAAAGGCTCAAAATGTGCAGAGTGAAAGACAAATATTGATTATGAAACTCTATAGGCAAGATTCTTAACAAAAATAAATATTTTACGAAATAGTATGTGGAGCACTTCAAAATCACTGTTCTGTTTCTGTTGATACATTAAAATAAATTGCCATTTCTGTGAACTATTCATTTAAATATTTATACATTTTTAAGAATATAAAGATTTTATCTATTAATAAACTATAAAATCATGATACTCTCTGTGGTTTGAATTGTTGCTTTCTCAGAACTTATTTTGCTTAGTAGTCTTTAATTTGTTCAGTAATTCACTTTTCTTCCTTTCCCAAGATTCCTAGGACTCTCCATGGAAAGTGATTTTTGCAGGATAAACTAATGCTAAATAGATCTTTAAACTTGTTTAACTTTTTTAAATTTGCTGAAGTAAAATTGATATACATTGATGAACCTTTAGTTTCAGCCTATTTGTTTGGCTCTTGCCATCTGTGTCTTCGGTACCGTAGAGCGAATGGTTTTGAAAGCATTTATATTCACAGATGTGGTTTTATGTGGTTTGAAGCTTCCAGCTTCTCTGACTCTTTCATCTTAACTTTTGGATTTTCAACCTCCTCAAAGAAATAAATTTAGAGTAAAAATATGGAGTATTTATCTAAATCAAGACTAATTAAACATTGAGCCCCAGAAAGAGGCAATGCTCAAAGAAAGAATATTTGAGGGTTCAAATTCTCTTGAAATTTTATTCCCATGGGATGGAGATTATGAATTACTCAGCAAAAACCCCTCTTCCTACAACAAACTTTAATTTAGTACGAGCTGCTCCTTCATATCCCCTGACTCTTCCTTGGTTTTCTGCTTCTCTAGCACACTCCAGCAATCGGTTTTTCCATTTAATTCAATACCTCTATATACTGTTCTATTATCTTCTCTTTCTGGCATTGAATCTTTTGTGGATGGGTTTCAGAAGTTCAACCTAGTTTGTCTGTTCTTTTACACGTACTAATTGCATTAGTATACAAGGAATATAGCACATCTGAAGTAATGCTGTTATTCCTCCAGTGCCCAAATATGGCTTGGATAAGAAAATTATTCCTTATTGGCTGACTTTAGTTGTTTGGGGTTAGAATAGTCCAAATGCATTGGATTTGTCAATCTTAAGTTTTTTTATAGTTTCTGTGGGTCGCACCCTCTAGGGTGTATTGAGCACAGGGGTGATTACAAAACATAGGTAGATAAATTAGTAGAACATTTAGTGTAACTTTAAAACAAAATTTTGTGTTTTGCAAAAATAAGACCAGCAGTGCACATGTAGTGGCACTTGACACTTTCCAAATAGTACCTTTAAAGTCTTTTGACTCTACTTACAGCATCTTTAGTTACAAGAACTTTTTTTATGTACTTCTGATGGAAGAAGTGTTGATTTATTATTCAAAGTCTTTGAATTATTCCTTAGTTGATATAAATTTCTGAATTTTTGAAATCCTTCATGGCTTAGTTGGAAGAGTTCATAATTGGTAGATTACTTTTGAACGTCTGTATGTCTAAATGTACAGTAGGTAATGCACCACCTTATCTATTATGCCTACTGGCAATTATTTTGTAAGAAATTTAAATTAGACATATCAACTAAGAGACTTATAATATAAGTCAGAAATATTTTTTTTTAAACATTCCAAATCACTTAGAGGCGGAATTTTATACTGCTTTAGGCTTTCATCATTGTCACCTCTTCTAATTTCTTTGACAAAATTATTTTCATTCAAAGAAACATTTGTCATTATTGGCGTTGCCTTTGATTTTCTTTTATTCAAACTTGCATTTTCTGATTTTATTTTTTGATTTACATTTATTGGTCAAGGTTCGTGTTAGATTTTCTTCATTTACCAGTAAGGGCTCCTTCACTAAAACTTCCTCCTAACTCATGATGGTCACCTCAACATCCGATCTCAGAAGAAAAAAAAAAGATGGAGAAATACAGATTGTTCTACATTGGGATTGAATTTTGCTCAATGCACCCTAGAGGGTGCAGTTGATTTTAAATTACAGAATTAGGATTGATGAATTAAATGCCACTTCTATTGAGATTATTTTATAAAATAATCTCAATAGAAGTGGCATTTAATTCATCAATCCTAATTGTATTGATCCTTCTATATCATCATGCGTACCTCAAGTGATTCAATTACAGAATTCTATGTCTAAAATGGAATTCTGTCAAAACAGAAAACTTATCTTGGAATAGATCGAATTTACACTAGAAATCACTCTGAATAAGCCGGAAATCTGTCTAATCCGAAAACAGAAAGCTATTCTTGGTACAAAAAGTTAAAATACAAATATTTAAAACAGAAAATTTGCCATGTTGATACAGAAGGAACAGTGTTCAGAGAATCATTTATGTTATCTTAAATACTACGCACTTACGAGTGCTGTAGCACGAATGTTGTGGAAGTGAATTTTCAAAGTACTGCCTTATGTTGGCTTTACAGGTAATCCCCGACCGATTTTCCATTTCCTTCATTTTTCTATTTAGTCCGTTTTTAGCTCTTGAACAGTAAACTTGTGCGATACATGTGAAGCTACTCCATGTATGGCTTAACAGTTTCTTTTATCAAACCGAGTTATTAATTGATTTGTAATGTCAGTTAGTAAACACAAGATATTATCTTGTGAAATAAGTGAAACTTATTGAAGAGCATGAGCGGAACCAAACATTTCCGAAACTTTTAGCTGAAAAATATCAACTCGGGGAAACAAAAGTTTATGAAGCCATTAAAAATAAGAATGGAACTAAGCATCAGTGGTTAAGTGGGAAAATCAAAACGGGCCAGAAAAGTGGCTCAAATAAAGAAATTAATCAAGCTGTTTGGGATTGGTTCCTTAGTGTCCCTGCAAAAGGAATGTCGGTCGCTGGACTTATGATTTCAGCAGAAGCTTTGGAGTTCGCCCAAAAAATTGGTTAATTAAATTTTAAATCATCCATGTTGGCTTTACAGGTAATCCCCGACCGATTTTCCATTTAGTCCTTCATTCTTCATCCTTCATCCTTCATTTTTCTATTTAGTCCGTTTTTAGCTCTTGAACCATTTTGATAGCTTCAGAAAATGGTACAATATAGAGTTAAATAAAATTTCTGGAGAATTAAATGATGTAGATATTCTTATGGTCCAAGAATGATTCGCAAAATCATAGAAGGTTATAAGTGAAAAAATATATTTACAGGCCAAGAAATATTTTTTTTTTTTTTTTTTTTTTAATTATTTTTTATTTTACAGAATGTTACCTACTAAATACCTAGTAATGAAAAAACAGAAACTAAAACGGAAACCTCTCAAATTGAAAAATATTGGGGAACCCACAGCATTCTTTTTTAGACAGTAGTTGTAAAATATATACTTTTACTTGTTTTGCAAAATATGTTAGTATAGATCATTGAACTAACTATTTAAGTAACTAAATTGCAAAACTAGCCTTTTTATAGCCACTACAATGAAAATAAACACAAAAAACTATCAGAGTTAACAAAATCCTGCAATGGTCATTTTTAGAAGATTGTAAATCTTTTAGCTGCAAACATGTTGAGTAGGTTTACTATATGGTTTAACTGTCTACAGATGTTGCATAATGTCACTGTCCAAATTACCTTCAGATTTATAGAACTTTAAAGAACTGCACCCTCTAGTAATTTTATTGAAGAGTGATGGGTTAGTTTAGCATATTATCTGTTCCGTTTTCTGTCTACAAAGCCAGGTCAGTTCATATATGCTGTACTGGTACCTGGACATTATTAGTACTTGATAATTGCCATACCACACTTATTTTTTATTTATTAGCAGTTATCTTAATCTTATAACTAAGTATTAATTATCATAATATAAATATAAGTTTGTTTAATATAAGTCAAATACATCACAATTTTTATCCATGAATATTTATATTTTATTTTTTCTTTGTTAGTATGAGCTCTGTAGTACAACATTGAAGTACAAAGGGAACCAGTGGAGTAAACTAACAGCTCAAAGGAAATTTATGTTATCAGGAGATCCTGATATACCTGGTGTAGGTAGCTATGATTTGTTAGACAAACCTCCAGATCCTTTCACTGTTCATCTTGCCAAACTGAGGTCTCATAATATTGCAGTGGCTGAATCTTTAAGGTCAAATGATATGTTCATCAGAAATATGATTAATGAGGTAAGAAAAATTATTTTTGAGAATTTGAGTAAAGTTATTTATCATATATACTGTTTTATATTTTTAGATATTTGATGGATTTAATCATGTGTCGGTGCCAAAATTTATCAATATATGGATTAAAAGTAGATAGCATTTAATTCCTACAACTTATAGTATATAAGTTAATTAAAATTAAGCCAATGTACAAAAAAAGAAAAGATAATAATTTATCCAACAAATTCTTATTTCAGTTTAAAAAATAATCTTTATTCTGGAATATAAAAATCCTTTAAGAATAAAGAAAAGAAATAGAAAAAAAATAATAAAAGAATTAAGCAATGGTACTATCATTTGGCTGCATCAATGCTTTATCTTAAGCAGTCTGAAATTTTAACATAGTTTATTTATTTTCCAAAAGCAAATACACATCTTTAATATTTGACATTTGGTTTGCAGCGCCAATGCTAGAGTTTTTAAGAGAAATGTTTTAAATTATTTACCAAGTGGTGAAGAATCATCAATGTTTTATTGAAAAACTTTCCCTTGGGCCTAGAGCGGACCGCTCACAAAAAACATAATTATTTTGCGCTTCTTTTTTTTAACAATTTTTTAAATTATTTTACCTTGAACTTACACCCAATATGGAGTATAAAATAGAAAAAAGAATGTTTAACCCATGGAAAATTTCATCTATTTTGGTTGGGGCTCAACGTGTTAAGGAAAAAAAATATTTTGTAATATTTTTTTAACATTATGGAGAAGAATATATGTAATAACTAAATAAGCTGATATAGTAAAATTATTAACATTAGTGGTACGATCGGTTCCTTAGAATCGACTTTGGATTATCAATTCTTGATAATGCTTCTTTTTTCAAGAATCAGAGGAATCAAGAATTGACATTTGGAATCAACACAACTCTAGAGGGAGTGCAATTAATGTATTTCATCGTATATGGTACTGATATAGATAAAAAATGTTAACTATCCATGTGTAATCTATAAACAGGAAATGTTTTTAAAATGACATTCCAACTATTTCCTATTCTCAATCTTTTGGATTTCTTTCCTAAAAAAACCGGGTGTGGCAACTTAAGTTACATAGCCGGGTGCGCGCCAGTTGACTTTATCTACCACTACAGTTTTCTTTACTTTCTGAGAATATATTCAGTCCTGATCTAAACTTTTTTGAATTGACATCATTATTGTTGTTAGTTGTAATCAGAGTAATATAACCTTAATTAATGATTATTTTTTTTATTTTACATTAGGCAAAATAGTACACTAAAATAAAAAAAAAAAATATGAAAAATAAACTTTTACTTTTAAGACCTGGTATACACAGTTTTTTTTTATTATGTTATTATTATAATTCTACAAGTTTTCACAGTGTATACATTTTATTACAATTTTTAAATTTAAATATTTGGTGCAGTCCATCCTAGACCACAGGGTTTCATTCTTTCCAAAAAAAATAAACAAAGGATAAATTATTTTTTCATCCTATCTTCAATCAAAGATTAATTCATTATCAGAATAAGCTGCCTGCTTGGTTTTACTATAATGTCCCGGATTAGAATGATTTATAATTTTCATGTTCAGAGTTAAAAGAATCAGACTCTGTTGATTTGCCAATGCATGTTATAGCTTCTTTTTCTTCATGAGATTGTTTTAAATCTCTTGCAAAATAAGTAGGTATTTCTTTAGTTAGATATATAATAACTATAAAACAGGAAAGAAATACTTGTGCGCCTGGTTTAGAGTTAAAAGTTCTCCCATGTTAAAGATTAGATGATATTATAAATATTTTATTTACAATAATAATAGTAATAAAAAAAAAAAAAAAAAAAAAAAAAAAAAATGCTAAAATTAAGAATGTTCACTTATTTCATATCAATTAAAATATTTGTCTGAATTGAATCAACCCTAGTAAACAAATTTAAATGAAAATTTAGATGAAGAAGTTGCACCATTAATTTCATTAAAAAAAAAAAAAAAAAAAAAAAAAAAAAAAGTAAATGAATAATTTATTTTTAATATGGTATCTAGATGAGAATTGAATAACAAAGTATAAAAATCATTCACAAAGGAGATTTTATGCCTATATCAAACCATTTAATGAAGATAAACAGGTATAGAAAGTCTGCCAGAAAATAATTTTGGTCACTTAAGCAAACAGATGACCAAACCCATATGTATAGCAGGACTGCTAAAAGCAAAACTGGGCCCTGGGGCAAATGCAATTGCCCAGGCACCCTAAACCCTCCTCTAGTACCTTTGCTCCGGCCCAGGGGATTTTACCCCCTCTGTCAGCGGCCCTGATCTAAATCAAGGAGCAACAAGATGAAGATGTGGAAGGTGGACATCTGTATTGTTACTACCAGAATCCTGAAGTTTCATGGATTGATATTGACACGGATCACTTCCCTCTGTGGTGAGACACCAAGAAGAAAAGTGGTCATGATCTGTTTAGTTTTACACTATTTAAGTTATAATTTTGTTGTCTACCTCTCCAATTCAGAAGATATTATAACTGGTCATTTTATAGCTTGTAGTTTCATAAAAAATGGTGCATAATTAGACAATTTGAAGGACTAGAGGTTAAAAGAAGCAGGTTAGGACAATGATAATGAATGAATAGCATTTTTAATATATAATTTTTTAGACCCAAGGAAATCAATGTTGAAATCTCCGAATTGTTATTTAAATTGAATTCGTTCTTTCTCATTGATAGGTTGCTTAAGAATAAAACTAGAGATGTGGAAATTCCAAATGTTAATTCTCGATTCCATCGATTCCTGATAAAAGAATGGGTATTGAGAATCAATGATACAAATTAGATTCGAAGGAACCGATCAATAATGTTGGAGTTTTGTAATACATAATTTTATAATTATTATACATACTTCAATTCTTCCTAAAGGTAAACGAATGTACGAAAATAAACTTTAAAATGTACTTTACCTCTAATAATAAGATTTTTCACTAACTTTTCCAACACTATTTGGTAAAGAATTATAATATTCTTTTGAAAAATCAAGCATTGGAAAATGAAGAAATAGGATTACTATTTCCAACTGCCAAAGCTGAATCAATAGAAAAATTAATGAATCCAGACAATGACACTACTTTATTATACTTTTTTTTATTCTTAAAGGATTTTTATATCCCAAAATAAAGATTAGTTTTTATTTCATCAAATGCTCATTAGTCCAGTAAAATAATAGTTTGCTGAAGAAAAAACTGCGGAACTTTTATTCTCAACGGATCTTTATGTTTTTGGGGTGCTGAATCCGAATCTGAAGTTTACTACCACAGTAAACATCGGCTTCATATTCAAAATCGCAAAAAAAAATGTTTTTTTTTTTGTTTTGTTTTTTATCTATAACACGATAACAAAGCTTTTTTCGAATAAAGTCTTCAAATATTAATTGTAGCTGGAACTAGTACCTACATAATGAAAAAAAGAAATCCGAAATCAGACCATTTTTCGCAATGTTACGTTATTGGGAAAAAATGGAGAAATTGGCCACCTTGCTGTCAGTCCCACAGCTGCGCGGAAACACGTTTGTCGTACTCTTTTGGCTATAAGTCTCAAACTATTCGTCCGATAGAACATTTCTTTTTTTCATCTTAAAACTGATTAAATTTACTATAAGAATCTATAAATGAAGTTGTAATCAAACCCCGTAAAATGTACATGCCAGCCCGCTAATAAAAACGTACTGTTGTAAAATCCAAGTGTTTTTTGGCACATTTGTCACTCTAACTCCTCAAATATTTGTTCGATCCCAAATTTCTTCTTTCTATTTCAAAGCTGATTAAAGTCGCTATCAGATGCTATATATGTAAATTATATTAAATCCAGTAAACCACCCAAGCTAGCACGCTAAATGTGCATGTTTTGGCAAAATATGTAAATTATGACATGTTCAGTAGACTGGTGTGGGTATTTCACGGCGTAATTATAAGTTACATACATAGGATCTAATAGTAAACTTAACCAGATTTTAGATAAAAATATTAAATTTGGATCGGACAAATGGTTTTAGAGTTATAGCGAATAATGTTCCAAAAAAACATGTATTTTACAAAAGTAAGTGATTTTCAGCGTGATAGCTTGTAAATTTCCGGAATTCTCGAAAAAAAAAAAATCATATATAGGATCTAATTGTAAATTTAACCACCTTTGAGACTGAAAAAAAAAAAAAAAAATGTTGAATCGGACAAATACTTTCGGAGTTATAATATCCCATATAATATAATATCCCAGACGCCTAAAAACCCGTACTGTTGTTAAATCCATGGTTTTCGGCACATTTATCATTATAACTCCGAAATTATTTGTCTGATTCAAAATGTTTTTTTCAGTCTGAAAGGTGGTTAAATTTATAATTAGATCCTATATATGACATTTTTATCAAAATTCTTGAAATACACAACCTATCACGCTGAAAATCACTTACTTTTGTAAAATACATGTTTTTTTGGAACATTATTCGCTATAACTCTAAAACCATTTGTCCAATCCAAAATTTAATATTTTTATCTAAAAGCTGGTCTAATTTACTATTAGATCCTATATGTGTAACTTATAATTAACACCGTGAAATACCCGCACTAGTCTACTGAACATGTCATACACATATTTTGTCAAAACATACACATTTAGCGTGCTAGCTTGGGTGGTTTACGGGAATTAATATAATTTACATATATAGCATCTGATAGTGAATATAATCAGCTTTGAGATAGAAATTTGGGATCGAACAAATATTTGAGGAGTTAGAGCGGTTTTTTTTTTTTTATTAGCGGGTTGGCATGTGCATTTTACGGGGTTTGATTACAACTTCATTTATAGATACTTATAGTAAATTTAATCAACTTTAAGAAGAAAAAAAGTAATATTGTATCGGACAAATAGTTTCAGAGTTATAGCCAAAAGAGTACGACAAACTCTCGAAAAACGTGTTTTCGCGGAGCTGTGGGACTGACGGCAAGTTGTCCAATTCTCCATTTTTTCCCAATAACGTAACATTGTGAAAAATGGTCCGATTTCGGATTTCTTTTTTTCATTATGTAGGTACTAGTTCCAGCTACAATTAATATTTGAAGACTTTCTTCGAAAAAAGCTTTGTTATCCTGTTATAGATAAAAAAACGTGTTATTGATTTTGAATATGAAGCCGATGGTTACCGTGGTAGCAAACTTCAGATTTGGATTCAGCACCCCAAAAAACATCAAGATCCGTTGAGAATAAAAGTTCCTAATATACTATTAAAATCAACTTCTGGAAAAATATATGAGAGCATCATCCCTTCTACAGTGTTTAGTGAAAGGTTTTAGTAACATTGGTGATTCCTTAGGTAATAAATGAAACCAAAAATTTTTGGAATATATTTTTACTTCTTAAATGATAGCTAATAATATGAATTACTTTTTGTGCATTATTTGAACTGCAATTAACTAAAATAATGTATTTTGTGGATAATAAATGCTATTTGCTTATTTCTTAGGTTATTATTGTTTTTTAATAAGATTTGGAATGATTTTTTAGCTCTCATATCGATTATTTTATTTAATAGCAATTTAATTTATACCAAGGTACCGGTACCGAGTACTGCCTTAGTTAGAGTACATAAGGACATTAAGCCCCCAAAAAAACAAAACAAAAGATTTATTATAGATTTGCAGATAAAATAATGAATGATAAAAAATCATGTAAATTAAAACTAAAATATTTGAAATGATACCTATTAAATGTATATATTTTTTTACTGATGCTTTTGATCATTAAAATACATTTTTAACATGGAACATGTTTTGCCGGTGACCTAGTTGGTAAACAGCGATATGAGGAATGCGAGGGTGTTTCGCAAAGTTTGATAAAACTATCAATCAATAAAAGATAAAACAATATTATTAGATTAGGAGCAGTTAAGAGCTCAACTCTCATTATAATAAATAACATTATCACTAGGAGACAGGTTCTAATGAGTGAGCTCCGTTTGATTCTCTTTCTCCTAATACGAAATTTAAAAAAATTAACCTGGATTTGACCGATCTTGCTCGATCCCTCTCGGCTGTTCAAAATTTTATTTTGAATAAAAAAAAGTCACATTTGAAACCTCTATTTGATTTTTGAAAGTTAGAACACGCTGTAGAAGTTCTCTGTGTTTGTTTTGATTTTCTTCAAGTTACCAATTGTTTCACTTTTCATATTAGCATTTAAATCTAACTATTAGATAAATTGATCATTTTAAAGAAGTTATACATAATTTATAGACAACTTTAAAGGAGAATAGTTAGTTATAAGTTGGAGAGGTTGGGATTGAAACTCCAAACAGGTAATTAACAAGCTTTATTATAGTTGGTTGCCAGGACGAAACAGGGCGAGGCCATGGCCGCCTGACGAGTCTAGTACAGCAGCCAAAAGACAAGCGCTTCCCAACTCTTATGGAAATTTAATTCCCGACCTAAATTTAGACAATTTTCATCCTGAACAAAGGCCATTACTAAATGCCTCAACTTCCACACAACCTTCATCTGATTCTCCTCCAATTATTGTTTCAAACATAACGAGAAATGAATTATTAACCTTTCTCAACTCTCGACCTCATATAACTGCCCCTTTTTCCTCACTGCGGTCTGGAGACATTCGTCTAAACCCCGCAAATACTGAAGAGCGAACCGAAATCATGAATTGGCTCACTTCGAAAGAAATCAGCCATCATACATACGGATCCGGACCCGGTGATAAACGATATTTCATAACCGGCTTTTTAACTGACTTTCCTCCTTTAGAAGACCTTAACAGGACCTTTTTAGCCATTCCTGGCTTCAAATCTATACG
The DNA here is from genome assembly GCA_003667255.2 of Euschistus heros. Lineage (NCBI taxonomy): Eukaryota > Metazoa > Arthropoda > Insecta > Hemiptera > Pentatomidae > Euschistus > Euschistus heros. Next base: position 1,400,435 of record RCWM02000093.1, read on the forward strand.
AAGACTAAAGAAAACACTTTCAGATGGAACCAAAATGGATCTCCCTGAAATTATAGTCACCACATTTCCTTCAGTAAAACCTGAAAATCTCCATGAGATACAGGGTCGAACTGCCACGAAAAAGACCATCAAAAGGAATTCGCCAATGTTTTCGGTGCCAGTCCTTCGGGCGCATTTCCACCTACTGTTTCCGCCCTACTAAATGTATGAAATGTAGTAGCAATCACGAATTAAAAGACTGCCCTCAAGACTCTCCACTTCGTTGTGCAGGATGCAATCAGGAACACGCGGCTTCATTTAGACAATGCACACGACGTTTGGAATATATAAATGATATATATCCAAAAATAAACTTGTTCAGCCTACAATAACATCTCTACCGCCGCCATTATCCTCAGAAAAATTTCCAACTCTTCCACGAGCTCCTAATATCGTGGCACCGCAACCATCTCGCACACATGGTCGTTCAGCACATCCTCCTCAGCCAGCAGTTTAATCCCTTCAGCAGATAACTCCGATAATACAACAAACCATCACTTCCACGCTTCAGCCCATTGTCACTCAACTCCAGGCTCTCTTAGTAAGCATCCAACAGCTCTCTGCCTCTCTTCAGGCCTCATCAAATATGGATATTAATGGTTGAGATTAAGGTAGTTAACTTTAATATTAATCATTCTCCTTTCATTCCAGGTATTCCCGCTCTTCTTACTTCAGCACGCCCTGATATTCTTATTCTTACTGACAATGGTTCACTTCCCTTAAACACTCGTTTTCTCTCCTATTCTTCCTATCATACTACTGATGTTTCCATATTTGTTCACAATTCCATTAAACATCGCTTTCTTCTAACTACATCCCCTCGTCCTTCAATTCAACTTTTGCGTATAATTTTATATGTCGATGGAATCCCTCATCAGCTTCATGACATTTACGCTCGTCCTTCTTTTTCAGTGAAACCTTTCACCCAGTTCCTTCAATCTGTTCCAAGATCATCGTTTGTGATAGGAGATTTTAATAGCAGATATCAAATGTGGAATAACATTTCCTCCAATCCGAGGGGAAAAGCCATCGCACAACTTCCAGGAACTATTATTTACCCTTCTCCTACATTCCAGTCTTCACGAGGCCATGTTAATACAATAGATTTACTTTATACCCATGCACCTCAACTTATTACTTACTGTTATACTCTTAATAACATTTTCTTTTGAGATCATTTCCCAGTAGTCTATCACATATCCGCTATTAACATCCCACCCAATTCTTCATTTCATTATAATTATTCTAAAGCTGACTGGATAAGATTTCAATCCTTTATTTTCAAAAAATCTCCTTCTTCCTTGCCCCCTTTACCTGATACACCTACCACGGCTGGTATAGACAACGCAGTTGATCGTTTCACCACTTTGCCCCAAGAAGCAGCCTCTTATTCTATCCCTACCTTCCAACCAAAATCTTTAGTATTACAAGCACCTCCGAAACATATTCTTTGGTTAATATCTGTCCGTCATCGTTTGTTAAATAGGTGGCGAAGATGCCATCAACCAGAAGACCGCATTGCTCTCCGTTCTGTTACAAAACAAATCTCCCAGCTTTACAGAAAATGGAAAAACTCAATCTGGGAAAATAAAATAACAGCTGTCTCCCAAAATTTACAAAAATTTTGGAAATCAGCGCGATCATCTTATCATAAACGCCTTCCTATTAACCTTCCCACTTTACACTCTCCGCTTGTAAAAATGTTCAACATTTTTCTGCCCCTCTTCCTTATGTTCCTCCTTTTCTGCTATTTAAATCTTTCGATGTACACCATTTTAATGCTAAATTAGTTAAAACAACGATATTTCGAATGGCACCTAAGAAATCACCTGGGCCAGATAATATACAGGCTATTCTTCTCCGCCATCTTCCTCGCATAACCTTAAATTATCTTACCTCCATCTACATCAATTGCTCAGTTCTTGGATATTTCCCCAGATCATGGCAAAAAGCCATTATTATACCACTTTTGAAACCTAATAAAACTGGCTTAAATCCATATCATTACCGTCCCATTAGCCTCCTCTCTCATTTAGGAAAACTTTTTGAAAAATTATTGCTCCCGCATATTCAAACTCATTGCGATGAGCTCTCAATTATACCTAACGAACAGGCAGGCTTCCAACCACGTCTAAATGTTGTACATTCACTTTCACGAGTACAACATTTAGTACAAACTTACAAACACGGGTACAAAATTATGTTACCACTGCTCTTCTTAAAAATCACGCTACTGCTATGATCTCCCTTGATTGTACCAAAGCTTTTGATTGCGTTCAACATGAGATTCTTTTTCTTCAACTTCTTCATCACGATTTTTTTTCTTTCCTCTTTAATCTACTTCGGTCTTATTTCTCAAATCGTTCCTTTTGTTATAGAGTTGGAAACTCCTTGTCATCATATAAGTCCTCTCGGATTGGTGTTCCACAAGGCTCTGTACTTTCTCCTGTCCTCTACTCTATTTACACAGCAAATGTAATCGGCACTCGTTACCCACGCGTCAAAATATCAGCTTATGTCGACGATATTGCGATCTACAGCTCCTCTATCAGCACTAAAAAAGCCCTTCAAAATATACAAGCGGTGGCTTAACAAATTTCAGATTCCCTTTCCAATTTAGGTATTTGTATAAACCATTCTAAAACTGACGCCATAGTTTTCTCATTTTTCCGTCAATCCCAAAGGAAAAAGATCCAGCCAATCAAGCTTAATAATACCGAAATTCCGATTGCATCATCTATTAAGGCTAAATATACCCCTTTCAGTTAAGCGTTGGAAACAGTAGAATTTATTTCCGGAATTTCTTCGGAACGGAATGTCCGATTTTCAATCTGTAAAATTCTTTGTGTATTTGGTAAACACAGAATTCACGCTACGAAGCGTCTTTTTTCTATAAATTCAATAATTAGGAAAATAGACCGTAAAAATAGGTGTTAAATATATATTTTTAAAAATATGAGGTTATAGCCAGTTGTAGAAACGTTTTCTGAAACGGATGACACATTCCAACTAATCGTAGCATGCATATTGCGATCGTAATGTGAAAAATACGAATTTTGTTTACAACCGGATGGAATTGCGTCACCGGCTGAAACGGTCTCTTCCTTAACGAACTGTCTCTCACATATAGGGTTGCCATCTCCTAAAATACAAAAGCCGGACTTGGCGCTGTATTAAAGCCGAACATTTGCCACAAAAGCCGGACATTATCTTTAAAAGCCAAACATACCTTTTATAAAGCCGGATGTACGTCTTTAAAGTTAGAAATAACTTCAATAATAAAAAACTCTGTCAATATAAGTTACATATAATTTTTAATTAATCAAAGCTATATTACATAATTTATAATACAGTTTTAAGTTTTTAGTTATAACATTATCCACTTATTTATAGTCCTATCCTTAATCTTTTGATCTTTATATATGCCATTAAAATTAATAACTACCAGAAACATTTTCAGTCTTCTATAGACTTCAGTTATATAAAACAAAAATAAAAAAATTACAACTCAACTTTGGCAGTATACTAAAAGTTTTCATCATACAAATATAAGAATATATGCACTCTTCTAAAGAGAAAACAAAAAGATTAAAATTAAAAAGCCAATTATAAAGTAATCTCAAATGTTTCTAAAAATAATAAAAATCCATAAATTCTTAGCTGAATGTTGGTTTTTCACCTACTTTATCCAAAACGTCGTTTTCCTAAGGAATCATGTCATAAAATGCTGCACGTGTTAATTCTGCAGCCCCTAACGCTTCGTTGAAAAATGAATTTGAATCCATGAAAGAATCTATTCTTGACGTAGATGCTGTGCTACTAATCTTCATTTTACGTTTTTCGGTTTTTAAATGATTTTCTAAGTCAGCTCTTATTACCTATTGAAATTACTTGGTCACAAATAAAACATGTTGCATACTATGGCTTTTTCTAGATTTAAACATCTTGTACTGATTTTGTAGGGTAACAGAAAATATACATTTTCTTTTCGACATAGTGAGTTCAGAAAGAAAATGATCTATGTTTTACTTGTATTTGATGTTTGTAAATAGCATATTAGTGCAACGTAAAAGAAATTATAAAATTAACTCACCGAAAATTCGGTGTCCGCTGACTGAATAATGCAGAAAACAGAAGAACTGATTGTGGTACTTGATTCTAATGCTGAAAAAAACTGCGCACTAGTGCGTAGTTCATAAGGTAAGAGGAGAAGGAGTTTCAAAAATCTGAACACAGTCGCATTTCCGCCACGCCATAAAATTGTTACTTTCAACGAGAAGACGAAAAAGCCTAACAAATGCCGGACACACAAATATATGGCCGGACAAGGCCGTAAAAAGCCGGACAGATGGCAACCCTACTCACATAGGTATTCCTCGATTTGTGAAGAGCCAAAGAAAAATTTTATGATTTTGTTTTCTTGTTATTATTATCTTTTATGAGTCGTTAGATTCAGTCTATAAACAATTTCTCATTTTAAGTAAGAATAAGGTAATTAAAATAAATTTTTCGAATTGACAAAAGCTGAATTAAAGTTTTAATATATATTTTGATAAATTTATTAAATATTTTATTTGTCTATTTATTACCAAATAAAAAAAAAAACACACTTTGTTTATGCAATCCTTATTTTATTGCGCTATCTATGGGAAACATTGGCCCTTTTCACTGACTAATTATTAGGAACAAACAGACCTAGCTACAATAATTTGTAAACTTTTATTTTCACTTGAAGCGTTTGAAGGTCCAACAAGTTGAATGTCAACCATAGAAATTAAAATATATTTAAAAACAAACAAAAACTTTGACTATAATGTGTTGTACACACAACTTTGAAGATCCGAAAATCTGAAAAATTGATAATAGCTGAATAGTTAACTTATAGTTGTGATAATTATGTCTTTTTATAAAGTCAAAAAAGGAGTTATTGTCTATTCATTTTCAAATAGAGAAAAAGTTTTGTTTACTTACTGCAGGAAGTCTAACACTATCTGACCCTTTTCACCGGTAATGTATTAGGGACAAATAATATAAAATATTCCAAATAAATTCCATCAGTTACCTAGCCGATAGATACCTATGTAATTATATATAAATTTACAATTATAAATAAATGTAAATTTATTACCTTGTACCTAATATAAATTTAGGTAGCATGTCGGTATATGAAGACGAACCGATAGTACAGAAACCAGGTAAAAGATATTCCGGAAAACCCAATAACAATTGAAAATATTCCCTGTTCAGAACAAATTGTATTTCCGTTCAATTTCTATCGTTGTAAAGATAGAGTATAACAAAGAAGAACAATCTATTGCACGTAAAGATTTTTATATAAATAGTTCTAAATCCAAAAAGAATCTCCGCGTCGAAGAAAACCTGAACTGAAAAGGAGAGCTGATAATGAAAAAGAGTACGTACCCATATAATATTTACTATGATGTAATTTGTGTTGTGTTGTTTCGCTGAGTTATTCAAATTCAAATTTGAAAATCAATAATTTTACATTAGTTGACTATAAAAATCGTAAATAAAATTAAACAATGAATGATAAATAAAATCAGTTTTATAACTGGCTCCTTGGAAATGTTTTAGAATTACCGAAAATTAAGGTAATTTTATTGTTCCCAAGTCTCGTGGATATGTAATTTTTCCATAGCGTATACTATAATAATTAAAACCTATTTTTAAAAACAACCGGGAAAATTAATTTTAGAATGTAATTTCCTACTATTGGTTGGATATAGATACCTACAAAACGGTTTATCCTTTTATATTTGTATGATTTGATTTATTTGGTTGTAAATACAAGTGGAAATCAATTGAAGAACGTGATTTTTTTCTGATTTCTCCCGGTTGATTTCTTAGCAGAATATAAAAAAATATATCAATAATTTGTATGAAATCGGGTAAAAAAGCTGATGAGTTGATATTATTACAGATGCCGGGACTATAGCGATAGTCAACATGAATCAGAGTCAAACAATAATAATCCCTATACAATCATTGTTTTAAGAACATTTATGAAAGGGTTGAACATCGTATGTTCTTAGCTGTTTGATCAAATAACTCGGAAACCGCTCTTAGCACATTTTCGTTCTAAGCATTAATAAAGCAAATCTAATTAGCAACAATTTTTGTTTTATATATTTTTTTTATTAAATGTGCTTATTTTTGAATTGAAAGTATTCTCTGTTTTGTCTATTTGTTTTTCAAGAACCAAACACACCTGGAATCCTGACACTCTAATTCTTTTCTAATTCATAGAATATCTATACTTTTTTTTTTTTACCATTTAAAGAACAATAATGAATATTATTTATTGCAAGGTGTTTAATTATTTATTAATTTTTTTCAAAAGAGCTAAAATGTACGTATTGAGTGAACATTTAATTTAAAAGAGGGTTTGCATAAAAGTTTTAGTTCCTACTACTACTAACGTTCGGGCTATATTGTAAAATTACTTACTTAATTAGTATTAAAATAAAAAAGCTTTTGTACTTTTGCTGATTTCATAAAAAATTGTTGAGTTCAAAAAGTTATAAAATTTAATACAAGATCATAATGGTTTGATTATATTGTACAGATTAGAAATCTGATGAATTCTAATATCTACAATAATTTTAAATTGTAATGTACGTTTGGTCGTAATCATAAATTATTATAGAACTGCCAATGAGAAATTCCACCAAAACTCCAATCAAATAAGGATTTCACCTCGGAAAGGAAGAAATGAAGCTAAATTTTTGCATATACCTTTGTTTTGGCATTCTAAATAATGGGTGAAAATTCACCTTCACCTTCCAAAGACTCCTGACGAAGCTGTGAAGTCAAAAATAGTCGCAAATTTTATTTGTAGAGTGCACACTCTACACCCCTCATTTCAATACTCATGACTGGGGTCGCACTTCTTCGCGAAATCAAGTCATTTGTTGGGTTTTTTTCCAAAATTTATTTATTGATTTTATTTGAAAAAATGAAATTTCAGATCGGACAAACAGTTTTGGAGTTATAACGAAACATGTGCAAAAAAACTTGGATTTCAAAACAGTAAGCGGGTTTTAGCGTGCTGGCGTGGGTATTTTACGGGACTTGATCGAAATTTAATATACAGGTTCTTATAGTAAATTTAACCAGCTTTCAGATTGAAAAAAATAATTTTGGATCGAACCATTAGTTTCGGAGCTATAGCTAAAAGAGTGAAGACAAATGTGTTATCGCGAAGATCTTTTGGAGAAGATCTCATGTTTCAGTTTTTCGATTATATATGGGGAAAATATGATACCGATCAAAATTAAAGCTGATTAAATTTTCTATAAAATTGTTTCTATAAACATTTGTCTAACGCTCAACGGTTTTCGAGATATACGTTATTAAAAATCGATAATAATCGAGAAAAACAAATTGTTACCTCACTTTTTGTCAAATATTTGATTCAAGTGCCAAAAACAATCCCTTCATATTACATTTACACTGCGACGCAAGACCTGCCCGCCTGTTTACATTGACAACCAACCTTTACACCAAACTGAAAAAGTGACATACTTAGGACTTACGCTTGAAAGAAGACTGACATGGGGCCCACACGTCAAGATAAAAAAAAACAGACGTTACAGTTAAGACTGCGACTTCTATACTCAGTACTTCACAGACGCTCAAAACTATTTTTAAAACAAAAACTTAACATTTACAGTTACTTGATTAAACCCATCTGGACGTATGCATCGCAAATTTATGGACCGGCCAAAAGAACACATATTCAGAAAATACAGACATTTCAATCTAAATTCCTAAGACTGATAACAGACTCCCCTCCTTATGTGTCAAACGATATACTACATACAGACTTACGTATTCCGACAGTTAAGAGCCATATTCATAAACTTTATCGTCAATTTCATGAGAAACTACGTGGACACACTAACAAACAGATACATAATATGGCAACAGTACAGATACCAGACATAACTCAACGGAGGCTGAAAAGGAAGTGGATGAGGGATCTCCTAGTCTAATCGCTAATAATTTAGTTTCACGCCTGGAGATTGTACCACTGGGTGCTGACTCCCTCATGCCTGATCATGTCTGTTGTATCAATGTAAATTTCACATTCACTGGTTGTCCATTGTGTACAGTTGTGAATAAAGTTATTATGTAAAAAAAAAAAAAAAGTGCCAAAAACGTATATATGAAATTAAAGAAAATTTAATGCTCTATAACTTTGATTCCGACATTTTTTCTGAGAAACGATTGATGAAGGCACTTGAAGCAAATGTTTGTCCGAACCGGTGCCCGCTACTGCTTTTCCACACTATATCTTGAAAACGGTTAATCCTTAAAATAAAAAAAAAAAAATAAAAAAAAAAAAAAAAAAAAGAACGGAACCAAAAAAAATCAGAAAATATTATTATCTACAAGTTTTATAACCTTCTCGATTGACGCCCGAGGCAAAGACATCGAGATATTTAAAAGAAAACAACTGATTTTGTGACCTTTGACCATGAATATAATTATGCTAACATGCTGAGGTCGGTGACTTTTTATCACTTATTTAGAATCCCAAAACGAAAGTATATGCAAAAATTCAGCTTCATTGCTTCCTTCCGAGATTTGCTGTCTAAAACTCCTTATTTGACTGGGCTAGTAGTACTCTCAATGTATAAATATCCTTATTGCCCAATGTTTTATTATTATTCCGAGATATCATTTGTTATTTCAATTATATTTTATTTATTAATAAATAATTTTCATGGATCGAATAAAACAAATCGGTAAGAGTGACTTTACACTTACAGAGACGATAAAAGTTTTTTAATTCTTTGCCGAAGTAGTTAGTTCAGGACTCTTATATTCCAGATAATTTCTATTTACATTATGAAGTTCTAATGAATGATTAAGGTAATTTTAGGTTTTTAGTAATAAAAAATATTCATATAAATATTGTGTTCTCCTAATATGTATGTTGTTTTTACTTTAAAATTCTTAGTAGACATGATAGAAGCTTGATTATCAAATTTTATAAATATCAGCTGTAAAATTCTATATTACAAATGTGTTTTCATGTTGAAGGGTTCAATGAAACAGTTCTTAGGTATTGATAAATTATTAACAGTTATATATTTCTTAGTTAACTGTTATCAATAAAATTAAAAACTTCACTTCTTTAAATAAACAGTTATAGTTTACTCATTATTTCTCGATTTATTTACGTTTATATATATATATATATATATATATATATATATATATATATATATATATATATATATATATATATATATATATATATATTATATATATATAATTACGTTTAGTTAAAAGTAAAGATATATTTTTATTATAATAAAAAAAAATAGATCCACTTCTTTGTCGTTAAAACTGTTGTTTCAGTAAAAAGTAAAGAAGCTCAGTTTTGCATTTAAAAAAATAAATAAATAAGTTTACAGATTGTATTAAACATAATTAACATGAGAACATGAAATTTCTATTTTTTAAAAACTAGTTGGTTCATTTTGTGATTTTCAAATCTCAGTGGTCCTTATTGTAACTACACTCATTTCATATACTGCAGGTAGGAAATTCTACCACTGGGGTTCTGTTGATTTTTCTAGTACAGGGGTCTTAGGCCTAAAGAGGCCAACTTTTCCAACATATAAAATGAAAACGAAACTTCAAAAGGGGCGCTGCGGTGAAATTTCCCACCGGAGATATACGAAATGAATGTGAAATCAAAAAGGACCACCCTGTTCTATGATATATAAATAATATTTGGAGTTTTAATTGAATTTTGAAGTAGGCTATGTAAAACATCTATTGGATAAAATGCAGTTCTTACCAGACAACGGTTTGATGAATGTAGCAGTAAAAAAACACTAGGTTTTTAGTAAGTATAAATCTCACACTTCGGAATTTTTTAATACTTTTTCTTGGTGACAAATTAGATAACTTTATTAAACAAAACATTTTTTTTTTTTTAATACAATTTTTTATTCGTTGAAATATTCTTATAAAATTAAAACCAAAATTTATAACTTAAAACATAAAAACAATACAAAGTGATATGATGTTCGATAAATCATAAGGAAGAAGAAAGCTTTGAACATTACTGTAAACTAAGTTTTTCTCAATTCCTACGGAACCATAATTCATCAGGTTCCAGAGAATATAAGAATCCAGGGCATTTGTGATATTGAAAATCAGTAAGAAAGTATAGTACCGAATTATATGCAGTTGGTTTAGTAGCTGAAAATTTCAGCTAAATGTTGAAAACTAAACACATGTTTTGGTCCTAATGATTACTTTACACTTAGAATTCCGTTGTTCGAATATAATAATCAGTGAAATAAATTCCTCTTGAACAGTGCCAAAATATTTGTTTAGGTTATTTTTAATTACATAAAGTATTCATATGTTAACTCGTTATTTGTTACAAATATCATTATTTGTCGGTTTATTATTTTTAATATCTCCTGGGTTTAAAAATGTTTATAAATTTCATAGATATTCAAACTATGCTTTAAAAGAGTTTGTTTTAGTTTTTTTTCTTTTTGTTATTTTGAAATTTGCACACAGGTTTGTTTTTTAAAATATTATTTATATTCTAAAATGTATATCAAATTTTGTTGGCCTCTATTCTGTCGTTTTTTCCACTATTGGGGAGACGTCAGATCGGTAGCTGACTGGGAGCTGGGCCTTCACAGCCCTTCCCCCACTACTACAACAGCAGGTAGCCTACTAATCTAATCACCTGCTTCCTTACAAATCGTATTTTTCAAATTACGATCAACCTATGCAACCGAAAATGAATCTGTTTGCATAATTGTGTTCAATTAACTTATGAGTAAGTGGCTATAAACAGTTTTTTTTTTTGTTTTTTTTTAAATCATTAGTTCGCCAGATAATTTATTTTTAATTCTAAAATAATTGACAAAAAAATTCGGAAAACGTAGTGTGAATTTAATGGTGTTTTTATTACCAAATCCGTTTACAGATTTAATATTGATGATTCTGTTCACAAATGAGAGCGAAAATAAATTCGCCCCAAAAGTGCTGCCATCTCTTGAAAAAAAATCTTACTAAAAATCGGTATGTTTAGCCTTAACTACTTGATGTTCGACTGGATAGACACCTAATCTTTTCCAGTCATTTCCGTCATTGTCTAAACTTCACTCGTCAAACATTCACTTCTCTTTCGCTCTCCAACTTTATCTGTCCGACTGAAACTTCTTCTTTATAAAGCTATCCTTCGTCCTAGACTTCTTCATGCAGCTCCCCTATTTCAGCACTTAGTCCAAGATACCATAAATAAATTAAACAGACTCCAAAACAGAACACTAATGACTATACGAAGACAGTCCCCTTGGCGTCAAGACCGACTGACTGATTTTGCATCTCGATTTAATCTAGAAAACCCTGTTCAGTACATAAAACGTTGTTACATCAAATTTTAGGACATGCTTCACATCCTGTCCAATCCTCTTTTTTCTTCTTTAAATCCTCCTTCAAAGCCTACCTACTGGAATGGAAGGACGAATTCCCGTCTTAAAACTATCTTTTCTGTTTATTTTATTTAATTTTTTTTTCCTATCTGTTTAATTATTTATCCTTTTTTTTTTTTTTTTTTTTTTTCCTTTGTTACTACCTTAATCTCAGTGTTACATCGCCACTGAATGTCGCTATTTTACTGTAACACTATGTTTTTAACTAACACTATCAGATTAAAACATCCAAAAGGATGATATTTTGTAAAACTCTGTCTAGATATGTTATATTTTAATAATATATGTATCAATGTACTATTTTATTTTGAATAAAGATGTTTTGAAATAAAAAAAAAATGTCTATTTAAAAAGAGAGTGTAGGAGGTTTTTTGACATGCCCTAGCTTAGTTGGTTTTGCTCAGATCGAAAATTTGAGGTCTTCCTACCTATCAAAAAAATGAAGAATATATTTTTTTTTCTGTAACATTTGTTGCTAGGACCTACCTACCATTTAGGAGCAATATTGCTAGAATGAAAAAAGTCACATTTTAAACTCCTATTTTTTCTCAACTATGTTTATTTTAAATTATCATTTACTGTTAATTCATTAAATCACTTAAAATTATTCCAGAAAGGGGGAAAAAATAAAGTACCCAAGGGCATTGAGGGTCAGCAGGATTAAGTTGTTTCAAAGAAAAATAGAAAACACATGAGCATTTATGGTCAAGGGGGCCACCCCCAAAACATGTATCTTTTCTTTAGCCGACAGGCTCAAGGGGGCCTTTAAAAAAAAAAAAAAAATGTTTTTAAGTCTGCAAAAGATGGGCTAATATTTTTATTCATATGTTGATGTTTGCAAAATGTTAATAATTGATTATGGTTCACCCTTATATTTATTTTACAATTATAAAACATAAGATTTATAATATAAAAAATGTACAGTCTTACATGAAGATGTAAGTTTCTAGTAAATGATGCTATATCTTTATTGTAATGCATAATATAGTTCTATGATAATAAATAAATGATTCTGCATTTTCTTATATTATATTTTCTTCTTATCTTACCCCATTGAACCTTTCAGCATAAGGATGCTTCAATCCATGATAGTCCACATGAGCCATGGTCTTCCTGGAGGTCGTTTTTCTGTGGGCCTTGCTACAAAAAGTTTCTGTGGATCCTGGTTACTTTTTATGCACCATAGGTGACCGAAATACTTTAACTGTCTCTTCTGAACTTTGTCCCTCTCTGCCACAACTTCAAGTTCTTCTTAATTCTTTTGTTCCTTACCTATTTATTTTACTTGTTTACCCATTCTACAGAGGTACTTCACTTCAATGGCTGTGGCTCTACTTTAGAGCCTGTCCAGTGGGACCAAGTATACACTGCCATAAAGAAAATCATAAATAAATTATTCATATGAATAAATGAACTTATTCATTATATTTTATTTTGATTTTTCTTGAGAACATTCATTTGTAATAACTTTCTTCCATTTTAGGATCCACCTGGCCCATGTTCTTATGAAGTAGAATATAAAAGAGTGTATGGTCTATATTCTTTTAATGTGAAAGGAACTTTTCCTCGGGCTAAGGTAATTAGAGTTAATTGTTTCCTCATCTAATGAATGATTTATTTAGTTCTTTCTTAAACATAATTTCATATACATGAATTGGTTTAATATGTATTATGAAATGAGATAGTTAATTATATATGAATTTGTTTTACTAAAAGTATGATTTCAAATATTTTTTAAGTATGATATTTCTTTTCGTTCTTTATTGCCACCTTTCTAAGATTATTTACATTTATTTTTTTATTTTTGGGTATCAGTTAGATAATCTACAGTTTTAAAAGTTCTAAATACAAATTCAAAATCTCCAAAGAACTTCTGTGATGTTTTAATCCAAATAGTGTCTTAGGACCTTTTTTTTTTTTTTTTTTTTTTTTTGGATAACCACACAAAGTGATCAAGAAAACGTAGTCAAATGCCAAAGAAAATGTAATGCAGTACAGCAAAGAATAAAGCGAAGACTGCTATAAGAAAGGTGTTGAGGTTTCAGATAATAATGGACCCTTCACCAGTCATGAACCCAGAAACCAAATTTTAAGACCTCTAGAAGCCGTAATACTGCATAGTTTAGCCCAAATGCGGAGGTCACATGATTTCTCCTTACTGAGATATCTTAACCTATAGTTGACCTCAGAATTTTTTTTTCTAATTAGTTTTAGTCCACTAAAATCTGCAGTTAACCAAATGTTATATACATAAATAGAAAGTAGAATGCACGGTGATTCTAGTGATGACATTATTATTTTAATTGGTTTAACACAGCAGATGCTATGGCCGTTAGAAGTTGTTGATAAAATCTCAACTTCCAAAATGTTAATGTGCTCGAAAGGGTTAAAAATTTTATTTTTTGATTTTGATAAAAATTTACACATAAGGGTTTTCTGGTGCGTTGAATCAAGATTTGAAGTCAGTTTTCCAATAAAAAAATTCTTCCACTAATTTACAGCGGATTTTATTGGAATTGTGTCATTTTTTAAAAGTTTTTGAGGACGCTGAAGCCAGGTCATGTTTTGAGCATAACGAAAGTATTTTTATAACAAAATGCATACAAAACTACAATTTAACATGAAAGAACATTTCACTATCTTGACTGAGAGGTGAGAAAAAAAAATAAAACGTGATTTTCATATTTTATTTTTTATTTTTGGCCCTCAATGCTCATTGGCAGCTATAACTCTATTTTTGCTCTATTATAGGTCCCTACTACCCACACAAAAATCGGCATTCAAATCTGTGAGTTACAACTCCAAATGTCCCCTTGTAAGTATCTGTTGGTAATATACAAATGTTCACAAGTATTTATAATTGTATCAACAAAGAAACCAATAAGCCTGAAATGATTATTGATTATAATATGACAAAGGGAGGTGTTGATACTGTTGACAAATTATGCTCTAGGTCGGTGGTAATTTTTTACCAGTGTTTTAGTGCAGGAAACATTCAAAAGTAGTTTGTGAGGATTGCTTAGATGCCATAGAAGGTGGTTCATAATATAATCATTGCTTATTAAGAACAAGCAATAATTATGTAAATAATAACATGTTATGGAGAAGAAAATGATCAGGGATGCAGTCAAAGAGAAAAACCACATCTAAGTAGAAATACTTTAATTCGTGCCAGCGTTTTGACCTGCCTTGCAGGCCTTCTTCAGGGCCACCGAACCACACTAGTGAGGAGACGAACAGTGAAAGTGAAGTTCTTTGCAGCTGTAAAAGATGAATTTATCTAAAAAATGATAGTAGCCAAAGATTTACTTATTGATATATGAGATACATCTTTATAGAAAAGTAACTTTCCTTGAGGGTGGAAGTGGGCCGTCATCATGCTTATTCTTCAAGCCTAAAAAACCTTCGAAGTACTGACTAATCATTCTGCATCCTATCTTGTCAAAATCATGATAAGTAGCATTGATTGGGAATTAGAATGGTTTCTTGGAATAAATACTGTATTATCTATCTCCTCGTCAGGCTTTAAACAGGAACAGAACACCTGTACAGCTTTAACGAATTTGTAAACAAACAATCAAATAAATTCTTGGGGTTTGTTTCTTTATATTTTATTCATTCATTTGACTCAGCAGACAACAAAATACTTCTCTATAAACAAGAAAGATTTTGTGTTGGAAAACAGATTTTGCATTGGCTTGGATCTTGTCTGAGAGAGTTGACACAATGAACGAAGATTAGAAACAATTCTTCAGAATCATTGCAGTTTGGCATTGGTGTAACTCAGAATTCTATTCTCAGATGACTGTTATTCCTTGCTTGCATTCATGATGTAGATATGTGTCTTAATTAGTGCAAGACATAATAAGGATAACCTTAATACCCTGCAGCTCTTTTCCCTCTCTAACAGACTTTATATTAAATCAGTCATTTTTGGTGTTTATTGGGTGTCCAAAGCTCCTTGCAAAAACAGAACTATATGTCCTTTTGCCTCTCCTGAAGGTATATGATGAGATTATCCCACATATTAAAAAGATAAGAATTTTGATTGGAGTAACAGTCATCAGCTATTTATATATAGCCTTGCTTGGATTTTGCTCAAGTTCACAATGTGATACACTTCTTATGAATGGTTCTTGAGAACTCTATATCAGGAAGAAGACTGAATAAAAGAAATAAAAAACACAATGGTGTGAAATAGTACAAACAGTGTTCGTATCAAATCCAAAGGTCAATTTCAGTTTTATTCATTAATATGAACCTTTTTGATTTTCAACTGTTTTTTCCACATATTAAGAAATAGAGACTACAAACTAAGTATTTTACAGAGATTTAGGTACGAAAGCAAAATCACTATGCAGCAACCATTGAATTTACATCCCCCTCCTACTATAACTTCACGACAGAAAGCATGGCCCCCATTTAATTCTAGCTCAAGAGCAAGGCCTAGAATTAAAGAAGCTGGAACAAGTATATATGTCTGCAAGTTTATTTTTTTCTTTTTACGATTGTTTCAAATAATAATATTTTCTATTTTCAGGTCCTGCTCAGGCAAATGTTTATAATGATTCTATAGTATTTAACTTAGTGAAGAAGTTATTAGCAATGAAAATTATTGCTCCCTTTGGTAGTTTGGCCGACAGAAAACCTTCATTTATTCCTAATGAACAATATCCTGGACCTGGTACTTATGATCTCAGGGTATGTCTAGATACATTTTTTTGCATGTTCAATAGTTTTTTTTTAAATGTCAACTCTTCAAAGGTCATGAATAAATTGAAACTCGAGGGACTAAAGAAAAAATGTAATCATGTAAAAAATTATCTTCGTTTTAAAATGTAAACATAAGGTACTTATGTACATGAAAACCATCAATTTAAAGAATTTTAAATGGACAAGCTATCATATAGGTGACCAATCTAATTTAACCAGAGTGGGAAGGTTAAGATTGATTTAAATGAATATTGATCCAAGGCCAGAGTGTAACTGATGCAGCTGAGTTTAAGGGAACACTTCAAATGCATTTATAAGCATTTGGCCTCCACTCCACAATTTTTTTTATTTTAAAGGCAACTATTTAGCATTGCTTAATGAATACTGTTTAATGGTATGAACTGAGAAGAATAATAGTTTGTTTTTGTCCTGAGGGCATCAGAGCATTGATTCAACTTAATAGATTAGCATTGCATTATTTGCTAGAGAACTTTGGACACATATGCCATATTCCACATAAATTAAATTTTTAAATATTAGAATAGTTAAGTAGAATTCTTAGATCTGAGCATAGGGTAATAAATTTTCTTACAATATTTGTCAAAGAACTCTTAGACCATTTTTTATTTTATTTATTTTTTTAATTAAAGCAATGCTGATTTTACTTTTGTTTTGAGAACTATTTTAAGCAAATGCTGCTTGTGATGAAGGAAACCCATCACAATTTGAAATTTTAATTATTACAAGTTATTGATTTGTATCCTGAATACCAGTCTTTCAACTATTAAAATTTATAAATATTTTGCAATCTTTTTTTTTTTTTTTTTTTCCAGGAAAAACCAAGAAGAATTATTTGTGGGGTGCGTGATAGATATACCTACATTCCTCCTATAAAATTGACACCACTAAAAGATCTTAATCAGGTATTTTTCTGATGAATCCTATTATTATTAACTTAAATAAAAATAAAACATTACTGTTTTTAGCTTGTTCTTCTCTAAGGGTGTGTGTGTGGCAGAGATAGAAATCACTTATGAGTACTGAGTAGCTGAGTATAATTACTTTACTCGTAATCAAAATGTTTGAGTACTGAGCACAGTATTAATATTCAAAACATTTCAAATTGAGTATAAGTAATGTAGTATGTACTCAAGAAAAACTTTAAGTATGATTAAAAGGAATCTCTATTCAAACTAGTTTGAGTATGAGTATTTGTAATTAATAATCAAAATGTTTTGACTAAAAGTAAAGTAATCATACTCAGCATTTAGTAGTACCCTACTTTAAGTAAATTTTATATTTTTGAGTACAATAATTTTTTTTTTTCAACTTAGGTATTTTTAATTAAAGAAAACAAATTTAATTTTTTTACTCCAAATGTTTGAATAAATTGTGTTTGAATACAAAAGGAATCGATTACAAAATTACTCTTATTTTCCATTAGATAGTATTCAAGTACTTGTGGTAATTAATAATAAGTTCACCCATGATTTTTGAGTTTGATGTAATCAATTATGAAAGTACTCAATCCTTTTAGAGTTTTGTGTAACTGATCACAAAGTACTTATGATTATTGAGTATGTGTATGCTTGATTATATTTTGTACTCAGTACTCATGTACTTTTTTACTCAAAATTTAATAAGTAATCAATTCCTGCTCAACTCTGGTGTGTGGTAAGTTGACTGAGTAGTTAAGGCTTTTTAACTAAATATGTTATGTTTTTTTTCTAATACTTCAGATATCCTTTCAATACAACTTACTAATAATTTCTTTATTGCAGTAGATGCTTTGTATTATTTTGTAAATTAGTATATAATTTATACCATCAGCTCTCTTCTTATGATTTGGTATGCTTGCAACCATTGTAATGTAATCTATGGTATTATATAAAAGGACAAGCCATTTTTCGTTTGTGATCACTAACCACAAAAACTAATGAACCAATCTGTACCAAATTTTACCTACACGACCTTCATAGTTCAATGAAGGTTTAGCAATAATAAAATTTACAGATTTTCAATTAAATTGTTTTTAAAAAACGATAAATATGTGGTGCGCTATGAAGTATGAAAATTGACCGATAGGTGGTGATTGACATTCAGGAAATTTATAATGAAAATTACTTATTTTCAATGCAATTGTTGTTAAAAAAAACTATCTGGTGGGACATCCTACAAAAGAGTTTTCAATAGTAAAACTATTGAAGAACGGGTTTAGTAAATAATTAACACCGATTAAAGGAGATAAAAACTATTTAATCAAGGAGCGAAATACATGAGACATGACCAAAACACAAAAAAAAACGAACAACCTGAGGAGGTTACAATCGAACAGTGTTGCCCTCAACAGAAATCTGACAAATACAAAACTTCAAATAACAGAATTAAATTATTATTACATTATTACAATTTTTAAATTGCTTTTCAACACTCCTCCTCAATTTAAAAATCAGAAGACAAAATTAAACATGATAAAAGCATACTTCAGATATACCAGTCCACTATATAAGTCCAAGCGCATTAACAAATCTTTTAAATTTTTCACCGCTCAGAGGTTTAGTGAAAATGTCGGCGCACTGACTATCGGAGTTCACATATTTAACATTAATTGTTTTATTTTTGGCTAAGTCCCGCACAAAATTATATTTCACGTTCATATGTCTTAATCGATTGTGTTCCCACTTGTCGAGACATTTTATGCAGGACTGATTGTCTTCAAAAACTGGAACAGAGCCACACTTGAAATTTAATTCTTCTAAGAGTCCTTTTACCCACAATAAATTGGAAGTCCCTTCGGACAAAGAAACGAATTCTGCTTCTGTTGAGGAAAGAGTCACTACAGGCTGCTTCTTAGTCCTCCATTCTACCGATCCACCAAACACCTTGATGAGATATCCTGAGGTAGATTTTCCATCTGGGTCTCCTCCCCAATCAGCATCTACATAGCAACATAAAGGCGCCTCGTTGTCTTCAGGCTTAGGATAGAAGAGCTTCCTGTCGATAGTCCCTTTGACATACCTCAGGACAGTCTTCAACCCCTTCCACATTGACTCAGTAGCGTTGCTTTGGTATCTACTGAAATAATTTATCGCATAGGTTAAGTCAGGTCGAGTACATAAAACGGCAAACATAAGGCATCCAATTAATTGCCTATAAGGCTTCTCATCCACAATTGAGGAATCTTCGTTCTTAAGAACTGGAATAGTTGGCATTGGGTATTTTGTAGGATTACAGTCACTCATTCTGAATTTATCCAGGACTCGCCTCAGATACGCTGACTGATTTAGATACATTCCTTGTTTGGTTCTCTCTATTTCAATTCCTAAGAAATTATTCAATTGTCCCAAATCTTTAGTAGCGAATTCTGACATGAGTGATGATTTTATGTTTTTAATTAAATTTAAATTGTCTCCTGCCAGTATTAAATCATCAACATAAACCAAGAGATAAATAGTAGAATTATCTTGTTTTAAAACATATAAACATTTATCAAATTGACTTTGTTTGAATTTTAAGTTAATTAATTTCTCATTTAATTTAGCATTCCACGACCTTGGTGCTTGCCGCAGTCCATATAAACTTTTGTTTAATTTACAGACTAAATCTGGATTTTTAATGTAACCTTGAGGTTGCACCATATATATCTCCTCCTGCAGGTCGCCATGCAAAAATGCATTTTTAACGTCCATCTGCACGGTAAAATAATTTAACTTATTTATTATTGTAATCAGGATTCTTACCGTAGTTAGGCGGGCAACAGGTGCATACACCTCATTGAAGTCGATCCCTTTGGTTTGTGAGCATCCTTTTGCAACGAGCCTTGCTTTAAATATGTGACCTTGTTTGTTTTCTTTGATCCTGAACACCCACATACAATTAATGGCTCTTTTTCCTGGTGGTAGCTTCTGTAATGTGTAGGTTTCATTCTTAATAATTGATTCCATTTCTGCATCGCAGGCTGCATACCATTTATCTCGTCACCTCTTCCTTTTATGTCCTCATAGGAGGTAGGTATGTCATCGACAAACTCGATAGCAGATAATACATAGTCATATAAATATTTTGGGAGCATTTTTCTTCTATTACTTTTTCTGACATTAACATTAGGATTCGGTTCATCTACTTCTTCCACTTCCTCCTCAGAAGAAAACCCATAAAAGTCTCCTGAAAGGTTGCTGGCGACATCTTCTTGAGGTTCTTCTCCTCTTGAATGGCTGCTGGCGACATCTTCTTGAGGTATTTCTTCTGAATGGTTGCCGGTGACATCTTGAGGTCTTTCTGCTGGTTCTTCTGAAACAATTCTTCCGTTGGTGTTGCCTTCTTTTACTCCTCCAGTTACAATGTCCTCTTCTTTACTCTCAGATGTACCCGCTTCCATCTTCGTTCCCATGTCGCAAAGATTTTCCGTCTTCGATTCATGATTGAGTTTGCTAGATTTCTCTGGAAGAAACACAACATTTCTAGCACTAATCACTTCTTTCTGCCCTTTGATGTAGATTCTGTAAGATTTGGAATCCGTTTCATAGCCGACAAAAATTCCTTCCTGGCCTTTTGGGTCTAATTTCTTCCGTTTTTGACTAGGTATGTGTACAAACACCCTACATCCGAATTCTCTTAAATGGTCTATTTTTATTGGCTTATTGAACCATAACTCATATGGAGTTTTTTTTTTTTCCTTTACAGAACTGTTGCCTGTGAGGTTTATCGTATAGACCGCAGTGTTGACTGCCTCTGCCCAAAAACGTTTGTCCAACTTTGACTCTATCAACATTGTCCTAGCAGATTCTACTATTGTTCGCATTTCCCTTTCTATCTTACCATTCTGTTCAGGACAATATGGTGCAGAAAGCTGATGTCTTATTCCTCATGAAGAAAGATATTCAGTTACCTGTCGATTCAAGATTTCAGTACCGTTATCCGATCGGACAGCTTTGACTTTCTTGTTGGTGTCTCTTTCAGCCATATTAATGCATCTTTTCAACAGATCTGGAACAGCATCTTTTGATTTTATAAAGAAGCAAAATCTAAAATGAGAAAAATCATCCTTGACAAGTAAAAAATATTTTGATCCTCCTAAACTAGGTGTCTCATACGGACCACATAAGTCAAAATGCAAAATATCACAAACATCTATTGTCTTTGAATCACTTGGAGGAAATGGTAACCGTTGTTGTTTACCTTGAATGCACGAGTCACAGTTAAATGACCGTTCTTTGTGAGAGCACTCAATATTTAATTTTGATAAGACTTCTTTGACCTTTTTGTCATTTTGATGGGCCAACCTTCTGTGCCACACCTGAAGATCACTCTCAGACCGAGTAATTGCAGCCGTATATCTCTAGTATCAACAACCATATTTAACACAAAAAGCTGCCCTTCTCTTTTAGCTTCAGCTTTAACGGTACCATTTTTAATTAATTTGCAAATATTATTATCTGCCATCATCTCGTGTCCCTTTGATAATGCTTGAGAGACAGAAAAAAGATTTAACTGTAGGTCTGGGACATATAAAACATCTTTCAAAGTACTTGGAATATTTTCATTTCCCACTTTACACAGAACATCAATATCACCACAACCACGGGCTTTTAATAACCTGCCATCACCTATTTTTATTAACTTTGAGCAAGGACTCAAGTGACTGAAAAATTCTTCATAAGGTGACATATGTTCACTTGCTCCAGTGTCCAAATAAAATTTATCCTTATCTGGAATTATATTGCTCAAGCAAGCAATGCTAATAAATGCATTCTTGTGGTTATTTTCTGCCTTAGGTTTAACATCTTTATTTTTCTTTTTATATAAAAAACAGTCACTCTTAAAGTGGCCCGGTTTATGACAAAAATGACATTTAAATTGATTTTTACCTTCATTATTATTTTTATTATAGCATTTATCTGCTTTATGTCCCTTCTTGTGGCAAATACTACAAGTTTTGTTATAGGCAACAAAGGCTTGATTACCTGATTCTGTGTCCCTCGCATTTATCCTTCCTTCCTCAATCAGCAACCTGGACGTCAAGTCGTTTATGGTTTGGCTAGCAGGGGCAACAGACTCCCATGATGTCACAAAATGTTTTAATTCAGAGGGAAGAGACATCAGGATCTTCGTCATGATCTGTTTGTCAGAAATGTTCTCCCCCAACTGTTTTAACTTTGAGGCTATGTCCACGATCGACGATACGTGCGTCGCAATTCCCTTATTTTCATAGCGGTAGCTAAAAAACTTTTCGTGCAATAAGTGTATAGACGCCTCAGATTTCTGTTCATAAATAGCGAGAAGCTTGGTCCACATTTCATGAGAGGTCTTGCAATGGAGAATATGGACCATTGGTTCTTCTTCCATTCGGGAGACCACCATTTCCCTGGCCTTGGCGTCAAGTGCCTTCCACAATATTTTCTCCTTCCCATCTTCCACAGGAATTTTACTTTCCCCGGTCAACACATCCAAATATCCTCTTGATTCCGCTGTCACTTCAATTTGGAATTTCCATAAGCTCCAGTTACTTTCTCCTTTTAGTTTGGTAACAACTTGATTCTCCATTTCCGACCCGTTACACAGTACCGAAAAAAAAAATTCTTCCGACAAAACCGTCGTTTAATTAACTACACTCGCACACTGTTTCCGTAACGTCTGGGCCCATAACCTATTGAAGAACGGGTTTAGTAAATAATTAACACCGATTAAAGGAGATAAAAACTATTTAATCAAGGAGCGAAATACATGAGACATGACCAAAAAACACACAAAAAAACGAACAACCTGAGGAGGTTACAATCGAACAGTGTTGCCCTCAACAGAAATCTGACAAATACAAAACTTCAAATAACAGAATTAAATTATTATTACATTATTACAATTTTTAAATTGCTTTTCAACAAAAACCCATCTGTATCAAATGTTTACATCATCTTCATAGTTCTAGGAATGATAAAGTTTACTCTAATAATAATAATAATGTAAATGTTTTTGTTGTGGCAGAAATGAGGTTTGTCACACTGTCATTACCTTTTATGGTTTGTAATTAAAATACAATTAGATGAAATCAACAAAATTATTTCTGTTGTAATTAAAATTATTTAAAAAAAACCTGTACCACTTACAACCCATGAAGGGTTTCCGGTTCAGTACTTAGGTAAGGCTGTTCTGTTTCTGAGCCAACGGTTGTGAAAAGAGGAGATTTGCCTAGAATTCACACTAAACCGCCAGGTTTTTTTCCCCAATTAAGAGTACCCAATTTTTAAGAGGCTGGGTGTGCCCCAGGAGGGTCTCCCAACCTCGAATCCAATCCACGTCTGAAATGACATAATATAAATTTTCTGCTGTCAGTGAGACTCGAAATCAGGCCCAGGAGCATGATAGTCAAGTGCCTTACTCACTGATCTACTGCGCCTCCCCTTATTAAACTTATTTTCTTATCAAAATATCAGTCCCTGTATATTTGATATTGTGAGTAAAATTATGATTTATGGGCCTTTAGTTTTGTGCACTGACAATGCAGTCCATTATTGGCAAGTTTCTTAACAGTCTCGGTCCATCTGGATTCTCAACTCATACATTTTAATAAAAAATTGGATGCCTCATTGCGCTTTTATGTAATCTTCAAACAACTAATCAGTGCAATTTTAACAAAGTTAAAAATTAGTGCCATGCGTGAAAATATCATTGAAGAAATAATGCTCAATTGCATACTTCAATAAAATATATTTATCGGTAAACAAATAAAACTTCAATTATTAGTTAAAACTATCTAAGTTATTTACTTATGAGAGTGGGTAATGCCGCGAGGGGGAATGCTAGTTAATTATATAAAATTGAAATATTAAACATGGAGAGAAAGAGAAAAAAAAAGGTAACTGAATAGACTGACAGATATTGATTATAATATAAATTAAACAGCCACCAATATCAAAGAGAATGGTGGAGGTCAGTAACAACACAGTTTTCTCAGTGGCTTAATCCTGTGGATTTGTGTTATAAAATCAGGATCAATCCATTTCAAATGACCCAATATAAATATAATTTGTTGCTCAACATTTTTTATTTTCCCGATTCTTTTATCAACTATTTTTTATTACTGAGTTAAAGAGTTTTAGAATCGTTGCTTATGCCCTGGTAAAAAGGAATATGTTTCAACTGTGATTGACACTGTCAAGGTCTGCACCTGGTGCAAACAGGAAAGGTTAATTCTCCTTTGACTAAATTAACTCTAGAGCATATATAAACAGGAATACCCAGATTACAAAATTGGTAGTTCTATGTTTTGCGCTCAAAGGCCAAAGTGGTGCGTTCTTCAGGGTTCATCAAAAAGTCATGGTATCACCAAAACACAAATGATAGAAGGGCAAAGTTTAATGCCAATTATAAAGACCTCATAGCTTTCATCGTATGTGACATTGAAAAAGAAAAATGTATGCTTGACACCTGTTCAGATTTTCCTGGACCAGATACTCTGCTTGATTAAAAGGTAGCGTTTTTATTAAAATTCAGAGCTCTATAACTCAAAACATAGTTGAGTCTCAGTCATAATTTTTTTGTGGTGTATTCTTATTAGTATAAGGAACAATATATAAAATGTTCACTTGTTTTCATTCAGTCCCTTTTCAGAAATTGGCGTACGAAAATTGGCAAAAACCTGCTTTCAGCAATTTTTGAAAAGCCGTAGAGAAAAAAAGATGTACATTCTCAAGAATAAAACTTATGCTGCTGGAATGAACACAGAAATAAAATATTATTTGCAAGTTTCTTCTCCTTCCTTAAAATTCATGGCCTTTAAAATTAACGATTTTAAAATTTTTTTCCGAGTGTTCGAGAAAGAGTTTGAATAACATTTTCGCATAATAGGAAAATTAAAATAATGTCCTTTTGAAGGTCATTTCGTACTGAACACACTAGTTTTTAAATTATTCTGATATCTTTAAAAATGACTTCGCAATTAAATTTTCCGCAAACCCCGTTTTTTCATAAAATTCACTAAATGAACATTTTAAAATGGCTGTCAAATAAAAAATATGGCCTGCAAATTTTTTTCAATTGAAGTTTTGTGAATATCTACCCATAGGGAATCCATAATACAAGAATGAGGAAAATAAAAAATGTTGAGCAACACAGACTGGGTAATTTGAAATGGATTGACCCATCAGTTATATTTAATGCAAGATTATTTATTTATTGATGGTACTATATCATTTATTAATTATGCTACCCTAACAACAAATGCTTGAAGGCTGATTTCTCCTATTCGAGAATGAAAATATTGTTACGGGCCACTGGGGGTATGACTAATCAAATCACAACTTAAATACTAAACAATAATTTATTTACAACTTAATGAATACAAATAGGTCCCTTAAGCTACTTAATCTAATAACAATTATACTTAGGTCTAATTACACTAATATGTATATTACACAATACTTATCTTTAATATCTTAATACTAGATGTCACAATTATACATAAGAATCTATTACACTGACACACAGAGACTGTTACTACACTCACTGACACTGTTAATCACTGTCACTAACTCACTGACTGAACTGTCACTGACACTTGACTGATTGATCGTTACTTGATCACTGACACATGGATACTGACTCAGGATATCACAGACTCCTGACTAACACTTGCCCGACCGATCACTCGCTGACCACTGTCACCTCAATACTCACTCACTGGGCTAGAAGTCGGCCTATTTAAAGCTACCCCGAACATTCTAGATCGTTCTAGCCAGATTACAGATCTCGGCCCTCCTGGCCCGCCGTGACCCTTCTCGGCCACCCTGGCGGCCTTTCCAGCTACCTGCCCCCGGGCCGCCCACGGCACCCCCAACCTCACTTGACCGTAACACTGCCCCCTTCTTAAAAGTGCTCTGCCCCAGAGCACGGTTTGGAGCAATTAGCTGCGATGAGCTTTTTCCAAAGTAGTAGCCTTTTGCCCTCTAGGGGTTAAATGTGCAGACCAATATGACTATCCCAGAGTTGGCAAATGTCTCTTCTAGCATGTGTCTTACGGTCTTCCATTCCAGGCCGTCATATCCACAACCCAACTTGGGGATGGCGAGCTTAGTGACATGCTGTCTAAGAAGCTTGCTGCGCAGGTCGTTGAGGCTTTGCTGTAGTGCGCCATACGTTGATTTCTGATGGGAGGAGCGCTTGGTAACCAAGTAAAACAGATGCTGGCCTTCGTGCGTTTGGTGAAGTGCCCTTCCAACACTCGGTCCTTGATGTTCTAATTCTTCAGTTCCAGCAAACTTCTTTCTGAAAACAGTTGCGATCCCTCGAGAGTTTCTCAGATCTTCGGTGACGCAATGGGCCAGAGCACAGTCCACTGGTAGGGAGAAGATGTCTCTGTAGATTATTTGGGTCACTCCACAGGCATCCAGAACTTCAGGACGCGCAACTGAGTCGTTCGTTCTCACGGTAGAGAGATATCTCACTTGCTGTTCTTTTGCTCGGCCATGGTCGCCTTTTCTTCCACAGAGATAATCATTTCCTCTCCTTTTAAAATTGCCATCATCACTGCTCCTTCCAGAATGGTCACTATTTCCCCTTCTCCGGCCATATGTATCATCCTCTCCTATCCGCCTCCAAGCAGGAGCAGCTGGAAGATTTGATCCATTTTCTTTTTGATTCATGATGGCTTCTTCTTCACGTTTCCTCTGTTGTTCAAGTTTCCTGATTCTCTCCGTCCCTGCCTTTCCTTTACGAAGGAAGAGCTCTCTACCTCTAGCGTCACCACACCTCTCGACATATCAAGCTTAAGCCCGTATTTGACCATCAGGTCCGTGCCCAGTATGACGCTTCGGCAACGAGAGCGCGGTGCTTTAGAAACTGGCCTCCGACGAGGAAGGTGGCAACTGTCTCCCCGCAGACCTGGGCTGGCTGTCCTGTGGTCGTCCATAGTGCCCAAGTACTTGGTGAGATCTTTTCAGCGGGAACCGCCTTTGGGCTCAGGATCGTCATCGTTGCGCCGGTGTCCAGTAAAAGGCTTCGCAGCTGTCCGTTCACCATCCCATCCACATAGAATCTATTCGCCCTGCTTCCAATTAACGCTACTCGGATGGTCTTCTTGGAGCCTTTCACACCATGGGTTGGCACTTGCCTCTTCCCTCCAACCCTCCTTGATTTTCCTTTGGCTTCTTGTTTCATGGACTGATGACACTTGTTTCTTCGGTGTCCCAGTTGGCCGCAGCTCCAGCAGCGTATCTCCTTGCGGGTCCCGAGGGCCTCCAAAACCTTTTTCACTATCTCCTCGACGCTGGGGACCGCAGCAGGCTCTACTTCTGCTGCGCAAACTCGTGTATGGACCCTTACTGACTGCTTGACAGCCTCAAACACCATGGCCTGAAGTAAAGCATCGCCTAAAGTCTTTGGCCGTGCGAGTTTCACAGCTTGTTGTGTCTCCGGGTCCCGAAGTCCGTCCAGAAATTTGTCTACCGCCAGGCTCTCTTATACATCATCGGTGACCGATGGGTAGGCATTCCTCACAAGCCGGGCGACATCAGCTTCGAATTCCTGTAGCGTCTCAGTGTTCTTTTGGATCCGGTTTCTTAGTTGTGAGCGGTATAGCTGGTCCATGTGGCGGTGGCCGAACCACATTTCCAGTCTTCTCACCAGCTCCCCGTATTTGGACCGCTCCGTCATTGGCATCCCCTGGAGTACTCCCAAGGCGTCTCCACGCAAGGCTAGGCACAACGTTGAAGCCTGGGTCTCTTGAGACCATCCATGGATCGAAGCCGCTGTCTCGAAGAGAGTCATATAATCCTCCCACGGTGTCTTTCCGTCGAACACTGGAAAGATGTTGTGTGTTGGTGGCGTCCCAGCATTGGCAAGCCGAATGGTGTTGTGAGATCTGCTCTCGGAGGATCTGTCGCTGTCGTCCTTCGGTGGGTTGCTCATGCGTCCCTCAAGGGCTTCTACTCTTGACCTAAATGAACTTAGGTCATTTTCAATCGAGCAAACCTTCTCTCCTAACCTACACTCTACATCGGCTAACTTTTTGTCCACAGTCTCCATCAACTTATTTTCTACAGTACTTAATTTACATTCTATTGTACTTAAATTATCTTTGACATTACTTAACTCAGTACTCAATTCTTTTTGTACATTACCTAATTTGTTTTCAGCATTGCCTAACTCTTTACCTAATTCATTTCTTACATTACCTAACTCATTACCTAATTCATTCCTAACATTACCTAATTTGTTTTCAACATTGCCTAATTTATTACCTAATTCATTTCTTACATAGCCTAATTCATTACCTAATTCATTTCTTACATTGCCTAATTCAGGTTTAAAAGTTGCAGATAATCTGCTCAAATCGGTCTCAAAATTAACGCTATCTGGGTTTTCCCCCGAGTCTATAAAAAACTGGCGCAAACGCTGCTACAACACAGTTTTTGATCCGGAGGTATCCAGATCGCGCTCCTCCAATTCTCGCCTCAAATCTGCAACTTTTAAATCATTTAATCTAACGCTTTGAGTAGCCATTTTCCGGTAGCCCAATAATTACAAAACAAATACAGCACAAACAATAGCAATTCAACTGTAATCCCACTTCTGACACCAAATTGTTACGGGCCACTGGAGGGTATGACTAATCAAATCACAACTTAAATACTAAACAATAATTTATTTACAACTTAATGAATACAAATAGGTCCCTTAAGCTACTTAATCTAATAACAATTATACTTAGGTCTAATTACACTAATATGTATATTACACAATACTTATCTTTAATATCTTAATACTAGATGTCACAATTATACATAAGAATCTATTACACTGACACACAGAGACTGTTACTACACTCACTGACACTGTTAATCACTGTCACTAACTCACTGACTGAACTGTCACTGACACTTGACTGATTGATCGTTACTTGATCACTGACACATGGATACTGACTCAGGATATCACAGACTCCTGACTAACACTTGCCCGACCGATCACTCGCTGACCACTGTCACCTCAATACTCACTCACTGGGCTAGAAGTCGGCCTATTTAAAGCTACCCCGAACATTCTAGATCGTTCTAGCCAGATTACAGATCTCGGCCCTCCTGGCCCGCCGTGACCCTTCTCGGCCACCCTGGCGGCCTTTCCAGCTACCTGCCCCCGGGCCGCCCACGGCACCCCCAACCTCACTTGACCGTAACAATATCTTATTCCACAATGATAATAGAATTAAAAAAATTATTACTTCTTTTCTTTATGCAACATGTTTATTATTGAAATAAAAATAATTTTTAGAAAAAAAAAAAAACAAAACAAAACCGACTTCAAGATTAAACCTACATATACAAACTTGAACTAAAAAATAAAAAATAATATTTTAATTGCTTCGAAACAAAAACCATTAAATGACAATCAACGAAATTATCGAAACTTATACAGGGTATCCCGACTTTAAATGGTTAAACTTCAGGAACTTTGCTCGTTTTTGCTTAGTTTTAGAGAAAATCGCAAAAAAAGAAACAAAACAAAAATGTTACACGTAGCGATTATCACCTTTCAAAGTTCGTCAGGCTAGGCAGTGAGATATGTAAACACTTAATGTTATCCTTTACATTCTTTTATTTGTTTACATTTTGGCCTCCTTCTAGGATTATAATTCCTAAATCAGTCTTTAGTCAGTTACTCACAAGGGGATGTTTGCAGTTGTAACTCACAGATTTGAATGCCGATTTTTGTGTGGGTAGTAGGGACATATAATAGTGTGAAACTAGAGGTATAGCCGCCAATGGGCATTAGGAGCCGGAAAAAAAATAAAATATGAAAATCACGTTTTATTTTTTTTCTCAGCTCTCAGTCAAGATAGAGAAATGATTCTTTCACGTTTAATTGCAGTTATGTAAGGTATTTGATATAAAAATACTTTCGATATGCTCAAGACACCACCCAGCTTTAGGGTACTCAAAAACTCTAAAAAAAATGACAAAATTCCAAGGAAATCCGCTGTAAATCAGTGGAAACTTTTTTTCATGAACTACTGACATCAAATCTCGATTTAACGCACCATAAAACCCTAAAAAGTGAAATTAATCAAAAAATATTAATTTTTTACCCCTTTCGAGGAGGTTAAAATTTTGAAGTTGAGATTTCATCAACATTTTCAACCGGCCATAACAACTGCTGTGTTCAAAAGATTAGAAAAGTAATAGCATCACTAGAATCAGAATACATTCTGCTTTTTATCCATGCGTATAACATTGGATTTACTTCTGATTTTAGTGAATAAAAACTGATATGAATGAAAAAATCCATGTCAGCTATAACTTGAGATATTTCAATAAGGGGAAATCCTGCAACCTCCGTATTCGGGCTAAACTATGCAGTTTTAAGGCTTCTAGATGACCTTAAAATTTTGTATTAATCAGTGGCAAAATATGTGAGATAGCGCAAATTATTTACATTTTTTCAGAAATTGGCAGCCAGCCTTCTAAAATCCTATAAAATTTTAAAGGTAAAAAAATTATTTTTTATTTCGACAAAATTTAGTTTCTATATTTTTTTTTGAGATGAGGAATCTGAAAATAATATCAGTTTTTAGTTTAAAACTTTTCCTGAGCTATATTATATAAATAAAACGTTTTAAAATGACATATTTTTATTTCAAATTGCATAAAAATCCTAAGATTGATGAATAATCTAAAATTAATATCAGGTTTTGGTTTAAAAAAATGTATATATTTTTTAAATGGTCTTATTTGAAATTTATTGTGTAAAAACTAAAATAATAATAGAAAAAGATCATTTTATATCAGTCTTATTTATATAATATAGGTGAGGAAAAGTTTTCAAAAAAAAAAAAAAAAAAAAAAAAAAAAAAAACAAAAAAAAAAAAAAAAAAAAATAAAAACTGATATTATTTTCAGATTCCTCATCTCAAAAAACATGTAGAAACTTAATTTTGTTGAAATCAAAAATAATTTTTTTAACCTTTAAAATTTTGTAGGATTTTAGAAGGCAAAGGGAGCTGTCAATTTCTGGAAAAATGTAAATAATTTGCGCTATCTCACATATTTTGCCACTGATTAATACAAAATTTTAAGGTCATCTAGAAGCCTTAAAACTGCATAGTTTAGCCCGAATACGGAGGTTGCAGGATTTCCCCTTATTGAAATATCTCAAGTTATAGCTGACATGGATTTTTTCATTCATATCAGTTTTTATTCACTAAAATCAGAAGTAAATCCAATGTTATACGCATGGATAAAAAGCAGAATGTATTCTGATTCTAGTGATGCTATTACTTTTGTAATCTTTTGAACACAGCAGTTGTTATGGCCGGTAGAAAATGTTGATGAAATCTCAACTTCAAAATTTTAACCTCCTCGAAAGGGGTAAAAAATTAATATTTTTTGATTAATTTCACTTTTTAGGGTTTTATGGTGCGTTAAATCGAGATTTGATGTCAGTTTTCCAATAAAAAAATTCTTCCACTAATTTACAGCGGATTTTATTGGAATTGTGTCATTTTTTAAAAGTTTTTGAGTACCCTAAATCTGGGTGGTGTCTTGAGCATATCGAAAGTATTTTTATATCAAATACCTTACATAACTGCAATTAAACGTGAAAGAATCATTTCTCTATCTTGACTGAGAGCTGAGAAAAAAAATAAAACGTGATTTTCATTTTTTATTTTTTTTCTCGGCTCCTAATGCCCATTGGCGGCTATAACTCTAGTTTTGCACTATTATAGGTCCCTACTACCCACACAAAAATCGGCATTCAAATCTGTGAGTTACAACTGCAAACGTCCCCTTGTCAGATATTTTTGTGTGAATAGCATCAACCACAATGCTGCATACATATTCTAATGTAGACTACGCTGATATGATTTTTGTGTATGGTTTCTGTAAAGGTAATGCTTTAGAAGCGGTGCGGGATTATGAGGTGAGGGATTCTATTTCCAAATAGAAGAGTGCCTAGTCGACGAGTCTTTTCGTTAACTTTTAATAGACTACGAGAGACTGGGTCATTCTTAATACGTAATTAAGGCGACCAATTCCAGGCAGCAATAAGAGCAAATTATCGGAGAAGAAATTGTGTCCAACGTCACTTCGATAACAATGCTGAGACTAGCATCCGAAGAGCATCTGCTGCATTAGCAATATCGCGGCAAGCATTATGGCGAACTTTGAAAGGTGATAATCGCTACCCACACCATCTTCAAAAAGTTCAGAATGTATTACCTCAAGATTATGTCAAGAGATTGAATTTTAGTAACTGGTTTCTTGACAAAATTCGTGATGATAATTTATTTCCATTAAAAATTATATGGACCGATGAAGCTACCTTTACAAGAGGAGGAATTGTTAATCAAAGAAATTATCATGAATGGGCTCTTGAAAATCCCAGAGCTATTAGAGAGAATAGGTTTCAGCATGATTTTTCTATTAACGTTTGGCTTGGAATTTGGAACGGATTACTGGTGGGACCATATTTTTTACCTGGAAGATTGAATGGTATCACATTTACACATTTTTTGGAGAACGACTTTTCTAATTATTTAGATGACATTCCCTTACAGCAGCGGATTGAAATGTGGTTCCAACTCGATGGATGACCAGCTCATAATAGCAGAGTTGCTCGAGCTTGGCTGGATATAAATTATCCACAACGATGGGTTGGACGTGGAGGAGAAGTACCTTGGCCACCCAGATCACCTGATAAGACACCCATGGATTTCTTAGTATGGGGAATCTTGAAGCAGAAAGTTAATTCTGTGTCAATCAACTCAAGAGAGCAATTAAGAGACCGAATCATAGATGCAGTGCACCAAATATCAGCAGAACAATGTTTAGCTGCAATTTATCAAGTGAGTGCTATATGTAATGCTTGCATTGGTGCAAGAGGACGACATTTTGAGCAATATTTACATTAAAAAGAACATAACGTAAATATAAATGTAAATAAATAAGTATAAAAATGAAAGCTTGTTTTGTTTCTTTTTTTGCGATTTTCTCTAAAACTAAGCAAAAACGAGCAAATCTCTAAAGGACTTTTGTCTTAGTTTTTTGGTCCCCTATAAGTTCCTGAAGTTTTGCCATTTAAATTCGGGACACCCTGTATACCTATTCACAATTTATGATCATTTATTTTTGGAGTCAGTGTAACTGTCCAGCTATGAAGGACAGTTTAATCCTGCCTTTGCAATACACTTTCGAATGGCCGTAGACAGCGGTGTGGCGGAGATGAAACAGTGGGAAGATCTTTAAAATTACTATTTCTTTTCAAATTCTGTTAGTTTTGGTTGGCACCGACTCATTCCACTTATCTTCATCTAATGGAAAAATTGGACACGAAATTGTAGTTGAAATCATTATGTATATTTTTCATTAATGTGTATGTTGTTTGTTCATACATATAAAATCATTGATACAGAAAATTAAATACCCGGTACCAATTTATCATATAACTTTCAACTGAGCTGCGCTTTTTTTCTGAGGGTGCCTAAAACTAGACTTACCGCCTTCCACCAGTGGCGATTTTTTCTTTATTCTTCAGGATGGTTGAAAGAGAACTACGCGGAATTCGGAATTCACTAGCAACAAACGCCCAACTTCTTTCTCATTTCTCCACTTTGCAAATCAATTTTAACTTTTCGTTTATTGAAAGAAATTACAATAACCACTGTAAAACCACTCGAGTGAACAACTAATAATAAGTGACTTGTGTAACTATGAACTGGAAAGATAAGCAATGACGGGAAACAGGAAACAAATTACACATGAAATTCTTTAAATTTGAGTTCGAGTTATAGAGGCGATGACTTCTAATATGTAGTTCATTTCATATAGGTGGTCCTAGAAGTTCTCTCTTTTGAACTCTATTTTCTGTTCGGCTTATTTACACAATTTTAAATTTTTTCTGTCTGAAATCGTCTCTTTGAGGTGAAATTTAAGTGTAATGTACTTGCGACTGCAGATTTTGTTGGAATTATTTAAGAATTCAGCTTATCAAAGTACGACACATCGAGAGTTGACTGTATATGTAAATTATCAATTTTTGTTAATAATTTAGATTAAGTTACCATGGAGATTTTAGATTATTATATGATTTTCATTAACTGTTTTTTGTTTTTTTTTTTTAAAAAGTGCTGCGTTGATTTCAAAATATTTTTTATGGGACCACCTCTGAAGTATGCTCTACCGATCTAAAAAAGAATCATCAAAATTATGTGCCAATCAATAAAAGTGCCAGATTGAAGGTATTTTATTGTTTGTTACCATATTGGATTTGTTGAGAATCTATGGGAAGTTGTTTATTAGGATTTCTTGTTTGGTTGGATTGATTTAAAATTTTTATTTTTGACAATATTTTAAAATTTTTTGGAGGATCATTGCAGCCTACTTGTGTATTTGCAATAAGGAGATACTTATGAAGCTGTTTTGTTAGCCTTAAGAAATTTTATTATTTTTGAGTGAGATGAAAATTCAGATTTATTCTGTTAAGACCGGTTTACACACTCATGCAATCTGCACAAATTGGCTTGCTCAAGCCAGTTTGTGCAAATAAATTGGAGCGTGTAAACGCAGGTTTGAAGTTTGCATAAGCCTAAAATTTTGGCTTGAGTAAAATCTGTCAGGAAAGAAATTCAACTTGAGGTTGGTTCATTGACATGAGGGTGTAAATGATGATCAAGCCACAGCTCAAAACTAGCTTGTGCACATTTTACGTTCGACCAACTGTTCCATACTATATTTTGAGTTAATATGTACAATTTTTGGCGGAAGGACATCCTTGGCCATTCTTCTTCCCCATTAATTAGTATTCGTTCTTAAGGATACTATTTTTTTTGTAATCTTGCAGGATTTCACAATTTTATTTTATTTAACCTCCTTAAAGATACTATGTACTTTAAGATGGCGAAAGGAAATCCTAGACCCCACTAGGATTTATTTATATATATCCAATATATATATATATATAGTTTTTATCCTCAAGGAAACTGTCTTGAAATATTCCAGGGTTTAGCGATTTTAAGATAGCAGAAGGATTTTATACTATTGTTGTCTGTTGCAAGAATTAATAGTTCATCACAATTTCTCATTTTTAACAAAACAGAGAGGTTTGTACTTCACATTTGTGCAAGGAAAACTGAACGTGTAAACAGTATTGACTAGATTTGCACAAACTGGCTTGCAGAAGCCAGTTTGCACAAATGGCTTGAGCGTGTAACCCGGCCTTTAGGTTTGCTCATTTTTTTTCTTGTTAAGCTATACATTTTTTATACAGTTCTTATTTTATTTCATTCAGTTGACCTTTCATCTTCTGAACTTGCTGATTATTTTTCTATATCCCTGAAGTAAATTTCTTACATGTATTGTTATTATATTCTATTATATGCCAAATTCAAATTATTTTGTAGGGTGAAGTCGCCCCCTGGTCTTATGATTTGTCTGTTGGAATTAACGCTATTTGTGGAAGAAAAGACTGCCATAAAGGACCAACTTGGATTAAAGAAAAGGATTTCGATAGAACCAAATGGGCAATAAAAGACGGTCCAGGTAGGTAATAATGTTAATTGTCATTAATAAAATTTTAAGGGTTATTTTTTGGGGGAGGGGCATTTATTTCACATTTTATGGTTCTTTTTCTTTTTTCAGTTAGATTCCTTAGATCATACTTCTCGGTATTTATTTTTTAAATTTTGAACTCTTAGATTTTTATCTGATAGCTAAAAGCCAAGAGTATAACCATTTATGATATAATCTATTATGCCAGTTATAGATTGCTAAAGATTTTCTGTCACTAATATTTAATCTAGTTATACTTAATATTTACTTAAAATTACTGGGTAAGAAAGTGTCAAATCATTATTCCATCTTTTTGTTAATGAAAAAGGTAATATAAATTCTTGATATTTAATTATAACACATTTTTAACATATATTTTATTTATATTATTATTATTATTTATATATTTTATTTATATTATTTATTTAACACATATTTTATTTATAAATATAAAGATCAACTTCATTACAGGTCTATTAAAACAGTTTACATTGGCGGCAAAAAATATTTTCTCATTGAGCCATTTTAATTTGTAAATTAAATAGAAATTCTATATTTAATCAATTTGCAAAGATGGAAAGTTAATTAAAAACTAGTGAAATTAATATATACCAAACAAATATACTATATTTGGAATAATAAAAAAGAAAAGAATATAATTGCCTGGAAAAAAGTATTTACACACTTTTCATTAATTTTCTTTAATGATATCACAATACTACACTTTAGTACTTGATATAAAGTTCATTTCCTTGGTTGTGAAGAAGGAAGTGAAGGTAGTGATGTTGTGAGTTGTGGTAGTGAAGTGAGTATAGCCTTCTGAATTCATAATTCCATCTATTAGTTCAAGATTTCCTACTCCATTGCAGGAAAAGCACCCCCACAACATTATGTTTCCAGCATCATGTTTTACTGTCTTGGAAATATTTTATTTTTTTCATTTCTCATCTTACCATCACAAACTCAAATTAAACTTGCATTGATCAGAGAATACATTTTCCCAATAGATAGATACAATAATAGATTACTAATTCAGAAATCTGATTATATGAAGTGAATAAGGACAATAAAGGATTAATTTTAAGGAAGTAATCAAGTTCTTAGTTAATAGTGTGCAAATACTTTTCTCCAGGCAAACCATAAAAATGTGTCAGATAGCATTACTATGCTACTTAAAGTAGTTTTTAATTTTGATATAGTAATGTAAAATTTTACATTATTAAGTGAAATAATTTTAAATAACTTAAGCTAAGTCCCTAGACCATTCTTAGGGTTTTTTCCATCTGAGATCACTTTTGCTATCAATGTTCAATTTACTCATTTTAGATCAATGGTGCCTATTTTTACTGGATCCAGTACTATCCAGTAAAAATAGGCATCAATAATAATAATAAAATGTCCAAAATACAATTGATCAGGAAAAAAATCACAGGCTTCTATTATCTCTTATATAATAAATTATTGGAAATCTTTTGTTCCTTAAAGTTCTTCATGCTACTTTTTTTAATTTAAGATTTATATCCCACTTTTTAACTCATATAAGATATTTATATATAAGGGGAGTATTTTTTTTTTTTTTTTTTTTTTTTTTTTTTTTGTTAATTAATGTGCACAGGTTTTTTCAATTTATTTTTATATTCTTGTTCTTTTATTTTGTAATAAATATTTTTTAATTTCAATAGAAAATAATAAGAATAAACTAAATTGACTTTGACCAGTCAATGTAGCCAGTTTGAGATACAACATAAAGTGGAATATACAAACATATTTTTAGCCCTTTATAATTTGTTTGATAAATAAATTTTTAATATTTTGAATAATGATGATTTATAACTAATTTTGCATTGAATTAAATCAGCAGAAACAGATAAAAATAATATATTTTAAAGATAAATATTTTTTACAAATTAGACATTTCTATTTTACATTTTAAATTCATTAAGTGCCCTAATTATATCGAAAAATAATTTCATTAACCTCTAGTAAATTAGTTAAACTTTTTTTAGAAGATTATGTTCATATTAATTTTTATATTTTTAGAAATTTTTCATGGGTTTTTCTAAACAACTATGTAAGTTCTGTTTACAATACTATTACTAATCATTGATAAAGAAAATATGTACAATCGTTTTAAAATTTAAATGAAGAAGTAAACTAATAATATTACAATTCTTTTCATGACAGTGTCAATATCGCCGCTACTACTGCAAAGTACTGAACGTGAAAATATGCGGTTTTTGCATTCAATCTTAAGCGATTGATTACATTGATTTGGCATAAGCAAATTGTTTGTATAATTGACTCTTTGACACGGTTATTCCTCCATTTTACAGAGTGATTTCAGATTTGAGAATTCACTAATACATATATCAGTCCTAAAGAAATTGACAAAGTAATTCAAAAAATGTGTTTTTTCACATTTGATACTTTATATTCGGAGGGGCAATATGTTCATCAATCTTTTTTTTTTTTGTCTCCAATATCCCATCCTCTTTGATGATGGGCATCAATGATATGACTGAAACATTGACAGAAAAATAAAATATGTTTGTTAATATCAAGCATTGCCTGATTTTTTATGACTGATCCCCCTCAGAATCCTACTCAAAATATTCATCCAGTCAATTTCTTTAATTATATTCAAGAAACTAATTATATATTACCTATCATCTTAGTATTAAATGAAATTAACTTAAACCAATAAAATTAAGGAAGGTGCAGTTCACATGTTGCAAGTAAGCAAACCTAACATTTTTATTGATTCAAACATTTTTTAAACTATTTCTTAAGTTTTCATAAGGATTTAGTCTGTCAATTCTTTATTGTGTGTCGATTCATATCATTGTGTTATAAAGATGTGCCATTCCATCAAATTCTTACTGATGTATTTTGTTGTACATATGTATTTATATTTTTTGTATTACAATAAAGATACACAAAACAAATCGTAATTTATTCTTTTAATAAATTTATGCAAAATCATAAACATTAAATTATAGACCATTACATATAAAAATGTACCTATCATATTTGTATTAAAACTTAAGAAGATGATTACTTTTACAGTATTATTTTCATCTTTATTCAATTGAGTTATAAAGATTTAAGTAAATTTTATTCTTTATTATTCATTATTATTGATGTTATTTTCCTTTGAATGTTTTTTATTTATTTGAATCAAAGGAATATTTTGATCCACAGGCATCATTCAAAAAAGCCTTATGAAATCTTTATGAAAAGCAAGTCAATTGAAACTGGCCTCATTGTGTTTATTTTTTAATTGTCTATACATATGGATGGTTCATATTGATTCTAAGAACCGAAAAATGTTTTCTTTCACGATCCCTGGATATATTTAACGCCTATTAGGAAGTAAAGCCCTGGGAAGAACTAGGGAACCCCCTCAACCCCCCGAAGTGGAAGGCCTCAAGGGGGTGCCGAATTTGCATGTATCAAAACTTAAGCCCGACCCGCAGTTGTGCTCCAGCCAGCAGTAAAATGGAATTTCTATTCTTCCTCTTCTAAGTGAGGATACGTCTTTATTAATTCTAACTCTTTCGCTTCGCCATTGTTTCCGCACTTTTGTCTCGTTTAATTAAATTTTCATCGCTTTGTTCCTGCCTCAGTTTATTCAGACAAGAAATTCGGCAAAGTTTCATTTCATTTTCCGCTCATTTATCTTTCTCTCGGTCTCTCTTTCCCTCTTTCTCATTCCCTCTTCCGCTGTCACTGTTTTCTTATTGAAACTTCATGTAGGAACTTGTAATTATATTTTATAAATAGTTAACATGAAGAAGGAAGTATTAGTGATGTACCTTCAGTCGTGATATTTCGTTTCATATATTCACCACTGTTTCATTATTGCTGAAAAACGATCGTTTCCTTACGCTTGTAATACTTTTTTTTTTCACTATTTCAAGCATAATGTTTTATTATCGAAATGAGAAAGAAAGTTTTATATCATACAGAAATAGAAAAATATAATATTCAGTTATGGTTATAGTTTGTTTTGAGTGTATACTGGATATAAGCAAAGATGTTTAGTTAAATTCACATTCAAGTGTTCTACCTTCACTACAAAATTGGTAATTAGAACCAGTAAAATTAAACCACAATGTGTTTAGAAAATAATTACGTGTACAGAAAGTAATTCTAAATAAAAACTGTGCGTTATTCTTCAAACCATTTTCTTAAAAAAAAAAGAAAAAAAAAAAGGAGGTTATCAGTATGACATGTATGTATGCAATATTGTTGGAATTGGATAATATTTGAGTATGATGATCCATTTAGGCTTCCAAACACGTGTGATTAATTTCGTGAGTGTATGTTTGTCCACGAATTTCTCGAAAACTAAAAGTCATATCGAGATGATTTTTTAGTTAGGTACACTTCATCCTAGGGAACAATTTAAGTTTCATTAAAATCCGTCTAGTAATTTCAGAGATACGGGTAAATTAAGAAAATATAGGTAGGCATTTGTATAGTTATTCCAGTAGTCTTGAGAAGGGACTTTGCCTTTGATTAATATATAGCATTTTACGACACACGGAGCACGGATTATCAGCAAAGTCTTTAATATCATTCAGAAATTCTTCTTCGTCGTGTACCCGACGACGTCGCTGCTGTGCGTTTGAACGCATTATAGAAAGACGGGGAAGTCTCTCTTCTTCATTTTCTAACAACCTTTGGCCACATGCGTTTTCACTTAGGGCTCTAAGTCGCTCTATTCTTTCATCTTCAGACTCTTGACACCTAATATTCCGTATTTGTTTACTTTGAGATCGACGTTATATCCATCTAGTTTTCTCCTTCGTTCTTCGGCTTCGAGAGAACGTGTATTTTGCTCGTATTCGGCTACTTTCTGAAGACGCACGGCTCGTTCGTCTTCAGATTCAAGGGAACGTGTGATTTGCGCGTGCTCCCTCATTTTCTGAAGACGCATTGCTCGTTCTTCTTCCAATTCCAGAGCACGAGTATTTTGCGCTTGGTTTCTCATTTTCTGAAGATGGTGAATACGTTTGTCTTCCGATTCGAGAGCACATATTTCTGTACGTATATATTCTGACATGAGACCGAGTCGCTGAGACCTCTGAGGTTGAGATTCCGCAGCACGAGTTTTTCGTTGTCTCTGTCTTTGACCAAAGAGTCTCTTTGTCCTTTCGATGCTATCCTCTGTCTCACGATTCTTCCTTTTTTTTTAACAGAACCTCTTCCCATCAGATCTCCCCATTGTTATGAAGTAATTTAGACTTTTAAATTACTCCCCGCAGAACATAAGATCCGTTGAGAATAAAAGTTCGGCAGTTTTTTCTTGAAAACGGACTTTTGGAGCCTTATTTTACTGGACTATGTAGACTTGCACATACCCACAGTACAGAACCATATTAACACTTCATACAAAAGATTATATGATAAACTTCACGGACACTAGAACGAACTTATACAAAATGTGGTTACAATGGATTTGTCTTAATCATCCAGAAGAAGGCTTAACAGGAGCTGGCTAAGCGACCTGCTATGATAAACTTGTTAATACAAGACTGGAGTTGGTACCAATGGGTACTCAACTCCCACATTCCTGTCATGCAAGTTGTATTCCATTTTATATCACCTGCGCTTATTGTCACGATTTGAGCGAAATGAGTGGGTAAAAGAATGAAGAAAAAAAAGTATACTATGTAGTTTTATTTTGTAGTCCGAAGCAAAGTGCCATAAAGGAAGTCTTTTTCCAATATATTTACTGAAATAATTAAAAAAAAAAAAAAAAGAACCCAGTATACCTATTATAAAAATAAAGTTGGGTGATTTTCGTGAATAGGATGGTGGATCTCACCCCTAGAGGCCTATGGAGACAGGCGCACCCCTCGCAATGGTAAGTGGCACTGCCGATGGGGCAGTTGACTGCTCACTTATAGCCTTAGTTCCGGTCGGTAGGGCTGACTTCCGCATAGTGGAGGGTCTTGGATATGAGTAAGCCCTCTGCAACTGTCTGCAGCTATCTCTTTAAATATATTTAAACACAGGGCTATTCGGATAGTTTCTACCAACAACACCTCAAAAAATCTACATAGTGTATTTCCAAACTATACAAAAGAAACTAAGATCTACGTAAAAATAGGTTCAGCATGTATTTAGTACTTAGTTTACTGATAATCCAGCCTGTGTTCTTTCATTCCTACTCTGGCTATAATAGGTCGGTACTCTTCCCTTCCTAGTTAGATTGCGTAAAGGACCTTAAACTCAAATAAACTATAGGTATGTTGAATATATTTATGAAATAGGTATATTCATTGCTTGATTGCCTCTTTTACTTTACAATTTCATTTATATATGTTATTCAGAAATGTAAGATGACAAGGCAGGTCTTAAACGTCAGCACTCCATATAACGTTTTTTAATTTTTACTCTTTTTTTTTTGGAGCGAAGCTTTTTTTTTTTTTTTTTTTTTTTTTTTTTTTTTTTTTTTTTTAAGCATCTGCTGTTTTGTATAAAAATATTATCTCATTAATATTCAATATAAAAATAAGTCTTGTTTAAATTTAATTTAAGGAATTTTTTTTTTCCTATTTTAATTTTATTGATTTTATGGTCGATTGATAATTGAGTTTGATATGTACTACAAGAACATGTTGATCACTCATCTCCTCAAATAATAGCTATAAAATTGTTATTGACCATTGCTTTCACTGGGCTATGTCGAATGATTGATGAAATCATGAAGTATTAAAACCTCCTTCAGTGATTACACCAATTAGAAACCATTAGCAGCACTGTTGTGGTGACAATACAATCTAATCAAAAATGGATCCTAGTCATAGTGCGCCCGCCGACTGCGCTAAGTTGATCAGTTCCAAAGCATTAACCTCTTGGTCGACCCGAGAGGCTCCCCATTACTTCCTTTCAGGCACAGTCACCCGGCCATGATAAAGCGCCGCGACGCACCTCCGCACCATTGGCCCTCCCTCACCATAATTTCAATTATCGATTGGATTTTTCTTATGGGTTCCTCCCTTCGGATCTTTATCTCGCTGCCCGGTAGAGGGGAAGATGCAACGTTTCAATTACGTGAAGCCCTCTCCAACGGCGATCGAGTTCTTTTTTTAAGGATTCTCAGGATAATGGAAGAAGCGGGAGGAAGGACGCTTCTATTCAGACTGTTCTGATTATTCCGATCAAGGCTGAAATAACGGAAACAACCGCTTTGATTTAACAAAATTGAAGAAAACCAATCAAATTAACGCTCCAATGGATTCTTTAAAGGCTATTGACAACATTACTTTATAAAAGAATATATACGTGTACGCTTCTACATTCTTTTAGGAACACAATTACAAATATGTTAAATATTAGTGTTCCATAGAGGGGGGGGGGGGTGCTAGAAGACCAGAATCAATCGAAGGATGTAAAAACATCACGTCAAATATTTTGTTTAATTAGTTAGGACTACTGCAAACTGGAAAAACCCTAATCATAGGAGCCAACCTGCTCTGCTGTGTAGTTACACACACCTTTGGGGTTTATTAAATCCTATACCTTTATCTAGAGTAGATCTTGCCCCTATTAATACTATAGCCCACTACTGATGTCTGATCTATTTGACTTCTATCTATCGTGTTATCTAATTGTATCCTTAGGTTATTGCCTATCTATTATGACTAATAAGTATTTTTTATTTAATTGTATGGTTTTAATTATAAGAATTTATTATTATATAACACTTAATCTAGTCATGGGTTAGCTTACTACATACGTACATTCTATTTTTTCTTTTCGTCACTTAAATCCTTTCTATATAATCCTAAGTGTAGATATTATATATCATTTTGTATTAGTATGATAAATGACTTTTCCAGGAAAAGCTTACAACTCATGCTTATTTTGTATTTCGTCGGCCGTAAAGTTGCATTTAGTATTTTATAAATTTTTAAACATTTTTCTCTTGTGACATTTTTATTTATAATTTTCTATCAATATCCTTTCCCCCCTCTCATTACCCTATCCTACACGTTTCCATAACCTTCCTTGAAAAAACGGCTGTGGCTCCCAGACCTTTTGTAAAGGCAGTTATCCTTTAAATAACAATTTCTTTTTCATCCCAAATTTTGACACGTTCATATAAAAATAGAAATGTACATTGAAATATCCTACACAGTCCTTTTGTGCGACTTAATTTTAATCATCCATAAATCTACTGCTAGAGATGGTGCAACTTGAGAAGGCGAGGTGGTGAGGTGTATCAGCAAACGAAAATTGTTCTGAAACGACTTTCTAAAAAAATGTATGCAACGCTTTCTTCAGCATCACTGTAAATTTTTAAAATTTGCGGAATTTTTTTTTCCAATTATAGATTAGTGCGAAATGAGTTGTACTCCCTTTCGACTTCTGAAGGCACGTCTACCTTATCTACTGTCAAGCAACTTCAACATTTTTTAAAAAACTATTTATTGATATTTACAACCGTATAAATTATGTAAAACAAGTAAAATTTAGCAAAATAATTACTATGACATAAATAACATTTAAAAAATTCTCACTTGCAGTACTTCAATAAAAGTCCTGCATTTAAATCCTCTTGGCCATCTTATTTTCAGACCCCTCAGAGGATTATCGAGGATTGAGTGTATAGCAAGCTGGGAGGCTAGTAAATTCGAGTGTGTATGGAGTTTACTATAAAAA
The DNA here is from genome assembly GCA_003667255.2 of Euschistus heros. Lineage (NCBI taxonomy): Eukaryota > Metazoa > Arthropoda > Insecta > Hemiptera > Pentatomidae > Euschistus > Euschistus heros. Next base: position 1,444,896 of record RCWM02000093.1, read on the forward strand.
TATGGGTATCTGGTTTGGGCGAAATCAACAACATATAGAACATTAACATAATTAATGGAACAACAACATTATGGATAAGTTTGTTTGTGAAATAATAAAGTACATTGAGTATTTTGGATGGTAAGGATTGGATACAAGGATCCAATTGGAATTAAATGGTTTAGGTATCCCCAAAGCTCAGTTTTGTATATTCAAATGGGCCTATTATTGTCATGTTAATGAGTCTTTGGTAATTATTTATTAGAGGCTTAGAATGCTTGTCTAGTAAATGTTGCAGTAGTCGGAATGTAGTATTGGGAGCCAATACATTTTGTTTCTTTACAGGAGAAAAATTACAATAAATAGTAAAATATACGATGGACTATTTGTAAGCCACGCACTGATCAAACACTATTTTGTATTTAATTCAATCGATATCAACGACGAAGAGTTACACCTTTATAAATCAAAAGAAAAAACAATCTCTAATACAGTAGCTATAAGAAAAATCCTTCTCTTGATTCTAGGACGAGAATCGAACCGAGCTAAACGAGGGAATAAAGCTAGTCATTCGGAAAGGGACAAGAGAGATCGGTTCTAGGACTCGATGGGACTGGCCCTTATCAAGCCCTGGGATATAGCCTTAGCATGGCCGCCGGTCGTACGTCTTTCCCTAACTGCCTGCCTTCCTGCCTGTTGGCGGCTTTGATATGATCTGGAGATCAATGAATTATACACTTTGCTAATCTAAAAGTTTGGTCTATCTGTTAGGGATTTGAGTTTATCTCAACTCTTATCTTTAATTAGCAGTTAAATCTGCTACCGATTATTACAAATTCATTTTTAAAACTAGTTAGCGGTTCCCCCAGATACTGATCTACATTTGTTATTATATCGGGGTGGTAAGTTGCCTTAAGAATCCAATTATATTTCATAATAAATATTAAAATCAGTTACTTTTTAATTGCAATAACTAATATATCTTTGTGGTTTCCCTAAATCCTTTAATTCATCAGTTGATAAATACTTTTCCTAATTTGTACATTCCTAAATGTTTCTTTTGAGGTCACAAATATACTTTTCCATAACGACCTGAATGCTCTATATCTTGCGGGTTGCCCCTACCGGAAGTCTCCTTTTATAATAAAGTTCATATCCAATCAATTCTACTTTCGACTAACTTCTGTTTCGATTATCGACTAATCTATAAGGCCTCTGAAAAGAACATGGTCTAATGCGTAGTTGCATTACAAGTCACTGACATACTTCTTGCTTACAATTTATGTAGTACTTGTTTTACACAGCTGCGAATTACAATAAAAAAAATAAAATAAAATAAGGTTCATTAAAAAAAACAACAACTGAATTTCTATACCATTGCGTAGTATTTGTAAACAATAATTAAAAGGATCTATATCATCCAGATATTGTCTAGACTAGTATCAGTTGATATGTTTTTTAAAGAAACCATCGTTTTGAGTAAATAGCAAAAATAAATCTCAAATACTACATTCTTTCTCATTGTGAATGGGGAACTATTAAACATGTAAAAATCCTTTTTCTAGCCTTCATGAGATCATCTGAGAGGACATGGGACAAGCAACAATAGGGATTGAAATATCAGTTTCGAATTTTTTGAACGAACACCTATCAGATATTGTCTCAGTATGTTTTTAGTAAAGAATGAATGGACTGAATGTAGAGAATTGTTATAGCTGATCAAATGAGCTTTGAGGGATGAGCTGATTTCCTTAGTTATGAATTCGTAGTGAATTTTTCCTTTTATTAATCAACCCCTGATATATAATGTCATTTATAAAATCAGAATTAAAAAAAACAAAATACCGAGGAAATACATTACAAACTAAAGAAGGAAAATGAACTGCATTTTTTATGTTTCTTTTTAACTTTTAAAGGATTCTGCGGTTTTGCATTTTCGGTATCTTGTTACGTGGCAGGAAATTTCGAACGAGCTTTACTTGTAGAGGTTCGAGCTTGGAAAAATGCGGCGACCTGGGTGATAGCATTGGAGTATTTTTCCACGATAATGGCAATTTACAAAGGAGTATTACTATGTAAGTGTCCACTGCATGGAACTGAAATCTATTGTGAAAATGGGCAGGTTAGTATCAATTCAGAAAAGGAATTTCAGCAAATATTCAAGGCTATATATAAATATGTCTCAAAAAGTTAATGCAAGTTTTAGTGGAAATAGTGGCTCACGATCTTTGTTTTTTCGAAGATAGAATCGAGTATAGGTACCCGGATTTAGAAACTCGGCAGTTAAAGATTGTAGAAAAGACTAACGGATGAAAATATGGATTGGGGTCAATCCAATAATCCTAATGATAACAAAATCGGGGGATACAGTTTGGCATTGTAGTTTCGAATCTATATTCTACATCCAACATTAAATTATACCACTGGGTAGATAAAGGATCAAAGAATTCATTACGATAAGCGAGAGCAGTGACGCATAGCGCGGGGTGGAGGGAGAAGCGCCGCAATTTTGAGGCTATTTTGCAGCTTATCAAGATTTGCAATTAGTATAACTTTTGACTCGGGGAAGCTATGATGTTCGCTTAGGTTTTAATCGTCAGCTGTCGTCAACATCTATCGATTGTATATAAAACATTTGTTTAAAGTAGTGACAGTGAATATAACAAGGTGTTAGAATAAAACAATATTATCAAAAATATATAAAGTCGGCCTATCCGCTTCAAGAAGCCAAAACCAAATACAGAGCCCAAATAGGGCTTCTCAAGGGTAATCAAATGGTAATAATAAAACACCATATGACCCGAGTATAGCAGTGCCGGGATCGTACATTTTGAGGTATTTTGCTGCGTATCGAGATTTGCAATTAGTATAACTTTTGAGTCGGAGAAGCTACGATATTCGTTTAAGTTTTAATCGTCAGCTGTCGTCAAAATCTACTGATTGTATATAAAACATTAGTTTATAGTTGTAACTGTGAATATTATAAGGTGTTAGAATAAAAAAAATATAAAAAATTTTGTGATAGTGTTCCTGATTAGCAATTATTTTATACTTATTACCGCAATTAATACACAAAGCTTGGACGCGCACTCAGAAGTCATCTCTAATGATACAATCATCAACCGATATGATTATTTGGCAATCAGCGAAACTTGGATGGAAAATTCCATGCCAGTGAATATCCATAGCTTTGAACTGAGATTATATTGTAATTCTGCTATGAACAGACAAATTGCAACTACATCATTAATAGCGGTATCATCATCATCAAGTCGCAGAGCTGGTAGAGTCGTAATATTAATAGATTTGCTGATTGTAATAGAGTTAACTTTGACTTTGACGTCTGTCTAGTAAAAGTAACGGTCAATAGCATCTTCGAATTCGTACTCGGATGTGTGTATATCCACCCTGGCATAGCGTTAGCAGAAAATAAACTCTTTATGTTACGGTAGTTGTTTAAATATTCCTAAAACATCACTAAAACCATAACCGATTACGAGCCTAATATTACTACACTAGTTATGGTAGCTGGAGACTTTGTTAATGTTGATGTCTCACAAAACCGCTCATTCCCAGACTTCATGCTCAACGAGTTCAATTTGTCATATATTGAAACTTCTCCAACAACGTTAGGTAATACCTGTATTGATTTAACGTTTATAAGAAATCTTTATGTATCTTGTTTGCCATTTGTGTCATACTTTTCGTATCACAGACCTATAATTAATAAAGTTATATTGTAACACAATAATTATTTGTTTCCTTGTTTTTATTGTAAATACATTTAAAAAAATATATTATTCAGAAAATATAACCCGTTACATAAAAGTATTCACGTACAACACACGGCCGTGTCCATGAAACAACCATACACCGATTTTTTTATATCTGCTTTGGTAAAAATTCCTTAAATTGTACTTCTTAATAAGGCCTTAAAGTATTCATTTGTTGAGTAATTTCAGGATTTTGGAAAACAATAAATAAATGCTCTTACTTGAAAGTGCACACTTTTGGATTATCCACTTCTTCGTGACAGCTAATCTTTTATTAATTTCAGCTCTCTAATTGAAATTTAGGATATGTAAATACTAAAAACCAGTAATGGCTTATCTCTCGATGATTAAACCTTGTAATTTTTTATTACTTATAATTTCCATTCCCTCTCAGCAAACACAAACGAATCACAATAGCCAGGGTAAGCTCAACAGCACCGCGAGCTTGCCCTGGACTGTTTTTAATTACCGACTAAGTCCGGACTGAATAGATGGATTAGACGGACTGACTTTTCACTTAAACTGAAAGCTGCCTTCGCTCTCTCTTGTAATATTATTCATAATTCCAGGCAGGCCTTTCGTTTAACGGATTAGTCCTGCCTTTCTTCTCTTACTCCCTGTCCTGATAAATAATTTTGGAAACATATTCAGCTTCTATTAGAGTCACGCAGTATTTTCTCTTGGTCCGTCGTAACTGCTTTAGCTTGATTCATTGTCTTGTGAATTGGTTCTCTCAACAGTTCCAAGAAATATATTTAAAGTGACTATGAAAGTTTTTAGTTCTTTTCTTGTTTGAAAAAAATGGCTGTCTTGCAACTGATACAAACTTTAAATTTTTACAATGTTGAATAGTTAGTGATTATTTTATGTACTTAACGTTTCATCATTTTGAACTTACCCATTACGGAAGGGTGAAGAACCTAAAGCACACTAGTAACAATGGACATTTTTAATAAAGAGAGAGTGGGAGGGGAGAAATTGAAATTGTTAATTTGGTAGTGCAGCAACCATCTCCATGCAGTTACACGTGTGTTTTCAAGATTGTCAGATCAACAGTTTTGTAGAAATTATTATTTTTAACTTCATATGTTTTCATATCAGTTATCACTTATTTGTTTTGTGAAACAGAGCTTTCCGCACAACATGGCGTTCAGTTGTACCTGTGGACACCATTGCCAGCTGAACATGTGGACAGATGGTTAAGGTGTCCACAGGTACAACAGATTTTTCTCTTTGTTCATTAATTTATTATTTCAATTATAAATATTGCGGAAAAGTTTGTAGGCATTCCGCTTGATATAAAATGCCTAAATTTGGATACCTACTGTTCATATTACCTTTTTTTAAGACGAGAAAACTCGCCACTCATTATTTTTTAACAAATTAAACATTTATAATCTAAAACATTTAAACCCCAAAATTTATTCTTTCGGAAATCGCTACTGATTATGTAAGTGAAATAAGAGATATCAAAAGAAAATTACCACCGCCATCTTTTATAACTGACATTGGGAGATTATGTAAACAATTACATTTTCCAACATGTTTTCATGGTTACGGTCTCTTATGATTCGATTTTCCATAAAAAAAAGTCTGCGACACTCCTAATATAGGTACATAAAATATTTATTATTGTTAAAGGTTTTAAAAAAAGTTAAGGTTCTATATACTTTCATACGCTAAATTTATTGTTGTCATCTTTCTAGTTGGCCTTCTAGTTCAATAATCAAGTCGACTTTTCTTGTTTAAATATTCTATTTTGTTTAGTACATTTTATAAAAAATTACTGCTGATGTGTTTCTCCAAATATCATTTCAATTATCCCTATTAACCTATGAAGAAATGAATGTCCATTGGTACAACAACTAGTGTCCACAGGTACAAAGGGGGAAGGTACCTCGTTTGTTGGGGTTTTTAGGCATAAAACCCTAGGGTCATCAATGCCTGTGTAGTTCTATATATAAATATATATTCGTTTATTTTCACATAAGAATCAGAGTCAGGAAGGGTGCCACGAACAGAGGTGCGCTCCCAAGGAGAGACGAGCCGCACCCGCCGAGCAGGAAACGCGCCACGGCTTGCTTACTCGCTTGGGGGAAGGTACCTATGGACACTAATCAGTAAGCTACAAAACATTATTTTCTGTAAAAATAAAATTTCTTTTCAAAATTAAGACACCAGGGTTCCATAGCCCCTTAAATTTCTTATCTAATGGTACAATAACCACTCAGATACATAAAGCACCGAAAATTGGAAAAATTTATAAGTGAAAATTGTCCACAGGTACAGCACCTTCCCGTACATTTTTAAAGTATTTATAAATAATTTATCAAATGTTTCAAAAAAAGAGGTCGGAGTTTCGTAAATATCTCGAAAGGAAACGACCCAGGAAACTTTTAAAATGGCTTACTATAATAGAAATGAGAAAATGCCCGAATTTGCTTCTATAAAACCACTGATGGTGAGAGGGTTGGGATGGTATGACAAAGGATGCTTGGAGCACTTTGGGAATAAGTTGGATGGTATTCGTAAAGGGCTGGAACAAATGGTGATAGAAGGGTTAAGGATGCTGGTTCACAAAACCGGGTCGTAGGGTCAGATTTACAGTACTAAACCTATGTAGATGATAGTTTGTGACTGTATATTTTCGATAATTCTCTAATATATTCTTTTGACAACTATATGCTGTCTGTAAAGCCATAATATGTTTTTCCAAAATTTCATATTAGATAATAATAAAATTATTATTTGTTTCTTTATTACGAGATCTAAATTAAAATTATACCCTACTATTCGCTGCATTTGAACAATGTATTATGCAAACCATTCCTTGGATTTAATTATTTTACATTCTTTGATATCATTATTGCAAAAAAAATAAATATATTTCCTGCGTAATTGTATGTTTTAACCATGTCAATGCTTTCCTGATTTAGATCATCGTATTATGTAGTAATCACACGATTTTTGTTAAGACCTTAAGGTTTTTAAAACTACATTAATGGTTGTTTCGACCTTTAAGTTCACTTGATTAACAATATATACTTCTGGCTAAGTTTAAAGAAAAAGTTTGATAACTAACCACCTTTTCAGCTATACGTTAGGATTCGGGTATCTAAATAGACTTATTTTTTTAATTTTGGTTACTTTGAGGCTTATATATTACTGCTAAATTTTATATATTCACAAACTGCACCGCACGTTCGTATTAATTTAAATCGAGATTTAGATTTTTATGTAATGCCCTTTGTTCTATAGCATGGATAATGGCTGTTGAATGATTTCATTACATTACTAGGAGACTGAGCTCAGAGTGAAGCCTTTTAATTAAATAGGTCTTGTAGTGTTTGAAGGACAAATTGATGTCCTTTCGTTCAGGAAATTAAGCAACTTCTTCATTAGCTCTTTCATTAATTCACTTCTTCAGCTTCACAACAGCCTGTAGCTTACTATGGCTGCCTAATATATTCTAAGCCTTTGTAAGATTACATGCAATTTAAAAACTAATTTTTTAATTCAATTCCTGAGCACATTGGTTAATTCTTTAAACATAAGCCATAAAAAATTATTAATCTATTGGACATTTACCAGACTGCTTTATTTAATACTAGCATCCCCGACGCTGCTTCGTTTGTTTCATAAGTAAAGATGGTGTAGGTAGTAGGGACCTATAATAGCGCTAAACTCGAGTTATAGCAGCCAATGAGCATTGAATGCTGAGAAAAAAAAAATATGAAAATCACTTCTTTTTTTTTTCTCAGCTCTCAGTCAAGATAGAGAAATGACGTTAAATTTTAATGTTGTATGTTATTTGAAATAAAAATATTTTCGTAATGCTCAATAGAGGACCCAGGTTGTAGGATTTCAGTAGGTGAAGAAGCAGTCAATTTCTGGAAAAACGCAAATAATTTGCGCTATCTCACATATCATGCCACGGATTGAAACCAAATTTTAAGGTCATCTAGGAGTTCAAAAACTGCATAGTTTGGTCCAGATCCGGAGCTCACAGGGTTTTTCTTTATTGAGATACCTCAAGTTATTGTTGACCTTGGAATTTTGTATTCTCATCAGTTTTCGTCTACTAAAATCTGGAGTATTTTTTTGTTTTATGTATGGATAAAATACTGAATATATGCTGATTCTTTTGACTCTATTACTATTGTAATCGGTTGAACACAGCTGTTGTTATGGCCGTTAGAAGTTGTTGGTGAAATCTCAACTTCAATATTTTAACTTTTAAAAATCAAATTTTTTTATTTTAATGAAATTTCACATTTAAGGGTTGTTTGGTTCGCTAAATCGAGATTTGAGGTCAGTTTTTTATGAAAAAAAAATTGTTCGCAGATTTACAGCGGATTTCATTGGAATTTGATCATTTTTATAGTTTTTAAGCACCATTTAGCCGGGTCGTGTCTTGAGCGTAACGAAAGTATTTTTATTTCAAAGAGCATACAAAACTACAATCAAATCATCACTCTATCTTGACTGAGAGCTGAGGCTCTCAATGCTTATTTGCGACTATAACTCTAGTTTTGCACTATTATAGGTCCATACTACCTAAAAAAAAAAAAACAAAAAACCGGCATTCGATTCTTTGAGTTACAAATCAAAACGTCCCTTTTTTAGATAACTTTAGCAAATAATTGAACTTTTTTTTTTTTTAAAGGAATAACTACATTTCTAGCTTTGTCTAGCGATATTATGAGAATAATTTAATTGTTAGCGTGTCCAGTCAAGGAAAGTTCTACATATAATTTAATTGACCGCGAGAGAAACAGTCAGTCCGAAGATCCATCAAATTTTGGTTAGTTTGGTCATGCGATTTGTTAATTATAGTAGCAATATGAACTATAACTGGAAATTTTAATCGTTTGAATGAAATGATAGATAAGTAAAAATTATTGGGATTCTGGGAACAAATGCTCTTACTCCAGTCGCTGTTCCATGGAGAATAGACCTGATTCTCTGTCTGATGATGTTTACATGCGTAGCTGTAATTTTTAACCTGGTTTCATTTCAAAGATAAGGTTGTTCAAGATCACGTAAAAGCATGACTGGTTATCCAATTTTTAATTTTGATGTCGGAGTTGGTAATCCAGATAGACAGGGAATATTACTTATCCATCCATATATTTAATGCATTTTTAATAAAAATTTAATAGAAAACAAGTAAATATTATTATTGTTAAACCTTCCTTGAACTATGAAGATAATGCAGTTAAAATTTGGCACAGATTTATTCAATACTTTTTGTAGTTAGCGATCACAAACGAAAAATAGCTTGGCCTTGTATATAATAGTAATAGATATATTATTGATTATTGATCTATTTGATTTGTCTTACAATTAGTCTATTTTCTTTCAAAGTAAATAATTTTTTCTATGCTTGTTAAAATATTATTTTTATATTTCAGAGCAATATATTAGTAAAATTTTTCGATGCACAAAGTCCATATTTCTTATTATTTTGAAATATATCTCTGTGTAACCATCACAGAAGGGAAATTATGAAAATATTACAATTCGTAGATGGGTTATTTTTTATTTATGATTGTCATGTTTGAATTCGTATATCAATTACAATCCAATTAATCTTAATTATAGTTCAATTAATCTTGGTGACAGCAATCAGACAAAATTAACATTTCAAAGTACTAAACCATATTTTTACGTGGTGAGGAAACCTCTTCTAATTAGGAAAACCTACTGAAGCAACTCAGTTACTAGTTTACATTATGTAATAATGCGGTAATATACCGATTACTAACCAAATAGTACGTCTACTATTTACTGTTTCATAAGTAATATTTATTTTCGATCCAGTGGTGTTTAGTTTCTCGAGTTGAGCCTCTAAGTTTAATTATATATGTATATATATATGTTTAGTAAGGTTCTTGAAGTTCAGTCATAAAATCAACTATTTTGGCGACGTTTCGAGACTATATTGTTCTCATAATCATCCCAATGTTGCTAGTGGATATATTCATATCCACCAGTAACATTGGCATGAATATGAGAACAATATAGTCTCGAAACGTCGCCAAAATAGTTGATTTTATGACTGAACCTCAAACCTTACTCGAAACAGTGGTGTTTAGTTTCTCGAGTTGAGCCTCTAAGTTTATATGTTTAGTAACAGTCATAAAATTTCATAATCATCCCAATGTTGCTAGTGGATATATATATGTATATGGCATGAATATGAGAACAATAGTCTCGAAATATATTTTATATATATTTAATATATATATATATATATATATATATATATATATATATATATATATATATATATATATAAATACACTTCCCGCCCAATTACTACTTTTGTCATGTTGCAGTCCTGCTGGTATGGACTCCGATTGTACAAACACCCTACTATATCAGCCAGAAATAAAAAAAATACAATAATAATTTAATCATTATAAATATTATGTCTATATTTTAAATTTCGAAATTATACGGGTAAACAACATAGATCTTTTTTTAAAGCCTTAGATCCATCAAAAATATTGCATAAATATATTTCTTATGCACAAGATTCTTTTAATCCGGACCTTTAGTGATCCGAACGGGATTATTATTAGTCCTACCTGGCCTGGATTAGCGGGACTTCAGGATTGTAATCGAGTAAATTTTTCCCTTTAAGACATTGATGTTATTTTTTGTACCCTACACTAAAAAAATTATTTATCGTTTGAAAAGCGTTTATATGATATGCAGGAAATTAAAAGAGTTGCATGTTGTGGGTTACTATCTATAAGTGCCGTTTTTGTTTGACATTTCAGACTGAAATGTCTCGTGTGACATTTCAGTTTTCATTTATGAATTTTTCGTAATACCAAGTTTTATTGATTGAAAAATATTTACATAATATTTTACTTATGGGTAATAATTTATAGTGTCTAGGGTCCTATTGGGAATGACCGCTTGATAAATGAGAATACTTTACAGATTACATCGATATTAACCTTATTCTTACGATCTCTCCTGGGCGAGCTTGCACTAGCTATCGGGTAATTGGAGCCGAAGGCAGGGAGCCGTAGAGGGCGAAGGGTCCACACTCAGCGCTGATGAGGAGCTGTTGGATCTGGGTCAGAGGACGGACGAAGACATAGCGACCATTAGGCCTCAGCGATGCCATCCATCTGGAGGGAGGCCCCGATTGGATGGGCCTGCTCTGATTGCTGATGTGCTCTGGTCAGTTGTCGGCCTACCTTCAAATGATCAGTTCACGCTGCCTCGGTCAACGAATTAAATCCTAAAAAATCCGTCCTCAAAATATTACAGAAGTAAACTGCGATAAAATGTTCTTAACATAAAGTTGTTAAATTAGTTAGGCTTACAGACTAGCGCTTTTTCTGGCTGAGTAACTATTTTAAGTTTAAATGTAACCACAATAGAAAATGAAAGATCAAAAATATCAGCTGTTATAAACAATTTATTAGAAAATATCTATATTTTTTATATCGGCCACGTTTCCTGGCTAAGCCACATTCTCAAGCCCCGTAGTATATATTTATAGTCTAAAAATATCTGAAGGAGTGTTCACATAATATTCATAAAAATTGTTTAAAAAAAAAAATCTTTTCAATCAGTTGTATAAAGATATGATGTGAACAGCCCTCCTGGTTTGATTTTGCTGGATCAATCAATAAATAAATAAAATTGTATAAATGACGAAACATGTAGTAAATGGTTATTTATTTTTAAACTATAGATATGTATTAAAGGACTTGAAAATGTTGCTTCGTCAGGGAGCGTTGCCTACATTATAAATATTTTCAAGTAAACTGTTTACATCGGGAGATATATTTGCTCTTTCATTTTCTATTAATAAATCCAAATCTCCTAACCATACAATATATAATGTGAGTACAATATTATATTTACTTTTCTTAATCTGATTATTTATAATTATTTATAAATATGTCCTGTTATTTAATTAAAGCTTACTAAAAAAAAAAAGATTTTAGAATAACTAACTGATCTAGCGTTCCATTTTAGGCTGGAATGAGTTGCTAACCTGTAGGAGTAATAACACTATTTGCAATATAAATTTTTTTCATTTGCAAATCTCTAACAAACTATAAAATCGAATATTATTAATATCAATGGGATTGAATACATAAAGTTATGTTATTTGTTTATTTTTTACCTTATCTTTATGCAAATACCAACCATCGACATCCAACTTTTTGGAACAAAGGGATTAACAAATTTTATCTGTTTGTTTCATTTTCATTTATTCTTGTCTTCTGCTATTTCTCCTTTTTATTTTTTTTTCTCACTATTTTTGACTGTTAATCATTTTAAATGAGCATAATACCCATAATATTACATAATAAAAGAATGCAATATCCTAATTTTTTTTAAACACACATATCCAATCTCTATCACAACATATATGTACTTTTTCGTTGATTTCTCGTGGAAATATTACTATCTGATTGTGGGAATCGTGTTTCTCATTAAACATTTTATATTTTATCTATTTTAAGCTTTATTAGGATTTTATTTTTTCTTAATATAACTATATTGTCTACCAGTGTCCGAAAATAGGATAAAATATATTTTGTAACAATACTTTTTTATATAGTAGGTAATTGTAATTAATAATATTCCATTGTAGATATTTTGTATCTATTGTGTTGTAGAAACTGTCTTTCTCCATCTTTAGGGTGATTTGCTCACTATCCACTTTTATATATTCTTATAGATTGTTGTTTAGATTGTATAGCCCTATTATTGTTCCTGTTTCATTATTATTTGTAGTTCTTTACTTATCATCCAGTTTATATATTCAAATGGATTATACTCTTGGCATGTATGATGGTATAGAGGGGTCAATCCTAATTGGATATATCTTCGTTAAATAGTGAAATGTATTACAACAAAAAAAAAAAAAATTAACGAACACTATGGGTAATAAACACTATTATTTTATTTTTCTAGATGCATTGTACGACTCGAAAGACGTCAGGGCTTTGCATTGTGGCCAACCCATCTTTAACGAAAGGCCTAAGCCTAAACTAGAAGAAATCACCCCTGGACCCGCAGACTATCATGTAACTTTTGTTTATCAGTTATTTTCTTGTTGATTAGTTAGTAATATTACATTTATTATGAGAGAAAAAAAAAACGATTTTAATAAAATTCATTATTTACTCCACTTTTAGAGAGAACTCTGAAAATTTGAAAGCTTGTATCTTGGTCATAAGATAGCTTATTATCATAATTACTTAGCTTATTTTTTGGTCAAATAGCTAATTGTAAAATTAAGTCCAGTTAAATTTAATTTTGAATATGAAAAGGTTTCTTTAAAATGAACTGTGCAGTAGATTTTTTGGCGTAGAATAGTTCCAAAGTTTTGATGCTACCAATCAGCAAGTGACGGCCCATCAAGGTCTAAAATTCGGAATTTAGCACACAAGCACTAACAATATATAAAGCATCTATCAAAACTACCCGACTTTTTTTTTTTTTTTTGCACACTAAAATGTACAATTTTACTGGACCAATAGAGATTCCGGTAAAATATTGTGCACCTTACGGCATTCCGAAATGGTTTGATTACCCGGAGAGTCGGACTAGCGAGACGCATATCAGCGAGGTTCTACCGCATATCAATATTATTCTTAGACTTTATTAAAATATTGTTATTACTTATTTAAAACAAATATACATATATTTTTTCATGCATTTTTTACTTACATATATGGTATTTTTTGTATGGATTCATCATATTTCTTTGCTTGATATGAATTGAATAAAAAAAAAAAAAAAAAAAAAAAAAAAAGGTTTTCATCGTAACACAAGGATGAAAAAGAAATACAAGACATCAAACGCTTTACAACGATATGACAGTATATTAGAGGATGGTTATAAACCCTTCAGTGTTTCTATATATAGGGAGGGAACACTAAATTATAAAAGATGATTTGCTCATAACGGGCCTGGGGATAATAAACAATTGCCCTCGAAAGGGAAAGTTACAACCGAGCCATTAAAAGAAGAGCACTATAACAGCCGTTAAGGGATGAGGCCGTTTTTCAACTTTATCGTCAGCATTATTAGTCTTAGCGTGGAGGTATTTTAAGGCAAGAGGATGCAGGGAATAAAATTTTTATATCAGGTCTTTTGTGAGCATGTATGTGTCTGTCGGGGCTGTGAGTCAACGGTGGTTCACTCGATAAAGTTCCCCCATCATTTGTTCAGATCCATCAAATGTCACTGGGATCGTAAATATGGGGGAGGGAGAGAATTAGTACAGGAAGAACCTCATGCTGAGACGTACTCGTCATACTTCGGGTATGTCGTGTGACTTCTGCGGTACTTGTCGTATATCACCACAAGGAGATTCTTGAAGAAACGAGAGCATAAAAAAGGCAAAGTTACGTGCTTAAATTCAGTGGTACATTGTACCCTATAATATTTTGAGGATAATATTTATAAACCCTGTAATATTTATAGGAATTGGATGTAGAGATTCGGGATAGGATAATGCTTAACAAAACTTAAAAATGGGAATTAAATAATTTTGTTTCAAAGATAGGAAATGAATTAAATTACATATTATATAAAAAATGACTGTTCAGATGATATATCTATCTATCTATCTATATATATATATATATATATATATATATATATATATATATATATAAATAAATTTTTTTAATGCTATTTATGTTATAATTTTTTTAGTATTATATTACTTGTATGGGATTGCATATCCATGATAAATCAATGATAAATTAATCATTTTTGTAAGAGCAAATGCACTGACGAGTATAACTAACCCAAGTGGAAAGAGAAAAGATGGGAGACTTATAGACTACAAGTGGGAAAGAGATAGGAAAAGATGGGAGACTAAAACCCCAAGCCCCCGCGGAAAAAGAAAAGATAGACACCACAGAATAGTTAAGACAAAAAATTTACCATCAACAAATTCCTTCGTCTTTTACCTTAATGCATTGAGAAGATATGTGTAGGGTCTAGGTATTACTCCAAGCCCCTGCTCCTATTTATTTCCTGATCTCTTTTCACTCACCATTCTCCAAGGAGATAAAGGGCATTCATCATTTATGTTTTTGTTATAGGTCTTTCGCTGGTTTTTGTTTCTCACCCAGAGAAGTAGCCTTAACCATGCTAATTTGATCGCTTCTAGGCCGGTTTAATGCTGTTTATTTGGACTGGATATTATCTTTTCGGGTTACACTTTTCACTTTTTGCTGATGCATCCTTTCTATAGATTAGATTTGTCTCTTGTGATTTGAAAGTCAACTTTAAACAGTTATTCATTTACTTTTTTCTATTTTCTAACGAAATTGAAAATTCTCCTAACAGATCCAATTATCCAAATCATTTTATGTTAATTATTTTATGATTTTATTTTTCACAATTAGGATGTTCTTTCTATTTTCGGATTAATGCTTATGTTTATTGAACTATTTTTTTTTCTGGAAAACACTAATGTTATGTTATAAGTGAGATTTATTTTTGGGACCATTTTACATCTTTCTCCTTTAAAAATTTCAGTCATTATGGTTTACTCTCTTCTCCCTCATATACCAGACGACTTGTTGAAATCTATGCAGTTGAGTTTCATAATATTTCATTGGATTTGTCTGGGAATTGATGCAAAGACGTAACTGGACAATAATGCACTAATTATAATTTTTTTTTTGTTTTTTAAAAATATTTATGTTGTGCATTAAACAAGCTATGAACTTATGAATCCACTTATGATGAAGGAACATCATCAGGAGGAATTAGTCAAATGCCTGCCAGTGGCAGAACTGGCGATCGATGGCGGACAGCTGACCATACCCGCTCCCCCACTGACCAAACAGTCGACACTGATTGCAAACTGAGTTAGAGAGATCCGGTGAGGAGAGCCTGAGTCATAGCTGTTGCCTTCATTATTGTCGCCTCGTCTCTGTGTCCATCTTCTTTGTCCCCCTAGGAATTGGCATAGCTATGGAAGATTCACTTCGGAAATTCGGATGATGATATCTTCAGAACCGTAATATGACAAATTCACCACATAAATCCTCGTATGCCCTTCTTTGTACATCTAAAAAGTTGGGTGGGTTTGTGACTATATAGTGTTGACTATATTACAATCCTTTATTGTTACTATTACCAATGTTGAATACGGATAACTATAAAGTGAAAAAAAAAGTGGAAATATTCGCTTTCGTTGTAACCTTTGATAAGTAAGGTGGTATTATGAAAACACAAATTCTAAAGTCACAACTTAACTTTTAGCTTAGAGCTCATGACATCGCACTTATTATAAGTATAATTATCTATAAATGTATACTGTTATGAGAAATACCATCTGCACTGTTCCCCTTTACATATGTGAATGTCAGTTTGTTACTTCCAAATTTTTAATATTTTATTTTTATCTGATAATTATTTTTATAATTTGCTTTGTGTTGAGAGGAACTCGAATTTGATATTTGAAAAAATTCTTTTCACTGTTGTCATTCTAAAAACAACGAAGCTCTGTTCTTGGCTGATTTTTACTGCTGCATTATCATTTTATTGCCTACTATGCCATAGATTTATTTAAATCATTAGCCAATTTAATATGTTCTGTGAAACTTGTTATATTAACTTTTAATGTTCTCAAACAAAATCTCGTTTTACGTTTTAGTGGTAGTGTCACAAAAAAAGTTACAACCAAATTTGTGATCCCTTAGCTGTAGCCTTGCCTTGTAATTAGTTATGAATATTGATTAAAACCATCTGGGGCCTATAGAATTTGAGGCTAGAACATTTGGGTTGTTTTGGAGGTTGGCTTGCACCAACAGGTTCGACGTACCGCCTGATTGGTGTACAAGCTTCCATACGTATAATTCACGGTAATAAGCATTGATATATAGGCCACAGATCTAAACAGGCATTAATAATATTTTTAAATACATCTTTATTGTTAATTACATCTCCACAATTATACAAAAAGTAAGATGGCAGAACTGTGAAATAAATGACATGCCGATGGCTGGTATAATTAGCTGGTACCGAGGCCATCTTAGTATATGATCAAAATATTAGTTGATGTAATACTATATTTATTGTTATAATAATCGATAATAATGATAATAATTCTCAATGAAACAATTTTAGTTTGTCAGAACAGAATTAAAACAATATTTTTTTCTCTGAATAAAGTTTATTTTAGCCATTACTTCTCGCAGTTATAGAGGGAATCGCCACCCTCTTCAGAAGGAAGTCATTTCCAGCTTCCTCCCGAGGCTTTTATAAACAGTAATTTAAAGTTGCCCTGCCAACTTCCGACCCTCCGGTGTTCTTCCTGACCAAGATATCCCTTTTAACCCGCTAGGAAGGAGAACCGTCGCTTATGTTTTCTCGAGTGACATTAAATCCAAACAACTAAGTGGAGAGAATTAGGAGGAAGACACTCGGAGTCCTTCCTCCCGCCCAAAAAAGAAAAAAAAGAAAGTTCCCCAAGATCTAAGTTTGAGCGGTTACGATGAACCGTTTCCTGCTGTTTATTAAGAGCACAATGGAGAAATGTCCAAGTGTGCTTGGAGCTGGAGAGGTCCTTATTAAATTAGTGTTTAAGTTGCTCAGCGGGTCGTCGGCAGGGAATCGGCTCCGCTCCTTTATGGAAGTTCCATTTATATGACAGTCCATTGTCCTCTTTGGGCCTCCAGCCAGTCCCTGCCTCTTCCTTCCTAACTGTCTTACTTTAAACCCAGTTTTTTCCTATTCCAGATGAAAATGCTCCTATATTCTTGGATTATATTTTTTGTATTAAGGAATAGGTGCAGATATTTGCTGTGCCTAACAAGAATCGACAAAAAAAATTCGTCAGCTGGATACCAATATAGATTTTATACAATAATTATTAGAACTGTTAACATTTGCCGTACATTAAGTCTTACATTCTTACTTGGACTTGGTTCCAAATGATTTTTTGAAAAAAATCCTATGTCAATAGTGGTTAGCTTTGTTGGCCATTCAGCATATTGTATTGTAGCGCTTTTAAATATTAGGAAGCAATAGTTGCAATATGTGACCATGTTTTATCATAAATAAAAGAATATTCATCTCCAACGTTTGGTGTTAGTGGTAAAGCGAAACTTTTTTTTTTTTTCGTATCATCTTTTAAATACTCGTCTACCATAATCAGCTCAACCTATCCAATTTATCTCAGACCAAATTTTTACTCCATCAAAGTTTCTTCGTGAATTGGTCGCAGTCGTTTACTATCGATTAACTCATTTTCATATTGATCACGATATTGCCTAATCTAGCAACCGTGAGAGACTTTGCATTATTGCAGATGATTTAATTGGTGATACATAATTTATTCATAATGGAGGAGTTATGGATATACGTATAAACCTAAAGTACCTCATAATAATCTTATACCATAAGTAGCATTGTCAAGAGATGCTTTTCTATAAATTTGGGATTATTTCGTATCGTAATGTGTGTTGTACCTATAATTTCTTATTTCACTTTTATAATGAATTAAAGAAAGGCTTATAATTAACCTGAAGAATGTTCCTTTATTTTTAATTGAGGAATCTAGATGTAAAAGTACTTGATTTAACACTTCTATTCGTTATAACTCCCTATAAATCGTCGACTAATTTATTTTACCTAAAGCTAGTTGTGCAAAAATCGATCGATTTCCCTTTACATATTCCTCTGATAAATTAGATATTCTCCTTGATAAATTATGAGAACGCATTACAGAGCCAAGGAGCGTCTCCATTAAAATCTTAGGAATAAATTATTAAAATTGCCTGAGTAAAGCTCTAATCGGCCTAGAGACCGACAGTTAGGAGTAGGTGGAATAAGTAGGGGCACACCTGGACGGACCCACACAACTGTTCTGCTCTTGAATAATTCTGTGTCTTAGCACTTAAGTGTTCCCCGCTATCCTGCTTTCCTTATGCTCCAATTCTATTTCCTTAAGTGGCGACAAATTGTATTGTCTAGGTCTCTTGCTCTTGGAGTTGTAGCATTCATACACCCAAATATGGGCTAACTATAAACTGCTACTAGGGACGAATTTATTGCTGTAAGTTTTCCCTAGTGCAGCAATATTCCACAAGTCTCTTGAAACAAAAACACTCTTCTACAAGTTGAAAATTATTGCATCGTTTTACTCTGTATCGGATATCTCCTGTATAATGTTTTAATTGTGTTAAAAAAGCGAAATTGAATTCTTATTGATTTGAAAATTGTATAAATATTATTTGGCATTCAATCAGTTTTGAATTGTTTTTTTAATATCGTTTAATATCACAGAGAGAATGGTTACAAGACTTTAAATATATATTAAACAAATAAAAAAATTATAAAAATCATATCACATCGAATAACAAAGCACTCCTGTTTTGACATGGTTTACCTTTTTTAGGTAAATACGATTCATAAAAGGATCCTAGAACACAAGAGTAGTAAATGACATTCTTTTAAGAATAATGATGAAATTTCTGATAGGAAATACTGAATTAGCGAATTATTTTGTTGGCTAGTTCTCAGATGACCTACTAATATCTAGTCCCATGGCTTCAGTAACTTGATTTTTTGGAATTAAGTTTGGATGAGCCGTTAAATAGTCTGTGTTATAATACAACAATTTCCAGATAATTTTATATTCGAGAGTTTTTAAAGAATTTATTAACGAAACTCAATCAAGAGTCAAACCTGAATATTTCTAAATTGGATTTGTAAGTAGTTTTTGAGTATAACGTTACAATTAATGTGATTTCTTGGAAAGTAATTGCACACACATATATATATATATATATATATATATATATATATATATATATATATATAGAGAGAGAGAGAGAGAGAGAGAGAGAGATAAATACGCAGCAAGGATTTTAAATCCTTTTCAATATTCAATATTTCATGAATATTGGTGTCTGCTAGTACTAATTATGCGTTTAATATTATTGTATCTTAATCCGTTTAATGTTATTGGTATTAATTTTATTATAGGTGTTAGTTACGGCAGTATTTCCGACATCGGTTTGATAAAAATATTTATATGCTTTTGGCAATGGCCCAGCTTCTTTATTTCTAGGTGGGATTTTGAATTTGTAATTTTCAAGAAGATTTAAAAAAAAAAAGAGTAAAAAATGTTTTAATTATTTTTTAGTTGTTTAATTTGATTTATGGATGTCCTAAAATAGAAAAAGAAGTAGATGGAGCAAGAAAAAGTTAAAATGTAATGGTACATGTTGGAGCAAGTTGTTTGATGAGGAAGAGAGTTAACATAGATGGAAAGCAACCTTTATATTTTATGAACCCTCTCTGTGAAAAACTAGGAAGCCATCAGTAAAAGATACGAGGGTGGCAGTCGAGCGACCTGGAGCGACGAACATATGGAAGACGCTCTGTCCGAGTCATCTTTCATATTTATGTTCCCTCTTCCAGTTCTCCCTTACCCACTTTTAAATTGAAATCTGATCTGTTTTGAGCGACAGACTATATGAATGATTTATAGAGAACTTCCTTTCCACCTTTTTATCAAGTATTCTCCCATGAAAATGTTGTGTTTGGAAATATTTTTAGTATTCTATAACTCTGGTTGATGGTTCCTGTGCTATACTATGGTACTATGGTGGTTTAGTTAAAAATTTGGTATTTCATACATTCTTAAGAAGTTCACCGAAGATCGTTTCCGTTGGAGCAATCGAACGATGGAGTGGTATGATTTAATTGGTTGGTGTTATGACAATTTCAAGGGCCTTAGTGACAACTCCACTCCATCAAGGTTTAGTCCAGTAAATCTATCAAAAAAAGAAAGGGATTCACAATGAAAATGTCCTTTAAAAAAACCTTACTTCCATCTTTAAGAGGGGTGGAGTCAATTATTTGAACAGTTTTTCCAGTTGGTCTTTGAGAAATATTGTTGCCAAACTTCATTTTACACTTGACCTCTCTTGTTACATAAAAATATTGACAAAAGGGAAAGTACTTTAAAGATATTTGTAGGAATATTAATCGATTCTTAAAAATATCATGTGAGATTTATTATATCTACAAAAAGAAAAAAAAAAATTTTGTAATCTAGAAACTTAAGTTTTTATCCTACTGATTTTGATATAAAACGAAGCAAAAATCAAGATTTCCTATTATAACCATTAATAATTTTTCGAAACCGTATCAATTGATCTATGTAATTCTTCTAAGAATTAGATTACGGAATATTTGTCTCAACTTCTTTCGTTTACAAGGAGCCCTGTGTAATGCTCATTTTGTTCCGTGTTCCAGATCCACCCTCGATTCACAGAAGCCTGCCTGCGAGCACACATGACTCAGAACGCTACCTCTGACCTGCAATATGTCAACTACTTCAAATATAAACCGGTTAGGAGAAACATTGTTCAGTACAGCATGGTGTAAGTAACGATAGTTGTTCTTGTACGATTCCTTCTCTGCCCAAACACTCCGATCTTCGCCAGTGGATTCTCTATTTGTGTGAATATATAAATGTATTTATTGGCTGTAATTGTATTATATTGTGTAGCGCGGGGCTGTTGGTCTAGTCCCATGTCTAAATTGTAATTATTGTTGGTACAAAAAAAACCTAAAAGGTTTTACATATCCGGATGTTTCCGTAATTGGTGTTATCTTCAATTGGTTTGTATTGGAATATCCTTAAACAGGAACATACAAGTATTCATAAGTGTTTATTTTTGAATTGAAAGACTTTTTGAAGTGTACTGTTGATGATTAATTACTTTTTAATGGTACTTATTTGTAATGATTGTAATTATGGTTAAAGTAATTGTATATTTTTATTAAAAAATAATACAAAATGAAAAAAAAATAATAATAAGTAAATATAACTGCTGTCTTGTATAACTTGTTCACTTGCTGCTCAAGGCAGCTCACTTACGGTTAAGGTTACCAGAAAATAAAATATAGTTTGTTAAGTGATCGTTATAAGGTAAGAAGCTCTATGAAGATATATATATATATATATATGCTTTTTCATATTTTTTTAAGAAAACCAAATTAATTTTAATTAATTAATAAGAAAAATCTTTAAAAAAATGTTAACGATTGTCACTGTTGTCTTTCCTTAACATACAGCCTCTACTTCTGATTCGACATGTTAATGTGTTTAACAGTTTTAGTGTTAACAGTATTTCACATCACATTGTACCAAACCATAATATTAGGTGTAATTAAATGTTGGTAATAGCTGTTAATGTGTCACTACATTGTAGAATAATTTTTGGAAGAAAAAATATTGGAATTTGGAATTTAAAATAATAAAAAAAAAAATGTCGAAGAATTTATATTATTGTCGTTTGATAATAAGATGGATTTATAATTAATCGCATGTTATGATTAAGTTTTTGTTAAGAGACAAGGTAAGAGATATTTTCAAGTTGTGCTGTGATTCGGAAAGAACTTTGTTATGTCGGAGCGGTAAGTTTGTAAATTGATTTATACGACGAAAGAAAATTGTGTACTTTTGAAAATAAATTGACGTTGGTAATAAATGTTATAATGGTACTTGTGATTTATTTTTAATTCAATGCCTGAATGTTTAAGGAAATATTGAGAGTTACGATTGTAAATCAAATATATATATATAATCTTTTCTCTTCAAAAATAAAATAATATATTTAATAATATTGAATTTTATCAAGAAAAATTACATATATATATAACGGTGACGGATTTCCAAGTTAAATATATACAAATATGGATCACTGAAGAGGGAAGATTTGCCTGATCGACCCCGGTGGCTAGTTGGATAAGGCGCCACGCTAGAGAGGTGGAAACTCGGGTTCAATGGTCAAATATATATATATATATATATATATATATATAATATATATCAAATATATATATATATATTTGATTTCATGACTCACTGATAATAATGAATCAATATATACAATGCAATCTCAATGAAGAAAAAAAAAGTAATAATACCTAGTAATAGTAGGTATCAATCATTTATTATATTTACTAATAAGAGGAACCTACTTTCATCCAAAAGATGTCGTTACTTTCGTAGCGACTCAGTGAAGTCAAGATGTTTTACAGATTAATGTCTTTTTAATTTATTTATTTATTTTTTTCAAATTTTATAAATGTTATGATTGGACACATATTATCTTAAGGCAGAAGTGGCAGACATCCGTATAATGTAATATCGCATCTTCCGTATAATACTGTAACATTGCGTAAATCTCAACATATGGGGAATGGCTTTTAAGGTTTATACTTTTTTTAGTTTGCCAGATTTTAATTTTTTTTTTCTGATCTAGATGCAACTCAAGCAATTTTTACGATGCATTGATAGTCAGCGGGGGATTTGTTACAGTTTACTCTGAACGGCTTTCGTTAAAAGAGTTTTACCTCCAGCGTGAGAGAAAATCTTACCTAGCGAGTTCTCCCTGGTTAATTTCCCACTCAGGAAATATAACTTCCGCCTCTTCTAGGCCAACTGAACAACTGATAGCTGACAAACTGATATCTATTTATACCACATAAAGATAATGTAACTTTGAATGATTTGGCGTAATATAATTATTATTTGCAGATAAGTAGATATCAGTTTATCATTGGGAGAAGAAAAAGAAAAAAAGAATAGACAAAGGTCCTTAAGAACTATGGCTTTAGATAGAGCTGGCATCTCCTTCCCTCCCTCCCCCCGGATGTGCACTAGCCATAAAATCATAAATCACAATCATCACTTCCCCTTTTGTCGTGGTCTCAGCAATCCCTTACTGAGTTCGGCCGAGAGAATCCTATTTGTCACAGAGCCGATGGCACGAAACACTTATCGGGGAACAGTTGAATAAGTCACATTTATCGAATTGTCATGAAATAATTTATCTAATGCATTTCCACTGGCTTGACGGCTATCGAAGCGTTTATATTCAGCGAATTGTTAGTAATTGAAACACAAGCATGTGGGTGTGAGAAATCTTAGAAAATCTTGAAGCGTTGTATAAATATCAAACAAAAAAAAAATCGTCGAATTGTAATATTCAAGTTCTCACTTTCATTTATTACATTTGGTATAACTTTCGAAGCATCGTTAAACGTATAAGTGAACTGTTGTATTGTGAATAACGGAAATCAATGAAAAACATAAATATTAACCATCTTGTTTAAAGACTTTGTCCTTTAAAAAATCTTATAGTTTTGTTCGACTGCGAAAGGTTTTATTATATAGATCAATTGCTTAAACAACAAACTTCTCTAAAGCAAAATTTGTATTACTGATAAACCTGGTTTTAGTTAGAAAATATTCATGACAAATAATTAAAATTTGAATTGATTTGAATCATTATCAAGTCGAAATATAATCCAAATTTTTTGTTTTATTAGTTTATATTTATTGGCATTGTGCAATTCTCTAATTATTATGGATTCAATTCCAAAATATAACTTTTAAATGAACGAAATGAGGTCTTGTGGGTGGGAGAGAGAGAGTACCTTAAACAGATTAAGACAGCAATTAATCAGCAGAGATTTATGTTGTTACAGCGAAGCGTGCTCACGGCGGCAGTTGTCTCAAGCAAGTTTAATATATTCAACCTTTCCTTCAGCAAACAAGGCCAACCATTAACTCCCGAAACCTCTTCGAATGAACCTCTACAGTTTTCCCTTTATCCCCGCTTTCCAGACTAATGTACTACCCTCCCAGAACTCCCCTGTCTTCTCGAAGTTGAAGGATACAATAGTTCATTATACCGGATGCTGTGAGATCTTTCTTCAGCTTAGCAAACCAATCAGCGCATTCTATTCATCATGGTTCTTCTAATTTAATTCCGAATCGGTTTACTAAAAGACCATTATCTTAAGGATAGAAACTCGGCCAAAAACCAAGGTATATCTGTTAAGGTATATCATCCGATATTGATCAACAAAGAAGTAACATAAACTATGCTTGAGGATTGAACCTAAGCAATTTTCTAGTATTTTCTTTTATAAAACAACCTTACGTTAATAGTTGTCAGTAGAATATCGGCGGTCATTGAATTTGGCTGTTATTATATAAACTGTTTTACTGATATATTATTGTTTAAACCAGGTTATGATTTAGATAACAGCTCTTCAACAGTTTTGCTGTTCGAGGAAGCGCTCACTAATTAAAAAGAAATACTATTTCGCATGGTGGGAGAAGTGAGTATAGAATTAATTCTATTTTATACCCATTGGGTGGGAGCTGTAACAATTGTCTAAGAAAAATTTAGAATTTCTGATAAGGAACAAATTTCTTTCTACTTTAAGAGACGAGCAGGTTATTAGTAATAGAGTATCTGTAACTATTCATCAGGATCTATGATATACGTTTGTATTGATTGATCATGTTTCTCTTTCTGAGGACTATGACGATTTCGTGAATGAATTTTCTGTGAATAAATGAATTTTCTTATACTTAAGAGATGGTTCACAATGAACGATTTTGGATGAATATATTAGACGTAAAATGTTGAAATGCAAAATGGAGAACTATATTATAAAACAATTGCAGAAGAAAGTCTACACGAATACAGCAACATAAGTTGAACCCGACTTATTAACTTTGCTACATTGAAGTTTCTTATAATCAAAATTTATCAATAAATAAAGAATCACACTAAATAAAGAAAAAACATTTAATTGAATTAAATCTTATCCATTGGTAATTGTTTATACATAATTCTCATTTTTAAAAGTATTATAAAATTCAATTTTTTATGTTCTTTTATATGAGGGACTAGTAGCCCTCGTCGCGGCTTCGCCCGCTATCATAAGTAAAGAACTGAGATTATTTTAATTAATAAATGATTTTCAATTTTTAATCGATAAAAACCTTGTATTGAAGTATGCAATTGAGCATTGTTATTTCAATAATATTTTTCGCATCGCAGTAATTGTTAACCTGGTTAAAATTGCATTGATTACGTGGTTGGAGATTATGGAAAGACATAATTACATATCCAATTTTTAAGATTAATGTATGAGTTGGTACTCCTGATAGGCATACACAATTAAGAAATTCTTGAGGAAAACGGACTGCATTATCAGTGCTTATAACTAATGGCCCACAAATCATATTTTTACACACAATATTAAAAAGAAAGGGATCGACATTTGGTTGGATTTTAATTTTTAAGCATACAGGTATGTGACAGTATAGTATACCTCGTTTCTAGCACTCAAGAATATAGATTGAAGTTGTTGTAGTTAAAATTTGGTACAGTTAGGTTCTATAGTTTTACCATTGTAAACTCTGTTGCAGAATAGTGCTAGCCACATATTGGTCGACTTTTAATCTGTATTAGGATCCATATGTCACACCACAAATTTATAGCTTTTTTATGACAATTTAATTCAAAATCTTTAAATTTTATTATTGCTAAACCTTCTCTGAACTATGTAGATGGTGTAGTTGAAAATTTGGAACAGATTAGTTCAGTAGTTTTTGCAGCTAGTGATCACAAACGAAAAATGGCCTGTCATTTTATATGATAGTATAGATTAAAAAAATTAGTACATAAACATAGTAATTTCTAAACCAAAACAAGATGAAGAGTCATGTTTTTTATAGAGAGTATCGAATAATATACAGACTCGTGTCAAAGATGCAAATTACTAAAATCGTTACGGACGCAAACGAGGACAAGATGCCTCTGTGAATAGATGAAATTAGAGGAGAGTTGCCGCACTCGTTAGATACAGAATTTTGGCGCAGACTCTCAAAGCGGATTGGCCGATGAGGACCCATTGAGCGGGAGGGCTCGAGGGATTAACTTTTTGTTGGCACCCTCAATCGCTACAAATTGCGGCCATTGAGTCCCTCATATCGGGGGTGAGGTCCTCCTTCACAAACACCATTATGTCTCCACGGCGTATCTCGTTCCCTTCAATACGTTCTCCCAAAGCAAAAGCAGATATTTATGCCCTATGATCAACAATATCGGCTAATACCAGATTGAGATTTCGGTAGTTTCTACCTTTCTTCATTCAAAAGAACTATTGTCAGAAATGACTTTTCTAATCATTTTTACAACTGTAGGATAGTAAAGAACGGTAAAAAAAAAAATCTAGTATAACCCTTTATTCACCAACAAACCATACAGATTTTCCTAAACAAACGTTGGTCAAAAATATGTTACAAAAAAGTAAGTAGACCACACTGATAAAAAAATAACAGTAACGAAAAAACATGAGGAACCGTCATCATAGGGCGAGGTATCCAATAGATTTGCCACTGCATAGTATAAAAATCAAAATCACAAATTATTGTCATTAAAATATATATATATATATATATATATATATATATATATATATATATATATATATATATATATATATATATTATAAATAAAAAGTATGATAATGGAGTGCATGTGTCTGTGACTAGTAGTTTTTATCACAGTGCATCTTTGATTACCATACCAGCTGATATCGTGAAACTGCCGTATTATGCAACTAGTCATCACATCAACCATTACAGCATGGGAAGATAAAATTCTAATGATAAATTAATCCAAAATTCCAGAAAAATTTAAACATCATAATCACCCGAGGATGCCATGGCCATTGCAAAACCCTGGCCTCCTCCACTATCCACTTCCACTCGGACCTATCTCCATCTCACGCACAGAGTCCGACGATCGTGCTCCACATCTTCGAGCCAACGATAATAGCACCCAGGTACTTAAACTTTGGATCTCTCTCGAAGTGATATCCAGCACCCACAATGTATCTTTTTCCTCTTTCCTCTTTGGTCGCCACCGTGTATTTGGTCTTTCCTTTATTTATTGCGAGTCCTACATTCTTACATCTTTTTAAATATCCATATTTAATAATATATTAATTTTCAATATATTCATAAAATTGTACATTCCATTTTAAAGAACATTGAAACAAATAACTACAAATATATAACTAATAAACCTTTACTAACTTCACTTTTACTTATTAAATTCTGATATTACAGATTATATTAATGTTTCTATTTTTCTTTTGGTAGTTTTATATTTTAAATTATTTGTATAATTTATAGTGGTCAAGTAAACTATTCCAGACTTTCTTAAAAGTTTTAAAATTTTAAGAATTTTCAGGAATCGGCTAGGTGGAAGAAGGGTTCCTAATATCAAATAGTCATATATTTTCATTACATTGCACTCCAGTCCGGGGTGGAACTTGGTTGGCTTCCTGAATAATATCCTTCTGTCTCCGGCCCTCTTTTCCCAAGCTAACCATACCAACGGCGAAGAAGGTACAGAGGTTAGGACAGGTAATACTATGGTATTATACAGTCGTAGCTTATTGGTTTCAGACTATAACCTACTTTATTATAGTTTTATACATGCCAAGTAGGACATATTGTACCGAAGTAGGCTAATACAAAATTCGATTTAATTACTCATTCAACGATAATTGAGTCAAACGTAAAAACTGTTTATTTGTTTATTTAATTTTTGTTATATCCACTATTTACCCCAATGAGCTAAAGTTTATTAAATCCCATCCATGGAATATCAGCGTTTTCAGTCTCTGATTCAGCAGTTCTGAAGAAGAAATATAAATCAGATGATAAGCTGGGCAAACGACCACGGTGAAAGTTCTACGATCCGCAGAGTTCCCTCAGGGAGTGCAAACATCGCCCAAGATAAAGGCCACATTAAGAAGAGGCTGACCAAAGCTGGACATTAATAGCCAATGCCTCTTATATTTCTTCTTTTATTGCTGAGGCTGTTCCATTTCCACGCATATTATCTTAAGGACGAGAGATTGAGAGATGGGTTTATGTGGCCGTACCGATTGGCAAAAAGATTGGTTGAAATAGACACTCGGCCAAGTTGTCTTAGCTTCTTCAGCCCATTGCGTTTAGTCTATATTTTTTGTTTCATAAATGAGTGGTAAAGTTATATTAAACGCACTATATTCAACAAGGCTAATTATTCTTGGATAGGCTCTGAAGTTTTGTATTACTTTTTTTTTTATGTGAGGCACACCACTACGATATGCCATTATCGAAAAAATTAATACTTTTTCAATTTCTCTATAGACGTATAATAAATCAATGTTTGTCATGTACATCATCCTGATGCTGTAACGTACTCAGGTTACTACTTAAGACATTCCATACTTTTGTTTGGTGCAATGAATTGTCAGTGAGTCTAAATGCAAGCATATAACTTATTCCATGACCTATATCTTGTATATCTCTTGTGTACCAAGAGGACTTAGATTGTTTTATGGGGAAAAAATCAGGTAGATATTAAATTAATACGTATCAAAAGTGAAATAAAACAATGGAGATATTCCCATTCAAAAACAACAATAGAAGATTGCATGCAACATTGAGGATTGGCCCTACTCGCCTTATACATGGCTGTCTTTTAATGAAAGAAGCCTCACCAAAATTTTTATGTATTAAGGGTCAATTAAGAATCAGACATATTCTAACATACAGAATGCCCACTATACAAAAGCTTTTATTATCGTTAATGGTTGGAAAGAGAACTCTCGGAAATGCTTGGAGATATAATACATAAAATCTAAGGAACCAGGACACTGAAGACGAAGAAGTTGAGTGTCAAAAAACAATCAAGCTAACCTACCTATATCTTGTAGAGTATTTTAATATTTTTCAAAACGAACGACTAATCCTCAAACTAGGCTTGAAAGGCAAAAACCTCAAAGACGTGCCTGCCAATTCATAGTTTTTGTAGCACTGATAACCAACTTTACAAGACCATTCTAAAACCTGTTTGTTCGATAGGATTAGAACATTGGGTACAACACCATCTAATATCTTCCCGTTAATTATAGTTTCCTGATAAATGTTTGATTTATCGCCAAGATTCGCAACCATAAGTTAAAGTTGGCAGAACCGTACTATAATCATAATAAATATCTATTACTATGGTCGATTTCCTGGCGTTTTTATGAAGAAGGACTATTTAAAGTTCTTGATCCGTCTGTATATAGTAGTTCGTTTCAAGAAATATCTCATTGTCTCTCTCACAAAAAATTTTTAAAATCAATCAAAAATGACAGTTACCTTTGAAATATAAAATGTTGTAATAAAATATAATTCTTGACTCAATTAAACTGATGAACTAATAGTCAATACCTAAGAATGTTTAATATAACGTTTCACATGTAGGTTAATATAACCTACATTGTGTTTCAGAAAATTAAAATTTTTGAAAATCTTTACCTGGTTAAAAGAAAATAATGACGATGCACGAAAAGGGGCAAAACGATGGAGAGTGGAAACCACACCAAGAAAGGCCGCTGCAAAGACTCAGACGATCATCCAGAACAGAAAAACGGGAAAGGCACAGCCTATTAATCACAATATTGAAAATAAGAGAATACAAGGATAAGAATTGAGTTACTTCACCACTTAAAATTATGTGTGGAAGAAGAATAAATGTGACTTCTCGACAGGGAGAAAATAAGTTTGACTCGAACGGCTTAAGTCACCTGGTGGGAAATTTTTTATTTCTCATGAATAAATGAGCAGTGATGACTAATTAGAAAGGAGTGTTTGTAGGTACAGAAATCTGTTTCCTTAGCTACAACATTTATTAGATACTCTTACACTGGCAGGTTGGTGACGATCCAGTAAATAGTATAGAGATTCACCAAGTCTGACAACAGTTGTTCACATGTTGAAGTAGAATTTTAGTTTGGGGAGTACTTTTCTAATTCTTTATTAGGAAAAGAGCTACAGATATATTTATTAGCGAGAGATCAGCAGGTCAACCCCAGGACAATCGAGTGAAGATGTATGAAGACAAGCAAGGAAATGTAAGATTATTCGGGATGATGCTATAAAGAATAAAACCAGTGCTGAGTGAGGAACTACTGTCTTGTGAAAAATACTTTCTTAACAACCGTAATGCGAAATGTTTTTCTGCGGATTTAATGAACAGTTTGAAAACTACAATAGGTTTGTTCATCCCGTTTCCATTTTGAAAAGGAAAGACCTGTTCTTGAGAGACCAACTGGAGGATAAGGTGCTGAGAAGGAAAAGTTGGCTTCAAATCCTTAAAAAAGGAACACCAATTTTTAAAGTTACAAATACGCCTTTTGGACAGCGTTTATATTAGTTTGTGTGACGCCTTCACTGATTAAACCGAAAATTTGATGAGGACGAAAAAAATACAAATTTGTCATATTTACTAACATGGAATTGATGTCGTCTGTGAGTTTAAATATTTTAATTTTATATGATGATTTTATATGGTGAGAATTCTACTTAAAAAGCTTTCTGGGTGAAGACAGTGGCAATCGTATGATTATATCAAGATTTCGTGAATAACTTTTCAGTTCACCGGCATCAGTAAATCGCATAAAAGGGGAATATTAGGACAAATGGGCTCAATGAGTATAGTTTTTGTGACTCCTAATATTTGAATAGAGGACATTCTTCACTTGAGTATTTTGAAAGGCCGTTTATATGGTTATTGATATAGGATAAATTTTGATGTATTTAACATTTCTAATGACAACTACGTTCTAAATAATTGGATTATCTTGGTGGTGTAATGTATATGCTACATGTTTTTGCATGAGTTTACTGCATAAAATTGATATATTGTTTTTCTTTCTTTATTGTTTGTCTTTTTAAACATTTGTTTTTTATAAATAAGCTATTTATAGTATCACATACATTAGTTAAAATGAACTTACTATAATTAGTATTCTAGCATTTATAACTCAACAAGTTCGACGACCAAGGCTTTTCAAGGAATAGGTTATTTTATTATCTCTAGCTGAGAATAATGTAGGATAACCTAATCTAATTTTCCCTTTAAAACACCCTTGGAAAAATATATGTATCACTTTCAAAAAATGTTATTGAATTAAAGTAAGAAATAAACAGATGACAGAAAAAATTAATAAATAATTTAATGCAGTGGATAAATAATTCGCGGTTCAGTCTGTCTGTAAATAAACTGTCCATTTAAATAACAATTCAGTAACATCATCCATACTGTTATCATCCTTAAGGGCTACTGTAATAATGTTGGATAATCTAAGGGTGTTCAGTTTTCAGTGGTGACCTGGATATTGCTAAAAATGTGGGCTATTATTAAGTTATTGTTACATTGATGGCATCTTTTAATGTCCTCACTTGTCTCCAAGTTGTATATAGCCTATATTCAAAAACTGTGAGATGTTATGGTTTTTGTGATTCGGAACCCCCAGTTTCGGTGTTCCATATTTAGTATAACTAATACTAATATCAGAAGTAGAAATATAATATAATTTACCATTTATTGCCTTCTTCCGTTATCAAAGAAATTACCTTAAGATTTATTTATGGGTCAAGAAAGTAACTACTCAAGTCATTATGCACTTGCTTTAAAGGCAAACTTTATAATGATGGTAGAATATCCCAAAATATGGGCTGTTTAAAATTTCAGGCCTGCCAGTGGAAGTAACTCGCTTTCTTTTTTTCATGCCGGGAACAAACTCATTTCCTGGCGGTCAGCGCCCCCCCCCCTCATGTATTTTTCATAAATGTAACAGCCCCCCCCCCCCCCTCCCCCCCTCCCCCATCCTTTCCTTCTCCTCCCCCACTACCCTACAGACCCCAGCTCTGCTTTAATCATACCCCGATCTCAGCCCTGTTTAGAGGAGATTTTCTCCTTACGGCTCCGTCGTCTCGGGAATAATATCAGTATCTGGGAGATATCTAGGTTATAATTTTCTACGCTTTATTATTTTTACCCTTAGATCTGCTTGAAGAGATGACATTAGACGTCCCAGGAATATACTTTTTTCTGATTACTAATGTATTCTGATTAGTTAATTTATTCAATTATTTATTTGAAGTAAAAAAAAAAAATATATATTATATATAGATCTCAAACTGCTCATATAATAATTATAATAATTTCTTTATTTAACAATTAAAATTATTTTATTACTAAGGAATCGGTCTACAGTGATCTACCCTAGACAACTCATATTTTGAATCACATTTTAGTTACTGTTCCTCCACCACAACATCCAAACCAAAACTTTTAATTCTATTACTTTTTGGGAAAGTGGGCTATCGGACAAAAAGAGTTGATATATCGTTATTTCTCTTTTGAAAGCCTTTAAAATTACAAACATTTCAAGAAATCTTTCTCTTAAACTTGTGGTCATATTTTTTATTCGGTTAGATATAAGGTTTTTAGATCTTCACCTAAGAGTCTTTTTATTTGGAAACATTTTCAAGGTTTAAATTATATTCTTTGTCTCAATTTATATTTATTTTTTTAGGAATTTTAATATTCAGCCTCAAAACTGTTAGGCTATTGACTAATGGGAGAGAATAAAAATTAGATTGTAGATTTTTTAAATGGTTTTGTTGATATTTACAACTGCTTACAGAACAAAATACGTCTAGTAAATGTGAACTTAATGTTCAGTGTTTTATTTGCTTGTAAAGTAACTGCCTATTGGTAATATTTCCATAAAAAATCCGTATTAGAAGATTCCGAAGCTGTCTTATAGAATGAAATCAAGCCTTCTGACTAGAAATTAATATTTCATGTTATTCGAAAAATAAACTATCCATCCAGCTCTCTCTTTACTTATTGTGGATATTTTCTGGCATATTTGTAGCGGTATGTAGTCATTGAATCTATTGGAGTATTCATGAACTCTGTAATGAAACTTCAAAAGTTCGAATAATACTAATGTATGGAACTAGTTATATACAAATTGCTGTCGATAAGTATACGAATTATACTTTTTCCTTAGGTCTAGTTATGAAGTTCCCAGAGGAAGAGATAACATATCATATTTCATAAATGACTTTTATGTTTCTCCACGTATACTCATGAAAAACGTTTTCCAAGTTGAAACCTGTATTCTGTTGATCTCATTCCTGTAAAACAGAAATTTACCATGATTCAGGATATTTTTTTTTCTTAAGGTTTGAATCAATTAAAATTGTCAGATTTGTTTGAGTCCAATAAAATCCCTCAATTGGTAATACTTGCTTAACTATACCAGAGAAATTACCAATATTTACGTGTAATTGTTTAACCCAAATGATAAAAAGGAAAAAAAACAAAAAGTACCTTCAGTACACGCACCTGACGCCATTGTTTAAAATTACTGAAGTTGTATTTAGTAGATATATATTCTAAGGTGTAATGTAGCTCAAAATATGAAATTTTAAATAATGATGATTATAACTTATCGAAGGCCATATTCTAGACCTAAATCTAAAAATATACATGAAAGGCCAAAAAACTATTTATGTCTGTTATCAGTATAGCAAAGGTAATTAGTATCTGCGGAATTTGTGAGGAACAGAAATATAGATCATTATTTACTTATGGTTCTAAGCTACTTGTGTATTTATAACATAACAAAACCATATTATTGGGTAAACATATACAATTATATATAATTTGGCATTTATGCAGCCCTTATTAATTTCTAACAAGAGATATATATCCCTACTTAAGCCTAAAACTAAAGATGAATGTATAACATTTAAACTGTTTTTACATAAAATAAATGTAGCAGAAAAACCAGATCATTTTCAGTACCTTATTACAGTTATCCTATGAGATAACTGTTGCAACAGCAGCTGAACGCGAGACCCCTCTAGGAGTCGCATGGTGAAGCCTTTCGATCGCATAAAGAAGCACAAAATATCTAATTGTTTAACGGGAAGAAATGAAAGATTTTTCACAATTGATTTGTATGCTGTTTGGGGAGCTATTTATAAATTCGTCATCTTTTTCACCTCAAAAAATTCCGAAGACAATTCATTTGACGAAAAAATAATCTTGTAGGCAAAATGGACTCCAAAAAAATAGTTCGTAGTAAATTTAATGTAGTATTTTTTTCGTAAATAGTATATTTAGTATTATTTCTTTTTAAATTAAAAAAAATATATATAACAAATTAACATCTTACAGTTCTTTTCAGAGAGCTCTAGTTTTTCGATGTGGAGAAAAAATAAAAATTATGTTCCATTTGAAAGCCACATAATTAAATTACATTAGAAAAATGAATTTAGTGTTTTATTTACATACCTGCTTGGTGAATCGCTCCAGCAATTTCTATCCGCTCTATATTCCTCATCAATGTTTCTTTTTAATTAGGATTTATGGAGTTATAAAGATATTTATGCCCACTTACCAAATCTATTAATTTATTATAATTCATTTTGTAAAAAAAAAAATAATTATATTTTGCATAAAAAATATGATTGTGCCACTTTTAAGACCACATCATATAGCAATTGAGGTGTGCGTTTGAATTCTTCTTTTGCAGTGGGATTTTTAAATCACAAGAAATACCAATTGCTATGTAATAAGTAAAAATTCACCTATTTGAAAAAAAAAATATCGAATAAATAATAATATAAAGGCCTTTAAAAATAAAATAAAATTATGAAAATCAAAAAAATTAACAAATAAATACAGTATATTTTCTAAATAAAAGTACATTCATACATGTTTACAATATTTATATTTTAACACTTACACTGAGGAACCCCAATCCAACTTCCTTTCCTTAAATGGATTCTAGGAGATGAACTAATATTTATAAAAGCACTTTGAAATTCAAATAATAATGATATAGTAAGAATTAGTCTTTTGAGTAGGCAAAGATATCCGTAATGCTGCCGGAACATGAATACTTAATATGAATTGTAAATTATAAAAATGTACATAAAGTATTATTATCTATCTATTCCTAATACAAAGAACATAAATACATGGCATCCATTATTGAATGGAGCTACAAATAAATTATTATTAGCTATAAAGCTATAAAGTATTATTATTGTTTAGATTAGTGGCTAATTTTTTTTTTTTTTTTTTAATCTTTGAAATTTAGAAATACAATACCAACATGCGATGTGTGGAAAAATGTGGTTTGATATACGTTTTCATCATCGACCTTATGTGATGTGATTGTACGTTTAATTTTATTTTATGCTTTTACTTTAAACATTTTTTTTTTTTGAACTTAGTTATATCATTTGATGATGGTATATTTCCCTAAAATAATTTTAATAATCGACCAAAAGATAGGAATTTTTATCACAGGTGGAAGTAATTTGTCGTACTGCTCATTAAATAATATTGTATTCTTAGTATAAGCCGTCGATATTCTTCAGAAGGATACCTCCGACCTAACCTCCCATGTTTTGAAGGATCTGCGGCAGCGGCACGCCCTGCTGAACCTGCTGGACTAATGCTGTGAGGTTGAATCCTGGAGGCAAGAGACCTGGAGGGAGTTGTGGCGCTCCTAGAGCCCCCGGCAAGAACAACGCCTGAGTAGCCACGAAGACGCAGCAGAGGACGAGCAGCTTCCAGAACATCTCGAAATATTTGCTTCTGGTTGCAGCTCTGGGTCTTATATATCGCTGTCTTATCTTATGCCTTATCGATATGTGTCGCTGAATCCGTTTGCATTTATTATATGAGCCTTTCGTAACACCGTATTCTATTTGAATAACTATAAATAATTTTGTGTTTGAGGAAAATTTAAAAACAAATTCCTACATTAGCTATTCATTTTCCTTCATCATTCTAAGTAAATATCGTTTTAAAATAAGACAAATTGTTAGGTAATTTATAACCTTTGCATTGGTATGGTGATCATTGCTAATCGTAAACAAGAGCAATAAGACTTATTTTATGGAACTAGAACGGATATTTGCATATTTGCGAAATGTTTTTTTTTTTTTTTTTTTTTTTTTTTTTTTTTAAAGAATTTAAATTGATTTAGGTAAAAGCTGTGTTAAAAGACGATGAATATATTGAATCAGATGTTAGGTAGGATCAGTCAGAAAAAATATTAGGCTATTTAAAAAATAACTAATATGGTTTATTTTATTTTCCAACGCAAATGGAACATTAGAAAAAAAAAACTAAAGAACTTAAATTAACATATTATATGTTTATTGCTATTATTATTTTTTTGTTTTCCAATTTTACATTTGTCTTGATGAGGGCCATCAATTATTTGGTCGAAACGTAGGAAAATAAAATAACATATATTTGTTAATTTTCAAACATTACCTAACATTTATGAATATAATATGCAATGATATCTCCTAAAAACAAGTTTTAATTATCAAAAAAATTAATATTCATACGGGCGACGTTTTATGGCTTTGCCATATTTTCAAGCCCTAAGAACAGATAATAATGTAATAAATTAAAAATGTATATATATATATATATATATATATATATATATATATATATATATATATATATATATATATAATACATATAAATAAATATTATATGCATTACCTTAAAATTATCTCACTGCCTCTTATCCTCATAAATATCGTAATCTCCTCATATAATAATTACAAACCTAATTGCCTAAATTTTTTTCTGACTGATCCCATCCAATATCTTTTTCAATCAATGAATTTTTAAGGAGAGGAAAAAAATGTGAGACTGTGTACTAAGATGAATTTCTGCACACTATCATGGGTAGAACGAACATATTCTACAAAAGGAAAATTGATTCTCATAACTTACCTTGTAGTGTTAGCATATGCAGATCAGATTGTTTTACATGCTAATCCAATACTAAGAAGATATTGATGAGAATCCTTAGGGAAGAATGATGGAATGCTAGGCTAAGCTTCTTGATATGGAAATTAATCTAGACTAAAGCTATTATAGCGATTATAGGAGGTATTCAGATTACCTCTGCAAGTTAGGAGGTGTTAGACAAAAAATGTATAAAAATGATCAACTGTGAAGTAGATTTAGAATGACAAAGCCCTGAACAAGTAAAAATAAAAGAAACTTTCTCATGCTTAAAATCTTTATAATAACTTTAAATATATCTTTATAGTTGTCCTGCTAAATGACCGTATAATTAACATTAAATATTAAGTTTAGTTCACTTGTTTGTTATATTATATTAAGTTACTTTAAAATATTTTTTGAATGTTTTTTTGTAAGAGCAAGTTTTGTGTTAATTAATTCAAGTGTTTCTACATGTGGCTTTCGAAATAGAAAAAGACTCTGCTCTGGTCTTAGAGAAGTTATAAGACAAGATTTCTTGTTTTTATTTCCTAGGATAAAAATTATTCTGACGCATTTCACTGTTGCCAAACTCTAAGCCATATTCCATAATTCATGGACGGAGTGTCCGTTACTTTTTCTCTGCCCAGTCTCACAATTTTTAGCCATTATCATTGCAAATGGAGTGTCTAGCGTTCTGAACGATTATAATATTTCAGAGTTGGCTTCTGCAAATCTATTATTTATTAATTTTTTTTTTATGAAATTGTTCACTTGGTTTATTAAATTATTATTAGGATTCAAACACGTATCTGATGTATAGGAGGATCCTTTTTTAATTTGATCCTTAAAATAAAAATAGTAATGACTAGTCTGCATGTGTACCAACATACTTTCTTAATTCTTAACTCATTGAACATTATTGGTCTCTTGTTGTTTATATGATTGTTTAATAATTTCCCGCTATAAATATGTTTAAATTTATATCGAAAATAATAGATTCGAACGGTAACGTAGGACTGTCATGGTCTATAATGCAGCAACATTTTTTTATTCTTCACTTCATAATAAGAACAAATACAAAATTTAAAAAAATGTGAATTGAATCGGATAGATATATCTACTTATCAATATATGATATCTTTCCTTGCTTCGAACAAAAATCTTATATTCACTCTATTCAGGTGTTAAGCAGAAGATATAATTTTGCAACTTCTTTGGGCATTCATAGCTGGATCGTACTAGCTTATTTCTCCAGAATGTCAATAGTTTTATATTTTTTATTTTGTTCAGCCTTGTTAAATAGAAGGTGGAATGTAATTCTAGATACATATATATTGGCCCCTATTGAGAGATTAGTTGGATAATGTAAACCGGAAATACGGCATTGTTAAAAGCGAAGACTAAAAATGATTTTCGCAAAATAAAAAGAAAAGAAAAAAATAGTGTTATTGTGCAGACAGCTGTCCTAAATGACAAGCAAGAAATCCAATACAAAAAAAAAAAAAAATAAATAAATAAAAAATAAAAAAAAAAATAATAAAAAAAAAAAAAAAAAAAATATATATATATATATATATATATAGAGAGAGAGAGAGAGGGAGAAAGAGAGAGCATTGGAGGGATGTGTTTTTTTTTCTCACGTATAAATAGAAAGCAGTAGTTTACACCAAACAATTAGGGTTACGAAAATTTGCTACAGTTATTTCGAAAAAACAGCGGTCTGTTTATTTATTGGATCATCATTAGTAATTATAGAAATGTTAGCAAATAAATTGTTAAAGTGGTAGTTAGTACTAATGGTATTGGTGGGGTGAGCTAGTCCCGAAAACACCACAGAGCTACTTGGAGCTTGTTCTACTCTTAGCCAGATCAGCAGTGTCAAGGTTTATTAATATTTATAATAAATATTCACCGACCTGTGGGAATATCTCGATTGCCTGGTGGGAATCATCGTAACCAGGAGGTCCGGGACTCTCTCTAGCGCTATCTGTCACCAAAACCCTTTAATAAATGCCACAGGGATCAAAATACTTTATCATTTCCCATTTTTACAATATACTTCTTGACAAATTTACTATCATTTGAAAAAAAAAAAAAATGATCCTTCAAAAGAAACATAATTTGGTGCGTAACAAAAGAGCTATTACCAATATGTTATTCTGCAACTTGTGAAATCTTGTAAGACCGTCTAATTCATGACTTATTTTACTCCAGAAATATTTTAATTATATTAAATATAATTATTGTAACATAATTCTATATAACAAAAAATATCCAATTTAGATAATATCCCTTAGGCTGCTTAAAGTATGTGCATCCGAACTGTTTACAGGTTTTTCCTTAGTAGGTAAGTAAGTACCTATCTTCTGAATTTTTATGATCAGCCTAACAAAGCTCAAGAAGTGTCTAATTAGTTACATACCTTAACCCAATATAATGTTGGTGAAGGAAGAGATAATTGTATTATAATTAGAGATTTTTTTTAATATTTATTGCATCACCACATTTTAATACAGAACCAGATATGATCCACTAATTATGATAAAACAGATTTGATGGCTGAAATGGAAATTATAAGATGGGGTTCTGTGTGCTGACTCCAGCAGTGTGGACGATCTGCCTGATCTCTGCCAAGTGGTTGACATGACCTGGGACGACCATGCACTGATTGGCACCCGCGATGTTGAAGCAGTCAAACACAGGGTTGAGGCAACAAGGCTGCCCACCGGGGGTACACTGGAATGGTAGAAAATAGTTATTTATGTATCTATAAAAGAAAAGCAGAGGTGGCAGATGATATGTAGTTATGAAAAATATATGGATTCTACGTTGATAAATCTTTAATTATTATGAAACAATATAAGAAGATAATCATATGTATATTGATAATGTATATAATGTAGAATATAATTTTCAAAGTTAAAAAAATATATATATAATAATAAAAAAATACAAAAAGGTGAAGATCATTTTAAATACATTTGTTCAGTATTTAAAAAAAACAAACAACTACTTATTGATATTTACATCTGTAAACAATATACAACAAATAAATTTGAGGATACTGATTATTATGACATGTAAATAGCTTGTAGAATTTCAATGAAATTTTTAGATTTGAATGTTTCTTGGCCATCTTCTTTTCAGACGCCTCGGTGGGTTATCAGGAAATTCAAACACTGTTACTTAAAGAAAAAGGCCAATTTGTATCCAGGTTTAAATTAGATGGGCTTGCTATAGAATAAACATGGTTAGTATTAGAAATTTCATGTTTTATTACTGCTATTCATCAATACAATATAATATGTTTTATATATATATATATACAAAGTACCGTAAAGTATCTCAGGAAAATTGGGAAAGCTTTGGAACAAAAAGATAAAATTACTTTTTACCTTATTTTACCAATAGGATGATTTTAGAATATTATAGTGCTTGTAGTATTCATTTCTTTATATTGAAGAAAAGTCAATATGAAATATCCCTCCTTCATAAAGTTGACGTAGTTTAATATGATATGTTTTATTTGTTAAATTTATAAAGATTTATTTTGTAAATTCTTTTAAAAATTCTTTTATTATATTATAAATTAAGTAGCCATACTGACTCGTTGCCGATGGCCAAAAGGCTATGCAATTGTGTATGAAAAAAAATCGATCTAAAGAGGCTTCCTACTTAAATAAACCCATACATACATGTGTTTCTATAAAGACAATCAGTGAAAAGTTATTCTGATACTTTTACACTATTGATTACAAATAATTTTTACTAATGTTATAATAATTACTTGTTAAACTTTAAATTTAATCAATGGGCTAGCGTGATTTCTTACCGAGTTGCCGTTTGCGATACAGTTCTGCGTGATCAGTTGGTTTGGGTTGATCCCTTCCATGTTCAAGAAACCAAGGATGCCCTGTGGTGTATTGAGGTTAAAATTCATATTCATTCCTGTAACGAACTTAATATTATCAATCTTTTTAACATTAAATATTGTTCTGAATTAATCATATAGATTTATAAGTTTTCACAACCGACCAAACTTTTTTTTAATCTCATTATTTGTAGTCTGTCTTCAGCTATAAATTAATTTTCAACGTTTAATTAAATATAATATTTATGAGAACATTGCAATGTTGTGTTCAGGATACTGGATAGTATTGATACAAAGTAATAAAAGAGGAGATAATGTTCATGTATGTATCAATTGATTAAAAATATGATAATTGTAGGTACAGAAGATAGTGGGTTCGAATCCCACCTCATGTTTTTCATTATTTCGTTGCGGACCCATAAAACGAATCTTTACGTTAATAGCTAGAATAGGTTGGTGACCAGAAGGATAATCCGTCCTTCTTGCCCTAGTTGGAGTAAATAAGGACGTTCTTCCTAAATATCTTCGTTTGACCATTAACCTATATCTATACTATTATATAAATGGTCAAGTCGTTTTTCGTTTGAGATCACTAACCACGACTGAACCAATCTGTACCAAATTTTTAACACATCTTTAAAGCTCCAGGAAGATACTAAGTAATACTAATACCTACTGATTTTCAATTAATGTTTTACTGAAAAAGCGATTATAAGTGGATAATAGTGATGTTTGAAAATTGCTTAATAAGTCGATAATTCTACATAATAGGTCACAAATTTATAGTGTTTTATAGAGCTGGAAATTAATAATAAAATTTACTTATATTCAATTTTTTTCCCTTAATTTTAAAATCCACATCTGTCTTTTATCCCATCGCAACAAGAAAATGTGATGAATCTATGGAAGATAATTGGCAAGTCAGGTATGAATATTCAATTATATTATTTAAATATGTGGTGCGACATGTGGATCCCTGTGAAGTTTCAAAATCGACTGATATGTGACAAGCACCATTCCGCAATAAAGTTGACAATGCTAAAACCACTGAACCCATATTTAAAAAAAAATAATAATAATAATAACTACATCATTTTCATAGTTTTAAGTTTAGTAATAATAAAATTTAAATGTACAATATTGAGTGACAGAAACGAGGTTTTCCACGCTGTCATATCATGTTTTGTTATAAAATAACAATAGTTAAAAATTAAAATTCTGCGAAATGAAATCAATAGATTATTTCTGCCGAATATAAATTATTATAGAATCAAAATGTCTTCGTTTTTTGATATTCTTTGTAAAAATATGATTCATGGGTCTTCAGTTGTAAGGATTGATTAGCATCAATGATTGATGGTTTTTGATTGATCATTGATTACCATCAACAATACCTCGTTGATAATATCCATTTTCCGTAAGAGTATCTCATTAGTCTTTGCCCATCTGGATTACCAACTAGTAGTATATTAAAAAAAAAAAAAAATGGATATCTAATAATTTTTTTATGTTATTGTTTAACATATATGCTGT
This sequence comes from Euschistus heros, assembly GCA_003667255.2. Taxonomy (NCBI): domain Eukaryota; kingdom Metazoa; phylum Arthropoda; class Insecta; order Hemiptera; family Pentatomidae; genus Euschistus; species Euschistus heros. The sequence goes on from RCWM02000093.1 coordinate 1,487,573, forward strand.
ATATGAAAATATATAATGCTCATTGCTTATTTCAATACTATGTTTTTATCGAAAAACAAATAATTAGTTAAAACTAACTAACTTCTTCACTTGAAAGAGCGGGCGAAGGCCTGACGGGTGATGCTAGTAATAAATAATTTAACTTGATCATAAGTGTAAGAACAGTATATTTTTTTTTCTTTTTAAATAAATTAATTAGGTATGAACTATACCTACCTCCCATCCCAGTCATCTGGGCTGAGGCGGCCGCCACTACCGCGAACATGACGATGCAACTCTTCATGGCTGTTTTTTGGTGGTCGATGTTCTTCTTGTGTTGAGGTGTGGTAATGTGTTTTAGTTGCTGAGAATGCAGATATATATATTGCTGTGCAAAAACAAAAATACATAAAAATGATGTCCTTTAAGTAACATGAATAATTAACAAAATTTCAATGTCAAATTTTCAGCTTTTTACATCACACAAATACTGATTTGATAAAAAAGTTAAATTTTTTTGTGATATTTGGGTTATGGGTATCACCAGAAAGCTATTTGTTCTCCTGATTCGTGTCTAATCGACTAAGTTATATATTACACATATAAATATGATTTTGTGAAACGTGGAAAAAATGTTTCACTAAAATAGGAATTTCGCATCTGACAATTCACTATTCAGGAAATACATACTTGTTATTATTTATGTGATTTGAAATCACTAAATGAAAATTAAAAATCATGATTTAAATTTCACATATTATGCCTTCTGTACAGTTGAAAGATTTAGAAGTAAATCAGATTGCGTTAGATGATGTAATAATTAACAAGGTTAATATATTCAGGACATTTTTGTGATCATTTCATAGTCAGTAATAATATTATGTTACAATGTTCAGAAACCGTCTCGCTATTTAAACGGTAATAATTTTAACAATAGTACGGTAGATTAAAGTAATTTTATATTTATATTTTGCTTTTAAAAATAACGAAATCGGTTCTTTTCCAGAAAAAAAAATTGACAATTGGTTTAGAAAATGACAATGTGGCTTTAAATGCATTCTTGGTCTAATAGAACTATTTAAAAAAATCATTATTAGGCTTTATTGTCTAGAATGCAGTGATATAATTATGATTTTTTTCGCAACTTAAATATCTTGAGGTTTGTATTATACAACCACCATTATACACCACATTAAAATTATTTATAGACAAATTTCGCTTGGTAAAGAGTGGAAACAGTTTAGCTGTCCTCTGAATTCAAGAGAGATTAAATAATGTAAGTAGTTAACTGGTTGATTTTTAGATCCTTTAATTCGAACAAGAGACAATATTTGAATGTAAGTTATGGATTGGTATCAGTTTTAATAAATTATATTTAAACTAATTCAACATTTGACTGCTTGAGTCCTACTCACGTTTAACAATAACATGGGCTAATTAATTTAAAAAAATGAATAATATATTTATTAATTTTGCATGTTCTCTTTGAATAATGAAACCCAATTTCATTCCCATGTATTGTAGGTTCACACGTCACACGCGTATGGATTCGGTTAATGAACATAAAATTTTCGTATGCAGTAACTGTATCTTGCTCACCACAACGTTGGAATCAAATCTTGCATGATAGGAACAATCATTTATACGACACACTGTAGCAAGCTAGCGCGTCAAAATTCACTTTTTTGTGCAAGGGCAAATTTTTTGGACAAATATATCTTTTACATTAGAAAGAAATATTGTGTCAAAGAAAAATACTCTAAACTTCTGTAAATACAATAATATTCCAATACAATCCAAAGACGAATTAATTCTTGATTTTTCATATGGCCTCGTAAACAGTAAATAATCCTTAGTTTGCTTTTCATTTGGGACTTCTTTTATTCTTTTATTAGTCTTGGCTGGCACTTCTAGAGTAATGACTGGTTAGACACGAATATAAGAATAAAAAAAGTCCCAAATGAAAATTAAGCAAAGGATTAAATGATGTTTTCCAGGCTATATAAGCAATTAGGATTTAATTCGTCTTTTGATTTGTTCGAAATATTACTGTATTTACAGAAGCTTAGAGTATAGTAAAATGTATAGTTACCCCCCTCCCCCCAAAAAAAAAAAAAAAAAAAAAAAAAAAAAAATTGACGCGCTAGATTGCAATTATTAATCACAATGCGTCGTTTAAATTCTTTCTCTTGTCATTCAAGTTTTGATTCTAACGTTTTGGTGTACCAGATTCAGTGGTTGAACATGAAAATTTCAAGTTCTTTAAATTTTTGAGACAATTTTTCGTTTTAATGTTCAAATCCTAGGATTACAAGGGTAACTGCTTAATTTGACGATTTTGCAGCTCCGTAATTTAACCAAACGTAAGAACAAAATTTCATGAAAACTTTATCTTGCTATCTAAAGCAATCTATCACTACGAAGGTCAAATATTTCTTTAAACAATTAGAATACCAAAAATATACCGGTTAGGATCTCACCTTCCAGATTCTCCGACAATGTTGACAGTAGGAAATATTTCTTTTTCACAATATATATTTGTATCTCGCAAAAACTTATTTTCCTTTGATATGGAAACATCCCACTACTATCCTCATTCCGATCTTCTCATACAGACAGATGAACCTGCTCATCCATCACCTTATCAAAACATTTTGAAAAAATTCTTATTAACAGGCTAAGAATAGAAATTCCAATATATTCCAACGATCCATCACACTAAACTTACAATCCGAGGACATAACAGGCGCGTTAGTTAATTGTATAATCCACTGAGTAGAGCATCTTGACATTGAAAAAAGTTCTTCTTTTTTTCACAAATTTTTCGATTCTCAGTATTTTATATTTATCCACTAGTGCAGATACTGTTTATAATAATATAACTTTGATATAATATAATGATCTCTCCATTCTATATAGTAGCTGGTATAAAGTAACTTCATTCCAATAATAAACCCTTTAATCAGTCACAAGCTTCTAAGGAAGGTTCTTAGAAGGAAAGTTCTTCTAAGAATGTCGTTATTTGTCATAATTATCTTGAAGCCACACACAGCGGGTTTCACTGCTATTATACTTTACTTAATTATTTTTACATACAGAATAATATATTATGTAATGCCTTCACTGAGCACCCCTCAACGTTACACTCAATAACTAATTAAAATTTAATTTTTTTTATTTTATCAAAACATAATCCCGTCTTTCAGCCGTCGCACACTGGGGCCCTTGCCTCAGTAACTCTGCTCAAAATCTTATTTTTTGTTGACTGGTATTTTACTATTGTTTGTGACTAAAATAAAATACATAATATGGTAAATCATCTAGTAAACAATACGTGTTCTGGTTTGTTTAATTTCAAAATTTTAATCCGTTAATTGTCGCGGGTTTTCAGTTCAATACATCAAAAAAAAATTCTTAAAAACTTATCTATTTACAGTCACACTATGTAGTGTTCAAGTTAAGACATGTAATATAAATTAACTATTACATTATAACTTAAGGATGAAATTGAAAATAAATCTTTAAATTTGAAAATTTGAATAAAATCTTCGAATTTGATTGATTAAATTTAGCGCAAGAGAATGAGCCGAATCTGACATTGTGATATAATAATAGGAGCTCTTATAAATATAAAAGTCAAGGCAAAAGTGGAATTTTATGGAAAAATTAAAATATTAAGAATTACGAATTTAATTCGTAGGAACACTTCTATAATCCATGATATTTACGGTCGTTTTTAATCGGCCATTAATATATTCCAATCAATTGATAACTAACTTTAGAAAAACGCTAACATAAAAAAGAAATCATTCGACCCCGATGTTGATGACATGTTACCAATGGACTATGACCATCTTGCTTCATATTACGGATTCGGATAATTCTGATTAGAGTCATAATAAAGTTTTTTTGGGGGGATCAGGTAAAACTTAAATTAATTTATTATTAAAACTTGAAATGATTCCTCATAATTTACGTGAATATTAAATGGCAAATTTAAAGAAATTGTGTAAAAAATATTACATAGTTATATAATGATTATAATCCTGATAATAATATTCATACTTAAAATATACTAAATGCTTATTGTTTATATTTTACTGTTTTATGTGCAGATATTGTGCGAAATATGCGTACCCACAATATTTTATTAATTTTATACTATAGTAGTTACATATTATGTAAAATTAATTACTTTTACGTATTTATTCAGTTTCTCAGTATGTCGTTCTACAAATTTTGTTTACCATTAGGATAATTCTATCAAAGATGTTTTACATTAAATGTGTAATGTATGTACATTATTAAAAGTAATTCATATTATTAAATTAAAACTATGGTTATTGAAATTATTTTTTTTTAATACAATCATAAATTTCTTTTTTAGTTTATTATTTAAAATAAATTTATAAAACGAAAAAAAACGTTTTTGGAGTTTTAGCGCGATCTTCCTATTTAAGGCCCCAGTGTGCTTCGGTGCCAGGTAAGATAGATTGAGATGTTTTTTTCGTGATTCAATCGGATTTTGATAATATATAAGTAGCTAAATATTTATCTTTAAAAAATAAAATCGAAAATTAAAAAATGAAAAACAAATTATTTTCATATTAAAATAATATAATTTGATCTAAAAATAGTGCTTTGATAAAAAATGAAAAATAAAAGTTTCATTATAGAAATAGGTTGATTAAATAAATATATTTGTATTCGGCAGGAAAAAACCTTTTTCTGTGAATCACTCAGTTTCACATCTGTATTAATAATCTTTTCGTTTACTGTGTAATATTAGATCCACCGTCATAATGTTTCTTCCTAAAGATACAGTTAAAAAAAAAAACGATAAATAATTTTTCGTTATCAATCAAAAACAAATAGTTTTTCTAGTTTCAGTTATCCTACAGGTCACCAACCTTTTCTAGCCAGGGTGGAAAGGTCAAGATCCATAAGTGGGTCCACCACAAAATAAATTTTTAAAAATCTGTATGGTGTAATTTTTGGAGGTTGTTAAGATTCGGAATGGAGAATGTGTACTGGGTTGGGCTCAGTAGATGCTTTGGGCCAAATGTAGCCCAAGAGCCAACTTCAGGTGATGATGCTTAAGGAAAAGAAATGTACATTTATTTTTCATTAAATGCATTTGTTTTATTTACAACAATTGCCACAATGTTAGAATTATAATCTAGGCTAAAATTTATAACGTTGCTACAAGGAGTGGAATATAGCAAAACTTTTTCAATCGTAAAAAAAAAAATGTTTTTTTTTTTACATAAAATTACTACTAGTTTTATTAATTAATGGTACAGGATAAGAATGTTTTTTTAAATGCTATCATCCATTCTATAGCACAGGATTGGGGGTTGATACTCCAAAAGTGTCCATGATCTGCCTGATCTGAGGGATGTGCTGGACGTGCCCAGGTACCACTAGGCACTGCTCCGCAGCGTTGGCCAGGGGGTTGTTCTGGCAGGAGAACACTGGGCTCAGGCAGCAAGGTTGGCCACCGTTTGGAGAGCACTGCGAAAAAAAAAAAAAGATTACGATACAGATTTAGTATTTCAAGTTATTATTTCAGCAATCGACAGTTCTATCTAAATTAAAATTAAAAAAAAAATACTCACTGGATTTCCGTTCATGATGCAGTTAGATGTGACTATGGAAGAAGGATTGATTTGCTCGTAGGCCAAGAACTGTTGGATCCCTTGGACTGTGTTTAGGTTAGGTCCTGGTAAGGCAATTAAATATGTAATTATATTTTGAGGAATAGTATAGAATTTGATATTGTAAATAAATTACAATAAGTAATTTTCAAAAGTTATTATTAAACATAATAACTATTATCGAATACAGCAAGAAGTGGCAGTTTGATAGTTAGTAAGTTAATAATAAAAACCGTCATACCAATGCGAATATATGCACAATAAAAATTGGGTTATTTACGAACTATTTACAGACTATTGAAAGCATATTGGTTATTTAAATTTTTAGTTTCAATACTAATTTTATCCTGTAATATTGTTTTTATATATATTTCGGGATTTTAAATAAATCGTTGACTGATGTATAGAAATCAGTGGACGAACAGAACCCAAGTTAAAGTTGGGAATCAAATGATTTACGGTAAGGTAATGTACTGCCATTATTAAACATTGCTTAATATTCTTATGTAAAGTCGGCATTCTAGTTTGTTGTATTGTAAAATTAGGAAAGATTTCAAATATTTTTTTCGTTTTAAGTACTAATTGTGACAGGTGACATAGTAACGTGAAAGTTTTTAAATCAGCAAACTTATAATACGATTATGCTTAAATATTTCAGAAATTTATCTTTAAAAATATTAAATAAATGTTACAAAATGAGTATCAGATATTGTTTATTTATATTTTTGCATAAAAAATTATACACAGTTATTGGCTTTGGTAAACAATATTTTTATTTATATATATTCTTAAAAATTATTTGCTTCAGAATCTTCTTTTTTAAAAATGTCCATTATCACAAGAGATAGCAATGAAAAAAAAAAATTGAAGAAGTGTTATATTTTTAGTTATCCTATATTTCATATGTAGTAAGATGCTAATATTGCTATAATGCTCAGATTGCTAAAATGCTAAGATTGCCAATAGCAAATGTCATGTAAAGATAGTAAAATATCTAGAAAATTAGAATTGAAATCGATATTAGAACTTTTTTCTTTATACGAGTTAAATTAAATTTGTTTAACAATATAAAAGTTTAATATGTTTGATGTCTAATAATTTTTTAGCACTATGCGTTAAATGGAAGAGTCCTTGATAGCAGGTTAAAACATAAGATGAGTAAACATCGCTAACAAATTCAATCTCAATAGCTTATCAATTTAAAAAGCAAATATATTTTAAAAAATATTAAAGGTATCACCTCCGCTTCCAGTCTGGGCAGAAGATAAAGCTACTACTGATAAGAGAAGAACCAAGTATTTCATGTTGAAAAAGTAGGAGATTCAGTTCTGAATGTACTGAAAACCTTTTTCTACACCTAGCTTATAAACAATCATTTACTTCCGCAAAAAGGGAACATAAAACTTTGACCTTTGGTGATAAAGCAAAAATTTTCAATGCCAAAAATGAAGCGTAAATATGAATTTAAAAAAAAAAAAATTATCTTTTTGACATTGTTATGCATTATTACATCAGTACATAAAACGATTCCAATACTCTTGTTTTATTACTAATCTTAATATCAGTATTAATAGTATTATTAAATAATATTAAATAAATTCAAGACAAATATTTTAGTTTTTTTTACTATCGTTTACCGCAGTTATTTACGATATTGTATTTTTGTCAATACTTACTGTGATTTAGTTTGATCAGCAATAATGCTTTATTATTAATTTTTTATTATTAATGGTGCCTCTAACCAAATGTGGTGGTACATGGCACCAAAATGTAAATAAATAAATAAATAAATAATGCTTTAAGTTCCATTTGACAAATAATAATCAAGTGTATATTAATCATCAAAGGCAAACTATGTGATGATGACAACAATAATTTTATATCTAAAACATCAAATATTTTTAATTTTTAGCGAACTAGTAGGGCTAAAAAATAAAAGTGAATATAAAGTCCTGGATTTTCTTATTGAGAGCAGAATAGTTTTTTCTTATGTAATATTTTTATAGTTGAACAATATAAGTGTTAGATTGTAAATCTAATGAATCCAAAATGATTATTATGAATAAGAAACAAACATTATCTGGCCATTTACTATTTATAGGGACAGGTAATTTTGCAATATGACTTAACAAAATTGTGATTTTAAAAAAGAAAAAGTGAAACATTTATTATTTTTAATTAGTACTATGTAAAACAAACATAGTATTTAGTAAACAGAGTATTAAGTATGAATAAGTGTTAAACAAATTTTCTATGATTCCAGCCACTTTCTCCTCTCTATCTGCTATTCATCGGGTTTGATATCGGTAACACTTCTTTGGTTTCAAGTTAAAGAAGTTCGCATCCAATTATTACGTCCTCGTTATTATCAAAGATCCAACATTTAAAATAAATGAGGCATTGATGCAAAGAAACCTCAATCCGTTGGTGCAATATCTGGGCTATACGCAGGATAAGGCAAAACGTTTAGTCCTTGGTGCTCCTAGAATTTTTCCTAGGCCGAACCAGAACGATGTGTATTCCTCTGTATAATGTAGCGACTTTAGCAAAATTGCTTTGTTCCGCTTGAACGGATCGACACACTTAGCACTTTAGGCTGCATAAACTCTTTTTCACAGTTCACAGTAACGGTTTGAGTTCACTTCCCAGCATGATGAAGAATTTCGATGGAAGAAGAAGAAGAATTTCGATGGATAACTTATTCTGCTATGAAGTATAGGGCACACCTTTTTTTTTTTTTTTTTTTTTTTTTTTGGTTACTGCCCTTGATCTAAGACCTTTTTTCCTGTAATGTCTCATAAGCTCACAAATTAGGTTTTTTTCTTCTGACGTTGCACAAGCCTTATAAAAATATATATGACCTTATAAAGCCAAATCGCACCACAAGGAACTAATGTATTAATGAAAGTATACATCGACACATATAGTAAGAATAAAAACATCCTTAAAGGATAAATTATGATCATTGGAATAATGATATATATTTATGCACAAAAACTTTTATAACAACTTAGTATTTATGATTCCGTGGACAATATATTAAAATTTTACAAAACGCAATAAATTTAGAACTATTATAAAAATCTAATTGTACAATAACACGAACATACAATTCTATATGGTATCGAATAGTCCAGAAGATGCTTCCCATCTTCTCTGCCGTCGTTGTATTCTCATTTTTCAGTTGAATGGATGTCTCCGAATACCACCTCACCCAATTTCTTACTGAAAAGTTTTTTTCATGGCCTTTTTGGTTAGGTTCAAATAGGAGGAGGAATCGTCTTGCTCCACTTGCGCCAATATAGCTGAAACAGTAGAACATGAATGCATAAGAGGACTAGGGATAGTCAGATATTCCTTCTGTCAAATATTTTGCAGATTCCGTCGCTAAGGTCTGCTGAACATTTTGTAGCATATGATAACTGATAATAATATAATAATAAATAATAACATATGAGTGAAGAAAATAAGAAGCCACGTAACTAATATGTTTAAATCATAGATTTAAACCAAATTCGAAAACTAAATTTGGACGAAAAGAAATGTATTGTCAAAGATTTTCCCTTTACTAGAACTGAAAATAATCAAAGACTTCAAGACCGTGACACCCTTAAATTAATTATTTATTTATTTATTTATTTTATTTTATGAAATAGGTGGAAAAAGCTAAACGTAACATAAAACTATGCAGTATTGGTAGTAATATTGAACATTAAGCAAGCAAAATTGTTACAAATAAAATTATGTGCAATGTGGAGTATTTGACATCGTTGATGTTTGGATTGATGGATGGAAAAATTGCAATAGAAAAACATTGTGTATGTATGCCTCTTTAAGATAAATACATATATCATTATTGGACATTATTTTATATCACCTTTCAGTTCTTTGAACAGCATAACTTGCCAAATTCACTTATGGTAATACAATAATTGTGCATTTACTTATTATATAATTATATTAAAATAATATGACATAGCACTTATTTTTTAATAAATAACTTACTCATGACGCTTTAATTAGTTTCTACAGAAAACAGAAACGTATATTAAACTCATTTTAGGCTATTTCATCTGTCTCATATTATACATAAATAAGAATATTGGATAGCAAGAGTTGGATATGAAAGGAATCCAATAGTTTAAGGGATTGAAGTTAGTCGCTCATCTAGATAAACTACTACGAAAAAGATGATATTGGAGAAAACCTTATGCAAAGCTGCTGTAGGTGTGGAAGATATGAGTGGTAACTTTGATTTCTTGCTATCTTTTTAAACACTTCTGTCTTGACACCATAATAAATGTTTGCCATTGCTATGGATGCTTTTGGAGTAAAATTATTATTCAATTTATTAATGAGTCGTGGCAAATTACAGGATGGATTCGGATATCATCTCAACATATTGGATTCAGAATTCTTGAAGAGAATTCTGATCCGCTTTAAGGAGCACAAGGAAATAAAAATAAATGGAGTGAATTGTTATTTATTTAGAATATTTTACCAGTAAAAAAGGAATGGATCTTTAGGAAGCAGTACACAAAATTTAAATTCAAAATAAAATACGTTGTAATCTATTTTTGCTAACAGTAAATTGTAACATCTGATAACTTATAATACAGGGTTGGGAGTGACCACTCCAAAGGTATGCATGATTTGCCTGATCTGAGGGATGTGCTGGACGTGCCCTGGTACCACTAGGCACTGCTCGGCCCCGTTGGCCAGGGGGTTGTTCTGGCAGGAGAACACTGGGCTCAGGCAGCAAGGTTGTCCACCGCTTGGAGAGCACTGTGACAGAACAGGTCATAACTTTATAGTTGGAATTTAGGATATTATTATTTATGTTGAAGTATGCCATATTTGGATAAATTTTAACAATCATCAAAAAAATACTTACTGGGTTACCGTTCATGATGCAGTTGGAAGTGACAATGGAGGAAGGGCTGATCTGTTCGTACGCCAAGAACTGCTGGATCCCTTGCATTGTGTTCAGGTCAATACCTAGAATGAACATTGAAGTCATACTTTTACGATAATAGTGTTTAACTTAAATATATATATATTTATAAGAAAGAAATATTTGAACAAAATATTTTTTGTTATCTTTCAATATTTTAAAAATATAAATAATAGAATGAATTTTATCATGTATACTGAACTATAGACTGGAGAAGATGATCAGGGATGCAGTCAAAGAGGACACCACGTCTAAGGAGAAATATGTTAATACGTGCCAACGTTTCGACCTATCCTGCAGGTCTTCTTCAGGGCCACCAAACCATACTGGTGAGGAGACGAACGATGCCACAATGTTTGAATTCGTCGAAACGTTGGCACGTTTAAAGTATTTCTACTTAAACGTGGTGTTCCTCTTTGTCTGCATCCCTGATCATTTTCTCAATTCATTATAACAGTCTCGTATACTTTTATCATTATAGATCGTTAACTTGAATGGATCGTTGAAGTCACTCTATGTAAATTTGGTTTTTAGGTTTTCTGTCAATATTTTGAAGTTACAGGCAGCTAACCAATTTTATTTTTACTCCATTGCTGTACTTTTAACGGTATCTAAATGGTACAGAATACATATTTATATATGTTGATTTTTATTTTGTTTTTTGCATTATATTTCAATATCTAATTCCTAAAATAAAATAATGATTAATAAGTTTTACCAAGATGTAACCAAAATAAAATAGTAAATATAAATAAAATGTGAATAATTGTTTTCTAATTTTCTTATTCGCGATATATATTTATAAAACATATAGTTTTTTTTATCAGAATTATTATTATTTCATTTTTTCTTAATATTAAACTTTCTATTGTTTGATTAAATACATGTGCATTAATCGTAATTCTTTGAATGAAAGTTTACCATATATTACATATAGCTAACCATATAATACATATAGCTAATTAAAAATAAACTATAAAAATAAGACTTAACTTAGTACATGTTATTTTTTTTTTATACACATAAAACAAATAATAGCCTATCAGATACCTGATCCACTCTGTGCGGAAACTACACCAACGAAGGCTACGAAGAGTGCCAAATATTTCATCATTTTATAGTAGTTTACGTTAGCTCTCGACTGAAGGCTCTGGTGCCCATCTCAAGCTTCTTGTGGATTATATATCTTTCAAACGAACTGTAAAAAGTGACCTTTGTGAATCTTAACTGCATCTAGAATGAGCAATAAGGTTCGTCATCATGCGCAAAAATCCTTGCGAATCGCCGTTTTCAATGTTGACATCAAAGGGTTTCAATTGAAAGGAAAAAATATAGAATAAGACCTACCTACAGATGTGAGTAATAGATTTTTTTTTTATTAAGCCATGCGACATGTTTTGGCATTCGCTAAGAGAAGAACAATACCTTTCGTCCTCAAAAATTAAAACAAATAAATAAAAAAATAAGACATAAATAAATAAAAAAATAAAACATATATAAATAAAAAAAATAAAAAATCTATTGTGAAATATATTTTAAGAATAGTATACAAAGGAGTATTGCAGAACCTTTATCCGGTATATAAAAGTTGAAATGCTTAAAATATCTTAGTTTAATTCTTTAGATCAAATAAAAAAAAAAAAAATCCTCAAAAAAGTAGTCGATGTTGAACCGGCGGGTAAAACATTGAAAGGTAGGGCATTGATTGTTAGTGGTAACATCAACTATGTTCCCTATTTTATTTACCTTGTCAATATTTATCAAGAATTTTAAGTTTTACTAATATTAATTGAAGAAATTGACTCATAATTAAGGAACAGGCTATACCATACTTTCTCAAAAGCTTTTGAAAAATATTGAAAAAACTGTGAAGCAATATATATTTTTAAATTACAAATATGTTGAAATGATATGTATATTCAGCACAAGCGTTAAAGCATTAATCAATCATCTGCTCCGTTTCCCAATATGATATGGAATTAGTACTTCATAAGTATTCTTAAGTTTGAAATCCTTCGAAACTTGATTATCTTCCACTTTTCAATCTTGCAATACTAATTTATTTAACGTAATATCATTTTCTCTATTCCCTCCGTTAAAATTAGTCCCATCGTCAAATAAAAATTTAACCTAAGTTTAAATCTCTCCTTTCCTTTATTTTTATTGAATTAAGGGTAGAATTTGCCAAAACCAACTAATTCGACTCTTTAATTTTTTCACAACTGGTCGATAAATAGGAAGGGGCGTTATTTTTTTGGTCGGCCGTTCCCAATGTGATTTTTACTACTTTTTTTTTTTTTAGAAAACCTCTCATCTAAGGATAGTCTAATATGAAAACTATTTTTTAAAACATCTAGAAAATGGACTGATTTTATATAAAAAATCTGGTTTTGGAATTATTATAATTTGTGAATTCAATAGATCCTAAAAAGGTAGTGTAACTCTATTCCATATACTTTGTATGATCCTGATATTATAATATATAATGTTACATCATATTATTATTGAATGTGACGTGCTGAATTCAAATTTTGTAACTATTGTGTTGCGCTACAAAATTGTTTTAGTATAATTTTTTTTTTTATTAATAATATAAATTTCTGGTGAAAAATGTAATTTAAAAAAAAATATTTTTTTAAGTTACTTCTTCTACAGTAAAATCAAATGTAATAAATATTAATAACAAATGAGTTATGTGTCTTCTGATAGTGTGACTCATTCTTGATGTAACTGAAATTCACGAAGGTCGTACTCTTGAAAGATATATAATGTGCAAGCAGACGGCAAAAAGTATCAAAGCTTTCCGCAAAAAGTTACAGTAAACATCTTAAAGAAAATGAAGTTCTTAGTTCTCTTAGTGGCCGTCGTTGGTGTAGTTTCTGCTCAGAGTGGATCAGGTATCTAATTGGCTGTTTGAATATTATTTCAGGAGTTTCAACAAAATTCCTTCGCGTTAATTGATTTTTTTTTTTATATTTGTATAATTAGGTAGCATAGGAAAATGTCATTTGAAGTTCTAATTAATGTACATAATCCATCAGCAGATGGTATAACTACTCTCTTAGTAACTCTCTTTTCGGTTATAATCTTCAGTGGATCAGTTATTGGCTTATGTCTTAACATTTTGTAAAATAGAAGTTAGGAAATTTGTTCGTAATTGATGAATTGCAATGCAAAGCATGTTTACAAAGAGATGTCATCTACCGATTTCATTTAATCAAACATTGAAAAGTTACTTGCGAAAGTCTTGGTTTTTGAATATAATTTTATAAAATTAGAAATAATAAAAATATTACACTTTGGTGTATTTTAAATCATATTGTTATTATTTTCTCTACTATTCCAGAGTAGAAATTATATTAATATAAGCAAGAGAGGCTTTATTTATAAAACATATTCTTCTTGTTTCCCAACTAAGAAAAACAAAATATTAAAATAGGATATCGTTCAATATTATTTGATTGTTTACTGCTTTTTATTGTTTACTAATATTAAATCCTAATATTATTTAATTTTCGTTAACTCTTTTAAATAAACTGGAAATGTTTACTTAATTAATATGAATTCTATTTTACCATCTAGAAATAAAATGGAAATTATTATTAAACTAAAGTTCAACTTTCTCGCTAGGTATTGACCTCAACACAATGCAAGGAATCCAGCAGTTCTTGGCGTACGAGCAGATCAGCCCTTCCTCCATTGTCACTTCTAACTGCATCATGAACGGAAACCCAGTAAGTATTTTCTCTTTAATCCACAAAACACTTCGTAAATCAATAAATACAAATTGAAACTAACTTTTTCTGTCACAGTGCTCTCCAAGCGGTGGACAACCTTGCTGCCTGAGCCCAGTGTTCTCCTGCCAGAACAACCCCCTGGCCAACGGGGCCGAGCAGTGCCTAGTGGTACCAGGGCACGTCCAGCACATCCCTCAGATCAGGCAGATCATGCACACCTTTGGAGTGGTCACTCCCAACCCTGTATTATAAGTTATCAAATGTTACAATCGATTGTTAGCAAAAACATATTATAACAAGACAATAGTTGTCATATATTCTATGTAAACAAATATAATTATATAATTTAAAATAAAACTTATATTAACGATAAAGCTATTTATTTTCCCCAGAAAACAAGAAGCAAAAGCAGTTTAAATTTGCAATCTAATAATAAGGACATACGAATCTTTGATTAATAGAACTAAAAGTTTTTGAGAGCCCGAAGATTGTAATTTATAATTGATTAAATTTTGTACTTCATTATAACTATGCTATAATTTAGACATAATGAAAAATATTTTTTCATTTCATTACTTAACTGACGTTTAGTTCATAAATTTCGAAATTTACCTGAGTACTGAATGCATTTGATTAGATGTTATGTTTTTGTATGTCGGAGTGGTTTTTGAAATACCTTAAATTTTAATACAATTTTGTTTACTTTTACCAATAAATGTTTATCTCGTTGGAAGTTATTTTTTTTATTATTATTTTTACGATTTGAGTACTTTAACCTTTTTGATTACATTTAATAGTAATCATGACTGTGACTAAACAGTAGTTCTTGACAAAATGTGGCCTTGTTCGGACTCAATTATTGTTCGATAAAATAGTGGTTAAAGATTTTAAATAAAATACGCCATCTTATTCGTACCGATTCAATATTAAAATTATGATTCGAATTGAGGATTTGACTGCAAGAAGGGCGTATAGAATCAGAATCAGAATGAAATAGGACCTTATAATTATTGCAAAACTGTAAATGCGTCAATTTGAAATCCATTGATCCGTTTTTTTTTTTTTTTTTTTTTTTTTTTTTTTTTTTTTTTTTTTTTTTTTTTTTTTTTTTTTTTTTTTTTTTTTTTTTTTTTTTTTTTTTTTTTTTTTTTTTTTTTTTTTTTTTTTTTTTTTTTTTTTTGACAATATGCTAAAAAATTCACCAGAGGTATCAACAACAAGGAAAAAAAAAGAGGGAGAATCAGGAAGAAATAAGGTCCTGAAATGTATGTCAAGTTATGGAAAACAAATAAACTGTTTCAACCATATTTCTTTAAGTAGTGTATTTCAAACCTCCTAGTAACGTCCTAATAAATATACGGATTTATGCAGGTCTTCACCAAATATTATAAATATCGAATTTGGAAACCTTCTCTGGAGCATTAGGGGAGCATCACCTGAAGAAAAAAAAACAAAAAAAACAAGCAAGAATACATTGCATTGAAAAGCATTTAAGGCCGAATAGGACAATTTAGTTCACCTTTCAAGTACTTAATCATTCTCAATAACTCTGCGACGCGCCGAGTATTTCTGATTTTCCTATCTTAGGTTGGAATTATTTAAAATAATACTTTCCATCTAAAGACGTCAATACACTACAAACAACAGACAATAAAGAATCTTACTTACTTTGATAACTATGATTTAACAATCAAAACACAGTACATTTTTATAATTAGCAAAAATGCTAAATCATTCCAGGATAAATATAAATCCTTTTGCAAAATTGTCAGACAGTCTAATTTTGAATTTTCCGTCTCTAACTCTGTTGTTTTTTGATTCATTCATTGAATGTACAAAAAATGCAAAAAACAAAAAAAAAAAATAAATAAAATGAGCTAGTGCCGAGAATCCTTGCTAATTACTTTATATATTTATCAAGTAAAAAGTTAAAAGATATAGGATGGTGATGGGAAATTATATTTCTAGATAAAAATTGAGCAAGTAAGTTTTCGGTAGATTATAAAAAAAGAAGATATTCGGGCATAGAATTTTTCATGAATTCCAGTTCATTGGTATTGATTCAATGACGTAATGGCTGTGCTTTAAAATCTTTCGAATATTGGAGGTGTATAAACAATATTTAGCTTCCCTTATTTATTTATTTATTTTTTTAAAATATTTTTATTTTCAAAAATTCTTTTAAAACCATTTTAGCAGTTGTGATCTGATCATTGTTGACTATATAATTCTATAAACTCTTTAACTTATACCCTTTAAAACGTCTGAACTTGTACTTTATCAATATTGAAATTCCTTGGTAACCTTTCTTTCCATCCTAACCCTCTAGCTCAATAATTATCCAGTTTCACACATCCTGATTATCCACCTCGCAGATCAAAACGTTATAGGCCCCGATACCTTTTGTAAATATGTTGGAGTTATGACAACAGCCAGCCTCTCTACTCACGCCATGGGTGACTATAGCACTCTCACTCAGCCTCCACTAGGTGTTATACACCAGCAAAAAGTGCTGCAGCTAAAAGAGAAGCTCTGGGATTTCCTTGTAACTGGTCTCTCCCTCCATAAGGGTCAGGTTTCCTCCAGGGATCCCTAGGATGAGTGTGTATTGTAAATAAATATTGATTGTTTTTTTTTTTTAATTTTATATTTACTTTTTATTATTTTTTAATACTTTTATCTTTATATATTGTATAGCTCTTTTTATGCTCTCTATCTATGTTCTATTTCATTTATTTCTTATTGTATATATTGGGTGAATGTAATCTTAAAGCTATCCGTATTACTTGTTTCCCACATTTGAGGCAGATTGTAATACTTACTCAATAAACGTAAAAAAAAAAAAAAAAAATCTTTACAGCGAAGCTTACTTTTGTCGATTGTTTTATTACCATTTAGAAAAGTAGGGTTGAATCAGCCTCAGGTTTGAGGCTAATACAGGAAATTATAACATATTTATATAATTTAATTATACAGTGGAGTGGTGACACTCGCTTTCAGATTACTAATTAAAATTATAAAATGTAGCATCGTTCTTTAAAATTAATTTATGTGGTCGCAAAGCCGGCGATTTTGAGATTGTTACGAATTCCATGGATTACAACAGAGAACACTGTCTCTCTCTTAAGGTTGAATTGAGTGTAAACACTCTAACTGGCACCTATCATGTTCAATCACCACATCATTTCACGCACATAATGTAACTTTAACAGAAAGCATTTAATTTTAATTATACAGATACTAATTATATAAATTATCTAATTACCTAAGGGAACACTGGACCGATACCACTGTAATATCCAATGCTTAAGTTATCTTACAGTGCATTGCAGTATTCATTAAATTTAGAAAATATAGTGAAAATTCTGGTCCATGGTTGGTAATTCAAAATCATCTATTCTGAAACCTAATTATCTTCAACAGTAAGCAGATGACAGAAATAAAAAAAATGATATAAGTTTTTTTTAATTAACTATATTTATATTGATTACTTTTAAGGAAAGGTAATCTTTAACATCATCCTTGTAAGTCCTACACGTGGGCTCAGTATCCGTCTTATCAAAGGACGTGGTTTTATGGTTCAACTACAAAGAATATATATAACAACGGTGGTGGTCTAGAAGCACGCATTCTCTGCTGAAGAACAAAAGCAACACCATGAAGTTCTGTGTACTGTTATTGTCTGCTGTCGTAGCTGTCTCTGCCCAGGCTGGTGGTAAGTAAATCATAATAGGTATATACATTCCTAGTAAAAGGGAATCCGCAATAAGTCCGGATGAAATTTATTAATGTCATATATAAATGATAAGTTATTGAAGGATTATAAGAACTATCTTGTTTCCTTGTAAAACCGTGAATCTACAAGTATAAAAACTCCAGAAAAAACGTGGAGAACCAATCAATAACTTTACCTTGTAATGCTGTAGTACGAGTATATTCAGATAATGCGTTTTTTTTTTTTGTTTATCTTATTTGAAGTAAAGAGTGTTTAATTTCGAAATTATAGATTAAATATAACACTTTAATATAATGATTTCAACTGTTAAATTTTAAATGTTTCATAATGATGGAATTAGAATAATATCGTTATTTTTATCATTTCATAAATACATAATATTCCATTATATCTATTTTTTTTTTTTTTTTTTGCACATAATACTTCTTACTGATTACCGAAATTTTGAAAAATGAATATATATATTTATGTATATATATATATATATATATATATATATATATATATATATATATATATATATATATATTATATATTTTTTTTTTTTTTTTAAATTTTGGTGATGTAACACAATGTGTATATTTAAGTATTTGAATGACTCACAGTTCACTGTTTATCATTTATAATATTATTCATATATTGTAATAATGGTTGCAGTCGTTTAAGTAATTAAATATTTTTTATTTATCATAGTATTATAGGATGCATTTTTATGAAACTTCCCAAGTTAACTAAATTTATATGTTTGATTTCCTCAAGGTCCGAACCTGAACACTGTTCAAGGAATCCAGCAGTTCTTGGCCTTCGAGCAGATCAGTCCATCATCCATCGTCACATCCAACTGCATCATGAACGGCAACCCGGTATGTATTGTCTCTTTTGATTCCAGCAAACAATCTTTCATGAAAATTTAAACTGTTTGAACATTAATAATTTTTTTCACAGTGCTCTCCGAGCGGTGGCCAACCTTGCTGCCTTAGCCCTGTCTTCTCCTGCCAGAGCAATCCACAAGCCAATGGAGCCAACCAGTGTCTCGTCGTTCCTGGGCATGTCCAACACATTCCTCAGATCAAGCAGATCATGCATACCTTTGGAGTAGTCACACCCAATCCAGTATTATAGTTATTCAGCATTCACATCCTTTTGTATAATAAAAATAATTTGTTGCTTGTTTTAACACCAACAATAAAAACTGGATGATACTCTGATGAATTAATAGAATTTTTAAGCAAATAAAACATACTTTAACTCTTATCTATATAGTACCTTCTACTTTTCAATAGATAACTTAGCATATTTCTTGTTTATATCATTAATATCATATGCTTTATTTTTATTTTTGTAAAGCAGCAAAATGAAAGTTATTACAAATCGTACCATAGAATATGTATATATGAGCAAATGATTTTAAATCATCTCAAAGTCTTTTGTGATGAACAATCTGTCATTATATTGAGAATTTCACTCTCACCGGACACCATCTAATGAAGTTGCAGTCTAATGAGAGAAAGAGTTAAACGAAACGATTTCAATAGACTTCAGAAGTGTAGAGACCGTGGATTTCAAGGCATTCTATGCTATAAGTCTATAGATCTCTACGGTAAAATTGCAAAAACTACTTTATTGTTCCAAGCTGACGATACTGCCCTCAACAGACAGGAATATGAGTAGAGAAATTAATTTATATTATTGGGGTACTGAAAAGAAGAAAATAATCAGTAATTTTTTTTCCATTTACAAAGTAATAAGTTGCTATTAAATCAATTCCAACTTTGGATTTCTCACTCCTTGAAATCATAATTAAACTTATAAATTTATGGCTTTTTTATTATAATAATAATAACTTATTTTATTTAAAAAAATTATTTATTTATTTTGGCTTTGTGTATATCCACATCTGCCACGGAAAATACCTTCCTTTTTTACTGTTTATCTATATTTTGATTTGATGTTGAAGGTTATACTGTCTAGCACCTCCAAAATTTTAGTATTTGATACCAGTTGGCTCACTTTAGTGGGGTGCATTACCTTGTTGCACACCAGTGCTTCCATTAGCTTTTCTCTTCCTTCTTCGTATAATATTTGCATGTAAAATATTAAAAAAATATAGCGAAAAAAAATAGTTATTAATAATATCAAAACCATACAACAGAAGAGATGAAGTGAAATTAACAAATTACAACTACGAATTACAGCTTTTATGTATGATTACAATAATGAAATAATAACTGTAAAAATTAAAATATTGGAAATGTTGGGTTAGTTAGAGTATTTTTTGATGGAAATAAAAATTTTCTAATGATATTTTTTGATCTAAATAACAATGTAGAATAGAGAATACATTTTATGACGTCCCACTACAATCTAAATAGCCCTAAAAAAAACCTTTTAATAAAGTCAATATAACGTGATAATTTTACATATAACTTTTTTAAATTTGTCAACTATGAAATCTTCATAAATGTAATTCAGCATTACCTCAGGATCAACTGAGGATGTACTGAATGTTTGCTCATTGTTATTAGATACTAGAGGGAGGTACATAAACAGTTGTTAGTCATTTAGAAACAAGACCAAAATTTTATACAAAATGTATTATTTACCGACATCGTTATTTTATGTTGAAAATAGCACCTATTTACCCTGCATTATTTTCTATCATTATTTAATTATCTAATAGTTGAGAAGAAACTTACAAAAGTTATATCATAATAATTTCAAATATATTATTAGTACAGGGAAACTAAAGCAAAACTTGTCCAAATTTTAAAACATTAAAAGGTCTAACTGCTGGAAATCGTCCACCCTTGGCTTTAAATGTTGTAAAAAGTCTTCTTCAAAATAGTATTAGGTATGGGTGGGGGAGAAAGGAGCCGTTTAAAACCGTTTGTTCTTAGCTGTTAGATCAAATAACTAGGAAACTGTTACTATTCGCACACTCTGTGCTCTATACATTATTAAAGCTAATTAATTTTTTTTTTAAAGTTGGGACTATCAATTTTTTTTTTCAGATTAATAGTTTTAGAGCTTTGGGACAACGAAAACTTTAAAATAGGATTACTTGCGATAAGTCGCACTTGTCCGCGAAAACACGTTTGTCGGTAATCTTTTGGCTCTTACTTTGAAACTTAATTTAATAAATCTAATGGTAAATTTAACCAGCTTTCAAATGAAAAAAAAAAAAAAAAATTGGATGGGACTAATAGTTTGTGGGACTAAGAGTATCGACAAACATATCTTTGCGGACAAATGCGACTTACTGCAAGTGGACCAAGCTCTTCAATTTTTTCTTTACCTACAGAAGAGAAAAAATGAATAAAACCAGACATCTTGTAAATTTAATAATATACATCACAATATGTAATAAAAATAACGGTTTCCGAGTTTTTGAACAAACAGCTACAAACATCCAATTTTCAACCATTTCCCAACCTCCCCGATGCAGACCCGACGCGATTTGGCGGGAGACTTTTTACAACATTTAGAGCAAAGGGTGTTAAACGATTTCAAGGAATCAGTCGTTTTAATTTTTGGAGTTCAAGGTTCGATGCTAATTTCCCTGTACTATATATACTGTAAGTATTGATTTAATTAATGAATGAGCTATTCAGAGATTACTATAGAGAGAATAGTAAAATAATAATTCGTAAAATATATGGATGTTAACTATGTTTCACATGATTAGCTAAAAGAAATTTATAAGATGTCTTTCTCATGATTTTCCTAAATATTGCTCCAGTAATTATTTCGTATTTTTTTCATGGCAAAAACTAACAACCATTACCACCTATACTGCAAAGACAGAGATTTCACAATGAAGAGAAGATTAGACTAGAAACGCAGTTGGTGAAAGGAAAAAAAAGGCACATATACTGCCAAGTACCTGGGGTCGGTTAAGATAACATCACACTGTTCCTACGGAGGTGATGTCGTCAGCAAATGTCCTTTCCCCTAAGCACTCGTAATGTCCTACTTAATAGATTTACGAGTGTGGGGTACGACGGTATCTTTACACTAAAGATTCAACGTTATGTGAGTTCTACCAACTATTGTCCAATTATCAGATTATTTTCTTGCAATAGTTAACTCAATCTAAACCTATACCTACAACACAGCATGTTGTGAAACGGTTTAATAGCATATAAATTTACATATGCGGAAAACAATTGAGAATATGTACGTTAAGAAATGTATCATGGGTTGTTTCCAGTTTTTACAAATTAGTATTTTTCTATACATTACTAGTTGCTATAAATCATAACTACTTGACAATTGAATTGTTCTTAAGAATTGCGGGTACTACAAAATGATTTTAGATGAAAAACAATAGAATTAAAAAAGAACCGAATGGTTGTTGGATGAATAATCTACTCTAAAGGGACAGTCATGTCAGCAAGACTGTGATGGACATTAAAAACTATGGAGTATCGCACAACTGAATGTATTTTTCGAGGAGGTGCAAGGACTGTATACAAACTTTGAATATCTTAGTAAAATAAAGCATGGTTTTCAAAATTCGTTTACCTCCGTTAAAAAAATAATTTGATTATAGCTTAGGTACTGTAATCATCCTACGCTACTCTTTTACACATTTTGCCTTAAGTGTCTTGGTAGACACATCTCAATCTCTTCCCTGGTTTAATGTCCAATTGAAACATAGAAATATTAAATTCAATATACCATATAGATTACATTTCATGAAGATAATTGTAGCATTAAGGTTTTCATTTGCCCCAATTGTAATTAATGCCATCTGCCTCGACCCGGGAATCGAACTCACCATCACACAATCCAGTTGCTTAGGCACTTCTCTCTTGCGTCAAATTCGTAACAAGTAAACTTGGCCTCTCCCAATTCATTATCCCAAAACCTTTAAACCCCTTTGACTCTTTTTGTTTTTAGCTATGAAGACGTATATCTGAAGCTCCTTTCCTTACAGCAAGTATCAGTTTTTGAAATTAGTTAGAAAAAGAGAAAGATGCGATCCTATAATGTGTCGGAGTTTGCTATTTTTACTGGCTTAAAATATATGAAAAAATATCAATTCAGAAGAAGCAAGTGTGGTTTTCGTTCAGTAACCGTTGCCAACGATACAAAACTGAGAATTCAAGAAAGAATATTTTTAAGTTTAAATGAATGTATAATTAATTCTCAGTCACAGTAGAATCCCAATTGTCACATGCTGATATTTAAATATCTCGTCGTTAAAAGAATTACAAAAAAAAAGGTAATAAAAACCGAGGCCTAGTTATATTTCAAGTACAGTCGTAAACTGGTGGCCTTAGATATGCAAATGTCTTCGAAAACTGCCAATGTCAGAGCAAAGGGTGTACTCTGCAAATACAATCGCACTTCGCCATTTTACGCAACTCCATGCAGTAACAGTTAAAGCTTTTTGATATGTAAAAATTCACCTTCCAACGGTAATGAATTTGTTTATGGAGTAAACTCTCATAAAAAAAAAAATGACACAAACATGCATTATTCAGATTAAGTAGTCTGACTAAAGCTATCACGGATTTGGAAAAAAAATGCATTAATGTTACCATAAATCCTCTCTTAACCAGCCACGGAATAACAAGGTCAGTCAATCCCGAACTTACTTTTTAACTTTTGTGTACGGACACAGCTGAAGTTATTTTTAATATTTTAATTTGTTTTCTATTGCTGGCACATGGCTCTACAATCGCATGTTTTTTTTTTTTTTTTAGTTGTTTTTTTTTTCTAGAAAAATCAGAACGGAGAAAGAAGTTGGATTACGTGATAGGATTACCTCGTTACTTCTGAATACATACTCATATATACCCCTATTGATCATTTACTAATTATTTCGGTTTAAATTCTATATTATTACGTTCAAAAATATATATTCAATCTATAAAATTATACGTATGATGGTCCCGTTTAAATGTCATAATGGCAGCTCTGGGTATCCACTGCACCTACCAATTTTTCTCGCATCCAATCCTTACGATCCAATATCCTTATAGCTTCTAATTATATCACAAACAAACTTACTAATAAAGATCTAAATGTTCCATCAGATACCTATTCTTTCATAGTAAATTCCTTACTCCTTGAATCCACTAGTCTCCCAACTTGCCTCACGCCCAATGCCTGATAATCCTCCAAGTCATCTGAAATGATGGCTAGGAGACCTTCTAATGTAGAGCTTTTATTGAAGTGTTACTAGTACGTAGTTCTTTACATGTTATTGACAGGTCATTGTAATTTTTTTTTCAAATTTAGTTTTTCTATATAATGTATACAGTTGTAAATACCAATAAATAGTTAACGAAAAAAAAAAATGATAAGGAATTTCATGTATTTAGTTGTTTGGAAATTTTATGCATTGTATAAATAAAACAAGATAGCTCTATTATTTAAGGTTTAAAGAAGTGTCAGATTGTAATACATTTTTAATTAAAGGATGTATATATATATATATATATATATATATATATATATATATATATATATATATATATATGTATAAACCAGTTCTGTTTGATTATTCCGTATTTAAAAACCTTTAGAAAAAATTGAAAATATTTGTAAAAAAAATGCATTACTTAGATTTAAAAGTCCAATTGATGGTGGGATAGATAATTATTTTTACACCTATTTTTATAAACAAATCAATTTTTCTCTCACGGATCACAAATGTACTTCTCATGACTAAGAAACTGGGATGAAAAATAGTTTTTTTTTTTTAAATAAATTTATTGAAATTTACAACTGTATAAAATATATACAACAAGTAAATGTGTTGAAAGTCAATACAATAACATATAAATTACATGTGAAGAACTACTCTCTAGTAGCACTTCAATAAATTCTACACTAAAAGGTTACTAGGCCATCTTTTCTGACGCCTCGGAGGGTTATCAGGCATGGAATAGGAAGCAAGTTGGGAGACTAGTGGATAGGAGAGGTTATGGAGCTTACTATGGAAGGATAGGTATCTTGTCTGGGCTAAATCAGCAACATATGGGATATTAAGATCTTTATGGATAAGTTTATTTGTAACAAAGTAATGAGCATTAAGGATTTTTCGATCCCCAGAGCTCAACTCAGTATGTCCAAATAGGTCTGATAACTCTCATGTAAATCAGTCTTTTGTAGAAAATTGGGAGTTTTGAACATTTCTCAAGTAAATATTGAAGAAGTCAAAAACAACGAGCAGTTTCCTGTCGTTATAATCTTGTATGAGGATTCCAAGTTAAACGTTTTTCCAGTTGAAGTCCTAGATAGCGGATCTGTTCAACACCGATCAGTGGAATATTGTTAAAGGGTACTGTAGAACAGGAAGTCGTAGGTTTACGACGAAGGTTATTTGGTGAGATTTGCTTAGATTTAGAGAATTTAAAACATAAACAAATTCGTTGCCAAAATAAATATCTATAATTAATATATTTTACAAGCTAAACAATTAGTTCCTATCTCATTCCTCCTCAGTTAACTAGGGACCAATGCATTGCTTAACTAAGATAACACATGCATAAATGCATATTAAGCTCCCAGTGCATTAACTGACACAACATCGGTCCGAATATAATCCTCAAGAGTGAGGAGGGCTGAGCTGCTAATAGCCCCATCCCCCCTGATTAAGGGCTGTTATAATATTATTACACTTGCTTGGAGGTGTAAGCCTACTTCTAGTTTGAGCTGTAAAGATTAGTGTCACCGAGCCGAAATTGGCAAACTGTCAATAGTGAAAACAAATTCATAGTCTAGTTAAAGTAATGAATTTATTTTTTCTTTCATACATCCAATATTTTAATATTGTTGAGAGAAACCAAAAAGTCAAATATCAAACTTTTTCAATCATTCGAATCCAAAATCCTTCAAAATATAGTAAATGCTCCATACTATATCTCCAACATGCTCATAACTACGTAGTCGACCTCATACTCCTTAAATTTCCAATCTTTCCTTCCATCTTATCCCTCTGACTCAATCATTATTTAGCTCCTTCCACATATCTTGATAATCCCCCTTGCAGATTAAAACGGCAGTGACCCCGAGACCTTTTGTAAAAATTTGTTTATGTTGGAGTTCTGGCAATGGCCAGCTTCTCAACTCATGCGCTGACTGTACTATAGCGCTCTCACTTAGCTTCCACCAAGTTTTTTATACTTTGACACATGCGAGACAGAAGAGCTGGGACCACTATGTTCCTGGCTTGTTCCTCCAGTGGTGGTACAGCTCTGGCTGGGGGATCCCTAGGATCAGTGTATATTGTACATAAAGTATTCTTTACTTTTTAGTTTAATTTTGTTTTATTTTTACTATTACTATTATTTAATTTGATGTTTATTTTTTTATTATATTATATATATATATATATATATATATATATATATATATATATATTTTAATTTATATATTAAACTTATATGTATATTTAATATTATTTAATTATAGCCATAGTTCTTTTTCTTTCTTCTTTGTCATTTTTTTAATTTTTTTTTACTGTACATAATGTGAGAATTTAATCATAAAGCCGTTTGTCCATATTAATTATTGCCCACTTCTGCAGTAGATTGCTATAATTACTCAATAAAAGTTTTATTTGAAAAAAAAAAATCGGTTCCATTAAAAAAAAAAGTTATATTATTAACATATATAGCCTGGTGGTGAGTAATCTGCATAGATCCTAATCCTCCACATATACATGATGTACACAACTGAAATCCGACCCATCCTATCACCATCACCACCACATATGCTGATGCCACATGTTTTGTATAAGTAAATAATAAACCTGAAAGAATGGTATCGAAATCGGAGAATCAATATAAATAAAAATAAATCTCGTCTAATAATGATGTTCCAATAATTCCAGTTGACGATCCAATATCTGGAACTGCTCGTCGTTAGGGACTACTCCAATCGACTAGGCAAACGTTCAAACCTTGCAATAAATCAAAAACTGATTCTTTTACACGACAGTAATCAGATCAATTTGTACATAAGGAGTTGAGCTTTGTGGTTCCACTAAACCTTCTAATTCTTCTCGTATCTATTATTTATGATCTAAAATCATTCGTAAAATCATCAATGCTTCATATAATGTCAGAAATAAATTTATCCATAAAGACCTTTATGTTCCTGATTTAGCACAATCCAGATATCTATTCTTTCATAGTAAACTCCATACCCACTCAAATTAGTCTCCTAACTTGTTTTACAACCGTGGATGTCAAAGAAATCTATGTAAGACTGAGTAAAAGGACTACTCATACATGTAAAGACATGTTCTTTATGTGTCATTGTAATCATATTCCACACATTTAATAGTTGTATACATTTTATACAGTTATGTATATCAATAAATAATTTAAAAAAAATGCCTGAAAATTGATGATAATCCCTAACTTTACAATAATATATACATGCAATTTCATTTACAGATTCATCCGCGTGTTTTTTTTTTAATAGCTATGTCATACTGCAGTGTTTAGATCAGATCCAGCCAAATATCGACTGAACCTAAAGAATAATAATTTAATGCTAACATAGCGGCGAGATGTCATCGGCTGCCTGCAGCACAATAAGTATCTGGGGCCTTACAGAATACAATGGCAGGGTGGCCTGGAGCCAGTGTAATAAATTTCCAGCAGGAGGGAGGGGGTAGGGGGCTGTAAACTGTACCATACTATCTATAGTCTCTCCAGGGCCAGTCATTTTATTAATATCCTTTAAGGATATTCTTTGCAATTATAAACAGACTCTTACACAGCCAGTATAAACAGAGCATTGATCTTAGTGCTATTGTTCTTCAATCGTCAAAACAACATTTCTTCTATCTCAGGTATTGATCAATTATTTGCCACCTCTGATGTTATTTTTTTAATCGAAGATTCTTTTTGAATGTTAAACATTCATCATGAGTTGTGAAAACCTACAAATAATGTAATTATTAAATTTTAAAATATTAGATAAGAAATAAAACATTTTGATACTCACCCAAGGGAGCAAAGCGGAAGGGATTATTAAAGATATCAGGTACAAGAAATAGAAAGAAAAGGGGTGGGTTAGTCAGATAATAGTAAAGTATATCTATTTTATCTTTTGGTCCAGAAAAATAGATTGTTTTCAAAAACATAGTGCATGTGAAGTAAAATGTATTAACTGTAAAAAATTAGAATATTTAAATAGGGAAAACTAGATTATTTTATTTTTATTATTTATTTTTTGTATTTTCAGTAATACAAGATTTCTTGCTATATAATTATAATATCTTAAAATTTATTTTTAATATCAGGTTCGAGATCGATATAATACTAGTATGGCATTTAAAGCAATATGTTAGCAAATATGACATAAATAACTAAGCACAACTCATCTCTGATTCAGAGCATATTCCTCCAAGCCATTCATTCATTTTTCCGTCCCTTTTTCAGTCAAGCTGGATCCAAGGCAGCGTTATGTCGAAACATACGCAGCGCACTGGGGGCCTTTCCGCTCTAGCTTCTGAGCCGACTTACAGAAATAGATGTGCTGACCACCGCTGATATATGCGTCTTCACTGAAGTAAACTTTTTCGGAAGGTTCAGAATGAACTCTGATTGGGATATAAGTTTATAAACATTCATAAATATCTATATAGGCTTTTTAAGGAGACTTAAACATGGAACTAAGTGAATAATGTCGATTTAAAACATAAAATATAAACATGTACAAAGAGAAAGAGAGATAGACCGCGGAGATCATTATTTGTTTCATTGCTCAAGAATATATTTATTAAAATGTGTAAATCTTCAAACTAAATATTAAGTTAAAAAGACAACATTTTATGTATTAACAAATGTAGTTTGTAGCCAAAGTTTTTTGTTTTTTTTTATGAAACTGACGTATAATATTGATATTAAACCATGAAATGAATTTGATGTGTTTTTCTTCTTTTGTTATTATTTATTATTTTATTTTTTTTTTTTTTTTAACATTTAATGATGTTTTAATGTTTTTATTGAGATTTGATTAACAATATGTTTTAAACAGTTAATTACCAATCTATAATTTGTTGAATAAGATGTTGGGTGGGACCCGTCAGAATATGTTTTAGGAATGTTTGAAAATTAACAAACATATTCTATTTTATTTGCTAACGTTTTAGTAAATCAGGGCTGGATATCATTAGGGCTGAAACAAAGAAATGAAGAAGAGAATAAAAGAAAAAAAAACAATAAAAGTTTCATTATGTTAATTTAATTTCTTTACACTTTTTTGTTTTCCAATTTTCTATCTGGTGTGTTTTTGTTATTACTTTAATCTGTTTTTATAGACATTTTAATTATCTTTACACTTTTGACCATCTAATATCTTACTTATTCTTACTGTATATTACTTGTAACCTCGTTACAATGTCAACTCTTTACATACATATGTTAATATTGTTCATTTACTCTATTATATTCATTTTTTTTTATTTCACTTATTTATTTATGTTTTTTTTTTTCATTCCTTTATTTTGTATTTATTTATTCTTATTCTTTGTCCCAGCCCTGATGATTGCCATCAATGATACGGCCGAAACGTTGGGAAATAAAATAAGACATGCTTGTTCATTTGCGAAAATTGCCTAAATTTGTTTTTGACTGATCCCACCTAACATCTTATTTAATATATTCATTCAGTCATTCAACATAGTTCTTTAAATTATAATTTGGTTCATTTTTTTATTTAAAAAAAAATAATAATAAATACGATAATAAAGAAAAAAAAATGTCAGAATTTATGTATTTATTTAAAACAGATGCATTAAATGTTATGTCTCTATATAAATAAAATAATATCTGTTTTTCAGGGGTCGTTTAAAATACAATTAACAATTTCAACCAAATTAGATTCGTATTATTGCTGTTCCAGCTTGTTCAGCTAAGAGAGGCACTTCCTCAGCCCAGGAAGGGCGCCAGAGGGTTGGGGAGAGAGCCGTTGCCGAGAAGTCCTGGAGGAAAGAAGAAGCCGTAGGAGGCGGCCACCAAAGAGAACAGGACTACCAACTGTTGGATCATGTCTGCGGCTGACTGTGCTCTGCCAATGTTCTCTGCCAATATATACTATTTCTGCTACGTCCTTACTCAAGGACTGCCTTGTCAATTAGGAGAAAACACGAAAATAAACGATATATTGGGTTTGTTGAAAATTCTGAATCGAATCATAGATCATGGGTATAAGATTATTCAGTTTTTGATATCATGCATCCTTCATTAAAATTTGCCACTCTTGAAGCATTTACATTTCATTCTACCTATGTAAACATTCTCAAGTTAAAAAAAGTGATCGTATTTCTACATACTGTGCAAATTGTTGGTGTTAAAATATTTTTAAGAAATAAAACTTTTAAGAAAAATTACTGGCCACTTCAGTTTTATCCTTTATTAGGAAGAGTTCTGTACTATCTTAGGCTGAACATTTAGTTATATTAACTATAATCTCTTGCTTAGTGACATATTTCAATTTTAAAAACCAACATAAGTTTTAATTTTAATTTTTTTCTAATAAGTAATTATACTGTTTTCCCTCTAGACAATTTAGATTGATAATACCATAAACGTATAGTATAAAATATTTTAACAAAAATCTTTAGATTGATTTTTAATTGGTAGTCATTACTAAATTAGAACTATGGGGGAACATCTCGAAAAATGGAGTTTAAAACTAATGAGCCTTAAAGCCCTTTTACCCTTCACCTACCCTCCTGCTTGTATCAGTGATATTCCAGAACCCATAGGTTACACAGTATCTTGACTTCTACCTAGAAAAAAGACTTACATGGAACTCTAATGTATAGAATACTAAATAGGATGTCTTATCTTTCCGTTAAAACAAATTTCTCATATACAATACCATCATTAAACATATTTGGACCTATGGACTTGAACTGTGAGGGCAGTTCAATAACAATCAAATATCAAACGCATTCAATCCTTCCAATCCAAAGTCCTTCGTACTTAATGCTCCATATTAGGTATCGAACAAAACCCTACATAATGACCTCAATATATCTTTATCATGATCTCATACACCTTGAATTTTTAAAATTCCACCAAAATCTTTCCAACCACCCTAACCCTCTGGCTTGTTCATTATCCATTTCCACACATCATTACAACCCTCCAAGCAGAATAAAACGGCAATGGTCCCGAGACCTATTGTAAATATATGTTTTATTAGAGTTCTGGCAATGGCCTAGCTTCTCCGCTGAAGTCCTGAGCGCCTTTTTTTTTTTTCTTTTTGTTATTATTTTTTTTTAAAATATATTTTTACTATTATTTTCTAATTTATTTTTTTGTATTATATTCACTTTATTTTTTTTATCTTGTTATCCTGTATAGTTGGAGTTTTTCTTTTTCTTTTTTTTTTGTACACATTGTATAAAATGGATCCTTTGTAATCCATATTATTCTTTGTCTTTTAGAGAGGTAGCTTGTAATGTTTATAAACACAATAAATATATATATAAAAATATATATATATATATATATATATATATATATATATATATATATATATATATATATATATATATATATATATATATATATATATACACTACAAAGTGCATATCTATCACTTATATATCAGCTCGGCCCAAAAACCAATGACAAATACAGAACCGTTTGTTTTCTCAGACTTGAAGTATAATTTCTGAAGAGGAATTATTCAAAATCTCGTTCTAGACCAAGTCAACTGTTTTGGAATATTGATGATTAATTGATAATTTCTAAGGGAACCCTTATGGACTGGGTTGAATTCTCCGCAGCAGCGGAAAATGTAAATTGTATCTTAACACTCTAGTACTACGCGGTATTTTATCACGAGCTAAGCGTGTGAGTGCAATAAAATTATGTTCCAAACATGACTGTTCTCTTAATACACTTTCTTGTTTTATATTATGCAATTAGATTTTTGAAAGAAAGATTTTCGAGAGTGTAAAAAATATCGAAAAACAATAATGGTGAATAAAACGTAAATTTTATTATTATCGTTATCATATCAAAACCTTTTTCCTTTATTCAATATGTATTAATGGATGGGTAGATAATAGTCAGCGAGTTTGTGGATCTAAAAATGCTTTTTATATTTCTTTTGTTGCACTCCTTTGAAAAAAAAATCCAAAATTTCTTAAAATTAATGGTTTGAGATTTGTCATTTTGTCAATTGTTTTCAGAGATAAGAATGACCTTGAATAAGGACAAAGAACAAACAGTATATATTGGCTGAGAGCTGTGGCAGAGCACAGTCAGTTGCAGAAATGTTTCAACAACTTGCGGTCCTGTTCTCTTTGGTGGCCGCCTCCTACGGCTTCATCTTCCCTCCAGGTCTTCTCGGCAACGGTTCCTTGCCGTTCGGTGGTGGAGAAGGTGGCAACCCTCTTGCACCTCTCTTTGGATGAGGGATCAACTATCGAGTACTCTGTGGTCAAATATTATTAGTTAGTCTATGAGCTGGTTGCGGCCTAAATTCAATAAATCTAATGTGTAATATGATGATTTAATAAAGTCTAAATGTTATTCTACTCCTATGTTATCTTAAAACTATTTTCGTATATTTTGTAAGGTGGAGTTGGCTCTGTGCATCTCAAAACCTTAACCTGTTTAAACCATGCTGACACCACCTGATCGCAATGCTTTAATGTAAATAGATCCCCAGACCGCTGGTATTCCTCAAGGTAGTATCCTGGGTCCCATTCTTTATACATCCACACTTTATAATCATCCTAATACTATCCTTTTTGCCTAATACTATCCTTCCTATTTGCGATAATAGCAACAGCAACAACCCCAACAAGAGCTATAAGCATACTAAATAAAGTGGAGGGTGCGAGGTAGGAGGGTTGAAAATAGTGAAAGGGTAATAAAAGGTGTTGGAAGGGTTTCGACAGGTAATTTTTTATTTTATTTTATTTTATTTTTTTTTATTATTTTTTTTTGATTTTTTTTTTTTTGTCCAAGCCCCTATTGGAATATGTACAAGGATGTAATACTAAGATGAGTTTAGAAAGATAAAGTTGGCCTTTTTCTGTATTTAAAAATACACTGTAAGGCCGAACTTGAAATGTTGAGTCTTGGAATTTTTGAAATGCTTAGAAGTTTTGTTGTAAAAACTCAAGCCGGCTAAGACAGGAGACAAGCCAGAACACTACTGGCCAATCAGCCTGTTGCCTCACCTCGGAAAAGTCTACGAGAAAATTGTTCTCAATTACCTACGGGACTTTTGCGAGGAAAACTCAGTTATTCCGTTCGAACAAACGGGTTTTCAAGCACGTCTCAGTACTGAACACCACCTGATGAAGCTGCAAACTAAGGCGTGCTCAAACTTCAATAGAAATACTGCAACAGCGCTGATCTCCATAGACTGCACGAAAGCATTTGATTCCGTATCTTACGGGGTATTATGCAGAAAACTTGAAGATCTAGAATGCCCTGAGCAGCTCTATGGAGTCATTGTCTCCTTTCTCAGTGAGAGAAGTCTCGCTGTGCGGGTTCGTGACGTCCATTCACATTCTGTACCCCTCACTTGCGGTGTGCCACAAGGAGCAGTACTGTCTTCAGTGTTGTTCAAAATCTACACTGCTGAAGCGGTTGGCAAAAACAACGGTAGGGCGACAGTAGCCGCTTTTGCCGACGATATTGCCATCACTAGCAGCAGCATGAACCCCACTAGAGCACTACGTCAGGCCGAAACGGTCTGCGGAGAGATCATTCGACGGCTGGATTCACTTAACATCCAAGTAAATCCAGCCAAAACGGACTGCGTAGTGTTCTCACACCAGCGTGGGAAAAGGACAACGCTGCCGAAGACCCTGCGAGTGGCAAACACCACCATTGCCCCCTCCAACTCCATAGTTTACTTGGGCGTTACCATCGATAGAGGGTTGAAATTTTCAGCTCACTGTTACAGGGCACACCGTAAAGTGAGAAAAAGATCCTATTGCCTCCATCACCTCCTATCCTCTCCAGCACTTTCCCTCCGTCTCAAACTTTGAATCTATAAAAGCATGTTGAGACCTGCCCTCCTGTATGGCGCCCCTCTTCTCACCCGCCTTTCAGACGGAACTAGACGGCACCTGCAGCGGTTCCAGGACTCCATGCTGAAGAAAATCGCAAAGACTTCCTCATTGAAGAAGAAGAAGCCTGAAGACCTCCACAAGATCTTCGATCTTCCGACCGTCCCGGAGTTCATCCAGCGCCGGCACGTCAAGTTTCTGGACTCCCTTCAGTTCTTAACAAACCCCCTATTCAGAACATTGAAACCAGCGCCACCCCCGGTCCGCTGGCAACAAACACAAACGAACCAATCAGAGCCCACTAGACCAACGGACCAACCAAAGCCCACTGGAGCAACGGGCCGATCAGATGCCACTGGCCACTGGTCAGAAATGTGACATTTCCAGATAAATAAAAAAAAAAAAAAAAAAAAAAAAATTAGTTTAAGTTTGTTAACAACAAGGTTTAGGTGAGACCCATCATCTAAACATTATCTTTCTGAACAACACATTATGAATTCACAAAACTTTCTCTAGGTCTTACAATGTACCTAGTACAGAAAAAGACCAGACTTCAAGAAATCAATCAATAAATATATATTCATATCCAATAGGGGCTTGGAAAAAAAAAAAAAATTGTTTGCTAAACTGTATTAAATGTATTTTACTTGAGCAGAAGCTTTAGGGCTCAGTGTACTGTTGCCCAAGTCAAGCTTTTCTTAATGTAACTTGAAAATTCTCTCCCCAGTCCCCGGTCCCGATATCTCCACAAAGTACTAATCATTTCTGACTGGGATTCCTGTCATTAAAGCAAATAATCAATCGAACAATTAAGAAACTGAAACGTTTAAAATAATCATAAAAACTTACCATTTTTTTTTTTTTATTACATCTTAACATTTCATAGAGTAGTAGCTAATGGTCGTTTTAAGACTTATTAACTACATTAATATTACGCATTGATGAAACCTTTACGCTTTATTATCAAGATATATTATATGTTTTGTTTTTTTAAGCACTAGATAGTGGCAAGTGGCAGGAACTAGGAGCGTACTCTGCCATTGTTCACTTTGGTATAGTTTAGTACGAAACGTCGAAACTCCATTAATTTTCTTTTAGTTTGGTTTATTTTTAATTAATTTTTTTTTTTACTATCTTCCTATACGTTCTTCATAAAAGAAACTACCAACCATACTTTATTTACTTTTTTAACTTTTGTTTAGCGTGGAAAAAATGTAATGTTCGATTTGCCATTGCTCCGGTAATATCTATTCCTTTTTTGCCTCATTTGTGCAAGTTAATTGATAGGAGAAGGGATAAAATAATCAAAGGCACTTCGTCACTACTCTTTAAAATTCTATTTCTATTGATTTATAATTGAAGCGAAAAATTTATATTGAAGCGCAAAAGTAATATATTTTATTTGATTATAAAAATATAATCCGATTTTGAGTACCCCATAGTTATAAAAATGTCAATGATAGCGCTGGAAATAAAGTGCTCGGTCCCAATTGTAAAATTTAGCTTATGGTTTTTATTTTATACTTGAGGTTGTGCAATTATCTGGGATCGAATAATAGTTTTTAATGTTTAACTCTCAAACTATTCTCACTTTTATGTGTCTTACACTTTTATGTCACTTTTGTGTCTTATTAAAAGTAACAATAAAGGCTCACTCCTCTTTATTATAACTCATTTCATTTATTCGATCTAGTTTTATTTTAAGTATTTAACACTTTTATATTTTGAGAATTTATACAGTCATTCTCTTTGCTGTAGTCATTCTATAAGTATATTATTTAAGATAGGAACAAGGGTGTATATTTACATTCAGTAATTTGCTCTGAAGAAATGGGTTGGATTTTGTAGGTAAATATTAGTATTATATGAAAAATGTTTTAACTTAATCACTGTCTCATCAATTAATTATCTTTTGAACCCAAAAAATTTTATCCAAAAAGTATTTCTCGTAGACACAGTTATAATAGTGAATTTGTTTAAATATTTGTTTTGATTATTACTTTCCATATATTTTATAGTGGCTACCACTACTACTAATATATTTTATTATATAAAATTTTTAACAATTACTCTAGGTATTGTTTAATCGAAAACATAATTTATTGAATTGGTTTTGTAATTTTAGTAGGAGAAATGTCAATTGTCTTATTTTCATGGTCAGTAGATGTCATTGGCGTGGCTCCCGTACTATATTATTTATAATACATAATATATATATATATACAAATATACTATATTATATATATATATATATATATATATATATATATATATATATTATTTATGTTGGATGGATTTAGTAAACTTTAAAACTGAGAAGTGATCTGATAAAAAATATCTCAAGCATAACTGATTATTTTTGCAAGACATAGAAGTAAATTTTTGAGATAATCATATGAATATTCTTGAAAATGTTGCCCCTCTTCTATTTCATTTAAATGCTAATACAATTAAACATGTTCAATAGGATTTTTATTTTAATAAATTTTATTAGCATTATTATAATTTAACGGTTTGGAGGATGAAAGGGTTATGTAACTAAACAAAATTTTGAGTAATTTATGTTTATTCATTTACAATTCCCCCTTGCTGGAAAATATTACATAGTCCCTTCATCTTCTTCATATCTCTTTTTCTAGTTCTTTTGAAATATTCTGATTTTGCTCTTGACTTTAACTCAAAAATACTTCATCCAATCAATTAGATTCTATTTTTAAAATAATGTGATGTGACCCCCCGTTCCGCCAAACACTTCAATGGTCTTAGAATTAGAATTTATTTAATATGGTCTCATTTCGGTTTTTAGCTAATCGCCGAGAAAAAAAAAAAAATGAAGTAAATCTTAGTAATAATTTTTTATTAACATACGATTAATTATTTATTAAAATGTATTAATATGACATAATATGCTATTAACAAAATCCAGAAATAAAATTTCTTCCATCACACCATTGGCTCTCAGAGGGTTTGATTTCTCTGACCACAATAATTCTGTAACAATGACCTCAGCCCAGGAAGGGTGCCAGAGGGTTGGGGAGAGAGCCGTTGCCGAGAAGTCCTGGAGGAAAGAAGAAGCCGTAGGAGGCGGCCACCAAAGAGAACAGGACTACCAACTGTTGGATCATGTCTGCGGCTGACTGTGCTCTACCAGTGTTTTCTGCAAATATATACTACTGCTGCATTTTCATAATTCAAGGCTTTTTTTTTATCTATGCTAAAATAATGTGCAAAAACAAAATATTTTATTACTTTTATTTTCTTACAATAGCTGGCAAACCGAAGTCAGAACCTCGATAGAATATGTTTCAGCTGATTTCTATCAAGTTACCTAAGGAAGGGTGTTCAGTGTACAGGTTTACTGAAATGAAAGCATTTACTTAATTGGAATTGCATAAGAAGCTATTATAAACCGATTAACATCACAGTGATATAGTGTATAAAAACAATCAAATGTAAGTTTTATATACACTTCAATCATAATAGTATATAAAATAAATAAATGAAGAAAACTTTTCAGATAATGATATGAAAGATAAAAAATAAATTATCAAATCCTCTCTTTTCATCCTTTCACATATATCATTTCATAGAACACGATGTTACGACAAATCGGATGACAGTTTTATTTGCTGAAATTGTTACATCTAAGTACTTTCCCGAAAGTCTTTGTAATGATAACAAGTTGTAGTTATCATAATCATATAATCATCTTTTACTAACTCGCATACCCAGATCATAAAGACATCTCACAACCAGTAACTGATCGATTTTTAATAAGTTTAATGAGTATTCATCTGATGGCTTCGAGCCGTCCAAACCCCAAAACGGTTTTACTAGCAATATTTTCAAATAGAGTTTAGGCATTCCTAATCCTATCAAAATGCAATATAATCGCTTTTTTACGTAATATTGCGTTGGGTGAACAAAATGAGTTATGTTAGTGTTGCTTAAATTATGAAAAAGTGGTGTTCTTACTTTTCCATATTTCCCTCAACGAAATTATTTATTCATTTTCCAAGGATATGAATCATATGACAGAGAATTTAAATGTAATTGGCATATGACTCCGTAAATGGTACAGCAAACGTTTATAAAATATTGAAATCATGTTTTATATAAATTTTAGATTTAAAAAGTGTTTCTCCTTATTAGTTTACTTAAAATTTTTAAAACATTAATAAAAAAGGCACATAAACGTTGTAACTATTTTGTACAAAGGCAACGTTCTTTCACTTTCATCATCTGCAGAGTATGCCTATTGTTTCTAAATATTATACCATTTCTAAATAATATTAATGCTTATACAACCCTTACAAAATACAACTGATTAGTTAACAGTTTTTATTTTATATGTATTGACTTGTATGTTAGATTTAAGATATTTATTAAAAACAAAGGCTGATGGAATGCACCCATTACCATCTTTCCTAATTCTTAGGTTTCTTATTTTTCGAGGTCATAAAAGGGTGCTACATTAAAGAAAATATGAAATAAAAATTATAATTCAAAATGCAGTTTTATATGTCTATAATTATAATTTTATATGTTGATTTAAAGATATTCCCACATTCATACTGTTAGTAAAGTTTAGTGAAATTTTGTGTAGATATCTTTCTATCTAAGTTTTGTACAGCCAAATTAATCAAACCATAGAAAATTTAAATAAACGTATTAAAAACTAATTATAAAAATTATAAAAAAAAAGAAAAGAATATTATTGAAGGTAGAAAGCCAGATGCGCTTTCTGTTTTAATTATTATTTTTAAATTAACCATGAATCAAATTTCAGGAGGAAACATAAATGCAACAATTTAGATTACTCTATGCTCCAATTAATACAACTTTATAAAATTTCTTCAAAATGATTCGACATGATTAAAAACTGAATTATAAGAAGAGCAAGTTTGGCTTCCTCAACCTCAATTTAAACTGCATAATTTGATTTTATTTGCTTTGTAGATATAGTCGTATTATTTCATTCTTTTAAAGCACTATTACCTATTTCACTTGATTATGGCTCATTTTAATATTGGTCAAAATAAAGTCTTCAAACCAAATTGAAATACTAACTAGGATATTGTTAATCTGTCAGGATTTATGAACTGAATCGAAATACTTATCTATACTAGCAGAAAATGGTTTGAAACGTAGAAGCATGATAAGGAACTCTTTTTCTATATTTCAGAGACATGAAAATTGTACAATAACCTGTGATTCGAGTTGATATTCACTTGTGTAGTTCAGCTAATCGATTATTTTCTCAGTATATTGATGATAAATGTATAATAAAAATCACAAATTACATCCAATGTTTTATGTTATGGAATAATACTTTTATGCGTTTTAAACATTAATACCCTTTTAAACTTATCTAAATTATTTTTATTCGTCATAAAATTATTTTTTCGTCAATAAAATGATTTAAAGTTTTCTACTTTAACAGAAGTACATTTTCTATAACTTCTTCATCTCCTCCTATCTTCTATCCCACACTAGAAGTCTATAAACTTTGAAAGTTGTATGACATAATTTATTACTCCATTTTCAACTTTACTTTACAATAAACTTATAAAGAAGGTAATGTATTTATCAGTCAACCTTTTTGTTTTGAGTAAATTACACTTAGCCAGTTTAAATGTATCCAAAAACGAAATAAATGATTTAGAAATTTCTAGTGCTATCGCAGTAGCCAAGTATTTCTATGAGAAACAATTTTTTTTTAACTAACGAACCATTTCAATGAAATATTTATGGGAATGCCAGTCCTAAAAAAAAAAATAAGAAATAGAAATAATTGCAATTGCAATTGCAATTGAGGTAAAAGAAATAGATTTTCAAGTCACGATTTGTATACGGATATATAGAACTAATCAAAACCAATATCCAATAATTTTTATCTTGTTGCTTTTGAATAAATAGAAATTGTATGTGTTGGTAAGATCAACCATTTATGAGTATAATGCTGTACATTACACTCATCGTAACACTATTCGTGTTACATCCACTTACTTCCAACTCAGATTCAACATAGGCAAACGTTTGAATAAGTATTTAGCATAATGTCATTTATATACTCTAGGATGTCTTTCAATATTTAACCTGAGATGTTTTCAATTTCGATGTTTTTATCGTCTTAAAAATCTTTATATAATTTAAGTTAGCACATAGCAACAGATAATCAAATTACTTTTGGACATATCGTGACATCACATCGGTTCTACTTGTTTTGGCCTCTAATTGTTTTAAAAAGGCATTTTAAAAACAAAATTTTGGATATCTGTGACAGATGCTTAATTGACGGGGGTGGAGATCCAATTCGCTGTCAACACAATTGGAAACAAAGTGCGTTACCTTAGCAAGATTATTAATCCCAAGATCCCAGGTTTAAACACATGCACTGTGTAGAGTAACTGTTCCTTAAAAGAAACATCTTCTCATTTTTGGTTCAACTTATAATCTATTTTATTTTCATAAAAAATGAAATTATAGGTGTGATTTTTTTTTTCTTAATAGTAACATTTATCAATATTTTTCTAGATTAACTAACTTGTGATAAAGCAAATCTATCTGGTTGAATGTAACTACTTTTTTATTATTTTTTTTTTGTTTATTATAGTTCAAAGACCAATTTTGAAATGGATTTGTCTTTTGGTTGGGGGTCGATAATTTTCATCTGTAACGTTTTTTTCACCCTCCAAATGTATGGTATAACGATTTTGTTACACTCAAACATGTAACATTTTGACCCACTTTAGCTCAGTTGGTGTTCGGATCGAAAATTTGTCTACAATTTCTTTACTAGAAATCTAATGGAAAATATTTCTTGTTATATAACATTTGTCGTTAGGACCTTCCGTTTAGGAGCGATATTGGTTTGATTGAAGAAAGTTACACTTGGCCTACAATTTTCTTATACTACAATATTATTATCCTCAAAATGTGTAACGATTTTTTTCACTCTCAAACATGTAACATTTTGATACGCTCGAGCTCTGTTGGTATTGCTCAGATTGAAAATTTCCCGACAGTTTCCTTAGCAAAATCAGTAGATATAAAAGCATTATATTATAGATAGACAAACCGAAGATCTGCGGTTTTTCTCAGTCAGGGAGAAATTGAGGTTTTTGTTTCAGTTTGAGTGGTTGAACAAAGATAATAAATTACACTCAGAAGTTTATATAAAATAGGTTTAATAAAAAAAATCATAGTGGAACAGAACTTACAATAATGGGTAGCATAAATATATCTCAAGCACTAGGTAATTTCTATTACTTAAATATCGACGCGCATTCCTACCAACTTCATCGCACGAAGTTTCATAGATCACAAAACTTTAACGTACTAAGTCAGAGTAGCATGACTACTCTGGATGTTACTGTAAGAAGTTTCACATTAATCAAAAAGCCATTGCTTTTGTTTTATCTGCATGTTCTTAGCAATTCGCATAGAAGTTTTAGCAATATTGTGTAAGGTCATAAGGTGTAAGGTCTGTATCAAGTTAAAAACGACTTTTCAGATTTGGCATTCCACTACTTATCTTACAGTATATATTTGAATATCTCCGTTTTGGCCATATTGTTAGTCTAGATCTGTGCAATATCGATTACGTTAGCCTGGCAATCAACAAAACTTTCTATGTTCGGGTTCTAAAAAGTATAAACAAATTGTCTAAATCTTCCATCCTGAAATGTATAATGTGTATGTTACTGTATGG
The DNA here is from genome assembly GCA_003667255.2 of Euschistus heros. Lineage (NCBI taxonomy): Eukaryota > Metazoa > Arthropoda > Insecta > Hemiptera > Pentatomidae > Euschistus > Euschistus heros. The sequence continues at coordinate 1,529,368 of RCWM02000093.1, forward strand.
CAATATGTTCAAACATAATTTTTTTTTTTGCCGAAGACTTCTATTGAAGTTCTATACTGGCCTGGGTGGGAAGATCCTCCCCTCATTCACCCAGATGGAATTCGAACGCAGGACCTTCTGGTTACGAGTGCGCTGAGCCCCTCGCCCCAACTCACTCGGCTTTCCAGTCCCCTAGATATTGTCATAGTTATATTTAGTTTGCTCTGTCAAGGTTTCATGGTTCTGAGGTCATTTGTTTCACAAAAAACAATTATAAAAGTAAATCGCTAGCAAACTTTAAATTTCAAACGAATATTGACAAATCTTTTTTTTCTTTTTTTTTATACCATAACAACGATAGGGTCATAACAAATTGTGACAAAATGAGAGATTTTTCTTTTTATTGTAAAACGTCATAGTAAATTTTAAGTAATATCTACTATACAAGTAAATAAAATATTAATTCGAGTAAAATTGATTAAAATTTCTGTAGCTGTAGGTTATTAACAACCCTCTGTTTTCCTTCTACTATTATATTCATAGCGATCTTCCTTATCCTAAGAAGGGTGCCAGAGGGTTGGGGAGAGAGCCGTTGCCGAGAAGTCCTGGAGGGAAGAAGAAGCCGTAGGAGGCGGCCACCAAAGAGAACAGGACTGCCAACTGTTGGATCATGTCTGCGGCTGACTGTGCTCTCCCAGTGTTTTCTGCCAATATATACGACTTCTGCAGTGTCATTACTCAAGGACTCTCTTTCTGCCAAGATAGTTGCAAATATTAAATATGTTTTTGTGATCCCATTGTTATCGAAACTAATATAAATCGACTCTAATTTAAATTGTTTTAATACTTTTCCTTCAATAACACTTATCTGGTACATCTTATGTAATTCCCAGTGGTATAGTATCTTTATTTCTTCTCTCAGTTATTTTTCTCATTCTTAGTAGGTTCGAATGTCCTGGACGATACCATATATATTTTAATAATAAACTTATTATAAACGTCAATGTGATATCCGTAAATAGTAGTAATATTATTAAATTTAAGTATGACAATTTAGTTTATTAATTTATTTATTTCTGATTTTTGGACAGTAGATAGATACTGAGTACTTATACTAACCATAATAATAATAATGCTGTGAACACTAATATGCCTCCAACAGAATATCAGAAACAAATTGATGATTTGTCAACAAATAAATAACAAATTAAACAGCTGTAAATAATCCCGTTGGTACTCAGTAATCGGCTGAGACGATTATTGCATAAGACAATAATACTTCTAGTGTGTTCATCTTTTCATTACCAAACTCAATCTGTCATTTACTTGATGATTGAGTTTTTCATTTTATTGTGGAAATACAACTAAGCCATTCATGTCAGAATTAAGGTAATAAATAATGCAAATAATCCTCATTAGTTTGTACTATATATTGTTATGGGGGTAGCAATATTCTTGTAAAATTGGCAGCATAACCATTTTTTTCAACCACTGCTATGAGCAAAATCAAATATTTGTTATAATTTATCTTTTCTTATTTGATTATAGGCGAAACGTGATGATTGATGTATTTAAAACTTGGATTAATTTTAATTCATCTGAATTTTATATTAGATTTTCATAATTTTATTTAACTTCTAGTTATCTTAATAGAGGTTCATTGGCACTTATTTTTTTTATTAAAGAAATAAGACAAGATGTTTAAGATAAGAGGTATTCCAATCAATTGCAATTATTGTATTATTTATTCATTATTACCATTAATAACCTCAAACTGAGGTAGATATTTATTTAGGTTATAAAATATTTTAAATAATATAATTATTCTCTAAATGTTTTTCTTAAAATAATCTTTCCATAATTTATAACAGTAATGTATAACTAATATTTTTGACAGTTAGCTCTTAATGAAGTTTTTCTAGCTAACATGATTATTCATACTTAGACTGATTAATATATCAAGTCAATCAATAATTAATTGTTTATGAATAAAATTAATATAAATATTCTTTTTTTACAATTTTCTTCATAGATAAGTAAGTCCTTGAGTAAGGACACTGCAGAAGTAGTATATATTGGCATAGAGTGATGGTAGAGCACAGTCAGCCGCAGACATGATCCAACAGTTGGCAGTCCTGTTCTCTTTGGTGGCCGCCTCCTACGGCTTCTTCTTCCCTCCAGGACTTCTCGGCAACGGCTCTCTCCCCAACCCTCTGGCACCCTTCCTGGGCTGAGAACATTGTTACAGGATTATTGTGATCAGAGGAATCAAACTCTCTTAGAGCCAATGGTGTGATTGAAGAAATTTTATTTCTGGAATTCTATTAATATTTTTTTTTTTTTTAAAGGTTCGTTGTCCTGTGAACAGAAATGTATTATAATTGTTTAAATTTAATAGTAAGAATAGAATTATTTAATATTCCCTATATTGCATTAAATGTACTGTGTACTGAATATGTATTATCATTTTGAATTACTTTAAAATGAGTAAAAACATGTAAATAAAAAAAATAAAAAATCAAGAAATGTATTCATTTTTTTTGTTCTAACCAACCCACTGGCAACCATTATAGGGTGAAAATAAAAATATATAGATGGTTAATTATAACAAAAGAGATATGATGTTTAACTGAAAGTTATTTTATTTGTTGTTAATTGATAGTTATTATATTTTTTACGAATACATACAGTTTATTTAAAATTTCACTTAACTTTGCTTAATTAAAAATCCGTCTTCTACCTTTTAAATACAGTTACATCTATTGTGTCAAATATATTTATGTACGACTTAAAAATTCCTTATTTTTTAAAAATAAGTTTATTAACTGAATTTAAAGACTTATAGCTTAATTCTTAAAACTGTATTTAGGAATACTTTAACACGCTAGTCAAAATGAAATAAAAAAAAATAATAATAATTTACTGCAGTGGAAAACGATTATAGAATAAAGATGCTATCTTGTTGAATGTCCACCTAATCCGAAAACATTCACATACTATTTCAGGAAGGTTACACCTTATTTAAATGGATTGATTTTTAAAAGTTTTAATATTTATAAAATAAAATTATATTATCTTATAATAGGTTATACAAAGAAATACACTCCAACAGTAGATTTGGGGTTTAGCACACTGCTATTTTAGGCCACATCACTGGAAATGCCTTCTTTTATTTAAGAAAGGGCAATGTTATGTTCCTACCCGGCATCATTCCTCCCAGGAGTGGTGGAGGAAGAAAGAAGCCGTAGGAGGCAACCACCATGCAGTACACCAAGAGACTTGTGATCATGGTTGTGTCTAATTGTTCCACAGTTGAGATTAAAAAGGAACTTATAGTATATTTTTATACGAGGTCTTCCTATCTTATCTAGTGCCTTACTAAGATGTTGCAGTCACTAGATATTTGTACACCTGAGCATTCTTCACTCCTCCATTTAATATTAAATAAAATAAAACTCAAGAGAAAACAAGTGTCACTTTTTAAATAATGAATAAACAACCGGTCTAGGCCTTGCAGAAATAGACCCAAATTAGTGCATTTAAAAAATGAACACTTCTAAGAAAATCCTAAAGAAAATTAGAAAAGAAATAAATGCAATATATTTAATAAAATTAAAAAAAAAAAAAAAAAAAAAAAAAAAAAAAAAAAAAAAAAAAAAAAAAATTTAAAAAAAAATAAATAAAAAAAAAAACAAAAAAACAAAACGTATACATAATCTAAATTACCATAAGATAAAATTAAAGAATTTCAATATTAAAACTTATGTTGGAATGAAATAAATTAAGTACAAATGAAATAAATACAAAATGAAATGAGCGATTGCTATTTATATCTTGTTTTTACACAAATGAAGTAAATTAATGCAGCTTTCAAAATATTATTTACTAGAATTCTCTCCGCGGCTTCGCACGCTCTTAGAAATAAAGAACTTAGATAATTTAATTTAATGATTGAAGTTCTATTTCTTTATCGATAAAAATCTTGTATTGTTGCATACAATGAATAAGCAATATTTCATCAATGATATTTTCACGCATAGCAGTAATTTTCAACCTGATCAAAATTGCATTGATTATAATCAGTGAGTTGGTAATCCAGATGGACGAAGACCCTTAAGAAACTTTTGCAAAAAATGAATTTATTTAAAGATTTAAAGATTATCATTATCTGCATTATTAGTCCTTGCAATAAAAGGTCCATCAATCATATTTTGATTAAAAATACCAAAAAGCAAATGATCGGCATTTTTATTCTGTAATAACTTTTATTTGACAGAAATAATTTTATTGACTTCATCTGGTTGGATTTTAATTTCTAACCTTAAAAGTTTATGATAGTGTGACGAACGTTTAGCCACCCAATATTTACACTTAAGTTTTTATTATTGTAAAGTTTACTGTTATAAACCTTTCTAGAACTATTAAGATAATATGGTTATAATTTGGAACAGATGGGTTCAATAGTTTTATAGTTTCAAAGTGTGTTGCAGAATGGCGTTATCCATGAATCTTTCGAACTTTCGGGATACATACTATATGTTTAAAGCTTAATTTAAACGATTTAAGCAAGTTTCATTATCAATTTTCAGGTCTATATATCACCATATCTTGGTAAGCTCTCTCGAATGGCGATCACCTGTCGGTCAATTTTCAAATTTCACTGCGCCCTACATATTTATCCCTTTTTGAACAATAATTTAACTCAAATGAAATTTTATAATTTCTAAACCTTCCTTGAACAATGAAGATGATAAAGTTAAAATTTAATACAGATTGGTTCTGTAGTTTTCGCGGTTAGTACTCACAAACGAAGAGTGGCTTGTCCTTTTACATAATCGTATAGATTCATTAAAATCTAAGGAACTAATGAAATGTGTTTGAATTAATTAATATTATATTAATTATAACATTGTAAAAAAATAAATAAATAACAAAACAGCCAATTTTATTTATTGAAGATTTAATTTCTTTTTTGTAATTTTTTTTTTTTTTTCCATTTTCTTAATGAAAATGATCATTAGCAATGATCATTGATTTTTTTTGTTAATAAAAAATTCATGGAAAGAGTAATCTTAAAGACAAAAGAACTCTTCTAGTCATATAAACTAAATAGAGAATGATATTACTTAATTATGGTTTCGAACCGCAAGTGACAATTTTTTTTTTTTTTTTAATTTTACGGTTTCTTTTACTTTCAAATCTCAAAGTGCTTCAAGGGTCAGACTATATCTTCCATTTATAACAAAGTGCTGTTTGTTTATGATCCGCTGATTCAGTGATAAAGGCGCGTTGGGGTAGAGGGGTAGACCGAAAAAGCTTCTTTCAGTATGACTCACTATTGAAGTGACGACGAGGCAACCATTCTTTGAAATGAATTATTTTTAACTGTTATTTTAAAAAAAAATGTATTATCCTCACTTAATAAAGAAACAAAAAAAATATTAGTATATTAAAGAATTGCTTAGCAGAACTTAATAAGCCACTGATTTTTTTTTAGCATATAATGATATTTCAGTAAGTAAAAAGTTTCCTTTGAATCAGTTTACCATCGGATTACCCCTATTGATGATTATTTTCAAATATACATCCTTATTCTCATGAAGATAATTTTTTTTTTTTTTTTTTTTTTAGGGAGAAGTTTTCTACTTTACTCTTTTATTTGAACAGGAAGGATAACCTTGAAAGAAGATGCTTAAATCAAAGAACCCTGGAATTGATAGAATGAATATTTAATTGACATTCCAAAGAAATTATACATTATTTATCTTCTTTTAAAGATTTTATTACAAATGGAGTCTTTCTCAACCGAAATCCTTCCTTTTAACCACCTCGTATTCGGTTAATCTTTGTAAGTCTCGCCTGTGGTTCTTATCTTTAGTTTTTCTTTGTATTCAAAGCACTCCTCTCTTTATCTTCCTGCTTTCCAACCCTTTATAAATTTTCGACCTATATCCATTGGAGTAATATTGTGATACCACCTTATATATTTCTTTATTATAATAATAGATCTGGCTATAACTAATTTAATTTATGCTGGCTTAGTTACTATAATTAAAACATTTCTTACTCTATTAACTAAATGAAATAATTTTTCAGTAAGTATAAGTGTAATTTTTTTTTTTTTTTACTATGTTTATAAATATAAAGATTAAATAAAATTACAAAAGAAATTCAAAGTATTTGCATTGAATGGAATAAAGAAATACTTTAGGTTATGTAAATAAAATGTATAAAAATCAATTCTATAAATTTATTTGGGTAAATACAAGCTATAGTGCTGTTATGACGTATTAATCAGAAACATAGGGAAATCCGATATTATTAGATATCCAGCACCTAAACATATGCTATCTATAATGTTAAATTCATTTTAACTATTCATTTGAACTAGCAATAGACCAAGGAACTTGCTCATCCAAGGAAGGGTGCAAGAGGGTTACCGCCTTCTCCACCGCCGAAGGCCAAAGACGCATTGCTCAAGAGTCCTGGAGGGAAGATGAAGCCATAGGAGGCTGCCACGAAGGAGAAGAGTACTACCAACTGTTGGATCATCTCTGAGAGTGACTGTACTCTCACAACTCTCTCTCCCAATATATAGCTATATATTCCGGATGCACTAACCTCATCCAAGGTCTATTTTATCTTTGAATTTGCAAAATAATTTGCAATGAGCACTTTTCTAAATCAAAACATAATTACATGGGTTTGGGTAAACTTCAAAGTACACCAAAAGTCACATCATTGCGCCACCAAAGTTATTTCCTGTTTAGCTATGACAAAATAAGTTGTATTAATAGAAATTAGATTTGCTGAACACATATTAAATATACCTTATTCAATAGATGAATCAAAAAATCCTGTCAAATAACATTAAAACTATTTTGTAGAATATGTTTCATCAATAATACCTATACTTCAAAGAAAACAAATATTTCAACAATTCAGAGGGAGTTAGCGAACTCTCCAGTTTTAAATCCCAGCTTTAATTTTGATGTGATAGTGTGTAAGATTCAAGGTTTCATCAGGGTAATCTTAAAACATCGGTCTCCCCTCTGGGTATTTCGGGAAAGGCACTACCTTACTGTCTCTTGGATCTTTAAGATGTACCTCAATATTCCTTTTGGCAGGACGAGAATTACTAATTAATACCTGTACCATATGATGAACCACTGTCTTAGAACATCTAACTATGAGGCTTCATAAGTATCGTGGTCGTCTTTTATTCTGACGTATTAAAATATTTCCTACGCATACCTCAGAATACTAAAAACTATCCGTTTGTCGATAACCACTACTGCTTGGTATTTGAAGAAACTTTAAGCTCCGCGAAGTGAATTAGATCATTTAAGACTACAGCAACTTTTTATTCAAGCATGATAATTGACAAATCCCTTTGATTCTAAAGATTTGAATATTCCGTATTATAAGGTGAACTATGACGACCATATATGTCAAGAGTAGAGTCTAAGAACAGCCAGTCTCTTATATTTTCTTCTTATGCTACATTCCTAACAGGTTAATAAATCTCTTGACCATTTCGTGCACATTTATGTTGCCGTCGAAACCTAACACACGCATGTCCTGAATGTGTATGCGTATGGTAAATGTGTATAAGCTTCTGCGTTTCTAAGTATTATGGTGATCCCTCCACATTAGAGAAAAATGAAAATTATTTGGAGAGAGTGATAGAGACAATTTAATGCAGAATTGAACTGAAGGATTTATTGAGCTTACAATTTATTTATTATTAGAATTATTATTTATTTATTTATTGATAAAGTGCTACATTAATGTTTATAATTTAAGAAATTGCACTGTAGATTGGCTTTCATTGGAAAAAAAGAAATTGTAGGCGAGTCTCTAGGGAATTCGTTTTATAAAAAAATTTTAATCGTTAAGAAATCCAATTGATGACCGTATGAGGAGTCATTTCCGCTTCCACCTCCCATTCGGCAAGAGGTTTTATTTTTATTTTTATTGATTTTTATGTATTCGTTTTAGGGTAAGGGGAATAATTAAATACATTGTTGCATATAGTAATGTTGATTTTTTATTTTCTCATAAATCAATATACCTTAGATTCGCTCATATTAGGTACATTTGATTTAGATTGCTTTCATCAATCATAAAAAAAAAAAAAAAAAAAAAAAAAAAAAAAAAAAAACGCAGGATAATTCACTATTGTTGCTTTATTTGATGCACCCATCACGTTTTTTTTTAAATCTATTTTTTATATTACAAATAGGTTAATGTTTTGGCTACTGAATATTGCTAAATACGAAAAAAAATATGTATGTGAGAGCCTGCACATATGTATATACTCGTATTTAAATTTAATGAAAACATGCCTGGTTTGTACTAAGTTAGTTTATATTTATTTTTTTATAAGTAGATCAAGCCAAGCTTATGAAACTTAAAATGTTTTCAACTGAAACACTTTCCAGAAAGAAAAAAATTGCTAATATATATTTTATAAAATAAGTAATTAATGAGATCGTATCGATTAGGTTTTACTTAATATTAATTTAATATTCGTTTCATTTAGGATTAATGCAAATATACATAAATCAACGCTTTTGTTTGAACAGTATTAAATATGTATTGACATGCATAAATTATTCTCCTTGATTAATTTTATTTTAAAATGTCAATAAACGATTATTATTGTCATATTCTGAAGAATCTGCACTGTAGGAATAGTTGCCAAAAATTAATAGCCAGCTTCTCCTTTTACAAAGTTTTTAGCAAATATTTGCAGCCTCTGCGATAAGATAGGAGGGACCTCGACTAGAGAGACAGCTGGCTATATAGCGTCATTCCCCCTCAGCTCTGGCACAGTCCTCCTCAGCCATGATCAAGAGCCTCTTCGTGTACTCCTGCCTGGTCGTCGTCTCCTACGGCTTCTTCCTACCGCCAGCACTTCTTGGAGGGATGATGCCTGGGATGAACATGTCTATGCCTTTCCCACCGTTCCTCAAGTGAAAGCCACATCTTATGTGTGTGCCGATATATGTTTTTGATTAAATTCTTCGAAAAAACCGATGATTATATACTTTATTTAACGAGTATAAAAATGAAATAAAATTAATATGTTAAGGGTGTGTAGATTCATTGTTTATATAGTCATTTAAAACCATCCATTATTTCTATCCAATCTTTGAATAATCCATCCTTCTTTGATGTATAATCTTTTCACTACTTTTAAGGCTTAGTTTTTAGTTTATTTCAGAACATTGTAAATGAACATTTATAAATTTAAGTAATTGTTGAGGATGGTAAGAGGTAATATAGATCTAACCTATCATCAGAATCACCCTCTGTGGAACCTTATTGGTGTGAATAAGTGGATAAAATCAGACTGGTATTAATTTTGAAATTCAATGTAATAAAAATGCATTGAATGAATAAAATATACTTAACCTTCCTAGCACTGGTTTGCCCTTATGATCACACCAAACGTACCCCCACCTAAAAGAACACCCTGCTCTTGCACCCTTATTTTATTCCTTTATACCTCTGCAGTCCTGTTCCAAGAGGTGCTATTGTTGATTTGTGACCAAAACTTTGACGATTGAAGAAGCACTTCTCTCATTAGAAAAAAAGTTTGAAATTCGTCAAATTTTGAAAATCGATTCTCTCCAATTCAAAGTGTTATAATTTTGTTAATTTTTTTTTTCAACTAATAACATTATCGATTTAGACACTATGTAGTCGTATCATGCTCTAGTATGAGTTTAATTAAAAAATAATAAACCTGAAGTTTTTTATATGACCATTACTATGACTGTGATCATATTATCATGCCCGTCTTTACATACATCTTTTTTTAAATTGTTGATTTAAAAAAAATTGTATTGTTTATTGAAAATAGGTAAATACGAGTATATATGCATTTATAAATTTTTTTTAATTTTTAGATAAGTCGTAAACTTAACACATTAAAACATTTTCCTGCTTTAAAATTATAATGTTCTTCCGAAATATTGTTCATTATTGGCAAACTCTATAAGTAGTTATAATTGTCCAAGTTTCTCAAATTTCATTCCGTTCTCTTTCCTATCTATCCTTTCAGATAGGTATGTTACCGTTTGCAGGTAGCACTAGTAAAGTCCTTTTACTGATGTAGTATGTCCTTATGTTAGACGGGGTTTTATAAAACAAATTAATTCTATATTCTTTGTAGGATAAAACATTTCAAATAGATAAAATAAAAAATATATTTTGTTGATAAAAGTGTTTCTATTTTGAAATTCCAATATTTAAAACATTCTTTGCTTACTGGACAAATCATCTTGGGGAATAACATATGAACGAGGTCAATTATGAGAAACGGTGAGTCTGATTTTTTAAAAACATATTGTCTGGATTTCATCATCCTCATTTAACAAAGAAGAATATAAAAAACGTATTTTGAAGGAAAATATTTTGCTTGTCCTTGGAGAGTTAAGATAATAATGGATGCATTCATGTTACTAAAATAATTAAACAAAAAAAATAAAAATAATAATAATACTTGTTATAGAGGAAGACATAACGTACCTAAATGAAAGTGGAATATTTACTTATGGCATATTAAAAAAAAAAAAAAAAAAAAAAAAAAAAAAAAAAAAAAAAAAAAAAAAAAAAAAAAAAAAAAAAAAAAAAAAAAAAAAAAAAAAAAAAAAATAAAAAACCTCTGCATAAACCATTGAAAAAAAAAAATCATTCATTTTATAATAATTTAAAAACATAATGCGTAAATTTGAATTACTACGAATCCTCACTGCGTCTATTATGCATTTACAAGCGAAAATCTCTTGTCACCTCTCTACACGTGGAACCAGAATACCTCCAACTTTTCAGCCCGTCCATGTGGACAACGGATTAAAAACCAACTCTGAACTCAGGTACCCACCCATCTAGTTGGGTCCGAACCAGTAGCCTGTACAAAATAATTTTCAATATTTGCATATTTCTATTCATCTTTTTTTAAAAAAAAAATTAGTGAGATTTATGCTCTAAAACCAGAACGAATGACAGTTCAGGAATAATAACTTTAAATGAATTTATGGATCGTAAACAATAATTTTACAATAAATTGTAATTTCAAGGAGCTAAGTAAAATTTTGTTAGATCGTCCTCGAACGTCAGATGTCTTCCTTAACTTCTTTGTAAGCTAGGCCCAACGCCTAATTGAAATATGGTGCTTCCCTCCTTATACTGCTTCTAAAATATGTTCTTTTCTCTTAAAAATTTTACTATCATTATATTCCAGGAACAAAATACTCAACCTTTTTTTTACATTTTTTTTGTTTCACATGTACAACAAATGTTAGTTAATTCTCTACAAAACAATAAGTAATGCTCTCCATTATTCTTCGAACGTGTGAAACGGATTTTTTACCAATACAATACAAAGTAATCGAACTGAAACATGCAATCAACATGAAACCTAACAAAGTTCACAGAATTTATCACACAGAAACATATACAGTTATTTTTTTTACTCAACTAACTCACTTTTTTATATATTAACACCAATTGATAAAGCCAAATTATGATGGTTCACTTGGACTGGATCAGGTTGAAATGATTGTAGATAATAATAATAATCCACTCCATTCTGTGTATATTATTAACTAGAGCGCCGGGTAATGGTTTCCTATTGAACCCTGGTACCATATCGTTTCTGTTTTCGGATTTTTTAAAATGCAGCTATTGAAGATAAAAGTCTGGACGTTTTGATTTTCCTTCAACCCAGAAACACCAAACGGGATAAAAATAAAAATAAAATCATCTCCACTTGTTTCTTAAAACCTTCTATTATAATAAAAAAAAAACAACATTTAAGTTGAATATTCTTTTGAATATCCCTTAATTTAACTCATTCTAATAGCAAACCAGAAAAAAATTTGAGAACTGACATTAATATGAAGAATTTAGGTCACAGAATAAATATTTTTGTTTTAAATTTTTTTTATTTCATATACTTAATAGTTTCATATAACAAGAGTCCTGACACAAAGTGTAACAGTAATATCGTTGACCAGTTTGATAATTGCTAGAATTTTCATAACACATGATTAAGCATTATTCTATGATTTCTTTTGTTTCAAAAGTTTAAAAAATTCCTGACTCCAATGTCTAGGTTCAGAAAAAGGAAATATATATTGGTGAATTTTCTTATCGATTCAACTATCGATAACTATAATTGGTTTGGGATGGCCTAGTGATCCACTTCTCCTGTACTCAGCCTAAGAAGGGAGGCAATGAATTGCCGGCTGCACCACCTCCGAAGAGGTTGGGTAAGGAACTGTTGCCTAAAAGTCCCGGAGGGAAGAAAAAGCCACAGGAAGCAGCTACCAATGAGAAGAGGATTACCAACTGTTGAATCATTTTTACAACAGACTGTACTCTCGCATCACTCTTAGCCAATATATACTAAAAGAATGTCTTATCAACAAAGGTTACCTTTATCTATCGGTTGCTTTTACAAAATCGTTGCACATAGGTGCATGTCATATATGGTAAATTGCTAAATCAATCTATTTAGATAAAAATCTATGATAGCATAGTGCATTCCTGTTGTCAATCGATATTTTTTAATAATTCGACTTTACATAAAATTTACTAAAAATACCTTTTTATCAATTTAGGTAACTGTAGTAACAACACTTGTTATGATGGAAACATTTATTTTGAAATATAAATTGTATAAGTGTTTTCGCCTCAACCCCAAGTGGCTTACAAGCGTTTTTGATTTTATTTTCTCTACGTGTATGTTTAATGTTTTAAAAAAAATTTTAATTTTTCCATAAATTTTGAAAACTATTAATAGCGCTGAAATCTAGATATATTTTCTTTCTAAATAACATTAAAATTACTATAATTTAAGCCCAGTCTCCCCTCTGTAGCTCCAAAAGTTTCTGAGATTAGGCATTATTCGAGACTTAATAAATCAACAAAGAAAACAAATTAGATCAAATGATAAATAAACTGTTTAAATAATAACTAAGAACAATATGATTTGGTTTGCTATTATTATGCCATAAAAATAAATGGGTTTTTATAGAAGATCCAATGACACATGCCTAACATACATATTTATGAACTTTTCAATTTTTTAATCAAATATTTGTAGTTAAAATTGCTTGGTTGAATGATATACAAATGTGATTTAAGTGAATGCTTACAGTTATAAATCAACTCTCCAGCACCCTTGTTGGTGACTAAATTTTTAAGACTTTATATAGACTATATGCTTTATTTTTGTTTGTTTGTCAATCTATTGAAATTTATAAATGTATTTAACAAAATACATCAAGTAAATATGATAACAACGTTCATAATAAGATGTAAAATTTTGTGAAGTACCCACCCACTGGAAGTGTTTTATATGAGAAGGTCCTGAGAACATCTTCTTTTCAGATGCCTCGGTGGATTGTCTGGAATAGAATGGGCAGCAAGTTAAAATTCTATAAGATTTGAATTTTAATATATTTTAATATGAAAGGATCGGTATCTAAGGGTATAAGAAAGTATAAGGGGTATAGCACCAACGTATGGAACCTTGAAGGTCTTTCAGTTTATGGTTATTTGTGAGGAGTATTAAGGAATATCCGAAGGATTTGGATTGCAAGGATTGCATACAAAATGAATTAGATTGTTTATTGGAACCCTAGATCTCAACTTCGTATGTCTAAATAGGTCTAACTACTATCATGTAAATCAGTCATTTGTAATTGAGCGTTTGTATAGCTATATAGAAGAAGTTGAATATGACGAGCAGTTTATGATCGTTTTAGTCTTGTATGTGGATTCTAAATTAAACGTTTGTATAATTGGAGTCTTAGGTAGCGAATTTGATCAACAGGAATCGTTGGTATACACAACTATCGAACGGCTAGTACATAGATGGTACACGTAACTGTTCTTGTTATTTATAATATTTTTTTAAGTTTATATTAATAAATCGGGCTATGCACATAAAGTAGTAAATTTACTGTTATAATGCTATTTTAAAAGTTCTTATCAGCTGAAGAGAAACATTTGCAGAAAAAGTTAAACGATAAGAATGACCTTAGCGAATCAGAAGATAATTTTAAGAGTATATATTTGCAGAAAACGCTGGTAGAGCACAGTCAGCCACAGACATGATCCAACAGTTGGTAGTCCTGTTCTCTTTGGTGGCCGCCTCCTACGGCTTCTTCTTCCCTCCAGGACTTCTTGGCAACGGCTCTCTCCCCAACCCTCTGGCGCCCTTCCTGGGCTGAAGAATTCGAAGAAGTTGACTTTTTACAGACGTTACATTGCATTTTACGACATTCATTTATTCAATAATAATTAAATAAGGAACCATAATCGTTATTTTGTATTTCTTAATTTCTTGCCACTGTTTTCTTCATTTAATCTAATTGATAACTCTTGTATTTGAAATCTTCACATCACTCATCTCTTGAATATACTACTAGATTAAGATATGATATCATACAAGACTCTATAATCATTATCTTTCAAATGATATTTCTCCAAATGGGTTTAATATGAATAAACAAAAGGCAGAAAAACATTTCTAAGCATTCTTTATTTTAACTTTAAATTTTGAATACTAATTTATGAAAAAAAAGTATTCCATTAATTTGAAAGAATATTATTGTTCTAAAATATAATTTTATATAAATATATTTCTGTGCTTATTAATAGTGTAGTATTAACTCTATTCTTTGTTTTTTTTAACAACAATTTGCTTTTTTAGTTTCAAATATTCAAAACGGTTCTCTATTATCAAAAACGTAAAATATGTATATAGGTACAGTTAACTGATCAACAAAGTGTTTCTATTCCTGGAACTTTATTAATATAAAAACAAAAACAAATAATCGTCAGAAAAATAATTGTTTTGTCTTCTTAGCATTTTAAGATTTCTTTCCTGATCCTGGTGCCTCGGTTAACTGTATGTCCCTTTTTTTCATGTCAAGTGAGGAGGAATCACTCTACTGGTAAACAAAGTTTATTACAATAAATATGTTTTCAGCAAACATTAATGTTCATAAATATTGGGTAGATATATCTTATGCTAGAATGTAGATATTATTTATTTATTTTCTATTACTGCTATAGACTCATTAATTATAATATTTATATAAGGTATGAATTATAATAGTCTTGAGATCAAACGAAAATATTAAGGTCAATGGTGTAGCAGCCGACTTATATAACATTTCCAGAGATAAAACAAATGCTGTAATTTTGGACAAATTATAACACTCTGGTTAACAGAAAGTTAAAAACGGATTCACTGGTTTGCCTATTAGCAATATCACTAAGTTAATAGTAAAATAGATTAAGAAAAAACAACATTAATATTAAAGAGGTTTATAATCCCCAACGTTTTATCTGCTGCTTACAAAAGTTACATTTCTATTAGTTTAAGGTTTCAGATTCAAGTTTATTTTTTCATTATTAGTTTTAGTGATGCTTATTTAAATTTTTGTCTGTTTCTTTATCACCTTCAACCCGTCTTACATGGTGCAAATATTTCATTTCTAGTGGTTTCTTTTCAATCTTGGCTATTAAATAAATAATTCAAATCTCGCAACGAATATGAACTGTAATAAATTATTGCAGAAATTAAAATTAAGGCTAAATATTGGTATAAAATATATTTAGGAAAGATAATGTAGAAAATAATTATTATACCGAATAAAAACCAGATATAATACTGAGCCTTCCTCAAATCTTAGAACCTTAGAATCATAAATACCTAACGATAAGAGAGACCTCGGATAAGAACTCATAAAAACTCTAGATGAACATAGAACATATATATGAGCTTCTCAATCTCTGTACTGCCTGCTTCAATGATGATCACAAACCTCTTCGTCTTCATCTGCCTGGTGGTAGCTTCCTACGGTTTCTTCTTACCTCCAGCACTTCTTGGTGGGATGATGCCTGGGATGAACATGTCCATGCCAAACCTCGGTGGTGGTGGAGCTGGGCCCCTAGCTGCACTTTTCGGATAGCTCTGATGTTCAATTCTGCCTGGATTTAAAAACTGACACTCCTCAAGAGAGTTTCAATGTTAACAATGAAAACATCAAAATAAAACAAGATACCTAAACTTTATTTATTTTAAATTTCCTGATGTCCAAAGATATACATTTTTTTTTACACGAATTAAATTCAAATATAATAGGCATGTATAATTGTGTTCTGTGGATATTATTGATTTTTTCTGCAATTATTTAGGTATTGTTAATATGTGATATAACATAGCAATTAAAGAGTGACAAATTTCTGTTTCTCTTGAGCCCTTATTTAAAAATTAAAAACAATTTTAGTCACATGCAATTATGAAAATTGTAAACGAGAGTTTTTAACATCTTTTAACATTTTTTCTACATTAATGTCTGTTGAAATGTAAAAATGACTTTTATACATTTTTATTGATCATTAACATCATTTCTTTTTTAAAATGCGGAAAAAATTGTTCGGTCTTCTTTATTTGTATTTTATCTACAAAATGACAACAAACAATAATACCTTATAAGTTGAACAGATATATTTTACTGTCTGTATAGAGATTGAGTAATAATTATTTTTTTTCACTCACCGTATAATGGAGCAGATAAGTCTCACCTCAAATCTGCTAGCATAAATTGTTTATAAGAAAAAAATTACCAACCAATTTTTGTTGTATTTCAAAAATAAAAATGAAATAAATTTAATGATGTAAGATTATAAATCATAAGAAGATCAGTTTTAGCCAAATCTGGAAGGAATCCGGTACAGTTTAACTTACATATTTAATTTGTTGGATTGAGTTCTAAAATTAAGTACATATTCATCTGTACATAATTATAAATTTTATACATTTGTAATGATATTCATCTATAATTATAATTATAAGTAAATATACAATTATATTAATTGTAATTATACAATCTAGAAAAATGGGCCGACTGTCATGGGTTTAACTTCAGCCCTTCCAAATCTTCTGCAGTTTATTTTTGCAGAATTCAAAAATGCACGCAACTATTCACTGCACATCTTGGGAATCACATCCTAAATAGAGCTAATTTTATCAGATATTTAGGGGTCATCTTTGATTCAAGGCTATCATGGAAAATTCATGTTGACGAGCTAATATCAAAGTTATCCAAAATATCTAACGTAATGAAAGTAATCCCTTCCTCAACTTATGGCTCTGACAGAACCTCATTATTGGGTATATTAGGCCATTAGTGTTTGATATTATATTATATTAGTAGTATATTAGGCCAATTATTGATTACTGTTGCCAGTTATTGATGTTCAGTCATCCTTCCCTCAGAAACTGTATTCTATCTTTTCTGCCGAACTGTTTACAATCTGGCTGTGACTGAATTTAATTGAAAATTTGAACAGCAGAAAGTTTCTAATCTGCAGCGATTCTTTCTGCGCCCTTCAGGCAATCCAAAACTTTCATTTTACCGACAATCGTATCGTAATGAAAAAAATGAGATCAGCCCTAAACATGAATAAAAATATTGAATTTCTTTGGGCCCTTAGTCTCACTAAGATAGAATGAAATGAATTGGCATACATAAGCGCAAAGGAAGCAAGAACTATCTTCCCATTTCCCAATACCAAAGTCACTCTCTATGACTTTAATAAATCTATATTTAACCTGTACAGAGAGGCATTGTTCAACTTCTGGACAAAAGTACCTAAAAAAAAAAATGAAAATAATATATGAAAACTCTTCCTGCAACACCTCTCCCAATAAAAAGGAAAGAACAGACAGTAGTAACACGCCTTAGAATTGGACACACCAAGCTGTTCCACCGGCACCTACTTGAAGGCAATCCTCCACCAGAATGCAGCGCTTGCAACTGCCTGCTGACAACGAAGTAACTTATGAATCATTGCACCCGACGTTTACCTTCCAGGACTTCTTGGCATCTCCAAGGATATTGCGAGGCTTTAAAACCCGAAAACTAGAAAAAACTGTTTACCTTCCTCAAAGAACAAAATTTGTATCAACTACTTTAATGTAGAATTCAGATTTCCAATGTAATTTAATAGTGCCTGTAGCCTGTGGGTTGTTGTACACGGCTCCTAAAATAGTAATCAAATAAAAATAGTTATATTATCATACTTATTAACTAGACAAAAAAAGAAAAGAAATATAACCTTTTTTCCTCATAATTTACTCAAGAAATACTCAAAGTAGCTTCATTATGTTCATTATATCTCAAATAATGAATAGAGACTATTTTAGGAAAGCAAATGTTTAATAGGGATCTTTATGGTTATCTACTCAATCCAACTATTCGTTTATCTTGGAAATCATTATGATGATGATTATCTCAAACGAAAATTTGAGTTGAAGTAGTCATAGCCGAATAGGGATATAACTTTGTTGTAATTTCATCAAGATACAGGTAGATCAATATCTCTAGAGAGATTTGAGAGACTTTCTTGTGGATGCCGGCTTACTCATTGAGTTTATTTTGATAGCTGAATGTAAAATAAATTTTTTAATTTATGAACTAGAAGTAATGATTAAAAATTTCCATCTTTCCGGTCAGTTTAACAATTAGTCATTTTGAATCGAGTGATACATTAAATCTGTTTGTGGCAATAAATATTCATATTGTGCCAATTTGATCAGAAGAGAGGTTATAAATCTACCAATGAGCTCTCTCTCTCTCTCTGTCTCACAAATAAGGTCTCTCTCTAATGGGTTCGGCCAATTTTCGATACAAATGGGCTGAATATTGGGGCTATTTCCATAATATTAACATTGATAACTGATGTTGTATTTTATACGATTGTTTATCTGCTTCTTTTGCGTTTGACATATCTTCATAATATAGCTATCATACAATATTTAGCATCCTATCATTAAAAAATGAATTAAATAAAGTTAGTATATAAATATACAGTGAAGCTACGAAAAGAAAATATAAAATTATAAACAATTAATTGCTTAAATGCAAGCAGTCCCTATAAATTCATTACTTCTTAGATTTAAGAAACTAGAATACTAGTTTAAATTAAAAATAAAATAAATTCAATGACGTGTGAACATTCAAATATCGTCTCGTGATTTACATATCGGAATTTTCACAAGAAAGTGTTTTTAGGTTGGAATAGTTTAGCCTTATCGTCTTGTAGATATAAAGAGTTGTTAGTTGAGTCGGAGACCAGTTACTTAGCCGATATGCGCTCCTTACTGCTAATGCTGCTAATTTTAGCGAAGACCCGAGGACAGAACTCCACACCTCCAGCCATAATAACGACTTCGGAGGTTACTCAGATGGCCACCGAACCTCCTGTTATGACTACTATACTACCAATAACAGAGACTCCACCGACTTCAACCATTATGAGTACTATATCGACTTCCACGACGATGATGCCAACGACTCCTCCAACAACGATAAGTACTACAACCAAGACTACAGCAGTTACCTCTGCTTATACCACGGAAGTGACCACCCCACTTCTCAATACAATACTACAGGAATTACAAAACCAAGCGCAAAGCTTCCAAAATGTTGGCGAACAAGTTGGACAAGATGTGAAATATCAAGATCAGCACCTCAAGAACATAGGGGAACAAATGGCCCAACAGGTTCAATCCGCGGATCAAGCATATCTTAACATGGGAGAGCAGGTAGAGCAGCAGGTGAAAGGACAAGAACAGCAGATTCAGAATATGGATAACCAACTGGTTCAAGACGCCAAGGCTCAGGAACAAACACTTCAACGTGTTGGCGAAGAGGTTTCCCAAGAAGTACAGTCCCAGGAGCAGGCTTACCAGAACGCCGAGGAAAAACTGCAACAGAAGGCTCCGTTGATACCAAGCAGCCAGTTCCCCAGCAGCTACCAACCGCCCACGGTTCTTGGAGTACCTGTCACCGCCTTGGGCGGCATGAGTCTCCTTGGATCAAGTCCTCAACTACAATCTCTTTGGCAACTGGCTGCGTCTCGAGGAATACCAGTGCTCAGTGGACTTAGCCTAGGGTTGTGAAGACCGTTGAGGTTTATTTATGCCATTACTAAAATGCATTTTATAAGACAAACCAAACAGATTTCGATTCATCTTTTTTGGTTTCGAAAAAAAAGGTACTCGGTAGTCTGTAAACTATCACGAGTTGTGATAGTACTGTTGAGCGAAAACACAAGTGATTCTGCTTAATATAAAATAATAAATTTGTATACTTTTTTATGATATGTTGTATATTATTAATAAATTATTTGTAAAAAAAAAGAAAGAAGAGCTATAATGAAATTTGGTAATTTTGCCATTATTAACGTAATATATTTTACTGTCTTTTATAAATTATTTATCCCATCTAATATAAATAAATTTGACAACCAGGCAGGGAAAAAAACAAATATTTATGAAATTTGTTGATGAAAATTCGTTTATTGGGTACAAATAATAATGTGTTATTTAAATATACCATTGTAAATATTCCTTTTTTGTATATGTTTTTTATGTTGAAATGGTTAAAATATTGATTTTTTTAGTTTAGTATTTCTTTTTAAATATTTTTATTTGCTGCAAGGCTGAAACATTCAGGTTTAAGTCTTACCTTTGAAAAATTTGAAACATAATACAAGACAAGCTTTATCAAATAAATAAACTTTATTTGTTTAAATTTAGAGAATCTGAAATTAGTAAATTTACAAATATGAAGCAAATATAGTGTATGATTATAAATTTGAATTTTGCACAAGGAATCATACATATATTCAAATAATATAAATGTGCAATTATAATTGGTCATAAATTTCATTCATTTCAGGTAAATTAAATTTATAATCCTTTGCTATTTGGAATATAGTATTGCTACAATATACATGTCCTATGTATGGTATATAGTGTATGATGGGTACTGATGGATATAGCGCAGCGAGTATAGATAAACAGAGAACCATCAAAGCTCTAGTAATGGTGAGGCTGCTTCCATCAAGCTAATCCTCCCTGAGCAGATTACCGCAGGCTATTACCATCCGTAAATAGCCAATAATTTCATCGGATGGTTGTCCACATTTCCTACGTTGATAGTTCACCAACAAATATATTTGTTTTTATTTTATATTTTATATTTCTTTACATTCAGATACGTATATCCTGTATATCTGAATGGACTCGACCTATACTTTGTTTGTACGAATATTTTTGAATGCCTTCAATAAAAAGCCAATTTTATTTTAACTAAACATATAATTAGGTGTCAAACAGTTGATAGAGAAAACGTAAACACCAACTCATTCGTAGGCCGAATACTGTCAAAGGTTGAATTTTCAATTGTTTTTTCGAGTAAGATCCACTAAATAAATCTCGACCACTGGCATAGGATAGGTTAATAGCCTATAGTAAAGCTCACCTCTTAAAGTTCATAGGAATTTAAAAAATAAACACACAAAAAATATACCTTCGAAATCAGGAAAAGCATATATTAATATCCTGAAATTTGAGTGCATATCGTTCTTTTTTTTTAGTTATAACTTAATTTGAATTCACTGACATTAAAAATTTTGGTGTAATGAGTTTTATTATATTAATCTCTCCAGCTTATTGGATTCAGCAATCTCACTTCCGAAAATAGAAATTAGCTCATTTGACCAGCCTTGTATGAAAATTGAAAAAAACAACAAAAAAAAAACAATCTGACCACTAATATTTTGCATTCCATTCAACAATTTTTCATTATTTTTAGAAAATTCATGAGTATTGACTAGGAAAAGATTTCATATAATTTTATATGAAAATATGTTATATTTTTTTTTTTTTTTTCTTAGAATGATAAAAATACATTTTAGTTTGTTTGATAACTCTTTAGGAGATCGTATTAAGTTTTCAAGAATAGGAAAAGTTCACAATGACTAGATGCAGAATTAGTTGGAAATACCTTAGTCAGTCTTCCTTATTCAAAATAATGTGTCGAAACTAAAATCAGGATAGAAAACTATAGGTGTATAGACAATAAAAAAATCAAATCAAAGTATATACAACGTATTCTTCGAATGCTTCGTCTTAAACAATAACTTTACTAGAAAAAGTCACTGACTGCGTCAAGTTCAAGAGGCTGTAATAGTTCAAAATGACATTTATGCCAAATTTGATGAAGTTTTTACTTATCTATCAGAATCGAAATTATAGAATTTAAATTCAAACAATGAGAACTAAATAGAAGAGCATATATACTTCTTCTAAAGAAACCGTGGTCTAAAATTATATAAAACAATAGTTTCTAAGTTAATCATCAAAAAATCACTTAAGCACCTCATGATAAAAAGTAAGATACATAGTAGAAACAGTCAATATTCATAAAGCTACACTAAAGCTAATAATTATCAAGAGGGTATTTATATAATAACTTTATTTATAGTAGTAATATCATAATTTCACTTAGGCCGTACTTTGACTAATTCAACTCCCAACAATTTCATAGTTAATGAAAGATAACAAATACCTAATAATTTATATTACAAATCTTTTAAAACTAATTTTAGTAAAAAATTAAACTTTTAATTTTAAATATCACAGTAACTAATAAAGATTAGGCTCATTGAATACCCTTATATCATTAACGTACTTACCTCAGCATAGTTAACCTTAAACGATTTCTTAGCTCAAATACGCGATACGCTTAAACTGATAAAACAAATATTTAACAGTAAAGGCATTCAGAATATTCATGGAGCCAGCTTATCAACATTGACAAGAGAACCTTGGCTTAGATTTGTTTAAAAAGAATGCAGCTGACGTTATCAAGCAGTGAGTCGAATATACGAAAGATGGCTGTAAAGCGAAAGACCCCGCTGAGTGGTCTGTTGTTGCTCCTAGTTGTGGTTATCCTCGTGATCGTGGCGGCTGTCCGTGTCAATGTCGAGCAGAGGGACGAAGACAACTGATCTCCTCGTAGATTCCTATTCAGTTAAATGAATTGGCAGACATCGGTGACATATCCAAGATTATAATGGCCTACTCGTATCGAAGGCTACTTTTAAGTCTGATAAATTAAGGGCTACTCTTTCTAATACTTCCCAAAAGCATGTTTGTATGGATTTTAATTTAGTTCTCTGATATAAAGAATACTACCTTAGACTGTTATTGAATAATATTTTTTACTGAGCCTTGTATATTTTTACTTGATATATCTAGTTTTAGTTAATTATTTTTGAATATTTCTGACTGCAAAATGAATTTGTTCACAAATGTGATATGAATCCTTATAAAAAATACTATACCTCAAATGTAGTGAATGATATACGATTTATTATATGCTCTTTGTAAATATTCTAATAAACCATATTGGTAATTAGTATAGCATGATATGTATATATGTAAAATATGATATAGTGGTTTTTATTTTGTGGTTAAATATATTAATGTTTTAATTAAATTAAATTAATTTTTAAACATTTCCTGCTGTTGTTTTATTAACCCAAACATTTTTATTTAAGGAGATACATTGCAATTTTTTTTTTTTATTCTATAAATATTATTGCTGCCTCTTTAAATGGCAATGAAAAATATGGAAGACAAAAAATCCATTTATGCAATATGTGCAATTAAACCAAATAAAAAGAAACAAAATTAAAAATCCTCTAACTATACAAGGTACAAAATATAGTAAATATTAATATAAAACAAATCATGAAATGAAAGTATACAGAATATAAACAGTAGTAATAATAAAGAGAAAAACAAATAAACGTTCAAGAAAAATAATAATAATAATAAAAAAATTATCGATTAAAAAAGCACTATCACACTGTATATACCATACCATGCTCACAAACATTCCAGGGAAACCCCGGGCCAACTTATGGGATGGATCATCAAAGTAACCAATCTTAAAGTGCTGGGAAGGCAAAACAAGATCCTTCCATCCCGATTATTATTTGTATGTTTTGTTTATTTCAATATTAATAAAGATTGAGGATAAAAAAAAAAAATTAAGCATTGTAAATTAAATTAATTTTAAAATAATTTTTTTAAATTATATAATATTATTAAATAATTATTTGGCTGCATTAATTTTAAATGATGACATTGAATGATATAAAACAAGGATTATATAAAGGAAAAATTATGAAGTGGATCTTCGATATGAAAATATGATAACACATGAAGAAATATTACAATATGATTAAGGAAAGAAATGAAAGGAAAAACAATAAATTAAAATGAAATTAATTAATGAAGAAGGAATGATGAAAAAAGTACAATTAAAAAAAAAATTTTTCTTTATTTGCACTAATAAAACATTGAAGGGACTCGTTCGGCTTCCTAAGATTCTCACAAAACTTTACACGCAGATTTACGTTTGGAAGTCCAACTTTCTTCAATTGTAACAAACAATTTTTATGACTTATAATGCCATTACCTCTAACCAATTCAAACCAAATTAAGGTGGTAAGTCTTATGTCCTAATGCACATGATTTTCTTCAACTTGAGTGGTCCAACGTGTTATAGAACTTTGGATATTAGAATTTTTTTTTTTTTTTAAAGTATTTCAACCAAATTTTTACACAGAGTAACAAAATGATTACCTATGTGAATAAAAACATGAAGCATAAAAAGATATACTGTATTATGAGAAGATTCAGAATCTCAAAAGGAAATGTAAATTTATTCCACCAAAATTTTGACCCTTCTCGAAAAAAAAATAAGGACAGTATTGTTGATGGTCATTTAAATTAAGGACTTAATAGTTTATAAAATCAAAATTTGAACTTAATTTTGAAAGAAATCAATAATTCTAATTTCTTTTTTTTTTTTTTTTTGACATGGAACATGTTTCACTGGTGACAAAGCGAATCGTTAGTAATTGGTCAAAAGGGAAACGTTTTGGTGAGTGCAAGGGCGTTAAGTTCGATAATTTGATATTAGGTGAGTAGGAGCACCTAAGAGCTCAACTTTTCTTATACTAAATACCAGTTGCTTAGGAGGGAGGTTCTTTGGATCGAATATTTTCTTAAACTTGACTTATCAGAAAATAAATAGAAAATATATGTTGTAATGGGTCAACCCTTAAAACATGTTCCATGTTATTCTTTCTTTATCAGGCAGGCTTAAGGGGGCCAGTTTTTTGAGGGGATGTTATTTATTGAAATTTACAACTGTGTACAAATAAAATACAAATACATCTAAGCAATGAGATTATAAGGCTCGTAATGACATGTCGATTTCTTAAATTATAAAGCAACAACCCACTGACACTCAATAAAAGGCCATTTCCTTTTCAGACGAAGTGAGTTGAGCACTAGAAAATTTTAATGTTTATGGAATTTACAATGAAAGGATAGATATCTGATTAGAGCTAAATCAGAAAAGTATTAAGGTAAATTAAGATCTTTGTAATATAAAAGATAAGTTTGTTTGGAACAAAGTTAAGAGCCTTTAGGACTTTTCCTGGATTGGACTGGACACGCTTCAATAAAAGTTCTACATAAAAAGATTTCCTGGCCATTTTTGAGTGTGAAGCAAGTTAGGAGAATAATGAATTTGAGCGGATATCGAGTTTACTATGATAGCGTATATCTGGTTTTGGCTAGATCAGCAACACACGAAGCATTAAGATCTTTATGGATAAACTTATTTGTGACATAATAAGGAGATTTTGGATTTTATGAATTGTATATGAGATGAATTTAATGGTATAGTGGAGCCCCAAATCCCAACTCCATATATCCAAATTGGTCTTATTATTGTTATGTGAATGAGTCATTTAGAAGGTTACGGAAGGTTTGAATGTTTAATACTAATTTTAAATTTTTAACTAAATTTTCTGACCGACAAATAATATTTTTTCTTTAATATTAACATTTTTGCTTAAAATAAAATTGAATGGTGAAATGGAATTTCATTTTTCAAATTTGAGATGTAAAAGATGCTATAAGGAGAGAGATTGGAGCATGTTAATAATTTCAAGTATCTAGGTAGTCATTATAAATAAGTAGTTAGTTATATTGATGGAGATGTGATGGGAGAATTCTATGGAGGGAATAACTAGGTGTAAGAGAGGTTACAGCAAAAACAATGAATGAATGAATAATTATCAAACAATTGCCCCCTCCGTCCTAATAGGCTCACATTAACTTGCCAAGAAAAAAATCTATTAGAATCTAAACCATGGAGCTGCGTGACCTTCGCAAAGTGGAAGAAAGGGTCCGAAGGCATAATATTCGGAACGGCACTGATCTCGAAGTTAATATCGGGGTAATAATTGGGTTAACTTCCTAAAGGAGAATAAGTTAAGGTATTTAGGACAAATCATTTTAGGATGGATCATGAAAGAACTGCCAACAAGACCTTCCAGACCCGCTTAGAGGGAATAATTCACTCATTACACCGGATAAAAGTGTCCGGAAGGCGTTCGCTGATAGGAATCGCAGTAGAAGGAGAGAGTTGGGCCAAAAATGAAACACCTTGTCCATTCTCTGTAGGATGTTACCCCACACTGCATATCAGTACTCTGGGAATTAGATAAAGATGATGAATAAGTCCTAAATAAGTTTTTTAACACGTTTTATTTATTTTTTCATTTCTTGGACAAAAATAAAAAATATCTTTTTGATTTTTTTCTTTGTAAAATTACCAAAATGTTTGAATTTGAATAGGCTTCAAAAAGTCCGGAAGGTCCCCTAGTTAATGCTATTTATCTTTTGCAATCTATAATATTCAGATCTTAAGTACCAGAATATCTAGAGAATTTATGCAATAGAAAATGAATAAAGTAGGGAATCATAAAATGTTTTTTCTTTTTTTGGTAGACTTTCCTACATTAAGTACATGCAGTTCTCTGGTTTCCCCTTTTAACACTTTTGTTTTGACTATATTAGTATATTACAAGCTACTATAGGTAAGGGTAGAGTTCAGGTAAGTGGTTAAAGGTGAATCACTCTTTATAAAATTATGAATTTTTTCCTTTATTTAAGATTGTGCAGACTGAAATTTTTATTTATTATTTTGTATGCAAGTAACAGAATAAAACAGATAGTAAAAGTGGATTAGGGTAGTTTTGTTGATAGACTGAAAGATTTTGTTGCCGTGAATATTTTTGCAAACAGGGTGTTAACATTTTTTTTTTTTACGTATTGAAGATTGATGAGTCCTGTTATGATAAACCTCTACGTTTTCTGGCGTATGGCCTTACAGGATTCAGTATGGTATTATAAATATTTCCGTAATTTTGAAATCTAACTGAAGAAAAGCTGTACAGAAGATGAGTGAAATTGAGGTATCACAAACCAGATCTATTTAATTGTATACTTATTGCAAGTAAATTTTTCATCCAGGTACAGTCCGACATGCTGAACATATTCATTTATGTGTACTGAATATTTTGAAATTTTAGATGTAGTACCATAAAATATGGACATTAGTAGAAATAAAGAAAGCTCAAGACATAATGAATTAAGCCTATTAAGAATAATTATTATAGTTTTAGTTGTTTTTTTTTTGTTTGTTTTTTATTAGACCAATTTTACCAGTATATTTTCAATATCCATTTATATATGTTGATGTCTGACTTAATTTATTTTATTTATATTTTTTTATAAGCAATATTTTATGTCTATTAATTTTATGTTGTAAACTGCTGATGATGGTATGCATACATGACGAATATAAGGTGTAATAAAAATCCTAAATTTGTTGTAGAAAGATAATAATCATCACAACGTGTTTGAATAAGATAAATAATTTATGCTTTTAAAGTTATCAGTAGAACATTAATGACCTTACAAATGCTTTAGTCTTAGAGCTACTATAAATGCACCAACTTTGTATACCTCTGTCATTCCTTTCTCAGTCATGGTTCCGTCTGCAGTCCTATTCGCCGTTGTCTTTGCAGTCGTAGGTGCTTCGGCCCAAGCCCCTTCGGGCATGGGTGGGATGGGAGGTATGGGCGGAATGAACATGAACTTTAACCTCAGTACCCCACAGGGCATCCTGGGCTTCCTGAACATGGAAGGGATCAACCCCAGCTCTCTAGTGACTCAGAACTGCATAGCGAACGGCAATCCGGTAAATAAAAAACATATAGAAGAAATACATAAAATAAATTATTTATTAATTCTTTAACTTTATTCTCTGCCAACAGTGTTCATCCGGTGGCCAGCCATGCTGCTTGTCGCCAGTCTTCAGCTGCCAAGGAAGTCCAGGAATGTGCATGGTCGTTGCTGGCCACGTCAACCATCTCGCTGAGATCAGGCAGATAGTCCACACAGCGGGCGTGTCAACTCAGAATCCAATCTTATAATTATTTTAAACTGAAATACTTTTAGGAAATATATTTTTCCCAATAGATTCACTACTCTAAATTTAATTTGTTACCAACGAAACCCTAAGAGTTATGAACTATTTAATTTTTAATAATATATTATTCTTATGTTATCCCTATACTTTATCATTAATAAAGGGGCATTTTTCACTGTAGTTTCGGTACTTACGAAGATCACTAGAAACGTGACCTCCATTGATAAGAAATATTTTTTATGTATAAATATTTTGTTTTGGCAAATATTATTATCTGCTTCAGTTGAGGGCACATTTGTAACAAGTGCACATTCATCTCTTATTTACAAGAAAAACAAAGAAATTATAACAAAATTGCATCCATAAAATAAAATATAATTAGAATATAATAATGATACCAAAAATAAAAATAAAAAGATAAATAGAAGATAATATTAACTTGAGGGAAATATACTCTTCGTTCATAAAACTAGAAACATTTAGATGAATCTGACCACCAACATATTACAAAATTTAATGATTCTTGTTTTAGTGAAGTTATATAAATTGATGAAATATTTTATTTTCTGGAACACAAAATGCGTTTAGAAATACTTGAACTTTTTAATATGATTAAACATTGTAAACAATGATACCTGCAAGATATCTGCATCTAATTATTGTTTTATT
This sequence comes from Euschistus heros, assembly GCA_003667255.2. NCBI lineage: Eukaryota > Metazoa > Arthropoda > Insecta > Hemiptera > Pentatomidae > Euschistus > Euschistus heros. The sequence goes on from RCWM02000093.1 coordinate 1,558,266, forward strand.
TAAATCTATTATTTGGCAAATTCAAATTCAAAGTTTTGCAAATAACTGTGACGATAAAAAATAAAAACAAATTGACACTGAAATTAAATTTATTAATTAACAAAAATAATAAATATTTAACAGGACTCGTATTGATTGATTGAGGCGGAGGGTGAAAAATATTTTAAATAGTATGATTACCTCATCCTTCCACTCCCTTCCTATATATTAAGTCAATATCAATTTGTTCCCTGTCAGAAACAACTGTATCAAAATCTAATTTTAATGCCCGATAGACTCTGCTAAGCTTTTGATTGGGTTTGGGGATATGTATATTGCAGCCCAAAGCAGATTTATTAATGGTGTACAAAATAATGTATGATTTATTGGGAATAAGGTACCGCTGTGCAATATTTAGTATGATTTTTTAAACTATTGGTATTATGTTACTAAAGAATTTCATTATACAATTTTATGATCAATCTCGATTCTATGGAATGGGTCATAAAACAAATATATAAATGTTTAGCGAATTAAAAAGAAATCACCATCCATGCAAGCTTATCATTTTTCAATACATATTCATTGAAAATCAAATTCACAAGATTATTCCAGACACAATGCTTCTAACTACATCTCTATTGAACATGGCTGTTCTTGTACTATCCCCAGTATATTTATCAAATACATGTCTCACAATGCTGCTTCATAAATACTTCAGTGCATCCATTCATGATAGAAATGGACAAACGTTTAGGTGACATATTATACATTTCCTAACTAAACTATCGCATTGTGTCCTATATATCATTTATATTAATACAATAAATATTAATATTTTCACTCTTATAAAATCACATCAACGTGTTAAGTATTGTATTATTTTATGATATCATGTTGTTCAAAAATAACTTTAAATCCAATGATTGAATGACTTTATTTTCGGGTGTTATATTTTAGTTATGAAATTTAGTTTTTGTTAAAGTTTCTTGTTACAATTTTATTTTACCATGGATTCAAAGAGCTACCCATTTTGGGTTTTTGCTAACAATTACTATGGTTAATATATATATATATATATATATATCAAGAAAAATATATATATATATATATATATATATATATATATATTTTTTTATTTATTTTTTTTTTTTTCTTCATACTGGATATCTAAGAAAATCCGAAGAAACTAAAATTATAAATGCGAAGATTTCTTTATTAAAACAATTAAAGAGCAATTATAATATGTATCTCAGTTTAAATATAAGCAAGCGAAATGGAATTGCTAATTTCTTATTTTTATCCTTACACCTAAATTAAAGTTTATCATGGAGTCACTAGGTGTAGCTGAAGTATTTACTAAAGATAGTATCTTAAATGTCATCAGAAGCTATTCATCTAAGAGCACCTGCGTGAAACTCAGATCAAATACACAAACACAAAGTTCGCAAGAACTACTTTCCGGCTAGAGCCCTAGTTAACGAATGCGGTATTTTATTTATTTTCATTATTTACATAATAATATTTGCCACTGTATAAAATATATTAATAAAGTAAAAGTGTAAAAAAAATGAATACAAGAACAAATCAATAACTTGTAGATAATCTACCCATTAGCCTCATCTAAAATAGAGGCTATATTCTTTTAAAACGCTTCGGAAGATTTCAGGTAATCGAGAAGAAAGCAATTCGGGAGACTTGAGGATTCGAGTGGGAACAAAGCTTTTCATAGAAGGAAAGGTATCTGCTTTGGGACAATCTCGCAATATCTGGGACATTTAGATCATCATGGATTAGTTTATTTAAGAAATAATAAGGAACATTGAGGATTTTACGAAGTATTTTGGATTGTAAGGATTGGATACGAGAAGAGTTGGAAGGCTTAGTGGAGCTCCAAAGCTCATTTCTGTGTGACCATATATATTTAATTGTTGTGTAAATTATTTTATATATTAATTGGAAGTTTTAAACATTTGTCCTCAAAAGCTTAAATCACTCTTGAAGGTTATTGATGAGGAATTGGGATACAATTTAACGTAATTTACTGATAACATACATGTGTCATCAATATACATGCTGAAGACGGTGCTAGGATTTGTAGGGATTTCGACTATATACACCATGTAAAGGATGGGACCTAGAATAATTCTTTGAGGAATACCGGAAGATTGGTTAAAGAGGGGGTGGCAATTAATGATTTACTTTGAAGGTTCTATAGAGATGAGAATGGGTAATAAGGAAGTATGTGTAAGGTAGGAGTTTACGGAACTTCTAAAGAAGTACCGGGGGAGAGGCTCGGTCAAAAGCTTGTTCTACTTCTAGAAGACTTCCGTGCAGTGCACCCCGAGCTCTGATGCGGATGAGAGAAAGTGCACTATACCATGAAATTGCAGGATTGTGGAGTGTGATGTTTGGATTTAAAACTGGTATTTTGGAGTTATGTGATTGGAATCTAGGGTTGAGTATAAACGTTTTTCTAGTATTTTACTAATGATTGGTAAGAGGTGATAGGATGCTAATTTTTAAATAAATTTTGCACTTTAAAATCGTGTTTCTTTCATTTACGTTAAAAAAATTTTTTCTTGGGGTCTCATGAAATACTGTATCATGTATATTATAGAAATATAGTAAGTATACACTTCATTAAAAGTATTTTTTTCAATTAATGCCATATAATTTTCTGAAATTGTTGACACTATATCAATGCTCAAAAATTAAGAACTGCGAACAACAAGGAAATAATTTATCTATTACTTCATTTGCGTTTGCCTTAGGTAAGTTGCCATTAGGTTGTAAAATCAGCCTCCATGACCTGGATCCGTAATGTTCTTTTTACTCCTTTTTTTTATCGGAAAAACCTCCAAGTTTGAACAGTAAAAACTCAAAATGACTCTATTTGAATTTTAACTGTCTGTATAATGATGTTATTGACTTTTACAGGAGTTAGGTCAACTCCTGAGACTGCAGTTTAAGTTTCAATTTAATTGTTTAAATACAATTATATTTCATCACACAATAGGTGAAATACGCCATTCATATTTTTGTTAATAATCTATTAATCACTAGAAACCTTTTCAATATTCTAATTTTTAACATTAACAATACATAATTATTAGCAATTAATTATTAGTAAGAGAAAGGCATTTATTACTATAATGATGTTTTATTTTATGTTTTAAAAAAATATATATACTATATGACTAGGAGATTTGTAATGTTATAAGACTAAATAATAAAAAACATTTTTTCTCTTATTATAAATATTTTATTAGAATAAAAAAGAAAATATAATACATTTTCTACTATTCTTTTTACTCTTCAATAACAGATTGCCAATCGATTTAATAAAATTCTGGAAGTAATTAGAAATTCTACAGATTTACCTGTATAATACTTAAAATGATTGAAGGTTACCAAAATTTATATCAGCAATATCACAAAATCCTTTTACAGTTTTTATCGCTGTAATATCAACTTTTCTATTATTCTCTGAGGTGTTAGTTACTGGTGCTCTAGTTAAATTTTTCAACTATTTATAACGAGGTTGAATAAAAGTTAATTTAACTTGAAATTTTTTTTTTTTTTATTAAATTAGTATTTTATAATTATCATTTTCGTTAAGGTTTGGTTTAATTATTCCATACAGCAATTTATATTTTGGATAGCAATAAAAACAAAAAATTAAAACATGCAATGCCCAAGTCAGTATAGTAGTCTAGTACCATTTGAACTAACATGGCACTAATATCTATATAAAATCCATATTTAAATATGGCGTTAATTTTTATGTTATATATTATTTGAGATATAAGCTTAACATCTTTTTAGGTTACATTAACTATACAAAAGTGAAATATTTCTTTTGAAATAATGGAACAAAAGTAACAGGGTTAAATATTGATTCATTTTTGACGATATTATGGAAGCAACAATTCAACGAAGTATTTCTCCGATGACGACCTGGAGCATGGGTAGCACAACAAATATATCCTTATAATTTGATTTAGTCATTCACAAATCATGTATTAATCATGCCAAGAACATATGAAAGGCCAGGGGGGAAATACAGTAGCCCCACCTCGTCAATTTTAAGAAAAAATGAAATTTAAAGTTATATCACATAGATCAATTTTCAAAAAGTTAAAACTCTTCGTATGATAATAATACTTGGGTAAATTATGATCTTAGATTATTTAACTAATAACTTATTTTTGCCTTTATAAATACATAGAGTATCTTTTATAGTAGGAATGCTTAGATTCTATAAGTAGATTCTAGTTTCCCTCTACGTAAAAGTTCAAAACTAAAATATTATCCTTAATGCCACAGAAATAACAGAGCATCACCAAACTGCTTATTGTATGAAAGAAAACATTGTCGTTTTAAAACAAATATTCACCGTAGGATACTTGTTTCAGATCTGCCAGAATCTAACGATTTTTTACGGCTGAAGGAGATCTTTGGCCACTTTTCTTCCCAACACATTAATATTTGTCTTGTTGAAAAATTTTCTTAAATAAATATTCGAATGGTAATTTATTATATAAATTTCATTTGTCACTTTATAATCTCAAGTGTTTTTATAGCCTCCAATATCAAAACCTTCAGGTTATTAATACTTGGGTAAATTATGATCTTACCACAGATTATTTAACTAATAACTTATTTTTTCCTTTATAAATACATAGAGTATCTTTTATAGTAGGTAGATTCTATAAGTAGATTCTAGATTCCCTTTATTCTTGAGAAAATTTCAGTAATATTATTCGATATTCCAAACATTCCGCTAATTTTGTTTGAGAGTACTATAATTACGGGAGTATAAAATAGTTATGTATTGCTTGCTGGCGATGTAAGAGATTTTTTTTCCCATAAACAATTATTTAACTTTGAATAATGTTTAGCTTTACTATAAAAATTGCTAATTATGACCTTTATGCCCATAAATATTCAGACAGTCTTCCTTACAAGATAAATCATTATCAGTAACTTAACGACATTAGTTGCCCATAAACTTTGGCAATATAAGCCGTGTTATGTTGATCTACAATACAGTATCGTGCAAGTTGTGAGATGAGGTACATACTCTGGATGGCGGTGTTGGCCTGCGTGGCAGTCCTCGGCTCGATGGGGCAGTCCATGTCTCAGCTGATGGGAGTTCCGCAGCTAGCTGACGTGGCTCTCAATGCTTACCTCGCACTTGGGAAGTAACTCAATAGAAGATTTCATGAAAACTTTGATATCTTGTATAAGATATTAATGCTATGCGAAGCTTAAATTTATTTTATCGTCTCAATACTATTCTCCAGTATTAATTAATGTGATACAACAATGTATAAACGATATCCATCAAATGTAAATATATTTATAATATAATTAATAAGTGATATCTTGGTTATTTTACAAATCCTTATAATTTTCACATTTCTTTAACAAGAATATTGTTTCCTCTAAAATTTTTTACAAAATCTGAAACATATACTTAAATGATTTCACTTCCTAATTTTGCCCATCTATTGGTTTTCATTTACTTTACGAGCATCATTCTTATCAATATAGACATAAAGGTATATATACATATGGATATATTTCTAGAATCTAATATTAGATGTTTAATAACGTTCCAGAGGTTCAGTCAATAAAATAATAACTTATTTTGGTGACGTTTCGAAACTAGATTTTAGATGCCCGATAGTTAAAAAAAAGATTATAATAAAATTATATGAGTTACAAAGGTTATTTGAAAACATAAAGTCAGCTAAAATATACTCGTAAATATATGTAACAACAAGCGGTGGAATATTTAACTACTTGTAATTACAAAGTATGAAGGAGTATGAACTATTTACAACGTTACTGGTGGACATGCCATTGGTATCTACTACCAAATTATAACAATTCTAGTACACAACTAAACTGAGGAAATCCCTTCTACCTGTACGATGGGAATACCAGCAATTATGAAATTCCCATCCTTGCTTTTGTTTTCAGAAATTTCCAATATATATATAAATATATATGGTAAACACTGCAATAGCTTTACTTTTTACATTTAATATACTTGAAAATAGCTTTTACAAATGTAAAAATAAATATTAATAGTTTATGATGAGAAGACTTAATTTCAATCCTGATTCATTGAAGCATTCGAATGCCTTGGTATCAGTATGATGATTCCATTGAAATCTCGTATTCAGGCGGTTTCACTTAAGAGTTTGAAAGCAGCGATAAAATAATTTGTCTCTGAGTGTAATATTTAGTACAATATTGGGCAGTAATATAGTTCTGGCAGGCCAAATGTGTTGTTAAGGGCACATATCGCCGTTCTGAATAATACGATGGTATATATATATATATATATATATATATATATATATATATATATATATATATATATATATATATATATATATATATATATATATATATATATATATATATATATATACTATCGAACTTATTTTTTATTCAACAAACTTTTTATTTAATTAAATCTTATCTAGAAGCCTAAATGCACTCTCAACTATCTCGTCCCAATTCTCTGGGATCCTGTAAGGTTTTAATAAGCAAAAATAATCTTTACTTTTATATTTCTCTGAGACTATATTTTTCATCGTATTAAACAAATAATGATAACATAATTGAAATATTTATCTCAATGCTAATTGATGAAATCCATTTTTTTGGAAATGGAATTTGAAATCCATCCGTGATTAGATTTCTAGACAAATAGATTTTTCAGTAAACAAGGTATAATCCATACTTGTTTGCTTGTCTAAAGTAATAAACTAAGTCCTAGCACCATGGTCAAGTAGCTTATACATAACATATTCCACATTTCCGCTATATATTCCTGTATACCGCCATATATATTCCTGGGAGAGACAGTATATCATACCGTAGGGCAGAGTATGACTCAGAGGTCGCTGGCAGTGTACATTAGACCAGAGGACCCAGCCTGGCACTGCACCAAATCTCCTCCGCTGTTGGGGAAGGTACCCTTTCGTTATCTATCTTATACTCAATTTATAAATAAAATATTTAAAAATAAAAAGTAAATTAATAATGCTCCAAATCCTTCTGGCTCATTTAATTTGCTTATTTTTAATATACATTTTTTTTAAATGAGAATTTCTAAGTTATTATTATATTTTATTTTTTAGATTTAATTAGATTTCTTGTTATTCTAATATTTTAAATTAAAAAATTGGTCACCAAAATGTTAATAACTCTAATTTTCATTTCTAAGCTATCATTTTTATGTTTTTAATTTCTTCATTGAGATGTATTTCTTTTAGGAGCTTTTCCGGCAGTTCTGGTATTGACTATAATATTAATCAATCACTATGCGCTGATTACTAATCAGGCTAGGTTCAGAAAGAGTTTCTGTAAATTTTGATAACTTTCTTTTACTGAACAGGATTCTAAACTTATTACAAAGCAGGTAAGGAGATCTGACCCTTATTAGAAGAGATTCATTTAGTTTGAATTTTAGATAGTTCTTCATGATTGCATTGCCAGAGCTCACTCATCTAAAAATGTTCCGATCAATATACTATAAAAATTGTCAGTTTTTGAGTATACGTTCAATAGTTGTTTCAAGAAACTCTTATCAGTCGTTTTTGATTTGTTGAAGAACGTTTTTTTTATTCTTCTTTGTGAAAAAGAAGAAATTTTTACTAAACTTTTCTATAGAACTTGATATTTATTTTCGCATTATAACAAAATTTTGTTTTTGCATTACAACATTAGAGTATGTTTATACATTACTAAATTCCTCCGTTGCGGCTTCGTTTAGTTAAATAATGTTAACTAATAATTGAAGTTTTATTTGTTTATCGGAAAATATATTGAAGTATGCGATTGAGCATCATTTCATCAATCATATTTTTACACATTGCAGTAATTTTTAACTTGGTTTAAATTGTACAGATTAGGCAGCTGTATAAAACTTAGAAGGATAATCGGACATCCAATTTTTAATTTTTATATATAGGTTGGCAATCCAGAAGGACAGATACTATCAAGACCTATGATTTATATTCTTACACACCATATCAAAAAGCAAAGAATCGACATTTTGATTTGTTAATAATTATTATTTGAGAGAAATAATTTTATTTATACCTTCAGGTTGGATTGTAATTACTAACCGTAAAAGAACTCGACAGTGTCGCAAATTCCGTTTCTGCCGCTCAACATTGAACATTTAAGTATTTATTATTTGTAAACCTTCCTTGATCTGTAAAGATTGTTTAGTTAAAATTTGGTACTGATTTGATCAGTAGTTTTTCCGGTTAGTGATCACAAACGAAAATGCTTGTCATTTTGTACAATAGTATAGATATACATAATAATCTATCCTTCAACAAATTTGTTCTTTTCCGTATAAAAGGAAAAATTCTGTAAAAAAACTATATCTAATAACATATAGTCAGTTTACCGCTTATAGTGAAGTAAGAATGTACTTACCAGAAAAAAGAAACTTAAAGTTGTTTTAGTTTCTATCGACTCGAATAGAGGTGATTGACAGGGGTAGAATGGAGGATTGTATTTTTATCTTAATGAGTATTGATAACCACTAAAGAAATAAAATTGTAAGCTAAGTGAAGTTCTGTGGCACAGAAAACCGGAATACTGATCAAGCAGTTTATACTTGGTATGTTTATGTCTGATGAGTCTTTAGCCCTTGATTACCCATATCGTACATGTATTTCAAAATGACAGAATACATTTTTGAGCTATTTTCATTAAACCTCAAAAATATAAGGAATGAACTCCAAATCTCTCCTGGCAAATCTCATTTGAGGTTGGATTTAAAAGACAATTCTGGTACTCTTTTGATATTTCGTATACTAAATAAAACCGTATGATTTATTTTGTGAAAATTTCTAGAGAAAAAACCTAACATAACGTAAAGTTGATGGATCGTTTCCTTATCCTGATTTATGATTATAAGATTTCTTGTGAAAACTGTTATAGTGGTTCAAAATTAAGCAGATCTGAGAAATCTGTACAAACTTTATTTAGGAGTGAGATTCAGAATCATATCAATTTACAGTGCCACATACCACGAATGGTTTTAATTTAATGCAATAAAAAAACAAGACCGACAAAAATGAATATGTATGTTACCTTGAGAATTCTACACTATTTGAACTCGTAAATTCTCTATTTTTCCTTATAAACTGCAATTCTCATCTTTCAGACAGTCCATATGGTTGAAGATTTTTTTTTTTTTTTCGCAAACTAAAGATAGCAAAACCTTGAAATGAACAATAATGAAGACGCCCCCCCCCCACTTCTAATGAAGATACAGCCCAAGGCCACGGCCCGCCAGGTATATAGTGCTGATGGTACCCTGACTACCTGTGGCAGTACCTACAGAATGAAGTACATCCTTGGAGTAGCTGCTGTGCTTCTTGTCGCGCTGGTCCTCGCAGCACAGGGGCAGCAGCAGCAACAGCAGGCGCCCCAGCTGCCCGCAATACCCGGCGGCTTGCCGAACCTTGCCGACGCCTTTCTGCAGGCATTCGTCGGGCTCGGCTGAGAGCATTTGAAGTAAATTGAAGCCATTTGAAATCATTGAAAGATCACTATAAAATGGAGAGTTTCTGCAAAATCAATTCAATAAAATTAAGACAATGAAGACTATAATATTATGGTTCAGTTTTTGTATATACACGATCCTGTTTTATTTTTTATCCTTTTTAGAATCATATAAATAAAAATAAATATTAGATTTAAGTGTTGTATAATAAGCAACATAGCAATAAAACTATTATAATTTCAATATGTTTGACTTTATTTTATACATTTGCTCCATTTTAAGATCATCCAAAATTTCCATACAATAAAATATATCCATAATTACATTAAATACGTTGGGTTTAACAATTTTTGTATTAGCTTGTATAGCACAATAGCTGATATGAATATAATAATAAATGATTGGAAGAACAATGGAAAATAATAATGCAGTCTATAAGAACACGGATATGAATAAATTTTCCAGGCAGGGATTCTAAACTTCTAAAAATCTTCTAGAATGGACTATTAGTAGTTGTGGAATTTTGCATATATATACAGGGTAATTAAATAATATTAATATTTCAACTGTAGAAGTGAATTTTTCAAAAAGATCCCACAAAACCACTGTGGAAATTGTATATGTTATTACTCTATGATAAATAACTGTTAGGATCGTTTTCACAGTGTCATGAGGCAAGAAAATATGAATATTTTTATAATATCTTGATGTTGCCCAAATTTCACTAATGCACTTTTTATATATACAGGGTGTTCGGAAGATCGTTGCTAAAAAGGTATCTCGGGTAGGGAGGTTCATTTTGAACCTATTTAAGGTCACTTACCTATATACCAAGTCTTATGGTTTTTTTTTTATGAATTTTTTTGTCAAAATAGCCAAATCCAAACATTTATACCTTATAACTCCTTTGCTTACTGATATATCAACGCCATTTTTTTCCCTGTAATTACTAATACATTGTCCATATAAAATAAAAAAGATATGGTACCAAAAAAACGGAGGATCGTTAAATCTTGTCAAAGGCAAAAATAAAAATTATGAACTTCAAGTTTAGGCTCAATTAAAAAAAAACTAAGCGCAACAGCCAAATCCAAATTGTTTTAAAAACTTCTCTAGTTATATACTCTTTAAAAAAATACCATTTTCAGGCACGCAGCACATCTAGTTTTTTTAATTTTTTATAAAGTAACAAAAGGGTGCCACCAGCGCACACTGACAATAATAATGAATTGAATCATATTTTTTATGCAAAACGTAACAAATAGTTGTGTTTCTTTATAGCATAGGTTAAACTGCATATTTTCTCTTTCATTCTCGGAATTTCGATTTTATCACAGTAAACATTATCTACATTTTTGTAAACAATAATCAGGGATTAATTAAGGGATCAAACTAATTTTAAATTATTCATAAATTTAATTAGTAGAGTATCACAGGTATTGCTCAAAATGATCTCTACTATTTCTAATATAAGCATGATATATTTTTCTTATTTCTGTGGTGGTTGTTCTTAAAACAAATTCTTCCTTCATTATGGTAAAAGCGGCATTGATTTTTTGAATAAATTGTTGTCTTGTGTGTGTGTTTAGTAAGGTTCTTGAGGTTCAGTCAATAAATAGAAACAACTATTTTGGCGACGTTTCGAACTATATTGTTCTCATAATCTTTTTTTTTTTTTTTTTTTTTTTTTTTTTTTTTTTTTTTTCTCCCCCTTCCTTGCCTTTTCGGGCATAAGGGGTAGTGTTCTCATAATCATGCCAGTGTTACTAGAATCATCCACTATTAACATTGGCTTGATGACGAGAACAATATAGTCTCGAAACGTCGCCAAAATAGTTGTTTTTATTTATTGATTGAACCTCAAGAACCTTACTAAACATTTAATAGTAACAGTCAAAATGTATCCATATATGTATATATGGATATATATATATATATATATATATATATATATATATATATATATATATATATATATATATATTCGGATTGTGTTGAAGAATACCACTTTTGAGGTAAATTTTACAGACCCGTGAGTGTTTTTACAGGGGAAGGCATTTTTATCTTTCCATGAGGAGTATCGTTGGTTTATTCATCTTTGTACTGTCGAATTGTTGAAAAATCATAGTTTGTAAAACAGATAGAATGATGAGAATTACTAAGATATGTTACAAAATAACCTACCACAACTATAGAAAATATTACAATATTATTGTTACTAAATATTCCACCATATGAAGGTAGCAATGCCTTCCGCTGTAAAAACAGACTCACCTGCCTGTAAAATTTACCTCAAAAGTATTCAACACAATCCGCATTCAGAAGCTAACGGAAAATTTGAAGTCTATGTTCATTATCATTGGGTTTTAAACCTAACATTAAAAATCTAATAAAATAAATATTGATTAAAAAAATTGACAGTTTTCCTTTTTTTTTTCAATTAAACAATAATTTTTTTCTTTGCTTTTTATTCCAATAAAGAGGTTATGATTTTTAAAATGCACTTTTCGAATATGGGATTGTCATAATGTTTTATTTACACCAGTAACTGATTTGTATAATAATTCATATATAATAAAAAATATTTTATGAAAAAAACAAATACAAGAAAAACGGGAGATCTGTAAATCTTGTTAAAGACAAAATAAGAAATTAAGAACTTCAAGTTTAGGTTAAAAAAAAAAAAAAAAAATTAAAAAAAAAAAAAAATCCAAATTATTTTAAAAACATCTGTAGTTAATACTCATTAAAAAAAATTCTATTTGCAGGCACACAGCACATCTATTTTTTTTTTTTTTTTATAAAGTAACAAAAGGGTGCCACAATGACAATAATAATGAATCGAATCATATTTTTTATGCAAAAACGTAACGAATAGTTGTGTTTCTTTATAGCATAGGTTAAACTGCATATTTTCTCTTTCTTTATCGGAATTTCGATTTTATCAGATTAAACTTTATCTACATTTTTGTAAACCAAAATCATGGAACAAAATTAAACAAATTTTAAATTATTCATAAATTTAATTTGTAGAGTTTCACAGGTATTGCTCAAAATGATCTCCACTATTTCTAATACAAGCACGTTATCTTTTTCTTATTTCTGTGGTTGTTGTTCTTAAAATAAATTCTTCCTTCATTATGGTAAACGCGGCATTAATTTTTTGAATGAGTTGTTATTTTGAAAAAAATACTTCATTATAAACAAAATCTTTGGCACGGCCCCAGGCGTAATAATCGAGCGGCGTGAGGTTTGGAGACGGTGCTGGCCACTCATTTGGACCACCTCTTCCTATCCAGGATTGTGTGAAACAATTGTTTAAATATTCCCTTACAGGTAAGGTGTAGTGGGCTTTTTATTTTTTAGTGTAGAAAGAAAAAGAAAATATGCAGTTTAACATATGCTATAAAGTAACACAACTATTTGTTACGTTTTGCATAAAAAATATGATTCGATTTATTATTATTGTCAGTGTGCGCTGGCGGCGCCTTTTTGTTGCTCTATAAATAAAAAATAAAAAACCTAGATGTGCTGCGTGCCTGCAAATGGTATTTTTTTTTAAAGAGTATTAACTAGAGAAGTTTTTAAAATAATTTAAATTTGGCTGTTGCGCTTACTTTTGTTTTTGTTTTTTTTAACCTAAACTTGAAGTTCTTAATTAAGATTTACCTATCTGCCGTTTTTTTTTTTTTTTTTTTTTTTTTTTGTATTTGTTTTTTTCATCAAATATTGTTTATTTTACTTGGACAATGTATTAGTAATTACAGCAAAAAAAAAAAAAAAAAAAAAAAAAAAAAAAAATGGCGTTGATATATCAGTAAACAACGGAGTTATAAGGCATAAATCTTTGGATTTGGCCATTTTTACAAAAAAATTCATTAAAAAAAACCTTAAGACTTTGTATACAGGTAAGTGTTCTTAAATATTTTTAAAATAAACCTCCCTACCCGAGATACCTTTTTAGCAACGATCTTCCGAACACCCTGTATATATAAAAGTGCATTAGTGAAATTTGGGCAACATCAAGATATTATAAAAATATTCATATTTTCTTGCCTCATGACACTGTGAAAACGATCCTAACAGTTATTTATCATAGAGTAATAACATATACAATTTCCACAGTGGTTTTGTGGGATCTTTTTGAAAAATTCACTTCTACAGTTGAAATATTAATATTATTTTGCAGTTAATACGGATCCGTGTTCTTTCACCGCTGCTCCTTACAGCCAAAAAAAGTAAATATGTGAAATATATTTTATTGACCATTAGAAAAGCCACGATGATAAGGTTTGCTTGTTGTGTTACACAAGGAAAAACAAGTCAACAGCCCTAGGTAGATAAGAGGTGGGAACGAACTTGTTTACATAAGATATAATCCTAACCCCACAAAGACACGCTGTAAGCTTGGACTCCTAAGATATTCCATACTGTCTAGGAACTAATCAGTAACAGTTCACGGCCATTTAAGTTAAAAAAATAAGTTTGTTGATATTTTGATTTCTGTCCAAAGTACTGTGCAGTGTAATGAACAGGTCTGAAAATAAAGTGGATTTACCATAACTTTTGTATTTTAAAAATACAAGCGAGCTGTTGAGGCTTACCGAAAGATATGCGGCATATCCATGCACGAATGTTTTACAAAATGTAAGAAGAAACGTTTGCAAAATTTTGTTTTGGAGATAGGATTCTCGAAGATACACACCTCAGCGTTCGGTTCAAAGTGATTGTTTTGTGTGATGGAACAAGAACAATAACTAAAAGAACAGACAATAACGGATACGTTGAAAATAGGTTTCTGTTTTCGAAGGCATTCCATCAGCTTGGCTGCTTTATCCCGTACGGACCCGCTTTTCAAACGAATAGTGACGAGTAAGAAAAAATAGATCATCTCCAACAATGTCCCATTGAATTTTGTGGAAACTAGATTGTCTCAGATGATCCATTTTTGTGGACAACTGCAGGCTAAAAGCTGAATGCCTCCCCGAAGGCTGGCCTACATGCGGAAAATATTTTGTTCTTTGTTTGGTTGGATCATCGCGGTATGTTATTGTACAAACTGCTACCCGAACGAAAAGCGATCGATTCCATGGTTTTCTGCACAAAGCTAAAGAAATAAGACCAAATATAGAATAGATAGAATCGCACGAAGCTGAACAATCGCAACGGAGTTGTATTCTACTGCAACGACGTCAACCCAATAGCAAAATTTAGTACAACTTGGCTGGGATGTTGGAAATAAAAAAATAATTTGTTATCGTTATTTTTGAATTTAATACTTTAATTCAATGCAATTTAACTTTCGCATTAATATGCTTTAAACTTTTGTAAAAGTATTTTGAATTAATATTATTTATTATTTTAATCTTTAATATTTTCATTTATATTTAATCTTGTATAATTTTTCTTTGCTCTTTTAACCTTTCATATGGCTGCATTTTTTATCCTAAACATTGGTTATAACTTTTTATTTGACCATTCCTTTATATCACTTATTTTTACATGATTCGCTTACAAAATGTTAAAATTAAAAAAAAAAAAAATATTAAAAATTTTTATTCTATGTGCTTGTTATAGCCATTCAAATAGTCTTACAGGTTTGTCCTAAATATTAGCTATAATATTTTATTTTTTTCATTTTGTTCCCTAAGACTTTTTTATTTTTTTTTTTTTTTAGTTTGATTACATTCGATTAAATATTTGTGGTTATTTGTCTTTAATATTTCAGCCAACCATCATTTATAATATTTTTTTTATTTTTTTTGTATAGGTTTTAGTTTACATCGCTCCATCATAAGTTTGTAAATGTATATATAGATACATAATAATTTTCTCAAATTTCTCTTATATAATTAAAGGATTCATTTTTGGTTTGTAAAAAAAAAAAAAATTAGTTTCAATTCAATCGATTTCGTATGTTTATTAGGCTAGTGAATAGTCTTACATTGTAATTGTAAAATATAAATAAAATTATTCCCCTCATAGGTAGTCTCATTATATTATTTTAATGATAATATCTATGAATGAAAGTTTTCATTATAAGTAGTTCTTATAATAAATCAGGAACTAAATGACGCAGCTGATTCCTTCTTCATCGAAAGACCATCCATCCTACCTGCCTAGCCCGACAAAGGCTCCAAGACTAGCATCGGCCAAGTTCGGCAACTCATTGACGAGTTGTTGAAGTTGTGTGGTATTGAGCATGGTTACCACGAGCACCAGGGTAAAGGCGTACAAATACTTCATGGTTTCTGAAGAGCAGGAGCTGCTGAAGGATGTAATGACAGATAGCTAAAAACTGACTTATATAGCCATTGTGAAAGTCCTTGGCCCGGATAATTTGCAAAGAGTGTCCTGGAAAGATAGAATATATACCAAGTTTTATAAATTAACAAAGACGCAACTTTGAACATTTTACAGAAATTCTAGTTTTGCTAAGACTGTAACTTTAATGTAAAAAATGGTGTAACCTAGTATTTCATATAGTTCTGCGATATTAAGAAAAAAAAAATCTTTAGAAAAAAAATCCTTAAATTGAATCCTGAAGGTTTGGTTTTAGGCTTCGGTGTGGATAAATCGTAGTGCATTTTTATTTAATGATAATATGAGTATGTCAATCGATGAATTAAACATCGCTCATCCTCCATGTGATAGGTTTTGCTAATTAATGTCAACTTTAAAAAGGAATTCAACAATCGTTGAGACCCAAATTGATTTAGGCTTATAACTTACCAAATGTACAGTTCATAATAATTAAACAAGGAAATCACTTCAACGATATCTGCATGCAAGATTGTCATCTGCCATTTTTCGTCAGGATCGACGAGCGGTTCTAAATATGGTATTATTTGAATTAACATTGGTGGTTAAAAGGATTTGTCTCTTAAAAATATATGATAGGACCATAAACAACAATTTAGAGATGCAGCTGATAGAATATAGCTAGACATAAAATACAATCCTAGAAAGGCATCAGACAGAAAAAGCATAAGAGAGTATGGACACGAAACGATAAGATGTAAACCATGTATATAGCCACGAATACATAGTCTGAAGTTCAGTTAGGTATTGCCTGCCAGAAGCCATATTGTATACACTCTTGAATAGGTGCATTCCGAACGATTACTGGTTTGAAGTACAAAGCCCTCCCTCCCAAATGATAAGAGCATTAAAAAATATTTTCATGAACTGAACTACCCTTAAACAACCCCTAAATAGTTTCAGCAATAAAAAATCACCCCAACCAGACAACCCAGAACAAGAAATGACGGACTTCATTGTAGATTTATTTCTGATTCGAGCTACATCCACTACAACAATGACATAATACAAATAGATGCAATTATTGTTTAAAGAAAGTATCAAGTTAAAAATCAAGAAAAGAGAGAGAGAATTTTTTTTTTTTTTTTTGTTAAAATTTGCTTCTTTGTATATTAGGATGTATTTTATGGGAGTGATCTGAAAGTTATTATTTTATTACATATGAGTTCTTATTGAATTATGAATATTGTAAATTATATCTGGTCGTTAATGTTGGATCTCTTCATTACAAAGAGGAAAAAAAGCTCGTTATATTTGTATTTTTTTCTGTTGTATGTAATAATTTAAGCATTTCTAATAACTATATTTTTAAAAAAATTGAAATTTAGTTTCTTGCTTTGGGAAATATTGTAAGAATTGTATTGCCTTAACAGAAATGGAGAGAAACAATGATTTTGAATGTATATCCTAACTTCAGCCTGTTCAAAACATTTCTGAATTCTTTTAGCTTAACACCAACAGGGTATTAGCAACATCTTAAGCTATGTCGGCTATTCCGTCTTCTTCCAAGGATCACTGTATCCAGTATGTTTCTCAGGCTTCTCGCCCTCTGTCATTCATGATGTCTCCTGCCCAGTGCTGATGTTATTGTATACTCTTTTTTTTTATTTACACGTTTTTATTTTCAATTAACGGTTACTTCACTCAGTAATAAAAATATAATTACTAGACAATCTAGATGGCTATATTAATCATGTTAAAGTCTTAATTTTCTAAATTAATATAGACCCTCTTTAATAATTTATATTTTACAAAATGGTGTAAAAAGCTTAAAAAAAAAAAAATTAAATTTATTAGCAATAGAAGGAAATTCATTTTTTATATTTTCGGCTTTGGAATTGTTCTGAAGTCCCGATACCGTTCTTGGATTGTATCTCAAATATGTGATAATATGTGGAAATTCAAACACAAATTCGATTTTGTCACGAGTTTATTTCAATGACATAATCGTTATTGAACCTACAATGAGACAAACAGCCTATTCAAATATTTGTTCTGTTCCACTCATTGTTTTACCAACATACACATATAATAAATATTTATTACGTATATTTCATTCTCTCGGTTCCTGCAATTGATATCCTAATTTGGAGATGAATGGGTGTCTTGGCTATTTATTGAACTCCTTACATTCAATTTGAGTTGTGAAACATCTTTCTATTATTTTCATTTCATGAGAAATAATATTAATCCTAATTTCACCATTTCTATTAATACCTTCTTGATGACCCAGATATAAAATCATTTTTACATCATCTAACATTTAACTTTTTGCATAACACGCTATACAATATTTTACAATAATTCTGAGGCTTCTTTACAGTAATCCTTGCACACAAATTAAATATGTTTTACGTAGTTTAGCGAATAAAAGTTTCAACCATAGTTGTTATTCAAATGCTGCAGCTTCTCTTTGTGCGTGTGATGGAGTTCAAGCTATTAATGCTACTCACATTCTGTTGGAGCTAGAATTTATCCTTTTATTAACTTAAATTTATTGTAAGGTCATTCATTCAAAATGCATTTTAAATAGAATTTATTAAAGAAATACAAAGCATTATATATACATTATTTTTAAGGATTTAGGGATAAATAACATAGCTACATCGCAAATTAGTTTAAATTAAACCAATTATGGTTAATGAAATCAGCCTTTCAAAGTTGTTTAAGGGGCAAATGTAAGAATCGGATTTCCTCTTCTTCAGGGACCACACTTATCTTCCCAGACCAACAAAGGCCGCGAGACTGGCGTCGGCTAAGTTGGGAATCTGACTCGCTAGTTGCTGTAGCTGCGTCGAGTTGAGCAGAGCCACTACCAGGAACAAAGTCAGGGTGTACAAGTACTTCATATTCTTGAGGTAAGGTTGATAGTCTGAGGTAGAAAGATGTACGAATTACAGGTATTAGCAGTGGGTTGTCGAATATATACTCGCGTGGGTCCTTGAATGGGTTTATATAAGGTCCTGAATAATATTAAAGGGGTTAATGTCTTCTGAAGATATAGGTTTAGAACCCCACGTACCATTTGTCTTATCTAACTAGAGCACTATCTGAAAGAATAACATAACTATCTATGTCCAAATTATCTTTCATTTATTGAAGAGCTGTGTTTAATCACTGGATGAATACCTTATTACCTCATTATACCTAATTACCTTGGATGAAATATTATATACAGTAGGATTTTGAGAGGGTTTAGTCAAATAAATTTAGGTATTGCTTGACATTAAAGAAACGAATTTCAATATATTTCCAACATTTTGGCCATATCATTGATGGCAATGATCAAGGGCAAAACAATAAATAGTTAAATACAGAATCAGAAGAGAAAAAAAATCTTTTATAAATACTTAAACTATGTTTTAATTTATATAGGATAATCCAGACTGATATTGACATCCTTAGAGAAATATTCGGAAGTATTCATACAATAGGGCTTGGTGAATAAAGGAATTGTGTGATTATTATTATTTTTTTTTAAATACAATCATTAGATGGAGAATTTATGTGCAAAAGTGTTAGGTAGCAACATATGAATATTTAAAAACAACGAGAAAAATATAGGTGAAAAGTTGAAGGGGCTTTAAGGGGAAAGGTAAAAAAAAAAAGTTAAACATAAATTATTTAAAATTGTTTTGCTACATAACCCTTTCGTAAACCAAACCCTGCGATTATAAAAGGATTAGTCAAATAAAGTTGAAATTATGAGTTATTTCCTCCCTATTACTATACGTTAAGATTAACATGAATGTTCACGCTACTTAAATGTATTTTACAAAGTAGTGACAATATCTAATGTAAAATTAGCTATTGACCTCCTGAGGATATCTTTTAAAAGGAATTCAATTTAATTTTTTTTTAATTTTAATTTTAATGCTAGGGTGTCAATAGCCGTCTAATTTACCCAACATAAAAAAATTTCATTAAATATAAATTAAGTTCAAAATGTAAATTATCGAGTTTTTAATTTATCAAAAAATAATCCAACTAATTATTTAAAAACATAATCCGGGGGATATGATAATTTTAATTAATTAATACAATAATACTTTAATTAGTTATTAACAACTTTGGACCGAGATGGGCTGAATTATTCTTGCTTTTGCTTAATTTATTTATAATATATCAAAATGCAGCAGTAAATTTCTTTGATCAGTTAAATTAGTCTGGTTGTTTTATCTCTTCATCTAATATCGTTTAAAGATGTAAATAGATAAGACAATTGATACAAGCCAATTTAATATAAATTACAGTGTGCATAAAGCTGTAAGCTGCTCAAAAATGAATAGGGATATAGCTAATTTTCCTAACATTTTTATATTATTATTATTATAAACTAAATTGATATTTTTTTTGATATTTAGGAATACTTTAGAGAAACATTTACTCCGGGAATTTTCCTAAATCCTAATTAACTGATTTTGAGGTCGGGTATTAATTCAGTCATCCAGAAATTAAAAAAAAAAATTATAGCTATTTGTAGAATGTTAAATTACACGGCCGATATGGAAAAGAGAAGTATGACTTAACCATCTTCATATTGTCCCAACAGATAATGTCTTGTTTGTTGTTTATTTCGTCTTAAGGCTAAATATACCCCTTTCAGTCAAGAGTTGGAAACAGTAGAATTTATTTCCGTAATTTCTCCGGAACGGAATGTCCGATTTTCAATCTGTAAAATTCTTTGGGTATTTAGTAAACACAGAATTCACGCTACGAAGCGTTTTTTTTTCTATAAATTCAATAATTAAGAAAATAAAACGTAAAAAAATAGGTGTTAAATATTTTTAAAAATATGAGGTTATAGTCAGTTGCAGAAACGTTTTCTGAAACAAATGGCATATTACCACTAATCATAGCATACATATTACGATCGTAATGTAAAAAATACGAATTTTGTTTACAACCGGATGGAATTGCGTCACCGGCTGAAAAGGTCTCTTCCTTACCGAAATGTCTCTCACATAGGCATTCCTCGATTTTTGAAGAGCCAAAGAAAAATTGTATATTTTTTTTTCTTGTTATTATTATTTTTTATCTGTTGTTAGATTCATTCTATTAACAATTTCTCATTTCAAGTAAGAAAGTAAATAAGAATAAGGCAATTAAAATAAATATTTCGAATTGACATAAGCTGAATTCAAGTTTTAATATATATTTTGATAAATTTATTAAATATTTTATTTGTGCATTTATTACCAAATAAAAAAAAATACATTTGGTATATGCAATCCTAATTTTACTGCGGTATCTATAGGAAACATTGGCCCTTTTCGCTGACTAATTATTAAGAACAAACAGACCTAGCTACAATAATTTGTAAATTTTTATTTTCACTTGAAGCGTTTGACGGTTCAACAAGTTGAATGTCAACCATAGTAATTAAAATATATTAATAAAACAAACAAAAAACTTTTACTATAATTTGTTGTACTTTGAAGATCCAAAAATCATGAATTGATAATAGCTGCATAGTTAACTTATAGTTGTGATAAATATGTCTTTTTATAAAGTCAACAAAGGAGTTATTGTCTATTTATTTTCAAATAGAGAAAAAGTCTTATTTACTTACTGCAGGAAGTCAAACACTATCTGACCCTTTTCACCGGTAATGTATTTGGGACAAATAATATAAAATATTCCAAATAAATTCCATAAGCTACCTAGCCAATAGATGCCTATGTAATTATATATAAATTTACATATATAAATACATGTGTAAATTTATTACCTTTTACCAAATATAAATTTAGGTAGCATGTCAGTATATGAAGTCAATCCGATAGTACAGATACCAGGTAAAAGATATTCCGGAAAATCCAATAACAATTGAAAATATTTCCTGTTTAGAACAAATTGTATTTACGTTCAATTTCTATCGTTGTAAAGATAGAGCATAACAGAGAAGAACAATCTATTGGACTTAGAGATTTTTATATAAATAGTTCTAAATCCAAAAAGAATCTCCGCGTATCTGCTAGACGAAGAAAACCTGAACTGAAAAGAAGAGCTGATAATGAAAAAGAGTACGTACCCATATAATATTTACTATGATGTAATTTGAAAACATAGTGTTGTTTCGGTATTCACCTTTGAAAATCAATAATTTTACATTAGTTAACTGTAAAAATTGTAAATAAAATTAAACTGACTGATAAATAAAATCAGTTTTATAACTGGCTCCTTGGAAATGTTTTAGAATTACCGTAATATGAGGTAATTTCATTGTTCCCAAGTCTCGTGGATATATAATTTTTCCATAGCGTATACCATAATAAATAAAACGTATTTTTAAAAACATAACCAGGAAAAGTAATTTTAAAGTGTAATTTCCTACTATTGGTTGGGTAAAGGTACCTACAAAACGGTTTATCCTTTTATATTTGTATGATTTGATTTATTTGGTTGTAAATACATACAAGTAGTGGAAATCAATTGAAGAAAATGATTTTCTTCTGATTTCTCACGGCCACATCATATTGTGGGGTTCGTTATGTTTTCTTAGCAAAATATATAAAATATATATATAATTTGTATGAAATCGGGTAAATTTATCGAGTTGACATTATTGCAGATGCCCGGACTATAGCGGTAGTCAACATGAATCAAACAACAATCATTGTTTTTAGAAAATTTTTGAAAGGGTTGAACATCTTAGCTGTTTGATAATAATAACTCAATAATGTTTTAATTAATTGATAATAACTCGGAAACCGCTACTCTTAGCACATTTTCGTTCTATGCATTAATAAAGCAAATCTAATTTGCAACAACTTTTGTTTTATATATATATTATATATATATGTTTAGTAAGGTTCTTGAGGATCAGTCATAAAATAAAAAATCCACTATTTTGGCGACGTTTCGAGACTATATTGTTCTCATAATCATGCCAATGTTACTGGTGGATATGAATAGACTACATTAGTCTGTACGTTTTGTCGTGATCACAAATTATTATAGAACTGCCAGTGAGAAATTCCACCAAAACTAAATTTTTGCATATACCTTTGTTTTGGTATTCTAAATAAGGTGTGAAAAGTCACCTTTGCCTTCCAAAGACTCCTAATGAAGCTGTGAAGTCAAAAATAGTCGAATATTTTATTTGTAGAGTGCTTACTCTACACCCCTCATTTCAGCACTCTGACTGGGGTCGCACTTCTCCGCAAAATCAAGTTTTTCCAAAATCTTATTTTATAAATTTAATTTGTTTATTTGTTGATTTTATTAGAAAAAATGAAATTTCAGATCGGACAAACAGTTTTGGAGTTATAGCGAAAAATGTGCGAAAAAACTTGGATTTCAAAACAGTAAGCGGGTTTTAGCTTGCTGGCATGGGTATTTTACGGGACTTGATCCAAATTTAATATATAGCTTCTTATAGTAAATTTAACCAGCTTTCAGGTGGAAAACATAATTTTGGATCGAACTATTAGTTTCGGAGCTATAGCTAAAAGAGTGCCGACAAACGTGTTTTCGCGGAGAAGTGCGACCCCAGTGAGAGTGCTAAAACCAGAGGTGTAGAGTGCATGAAATATGCGACTATTTTTGATTTCACAGCTTCGTTAGGAGTAGTTGAAAGATAAAAATGCTAAAAGTCCCCGACCCTGAGGGGACGAGATTCCCCAGTTTACGCTGGGGGAAGTGGAGAAGATCGCCTATTTCAGTTTTTCGATTATATCTCGAAAACGGTGGACTCTGTAAAAAATATGATACAAATTAAAATTAAAGCTAATTAAATTTTTTATAAAATTGTTTCTATAAACATTTGTCTAACGCTCAACGGTTTTCGAGATATACGTTATTAAAGAAAATTTAATGCTCTACCACTTTGATTCTGACATTTTCTCTGAGAAACGATTGATGAAGGCACTAAAAGCAAATGTTTGCCCGAACCGGTGCCCGCTACTGTTTTTCCACACTATATCTTGAAAACGGTTAATCCTAAATAAAAAAAAAAAAAAAAAAAAATGAATGGAACCCAAAAAAAACATAGAAAATATTATTATCTACAAGTTTTGTAACCTTCTCGATTGACGCCCGAGGCAAAGACATCGAGATATTTGAAAAAAAAAAAAAACTGATTTTGTGACCTGTGACCATGAATATAATTATGCTAACATGCTGAGGTTGGTGACTTTTCACCACTTATTTAGAATCCCAAAACGAAAGTATATGCAAAAACTTAGCTTCATTGCTTCCTTTTCGAGATTTGCTGTCTAAAACTCCTTATTTGACTGGACTAGGAGTACTCTCAAGGTATAAATATTCTTATTGCCCAATTATTATTATTCCGAGATATCATTTTTTATTTGAATTATATTTTATTTATTAATAAATAATTTTCATGGATCGAATGAAACAAATCGGTGAGAGTGAATTTACACTTACTTATACACTTACAGAGACCGATAAAAGTTTTTCTTTTATACTTCTAATTCTTTGCCGAAGTAGTTAGTTCAGGACTCTAATATTCCAGTTAATTTCTACTTACATTATGAAGTTCTAATGAATAATTAAGGTAATTTTAGGTTTTTAGTAACAAAAAATGTTCATATAAATATTATTTTCTCCTAATATGTATGTTGTTTTTACTTTGAAATTCTTAGTGGACCTACAAGAAGCTTGATCATCAAATTTTGTAAATATCAGCTGTTACATTCTATATTACAAATGTGTTTTCATGTTGAAGGGTTCAATGAAATAGTTCTTAGGAATTGATAAATTATTTACAGTTATATATTTTTTAGTTAACTGTTATCAATAAAATTAAAAATTTTACTTCTTTAAAAAAACAGTTATAGTTTACTCATTATTTCTCGATTTTTTTACCTTTTGTGGAAAACTAAACACATGTTTTGGTCCTAATGATTACTTAACACTTTGAATTCCGTTATTCGAATATAATAATCAGTGAAATAAATTCCTCTTGAACAATGCCAAAGTGTTTGTTTAGGGTATTTTTAATAACATAAAGTATTCATATGTTAACTCGTTATTTGTTCCAAATATCATTTTTTGTCGGTTTATTATTTTTAATATCTCCTGGGTTTAAAAATGTTTATAAATTTCATAGATATTCTAACTATGCTTTAAAAGAGTTTGTTTTAGTTTTTCTTTTCTTTTTATTAACTACCGAAGAACATGTATAGTTATTTTGAAATTTGCACACCGGTTCGTTTTTTTTTTAAAAATATTTTTTATATTCTACAAAGTATATCAAATTTTGTTGGCCTCTATTCTGTCGGTTTTTCCACTATTGGGGAGACGTTAGATCGGTAGCTGACTGGGAGCTGGGTCCTCACAGCCCTTCCCCCACTACTACAACAGCAGGTCTAATCACCCGCTTCCTTACAAATCGTATTTTTCAAATTACGATCAACCTATGCAACCGAAAATGAATCTGTTTGCATAATTGTGTTCGATTGACTTATGGCTAAGTGGTTATAACCAGCTTTTTTAAAAAAAATCAATAGTTCGGCAGATAATTTTTTTAAATTCTAAAATAATTGACAAAAAAAATTCGGAAAACGTAGCGTGAATTTAATGGGGGTTTTATTACAAAATCCGTTTACAGATCTAATATTAATGGTTCTTTTCACAAATGAGAGCGAAAATAAATTCGCCCCAAAAGTGCTGCCATCTCTTGAAAAAAAATCTTACTAAAAATCGGGATGTTTAGCCTTAACGTCCTGATGTACTCTAACTAGAGCAGGAGGGAAGGGTTATCCTACAGGTTACCAACTTATTCTAACCAGGGCAGGTTAAGTTCAAGATTCATTTCGTGGGTCCACCACGAAATAAATTTAAACCCACTCAGGTGGGATTTGAACTCTTGACCTTAAGTACAGAGCTTGCTTATACCCCCACCCAAACTCACTCGGCCATCAAGTCCCATATGTTGCATTGCAGCAACAAAGACAAATACTTTTATTCAGTTGATGTTAATTAAAAAAACAAAAAAAAAAAAAAATAATATTTTTTAAATAATTAAAACAATACACATAATTTGATCTTTACCGTTACTCCACATACTAATAATTTAGTAAATACAATATCAAGATGAAACAAATGGGCCATTAGCCATCATTATTGTGTATTCTATATGCACAACATATTTTGTGTCATTTAAGTTTTAAGATTGGGAAGAACAGAAATAATTTAGTACAGATATTATTTAGCTAGAAATGTTTGAGGATATATAAGTAAACATAGTTTCTCTGAGATGGGCTTGATTGGATGTGACCTTTTACATAAAAATCATTTACATATATAATACCTTAATTTGTATATTAAAACAATTAATACCAGTTCAATTTGTTTAAGTAAAGTCAAAAATTTCATTAATGCTTCAATCTACAAGATGGTCTAGTGCTTATAGGGATAATGAACTTCGGGTGTTATCAAACCCATTTCAATGGGGTAGTTGAACAGACCTCACAATCGCTTTAACCTCGACACCGAGAGACTGTCATAAACCGTTTATTTTTGCATATGCATAACAACTATCTGAGTTTGCGCCCTGTATAAAGCTCTCACTGGAGATAGTGTGGGCAGCACTACATCCAGCAACATGAACGGTCTCGCAACATTGGCTCTCACAGTCTTCGTGGTCTGCGCTGCCCAGGTCATGGATCCCATTGCGGAAGCTGAACTCTTCGCCTTGCTGGCTGTTGGGAAGTAGAATTGAAAATAAGAGAATTTTGGTCATCTTTTTGTTTCTGGCTATAAAAATCAACTTTTGATATTTTTATATATGTTAATAACATTCAGCCACATTGTGAATATATTCGAAAAAAAATAAATATCAGCAATTTTATTTATTGGTTCGATACCTGATTTGTGTCCCGATCATGTGCATTTAAACATAATGTAAATGTTATTGTAGCAGTTCCAATATGACCAGACATTCATTTAGTAACCTGCTTCAAGTGATTATCCAGTCTGCAGATATTTAAAAAAAGTATTTACACCTCCCCTCTTCAGTAACGAAAGTTGGAACCTTCATATTTGAATATAGGACCAATGATCCTATCGCCCAGCCAGGCCCCCACTCCTCCCCTGCTAGGTAACTATTGAAAATAATATACTAGTTCTAGTAATTTACAATTAGTAGTTTATTTGCTTTAAGCTTTCGCATAACCTTTATCATAACTTTTTTTCATAAATTGCTTGGACAATTAACATCGGTCACAAATTAATTTAATATTAATTTATTGTGTTGAAATTTCGGCCTACATTGTTAACCTTTTATCAGAGCTGAAGAAAAAAAAAAAAAAATTATGTTATCCTAAAATTTAATAATTAGAAGAATGATGCCTTCTTGATCTCAGATTTTTCAGTCTGTGACAAACTTATGTGTCATTTATTAGCTGTTGCTTTTGATGAGAGTTGGTGAGTCATTGCTGACAGGATGTGGAATCGGGAATCCGGAAGGAGGGTAGCAGCCCTGCTCAGAGATTCACTATATTCGGCCTCGAACTAAAGAGATTATCCTGAGACACCTGCTACGGAGGGGAAAAGAATTGCGTGCGTTAAATTGAATTCTTCGCACCCCGTGTCAGGCAGATGACATTCAATTTGGTCGATACTTAACACGGTTGTCTGGTGGCTGGGATTTGTTTTTAGAGTAACGATATCCACGCCGTAGAACAGAAGGAAGAGGAAGAGAACGAACATAAATAAAAAGAGACAATAAAAAAGTAAACATTATGAAGAGATCAATGAGGAATCTACAGCAGAAGTTAATTATTAATTATTTCACATAAGAATTATGCAATAATAATAAGTAAGTTGACTGTGTTTTTTGTATTAACCATCAAATAATATTTTACACAATTAAATTAATAGAAGGTATTTGACCACATGTCAAAAGTTAGCCATGTGGAACCATAACGGTTTCCGGAGTAGAAATGTAATCGAGAATTGTTTCTGAAGACAACCACTACATAAACACTACATTACCTCAAATAACCGGACCATCGTAAGTAACCCGGTAACAATGCTAAGATGACTTCTCTCACTTTCAGCGTGTTTTTGTAATACTGGCGACATGTCACTCAAAATTTGTTAGAAAGTTCTAAGAAAACGAAACTATTCTTTGTCTGACGGGCAAATCTGTGGCAAGTAAAATTCATACAGACGTTTATTTACATGGACACCTCTGATTTATTATGGACACTGATGCAATAATATCTGTTATCTCGGAAGGACCAGCCTAATAGTTGATATTTACGGCTTGGTATTCTTGATAAAGACCAATTCTTTCTGACTTTAGTATATAGTTTTATTCTTCCTCAAGGCTGATATTCATGATGACAACAATGGAAATAAGTATTAGGGTGTAGTTTTAAAATCAATATATTTCTTTCCTTAGTTCCATACTCTTCTTTACCACTTCAAGTAATTCGTATCTACTTGGTCTGCTCTTGTACTTTCATCCTTTGATCTCATTATTCATTCCTAATTCTGTAACTACATTTACGCTGTTTTTTTTTTTTGTACTTGATTTTTTAATGGACTATTTTATCGTACAATATTCTTGTCCATAACAACAATAATTGTCCATTGTTTCACGTTTAACTCTGTAAAGAAAAAAAAATGAACAATTAGTAATCTTATACATTTTAAATTTCAGGACAAACTGTACTTACTTTAATTACTAATAAAACCTGGCATGTAATAATGAAGAAGCATCTTTTGTGAATTCCTAGGTGTAATTCTTTAACGGCTTTTATCAACATGATTATGATGAATTCAACTGTTTTTGTATGTTCATTCAAACCTACCAAATTAACATGAATATAAAGTAGTTGGAAATTGAAATATTTGTTTTATACTTACCTTGACTATTTTCGGCAAAAATTTCCTAATTACATGGTTGAACATCAGTGCACAATATATGGGAAATATGGAAGACTATTAAACTAAAAAAAATACATTTATCTAATCATGTAAATATTTGAATTCCTCTACACCGTCCCTATTAAGTGAACAAACTGAGTTAAATACGAATTTCCTTATTCAAATGGCAGGTCCTCGAAATCTATGTCTATCAGATGAGGCAGTTAACAAGGCCATAAATCAGATAAGATATTGGCAAATTTTCAATTTATCGGTCTGTTGGTCAGAAGCCCATCAAAGGGCCAAACAAGGTGAGCTGCCGATTGGAATCCACGGTTCATTTGGTTCCAATGTTGTATTGGTCCGGGCAATAGGACATTATCCATGGAAATAGGTTTAGTATTCACTGGACAGGCAGTCTCAAAACTAACGAGCACTCAGGAAGTCTAACGGGTTTCCTCCAAGCAGATGATGTTGGGTATGGTTGCTTCATTATACTTCGAATGAATAAATCACCAAATAATGGTAATTTCTGTCATGAAATTATACCCTGAGATTTTTGAAGCAAAATTTCTGTATTAACGTTATATTATGTATACATTCAAATATTTTCTTAGGGTGAATCGATAAGTATTTAACGGAAAGGATGTTATGAAAAAGATTTGCCAGCTGGAATCACACACTGGTGTGATAAATACTTTATTAAAAATTTAAATTGAGGTTAAATACTAAATTTGAAGGTTAAATACTTTATAGGCCATTGTTTTAAATAATATCGTATATAATTATTTTAAATCAATGTCTGAGAATATGGATTGCCCACAATGCGAACATAATAAACAAAAATGAGATGATAAACCAACTAATCAGTACTTTTTTTATATTATCATGAATTATATTATGTAAAATCAACAAGCAATGAGCGTATTCAATATTTTATTGTCTGCCTTTTCAAAAAAAAAAAACAATATAAATTTGTTTTCTTTCATTTACAAAAAGTTTTTAGATTTTTCATTCATTTGTAGTGAATTTTACTGCATACAATTTTTTTTTTTTTTTTTTTTTTTAATTGTGCACTTCATAATAGATCATATAGATTTGACATAGATAAAAATTTATCTTTTAAAATAAACAAACCCCAAATTAAATATATGACCGCGGAAGCTGAGGCATCTAATATGAAATAATATTCCAAATAACGATTTTGATTTATTATAATTTAATATCAAGTGAAGTAACGACAGAAAATTTTTTGTATCTTTTTTTATTGATATTTACAATTGTATAGTACATATACATCCAGTAAATATGTAGGAAAATGATTTCAGTAACATGACAACAATTTCTAAAGCATCCATTGGTAGCACTTTAAAAAATTCTTATTAGAAGGTCGCGAGGCTATTTCTTCTTAAGAAATCTAAAACCATAAATAAAAAGAATAAACGATCATTGTCATATGTCAAATATGGTGACCGTATTCTAACAATACTACCTCTACTAAGGGTTAGGTATCACAAGAATGCATACCTCGCCATTTTAACTATTACACAATAAATTTCTTTTAAAGCAGTGAATCTTTCTGAAAACTCTCAGAGGTATCAACACTATGTGAAACAATGAAGTCTAACTAAGTTAAAAAATATTTTACTTCACTAGATCACGAAATCACAAAAAAAAGCCCTGTCACTAGATTCTTGTTCGTATTACATACTAGGGTTTTAACCTTTATTCTTAAGAACACTCTTAACATACACCAGATATGATACAGTGAAAGTGGAAAAATTCTTCGAGAGTTATTAATCTATTAATTACGAAATAAAAAAAAATGTAAAAAAGTGGTATTTCAGAGTAAGAAAAAGAGCTTTGAAGATGATATTTTTCATTTAAGAGAAAACAACTTTCAGATTTTACGCTTTATGTTCTAACCATTTGCCAAGCTTTATTAATAGATGTACATTTATCCCTTTCATTCAGAACGTTTAGTAGAAGTACCTCAAGGGCGACTTGCATAGCCTTAAAGAATAAAGATTGTTCTGATTAAGATTATATATATATATATAGGGTTAAATTAGTATAACGTAATCCTTTGCTTTATTTAAATAATTGTTAAAATGTTGTTTATCTTCAAACAGATGGTGGGACATTTATTTATTTAAGCGTGCTGCAATACTACGTGACAAAATCATGATGAACTTCGTCTTACTGTACATCTAGCCAATTAAAAGTTTCTTTAATTGTAAATATTAGAGTAAGATAAATAGCTGATTGTGATTAAATTATTTTTCTATTGATAAAACCGTTCTTTACTTTAACGAATAAGTATTTTGTTTTTTCAGTATTGCACGTTTCTAAACTAGGGAATATTTATGAGAAAAAGCAGTCAATGCTTTGGAACCAAATTAGAAACTTGAAGAAACTCTTATTTTTGGACCACAAAGTAAAATATTTGATGTAATTTTTTTTAAGCTTCTTTTTTTTTTATTGATATTTATCTAGCTTTAGCAGTTCGGGAAATATACAATTATTTGTCAAAAAGTTGTAATTTATTGAAAAACATACTATTAAAATATGTATAAAAAGAATGAGAACTGATCAATAGTTTACGTTCAGGACTTCTGAAATTTATTTTTAAATACTGTAAATATATTAATTATTAAAAACCACTGCCCATAGTTATCCACAATGCACGTTTTCATCACTAACAGTATTCAATAATTAAAACCTTTAAAGAGATATTCGCTAAAGTGAGATAGCTAGGGAGGTTTTCATTTACACTCTTCTGTCAGGTGTCAGGGAAGACGGAAGCAAGAAGTTGCCGGAAATTCATTTTCCCCTGAGCTGCCCCCATATTTTCACGTCCCTAAGGGGCAGTCCCCCCTCCCCTCATCCCAGTTCTGTTATCCGGGACAGGTCTGCAGGTGGTGCCAAGATATGCTAATAGCAAGAGGGCAGGAGCATCTGGCTCCTTGAGATTATGCATGATACATCGGAGGCTATCTCTTGTCACGGTCCGTTGGAGTCCGTTGTACCTACGGTCAGGCCAGGGCACTAGGAGGTGACTTAGTACTTCAAGTTAAATTAGCAGATGATAACCCTTTAGGTAATACGGCGTGAGTGATAAGAGTCCGAGGGCCAAAGGGCTAAAGGTCGAGAAGTTCGGAATGTCGTTAGGTTGTTAGTTAGGTTGGAGTTGTCGAGTGGAAGTAAATTATTGCTGCTAACTGCAGAGTTTGCCAAAATGTTTAGATTAAACTAACCAAGTTTTTCTTATTAGTATAGCCGAAACTGTAGTTAAATTAATTGATGGATATTTCCGTTAAAGATAATATAGAAGTTTTAGTTTCTCATCTATACAGCTGTAATTTTACTAGTATTATTCCATTTTGAACCACTTTTCCCAATCCGTTTTCAATAGACTTAAGCTAGATGAAAATTAAAAACCTAAGAAAAAATTTAAATATAATGGATGATGTGCATTGTCAAATCTGAACCCCATCGTACCAGAGAATTTCAAGAGGTCAATGTCACCATTGAGAAAAATATCCTTCAAAATGAATTTATGTATTAATTTTAAATTTTATGAATGAAAATCTGGATAAAGTCTATTTTGTGATTTTTCTGAAACTGGTATATATTTTTTTTGTTTTATTTTTATAAAACTGTCTTTGCTGACCACAATTAAATTCATGAGACGTAAGATATAAGGATAATAATTCTGTTTGTTTATTATGGCTTAACGTCCTTATGTACTGCACCTAGGGCAAGAAGGACGTGCCACCCTACAGGCTAACAACCTATTCCAGTCAGGGTGAAATGGTCAAGATTCAAGAAATGAAACATAACATAACGTTTATTATCCAATATAAAATAATTCTTATTCAAATTTCATAATTAAAATGTGGCGAAATGGATTCTAAAAATCCTAATAATTATTTAAATAACTATTGATGAACTTTTATTAAATTAAACAAGCTGGTGCATTTTTTTTTTCTTTCTTTTTATCTGGTTAGATTTATCAAATGAAAATAATAATAAAACATTGACTATGAATGAAAAAAAAAAATGTACATAATGGACTGAAATTTGAAGTGTGGCCTTCTAATCATCGAAGAGAACATTTCGTAAATATTTAGTTAGTCTATGATGACTATCAGTCAATTTCAGTAAAGCCAGAATTATAATGTACTGTTTATGATTTAATTTAAAGTATTCGTATAAACTGGGTTGTTAAAAAAGTCCTTCAGCATAAGTAAAAGATAACATGTTTTAAACATTATTGATTAATGTAATTGGTTTTAAAGCCGGTGCCACTCCTAAGGTTTATAGGCGAATAATTCATCACACTCAATTCATACTTCCTCCAAATCGTCAAAGATTTGACAATTTAAAAATGAGCATAACCTGACGGTGCGATATCTGGGCTATACGCTGGATGAGGCAAAACGCTCACTCATTGCAGTTCTCATGATTTTTCATTAGCCAAACAGGAACGATGTACATCGGCATTGCTGCGTTGCAAAATGTATTGTTTCCTATCGACCAAATACTTTGCTTTAAAAACTGCATAACTAAGCTGTAAAATTCACATTTCATATTGTTTTTTTATACGTATAAGCCGTTATTGTGTTAAATCAGATAAACATGACTAGATGTTTAAAAATAGGATTTTTTTTATTTAGGTTTAGGAGGCCGTATTCAAAATAAAGCTAAGGTATTGGAATAGTTTTATCTTCCTAAGGGCTTTGACCTGGTTAAATATATTAAATAAAGCTATAAATACCTTGTCTGCTGGAAATGCCATTTTAGTAAACAAAGATTCTTCACAGATTTAAAAATGAAGTTGCTCCTTGTCCTATCGTTGGTTGCGACCGCTTACGCTTTGCCCTTCAATCTGACGCAGTTTCTTAATTCAGAAGGAATAAACCCAACGGTGATAATAACTTCCAACTGCATTCTCAATGGAGAGCCGGTAATTTTCAGTGCATTTCACCTGTATCTAGTTTATAAACTTTCTTTTATTTTTTACACACAATATTTTCTTATGTTGTTGATAACCTATTATAATACTTTATAATTAAAATGGCGTTCGTAATCCTCAAAAACTTAATCTAAGAAATTTAAAGTACCTTAATGAGATGAAGCATCGCATGCATTGACACATTAAAATCAATGTAAGTACATACACTCCAATTTGCGATTCATCACAACAGTTGCAATGGCTATAATGATAACTATACTATTACTTACCTGAAAGTTTCACATGACCATCCAATAACTTTAATTGGTTAGTATTAGTTTATTTCAACTATTATGAAAAGCTAAAAGATATCGCATTTATTTCAATCAACTTGGTTTCAAACAATCTAGCCTGCATCAGGATCTCAATGAATGAGCCCTCAACCCATCAGCAGAAAATATCTGATTTTTTTTGTAATATGAATTCGAGTACTGGAAATAGCTATATTTTTCAATAAGGCTAAAACCAAGGGGGTCAGGCTTCTAATTGCCATGGAACAATTTATTTTTGTAAATAACTATATGAATAATAACAGCTTGTATACAGCTTCTTACATTCAAGTTTCTGAAGAGTAGGCCCTAAAAAAATTAACCTTTGAATTAAAAAAAAAAAATAGGTTCCTAGTAAAATAATAATTACAAATATATATATATTTTTAAAATGTTCTAAATTTGCATAATAACATATGATATTTTAATAACAGTATTCATTTTTATCTTTAGTGTGTTTAGTACCATCTCAACCTTCTGGCTCAACTATTATCTAGTTCCACGCAACCTGACAACCCCTCTCGCTGATTAAAACGGCAGTGATCGCGATATCTTTTGTAAAAATTTATTTATGTTGGAGTTCTAGCAAAGATCAGCTTCTCCTCTCATACCCTGAGTGACTGTACTCAGCCTCCAATGATTTTGTTTTTTGTACACTAGTGATTCAGCTGTGAAAGCAAAGCTGGGATCTCTTTGACCTGGCTTGTCCCTCCAAAAGATGACAAGTCTGGTTGGGGGATCCCTTATGATTGTATTTATAACTTTCTATTTAACTTTTATTATTATTATTATTATTTATTATTTTATTTTATTATTGTTTGTATTTATATATTTAATTTATATACTTTATAGTCTATAATGTTTATGTATCTCATAGTTATCATCTATTTTGTTTTTTTTCATATTTTATATATTTTTTTTAATGTACATATTGTATGAATGTAATCATACAGCCATCGGTATTACTTATTATCTCATTTGTGGCAGATTGTAGTTACTCAATAAAAGTTTTTTTATTTAAAAAAAAAAAAAAAAAAAAAATGCGTTTATTTAACTATATTGATATTATTTGTGTGTACACTACATAATAAGAAAAATAAATATTAGAAATTAAAACTATATATTATGTTTTTAAAGGCTTGCTTAATTAATTTCGTATAATACAGGCGTAAATCAATTATTAAATAGTATATCGAATTATTTCGTTCGATAAAGATTTCAGATACTTTTTAATTTTATATGCAAATAAAAAAATTAGCAAAAAATATTTGTTTCAAGTAAATTATGTAAAACAGGTTTTTACAAACACTCTAATAAAATTATTATTATAAATTGCATTATGATAATTTATCAATCAACTTGGATAATCTTCTTATTCAGAAATAATTTATTAATAAAAAAATATTTTTACTACCTTTTTTGTTTTGTTTTTTACATAGCACATGGGGTTATTTAAATACGTTAATATGAATGGAGGAAATATTTTTTAATAATAAACATTTTATTTTTGGTGTTATTTAATTTTTAAAGTTTCCTCTTTTTATAAGTATTTCAACTTAATCAAATTGTGTATTTTGAAACAAAAATGGGCATAAATATTTATAGAAGATGAGGAATTCTCGGCTAAGTGGTACTAATGTTTTCGATTTCTTTCTACCAGACATGCTCAGTTAACGAATTTGTTTTCAAAGGGATTAATATCTGAGGTAAGTTTAATGATAGCAGTTTTTGTCATCCAAATTTCCGAATATTCATCAAAATCAGTTTATGTGAATATCAATTTTTATGTTTTGTCTCTAGTTCTAATTTTGATGAATTCTGATCTGATCCTTTATGTGATTTATTTTGCTAATTTCAACTATCAAAAAAAGAACAGATTAGATTATATTTTATTTTTAACAGGAATATTTATCAAGTATATATTTTTTTTTTTTATAAGATTATTTAAAATATTACAGTGCTCTTCATCAGGACGGGCGTGCTGCTTAAGCCCCGTGTTCGTCTGCCAGCCGAGCCCCTCCGGGCAGAACACTTGCAGCGTGACCCCTGGCCATCGCGTCCACATTCCCATCATCAGGCAGATCGTATCCGCCTTTGGAGCTGTTACACAAAATCCGATTTACTGAAAGGAACATGATATAAAATTATTTGTATATAAGGACTGATTTGAAACAGATATAAGTTAGCGTATGTTTTTTAATTATTTATTGTGTATAAATAATCTTAAGAATATGACAAGTTTATTTATTTATTTTTCTTTGTTCATTATGTAGTTAGGACTTTCTCTATAATAGTTTCTTAATACAGTTGTAAATAAGGACTGGTCAGGAACACAAAGCAAAGTATTTTATGTCGGGTTTGTAGTATATGGACCATAATGATACAGGCCTTGGATAATATCTGACGGATACAAAGTCAAAATATTATTATTTATTCTTATTGCTTTTATTTTTTCACTCAAACCTTATGTAAATGTAACAATTAGTGAGGGGTAATAGGGGTAACAGTACTTCGTCCTACTATGAATAAAAAAAAGTTTCACAAATGATTTATTTGAGCAAATCTCTCATCCAGCTTCTTTTCAGCTTTCTGAGAGTGTTTCCGGGTATGTCACTTGTGGCCATGACATTAATGAGCAAGTTATTTTTTTACGGCGCGGATTTTTGGCAGACCCGTATATTATATTATGGCCACTATATATCCATATGTGTTTAAGTCAGTAAATGAGTTTATTTAGTCACTGTTGGCCGTTTTCGTAGGATTTGATACAAGAGTTTTAGTCTTCTGTTTAGACTGGACGGTTTTGTTTTGCTTGTAGGCCCCAGGTCAGTCTTAAATGTAAGTCTAAAATAATGAACTTCGTTTGTCTGTGTAATGGGTTGATTGTTGATGAAGACAGGTGAAAGAGTCATGTCTGAATGTGAAGGCGATGTGCTGTGTAATTAAGTTTTATTTTTAATTTTTTGAACCTTATAATATTATGGTGTGGCGTTGAAGAGTGTAAGACACAATGGTAGGGTCTTTATGTCTGCTTAATATTGATGTGTTATTAATTGCTATGATGTATATTGCTATTAATACATCAGAATTTCAATCACTTTTTATAAACCTTTTTGGGAGTTTATTAGTGGCAATTGATTTATTATTTATTAAAATAAATGCATACTTAAAAAAACGTTTCCCATCTGTTACAACACTCACCTAACTACGAAGACACGTGCAATTAGCATACAGGGATGGAAGTAATCGTTTTATTAGGACAGGATAATCCCAGAGTATTAACCACACATGGCCTGCTGATTGGCTAATCCTCCGGGTGCGGTCCTGAATCCTGATCCTGCAGGACAAAGCCCTGGTGATGGCTAATGGTCGAATATGCAGATAAGTGGTTGGCATCCTCTGAGGGGTGCTTCGGCAATCAGGAGCTGCTTTCGAGGGCTCTCCACCATTGAGTCATCAGCCACCTGCCGCTACTCGAGGTGTCTGTGCTAGGATCTGCCGATATCGATAGTCTTAGGGGATTGTATGATGAGTAGTGCTTTCGATCTGAAGTTAAAATCAGCTACTGGTACCTCGGTTAAAATTAAATTGCTATTACATAATCGATATGAAAGCTAAAGCATACCGAGTCTGATTAGAAAAACAGTAATAACCCAAGAAATAAATTAGTAAGAAGCAAATAACATTTATTATTTACAAGATACAATAATACGTAAATGGTTTTTGAACAATGTACTTCAAACATTGTAAAAAAATATTTAATAGTAATAACTGTATTTAAAGAGGATAAATAATATATTCTTCGGCCTTCAAATATCATAAAATCCTGACAGATCTCAAATTGTATCCTTCAATGATTTCTGGTACTATATAGATATACAGACTACCAAAAGCCACGGAAGGAAACTAGTTTCAGATCTGTCAGGATTTTACGATATTTGACGGCCGAAGGATATGTCCTTGGCCACTTCTTCCCAACAAAATAAATTTCCACCTTTTGGAAATCGATTAAATGTTTTTGTTGTTTTGTTTTGCTTTAGTTTTTTTACAAAGGACACTCTCTCTTCTATTTTATTCCTTTGGATTTTGGTCCATGTTGGAGATAGTCCATTGGCCGGGAAGTTGGAGATAGTCTTTCGACCTTATCTACCCCAATTCGCATCACGGCCAAAGCCACTGAAAGCCACAGGTTTCAGATCTGCCAGGATATTAAATAGTAGTAATTTAAAAATAGGTACAATCTCAAGAAAATTCTAACACTAATACAAATATTTTAGTGATCAATACATTGTAACCTATATTTCATCATGATATTGCTGCAAAGCAACAGGCATTGTTTTATTTTATTTTTATGTTTTCAAGTATAGCATAAAACAATAAATATGAAACAACATTAAATGAATCAATTATTTAATCAATACAATAAACCGAAATACAGCACTGGGGAAAACAAATGAAATTTTCAGAGAGAGTGGTCCGCTAAGTGGCTTTGCTCGGTTCATTTGAGCGAGCGGGCAATAACTGCTGTGGGACTAATTGCTCCATTTTTTCCCACCTCCACGGCCACATAAATCACACTCCTCCCCCCACTCTTCCAGGGGCAGTCCTCTTATCTACGCTTTGTTCGTTCTTATCTTCGCTCTCTATTAAGGTGAGTGAGCTCTGTATGAATTATAGGCCCCGGATAAAATGTTTGGCCTATTTTTATTTTAGTACGTCAGAAATTAAATGAATTATGGCCCGAATATCATACCTTTCAGAGAAAAAAAATATTGTGTTCTCCAACTATAAAATGCGTATAATAAAAAAAAAATTAGACTTTATACGTTTCATAATGAGCTGACATCTATGTATCTTATCTACCTTAATTATTCTTATAATCAAGAATGTTCAATACAAATTTTAAATTAAAAAAACTCAATTTCAGATACGTATTAATACTATTGAACAAATATTTTCATCATTTTCAGATATTCTAACATATTAAATTAAATTAACTCCTCCTCATCTCGGGACACGATCAGTATCTTACTCTTAGAGGCGTTGACAATCATTCCTTTTCTTTTCCGTTCCCCTTGCCATTCCAGTGAGACCTGCTGCAGCTTATCGTCTGTTTCAGAAATGAGAACAATATTATCTGCATACAAGAGAGACTGGCTTAGTATTGTCCTCAAGTTTCATTTACCAATAACTGCATGAGCCGTTCGCCTTTTGCAGATTTTATGTATTTCATCCATAAGTACAATAATAACATTGGAATCATCTATCCCCCTGTCTAACTCCTCTATCAATGGGAAATAAATAAATAAATCCTTATCACTCCTATTGAATTTGTAAAAACGGATTGCATATATGAGATATAATGAGGTTAAAGAAGAATTTTGGATTAAATTAATGGATACAGAAAGAATTCGATTGCTTGATGAACTCTTTTAAGCCACATGTACAAGCTGGTTTGATAATGGTCATTGTCCTCCAGTTGCAGACCTACAGAATATTAAGAACTCCGAACAATTCTAGTTTGCAGAAACCTTATAGTAACCAACATTTTAATTTTCTTTCAGACAGCTTTAAAATAAATTTAGTATTAATTTTTATTTACAGGTATGTATATATTTTTTTGTTTTACAATTTTATTGCAATATTTCCAATTTTAAGGAAAGAATGAAGAGCACCATGATATAATCTACCGACTGTATATCAGACTGTTAAATAAAAAAAAAAATTATTGGGATGTATCCAGTATTTACATGAATTCTTCCCTCAGTGATCTGATGTAGGATCTAATACAGCAGTAATGGAGTACTCATAGAGATATAAACTTGTCACAGCTCGACAGTAGACAAGTGACAAACGGATTCAGAGTACTCTTCAGATCGGGTGACAGTCACCTCCCGGTAGAACGAGGAGGAAATCTCGTGTGAAATAGTGGCGTGTCATTGGCAGGAGTGATATGCCCCTTGCAATATTAACGGAGGGTGCACGGCCTGTCTTCTGCATTCTTCATGTTCCACGTGCCTCGTCTTCCGCTCTTCGGAACTTCCTCCAAAAGGCTCGCTTTGCCATTTATCTCGCTTACCTCCTCTACTCGCCATGTGGCTTTCTAACTTAGTGTTGCCTTATTTTGAAACAATATGTGTATTTAAAAACAAAAAAAAATTAAGAAATTTCGATCGGAGAATTCTTCTGATATATTGAAAAAAAGATCAAATAATATCTCCTAATAAAAACTTCAGTATAAAAATTCCTATCTTTCTTTATTCCAGCAATATATACAACATTATAAACAATAAGAAATATATATTATTTAAACATTTAAAAACAACTTTCAATACTGGTTACATTGTCCTTGCTCTACCTTTCGACCTTACCTATGCACTAGTTTTCTTAATCAGTTTTTAATAGATGTGATAGATGTGAACTGTACTTCTGATTTAATTTTTATTTTTATAATGCGTTATCCCTTAATCAATAAGTTATTTATAATCATTAGCAATAAACCATACATATTTTAATAAATTTTTCAAACTAATTTTATTGTTTCAGATATATTAATTTTAATTTATTGGCGAAACTTTTTTAAATAAAATATTGTTTTAAATAAAATATTATGTACAGGTAATTGAAATCTTCAAACTCATTAATATAAAATCTTGTTTTATATAAATTTTTGTATTATCATGGTAGATATCTTTTGTTATAAATTATTTTTATTGTTAATTCCAGGGCTTGAAAATATGGCTTAGCTATGAAACGTTGCCTAAATGGAGAAAGATAGACAATTTTGTAATAAAATTTTTATAAGGATATATTATTTGCTCTTTTTTTTAAATAAGAAACAAAAAAATTGAAAGGTTTTTCAATTTTTTTTTTTAGAATAAAGTTTTTTAAAAAATGAAAAAATTAATATCATTCCAAACTATTAGGTAAATGTTAATATTTAACAATCCTAATTTTTCAGAAAATATGTAGTTTTCTTTCTTTATTTTTTTTTATCTAAATGTAGATTATATTGAAAGAAGTCAAAGAGAATTGTAAACATTTCAGTTAAACTTTAAGTATGCATCATTTATACGACTTAAATAAAACAATGTTTTTTTCAAGAAAAAAAGTACCTAATCAGTGTTCGTTAAAAATAACCTCTCACCAGTTTCAACAATTTCAGCTTCAAAGTTTTTGAAAAAAAAAAAAAAAAAATGACCCTGCTTTATCAGACAAATTTTCAAACAAACTAATAGCAAATTTTACTGGTAAGTTATATGTGTAGAGTTAAGAAAGGTACACAAGTTTTGACTTCTAAAGTAATAAATTTCCCAAGAGTTTTATTTTATAAAATTTTTTTAGCATCGCTATTACTCAGGACAGTTATAAAATTACATGGTTTATGTCAAATCAGAACAAGGTCTTTATCATTTGGAATATACATATAGTTATTGGCCTTATTAGGAAAAATGTCCACTAAATTATTTCGCATTTATATATATCGAATTCTCATCAGAGAAGCAATCATAGCAGACGAGGCTAATGCTGTAACGATACCCTCGCCATAAAGAAGAGCTCTATATCCGATCGGTGGCAGACGCACGAACTGGCAAGAACTGAAGGAGAATATAGCGGCTTATCCCCAATATTGCTAGGGCAGCCCTCATATCCGATACCCTATACCCTAATACCCCTGGATACCCTAATACCCTACGACCCTACGACCCTAGGGGTAATGGACACCGCCCCTTGCAAGGATTGATAATTTCGGCCCGAGGAGGACAAGTCAATAATTCCATCAAGAGGGCACTTTATCCCGAAGGCTCCGCTAGTCCCATCATCTCGGCTAATTGCTTGGTACCCAGCATAATTGCATGTTATCTCTAGCCAGAATAAACTATATCTATAAAAAAAATAAATACTCTCAATTTTTTAAAATTGCCTAATTTTAACATTTTTCTAAATTATAAATGAGAGGGAAGCAGCTCAGTAAATAAAAAAATTGGTTGTTAATTTCTGAAATCGAAGGATAGGTATCGGGCAACATATGGGACATTTAGATCGTTATGACTAAGTTTATTAGCGACATAATAAGCAGCATTTTGGATTGTAAGTACAGGATACAAGAAGAATTAGAAAGTTTAGTGGAGCCCCAAAGCTCAACTACGTGCATAAGTTATTTTTAATTATTTGATCGCTTTGAACGCTTGTCTAGTTAATGTTTGAGTAGCCAGAGCAGTTTCTTGTCTTTTAAGTCCCACATGTGGATTTCAAGTCTTTTTTCTTGATTGAGTAGGAGGATAAGGGATAAAGTAGGACAAGTAGTCGTAAGTTTACAACGAAGGGCAAACGTTATTTGATGAGCCACTTGAGGTACGCATGATGATATAGAAGGATCAATACAATTAGGATTGATGAATTAAGTGCCACTTCAATTGAGATTATTTTATTTGAAAACTAGTTTCGGATGCTAAACATTCATCTTCAGTTCTAAAACATACAAAAATTTTTCAACACATCAGTACTATGTTACATAGATTATATATACTAAAGTTTTTTTAAAAAGATAAGACAAGAAATCAAGCATAGGCACTCACTCACCTTCCAAGGTAACTAAAACACTGAATTTGTGAGAAGTAAAAGGGGGCAGGTAGGTTAAGTTTTAGATTTACAACGGGGTTTCCCTTATGACTCATTGGGTTTTTCCGTTCCTATGGGAAACAAATTTAAAATGGGGCTTTTGGATATGTTAATCTGATCATTTAAACGAAATCTGGATCGGTTTTAAACGATTTTATTATTTCTAGTGATTCAATAGTATTGTTTGTTTGTTTATTTCGTTTAACGTCACTTTATGCTGCTATGGCTAATCGGACGATGCTACGGTGGGAGTCCTAAATTTTGCCTATCCAGGTATAATTAGGATACACCACAAGTGACCCCGATTCAAAAGTATTTAATTTTAGGCTATTTTCTACTTGATGTAATATTTTTACTCCCGAGCCATTATTAAATTTTTGTTTATTTTCATTTAAATGGAAAGCGAAATTGGAATTTTGGGCCTTATTAGTGTGTGATCTTACATGTTCTTTTACTCTTTGACATACACGGGAAAAACCGGACGATCAGTAAATCAAAGAGTAAATGAACATATAAGAGCATACACTAATAAGACCCAAAATTCCAATTTCGCTATCCATCTAAATGAAAATAACCAAAATTTAATAAAGACTCGGGAGTAAAAATATTACATCAAGTAGAAAATAGCCTAAAATTAAATACTTTTGAATCACTAGAAATAATAAAATCGTTTAAAACCGATCCAGATTTTTGTTTAAATGATCAGATTAACATATCCAATAGCCCCATTTTAAATTTGTTTCCCATAGGAACGGAAAAACCCAATGAGTCATAAGGGAAACCCCGTTGTAAATCTAAAACTTAACCTACCTGCCCCCTTTTACTTCTCACAAATTCAGTGTTTTAGTTACCTCGAAGGTGAGTGCCTATGCTTGATTTCTTGCCTTATCTTTTTAAAAAAACTTTAGTATATATAATCTATGTAACATATTACTGATGTGTTGAAAACATTTTGTATGTTTTAGACCTGAAGATGAATGTTTAGCATTAGAAACTAGTTTTCAAATAAAATAATCTCAATAGAAATGGCACTTAATTCATCAATCCTAATTATTTGATGAGATTCATTCGGATTTAATTTGATTCTCCATTTTTGACACTATTCATGAAGTTTTGTGATATAAGATTTTTGTTGCTGTTTGTTTGGGCTCAAAGTCCTATAGTACTCCAACTAGGGCAGTAACGACGGGTTATCCTACAGGTTACCAACCTATTTTAGCCAAGCCAGGGTTAGGATGAGTGGGGATGCAAGCTGATCAATTATTAAATAAATCTATTTTATTTTTAAGTTTACATTTTTTTTTTCTTTAATTTACATTATTTTATTTTATTCTACACTTTAAATGGTATTCATTTTTAATTGAAATCTTTGATATTATCGGAAAGTTATTATTTTTTCTTTGTTTCAATTTTAAATACATTGTTTCTGTAAAGTGGGAAAACATATCTTATTAAGAATAATATGTTGAAGGCTAGCAACAGTGAGCTGGGATGGACGGGGAACTGGCCTGGTTGTGGTCTGGTTGCTGGGGCAGAAAATATATCCTGCACAACTGAACGGGCACGTGCATTGCACCTGGTCGCTCTGTTCAAACAAACTGCTTTTGATAGCTCTTGCCGTGCCAGGCTGTTTGAACAGATCCCGCAGACCAAAGCCTTTTTTGGTTTTTGCACTACTGAGCATTTACTCTCTGGTTTGACGAGCTTTGATTAGTTCCATTATGTCCA
Source organism: Euschistus heros (assembly GCA_003667255.2). NCBI lineage: Eukaryota > Metazoa > Arthropoda > Insecta > Hemiptera > Pentatomidae > Euschistus > Euschistus heros. Next base: position 1,602,595 of record RCWM02000093.1, read on the forward strand.
TTATCTTTGGTTCGATCGATACATTAAGCCTGTACTGAAGTGGTTTTCCTACCGCCAACTAAGCAAATGTGAATCAATCCCGATGATATGCATAACATTACTCAACAGTACCACTCCTATTACAGGAATTTATAAATGATTATGTTTCTAGAAAAAAACATTATTCAGTTTATATTATTTTTCTCTTTTAAACTATTTCGCAGATTTCAATTAAAATCTGCCACATCAGAGGACAATAGGTAACAGTGGTCCATATTATTAACTTTCATACGTTTTATACAAGAGGATATACAAAATATAAACGATATACCAGAAAAAATAGCAGTACAAAAAAAAGAAGAAAAAAAAAAGTTTGTGGTAATATTTGGTGTATCATTACAATGTTAACATAATCGAGTACTATAGAACACTTCTTCAAGATTCCTGCTATATTTTTAATTAACACAAATACTAAGGAAACTTTGATACTATCTTTGGGAAAAAACAAAACAAAAATCTCCACAATTTAAATAAGCAATTCATACAGTACAATAATTAATGTGGTATAAAGTACATTTAAAAAAAAAAATTAAACAAAAGATTTATAACCTGCAAGGAAAATTTTTATGTAGTATAAAATAAATATTTGAACATGATATTCCATAAATCCAGAAATTTGGGATCTAATTCTAATTAATTACAATGATTCCCTACTTTACAAGACAGTGGAGGTAGAGTGAGAGCCCTAAGAAAAGCTGTTTGAATACGAGTACTACTGTTGCATTCTCCGAGATTAAAATAAAGGATCAAAAAAAATTTTATTAGACCCAGAGGTTTTGGATAATAGAAAATATTCTGATGGTATTTTAAATGCTGGGCCAATATGATATCAATGATATGATGAATGATAACATTAAATTAATAAATAGTAAGATCATAATGTTAGATGTTGTTGGAAACGTACTACAGGTGAAATGGAGAGGTGTTAAAATTGGATTGGATAGTAAAAGAGTCAGATACGATTGTTTTTCCAAATTCTATAGCCTAACGGTACTACAGTACAGACAATAGTCCGTACTGTAGGTACAGGCTTATTTGAAATAAGTCTCATGAATTTAAAGCTTATCGTCAATTGAAAATCTTAAGATGACGTCTAAATATTTTAGTTTAATTTTTTTGGTGGGAAAAAATATTATGACAAACTGACACAAGATAAACATACTTCATTAAATATTTTATAATCCTTTCCAAGATCATTTAGGCTTTTGGGATGAAATATATAATTATTTGATTAGTGCACTCATGCATGATTTTATCAGTCAGTCATAAACGTACTTCAATCAAGACGAAAATCAGTAATATAATCAGGATTTCGAAGATGGTTCTTTAGAGAACCATTTCGTGTAATCTAAAACTGACGAGTAATATTTAATCGGATTACTCAAAAAATTAATAGCTTGGATAGATCCTCACTGGACCAACTAAAGGAATTACATCAGGAGCGACTTTGGGACGAAAATAAATTAATAACATTGGATTTCCGATGAAAAGGAGCAAAAAATGAGGCATTGGCCTACCGTTTCTGCAAGGACATCACATTAATTTATCTCCTAAGAGGATTTGGTCCTCGGGAAATCCTTTATTACGGTTGGCGAGTCCTGCCCCTTCCGATCCTTAGTCAGCTCCTCGGCCAGCTCTTTATCGCAGGATTATCGTACTCAATGGAGGGGTGCCCATTACATGCCAATAGCCATTCTTGTGATGATATTTCAGTGCTATAATATAAAGCTTTTCACGATTAAATTATTAACACATAAACTGTAAATAACTAATTAATACAATTAAATTATTATACATTAATAACTAAAAAGAAAGAGCGCAGTATAATAATGGTTGAGCCAATTTAAAATAGAAAATTTAATAAATAAAAAATATGCTGTGGAATTGTACCAACCACACCTTCTGTTGAGCTGAAAAAGAAATATCCTTATCTAAGAATTAGTGGTGTCTTATGATCCAGGTCTTTGTTCAGTCGTTTGCAACAGTTGTAGGCGAATGCACTATATTAGTCGAACACCGACAATTTAAGGACCAACTATTGTTGTAGTCCACTTATCTAATCTTTTTTTTTAAATCGCATAAAATCGAGAAAGTAGTCAACCATCTTCCGAAACTTCTGGACAAAGTGCTGTCTGTCAACGAAGCGGTAAAAGTGGTTCCACCTATTACTATTTTTCCTCTTATCTCTAAACCCCCCATTTTGCTTATAGGAAGACAGCATGTCAGACCGGAGACTACGAAATAGGTTAAGTTAAAAATATGTCTTAAAATTATTAATTATAAATATAGTTCTAAGGATTTTATGTTTTTCTCGACTTCACGATTAGTCATCGAATCGTAATTACAGTCTACTGTCACCTTCTCTATCGGAGAAATCGTTATAACAGCCATTTTGAATCGGGTAAACACATATGGTAAAGTCATCAACTCACAAAAACATAACATGAAATAATTAAAGGTAACAAGAGTATGCATAATTGCTATTTTACCTATTTTTAACTGTACAAATCATGAAAAATTAAATCTGAAAGATAATTGTTCTAAGAGCAGTAGAATCCCCTCCCCCCGTTGATTGCTGTAGAGAAGACGGCTGTAGTGCTCTCTGCAATAACTCAGCACTAATGAGTGACTAAGACTCGAGGGCAGTTAACTGTTAGTGACTCTTCTAAACCTCAGGGGGAGGGGGGGGACCCTAAGATTTGGTTAATGGGCCGTCCTACCAGTGCACTCCACCCTGACGTGCATCTTGTCCAGTGAAACATCAATCTCTAAGAGATACGTTACTTTAAGACAAGCCCATTTATTGATTAAAAAGAACAAAACAATAATAATGAAATGCTTCATTGCATAGCTGAGCAATAGCCTTAAAAGAGAAAATTTATTATCATTCGTACTAATATTTATTTTTTTATTAATTTTCAACTGAATATTAAATCCCCAAACACTTCAGTCTAATATCATAAACCTTCAGGGATCGTGACAAAATTGAAGAATTAAAATAAATCTTAACAAATCACATCCAATAACCTTCTTCGTAAGCCCACTACTTCTTGTCCTACATTATCCTTTAATAATATTCCACTAATCTCTGTTGAACAGATTCACTAACTAGAACTCCATCTCGACAAATGACTTACTTGGAACCCACATTCGAGACTAACAAGAAACTGCCCATCGTTTTCGACTTCTTTAACACTTGCTAGAATAACGTTCAAACATTTTCAATAATTAAATAGCTGAATCTTAGAAGTAAGGATGAGAAATCAAATAGATATTTTCTTTGAAACACATGCTTTCTCACTCCGTTGCCACTAAATTTAACAATAGACGCTCTTTAGATCTGGCTTGAATCATGAATGGTGTTGGGCTTGGTATAGGACTCTCGAGGGTCGGTTTGTAGATATGTTGTGTATATGTAATTATATCTTCATTTACTTTTCATTAATTCATTATTATAATTTGGTTTTTATTCTATTGAATATTTTTTTAATATTGTTAAGCAAGAAACTATTTATTTATTTATATTTTTTAATTTTGCGGACGGATTCATTATTGATCCTTATTGATGCTTAATGATTTTGAATGAGGCAAGAATCCAGTATTTATTTGATTAATGCTGTTTTTGTAATAAGAAATATACAATTTAATATTCCTTTTGCACTGTGAATCCTAAGGATCTTTTCTTGATAGGTTGCTTAGTATGCTAGAATAAATTAGTTTGGTTTACACATACAGAAAATCTATATGATTCAAAAATAATATACAGTAAATCATCCATTTGCTTTTGGCATTTAAGAACCTATTTTTTAACTATTCGAAAAAATGTATTTCATTTTTTTTTTTTTTTTTATGAATGTTTTGGGATATATTGCTAACATAAGTTTGGGTATACCTCAGTCGCAATATCAAAGGTAGCATAACCTAATTTAATATTACTTAAAAACTTATCACATTATAGCTTCTTTGATGGATAGGTTGTTTTGTGAGTAGTTCTGTCAGATAAAAAAGGAAAATTCTCTCATTTTTTCTTTTGTTCCTGGAGAAGTGGTTAAAGAATTAAGGTCAACATAAACAGATTATAGTCATTATGATCTGATATTTTTCAAAACTGTCAGGGAAATACGAAGAGATGCCTCCATCGACTCCAAGAAGTCTTAACGAGTAGAATTAATCACATCAGAAAGGGCAGTTTTCTGGCCAGCAAGAAGATCTCTTCCAATATCTCAACAGCGTGAGTCAGGACTAACTGATTTTATATCACCCATTGCCAACCCCCCTTCCCCCCACCCACCGGTCCCTAGGCTTCATCATAAAACAAACATTAGCCAGTCGAGGCAGATCAATCCCCTTCATCTGTCATTACTGTCCACATCCACTCCCCATTTGTAAGTGATCTACAACATTAAACAGTCCTCTGTTATAATGGCCTTCCCTTGTGCAAACACTGCCCAGTCGACCTGTTCTCGAATATTAACTATTGAGCTATAATGCTCTGCTCGTTCCGAAAAATATTTTATACTTAAAAAAATACTATCTTACTTTCAATACGATACAGAACCCACTTAATCATCCATTTTAGGGAGCTTTATACAAAACTATATAAATTTCTAGCCTAGAGCTAAAAGACATAGTATTAAAGAGTTTCTTTTATTAGGAAATGAGGTTTACAATTTGGTTTTTAGCTACATGGGCTAAAAATAAATTATTTTTCATTGAGTACCTTCATTATGTAGTAGCTAGACATAATACTAACTCAATTTCTCTTAGAAGAAAACTAATTTATTCTAGTACATGCAGCAACCTATCAGCTAAAGATGCCTGGCTCACGCTGTTGAGATATTGAAAGGGATCTTTTACCTGGCCAGGAAACTGCCCTTTCTGCTCAGATTAATTCTACTCTTTAAGACTTCTACTTGTCGATGGAGGTATCTCGTCATATTTCCCTGCTAGAGGTATACCCAAACTTATGTCAGCAACATATCCTAAAACAAAAAAAAAAAAAAAAAATAGAAATACATTTTTTTGAATAGTTAAAAAATAGGTTTTAATTTGATGCGAATCCGTTTGCACAATTATAAAATATAAATAAATAAATAGCCTCTTGCTAAACAAAATTAAAAAAGAATTCAGTAAAATAAAACCAAAAAAATATATAATAAAGAATAAGTGAAAAGTAAATGAAGATACAATTACAGATACACAAAATATTTAAAAACTGACCATCAAGATTCCTAAACCAAGTGTATCACCATTCATGGTTCAAGCACGATCCAAAGAGCGTCTGCTGCTTTATTGTTGAATTCATTGGTACGGAGTAAGAGAGCACGTGTCTCAAAGAAAATATGTAGTTGATTCCTCAACCTTACTTCTAAGATTCCTCTTTTAATTAATCTATTTTTTCTAAAAAAACATTATTTTAAATAATACACGAATAAACAAAAAAGGTGGGGAACTATTGGATATGAACGATGGATAAACTACCCACTTTATTTTTACTGTTTTGCGCTAAAACTTAGAAAAGGTAAAGAAAACTACAAGAGTAATAATTCTAATAAGAGAAATTAAGCAGACCGGTTATTCACTTGACAATTTACGCCTTGTATTCTGACGATTCTGATTTTGAATGTTATATTTACATTAGATATTTCAGATTACATCAACATAGTTTCATACAGTTTCATGTAATTATGATATTTAAAAATATGATATCCATGTATTAAAGACTTTATCAAATTCTTATGACAAAACAGGGATTTTTATTTTCATTTTTTTTATTTTTTAATCGTCCTTAGTGTAAGATTTAGTAAGATTGAAAATTGATTACAAAATAGAAATCAAAATATTTCAAAGCAAAACTAATAATAATACCAGATCAACAAGATGAATAAGTTTCTAAGGTCAGAAACTGAGGACATACCATCTCAGATAGCAGAATCCAGCTCATTACACATAATTAAACTAGGTAGGCCTAATGTTTAACCATCACTAGAGGGCTCATTGAACCAGGTTAGCTGGTTCATTTGTGTTGAATGTGCAGTGCGTTTACAGCATTACCTGAACTGGCAGCTTGGACTCCAAACAATCGGTTAACAGAAAAGAAATGTTTTAATAATGAACTGGTTTATCAGCATTATTAACCATTTTCACCCTACGCGTGAAGCGAAACGACAATTCTAAATGAATTTTGTAAAATTATATTATTATATTATATGACATTATAGTATATATACTGTAACGCAAGAATAAAATACAACATACCCACAAGTATAAATGAAGCATCACAAGACACAGAAGATAAAATTCAAAACATTTCTGAATTTCTGAGATTTTATCAATTTGCTTGACAACATTTAAATTAAGCCGAAAAAAATGTATTATGCCGCTAATGACTAGTGAGAATAGATGCGGTATGTTATAAAAAAAATTGTCTTACCTAAACAGATATGTAATTACTAAGTAATTCGTTCCTCTTTCTTAATGTATCATTCTATATATATCGAACTAAATAATTTAATAAGAGAACATGCCTTCGCAACTATTATCAAACGAATATGGACAAGCTGCAAATGACCACACGAATAACTTCACTGAAATATCAACACATAGGGGACACGACCACAACGCAAATACCAGATAGCACCAAAGATAGCTAAAAAGAACCTGGATGTGAGACCTTTTGAACTAAATACATGTGCCACAGGATTTTGCTCGATGCTTTCATTGATTGTTAGTAAAACAATCTACAGCTCGAAAATGCTTAGTAATAACAGTGTATATTCTCTTCCGTGTTTTCTTTAGATTATCCAAATCAGTGCTTATTTGTTAGGATCTTAACCTTCCGATTGACACGCCTCTTAGGCCAACAAGGACGGGCGCACGTTTCTCACTCCACGTCTTTGTAATAAGCATATCCACCTTTTTGACGCCATATCGATATAATAAACGTATATATATTAGAAAAGACAGATATGTTAATGGGTATATTATACTTGGTATAGCTCATGGGTTTAGAAAAAAAAAATTGCAATAACGTCATTTTTAAAAATAATCATATCATGTTTGATCATTTTTCATACCTTCTTAAAGAACTCAGAAAAAATACAAAATTATATTTAAAAAACGACAAGGAATACAAAATTATATTTAAAATCTATTTCTATTAAATATAAAAATTAGTATATGGCCGAGACATTCATTATTGAAAAAAACTCCAGAGCGATTTGTTAGTATTTCTCGCTATGTTATATTATTCACTTAGTTTGTCAGTAGTGACTACTTTAGCCTAGTCATAAAAACTAATATTTTCTGGTTTCTTGAGGTCTCTTGTTTCTTCATCCATATATTTCCTTCGCTGCAAAGACTCAAAATCATATATGACCTATACAAGTCCTTTTAATTTCTTTGCTAGTTTTGAATCAACCGTCCATAAAATTTCTATGTAAGTTTAAATTGCAAATGTTAAAGATGTCGACGCTTATAAAAAACGAGTCTTTTTCTTAAATTATGTTTAATTAAATTTTATTACTGAGATTAAACCTGCTGGTTATGAGCAAAAACCAACCCCAGTCGTTTTCCCCCAGTTGTGATTAAAATTCATGTGGCAGTAGAGATAAGGTCCTACGACTGAGCTTTGCACTGGCAGGTCGTGACACTGACCACACTTTCACCCGTCTCCTGTCAGTCTCCTGTAATTACTTTCTGCTTAGGCTGCCATATTCTTGTCTCATTTTTTGCCATTTAGTATTTAACGTTGCCAATTTTTTTCTGTTCAAATTTGAAAAATTTTTCAAGTTAAAAAAATAATTATTAAGAGGTAAACTCATAATAATTACTATTATTATAATATAGTAAAAAGCAATTAAACTTATCTTTCATCTCCAAAATCAATATTTTCATAAATTATTTACTGGTTGAACCTAATATTATCAATAATAGAAACATTATCAATAATAATATTGTGAATAAATCACCCCTTAAGCATTGGACTAAACTTCAGTCTCTTGTTTTGAAATATTTGATAAAAAGAATGTTCGTCTTACAAATACTAAAAATTAATTTCATTTTTATTTCCTAATAAAAACGAATTATTCACTGATCAATATTTTTTAATTAATTATTGAATAATTTATTTAATTAAATGATTATAGGAAAAACTTCAAATATAAGGAAAGAAGGAGGGTCATTTAAATAACTATTCTTTTAAAAAATGTATATATATTTTTAATAGCATAATTTCTACTGCTACTAATATTGAGTTGAAAAGAAAGTTATTATAGTTAGTATTTAAATAATATAGTGAAATAGGATTGCTTCATTAGTACATTTTAATATCGCTAACTATTGACCGTGGTCTTTTTTACCTATTCACGTAAGATCTTTTTCAAACACACTCCCAGTAAAAAAAAACAAAAAACAACCAGATATATAAGAATTTATGAGAAAAGCAGGTGTTATTTTTTACAACGACTAAAGACTGTTAAGAATAAAATATTTATTTTACATAAAAATAAAAGCAACACATATTTAATGAAAACCATTTTTTTTTTTTCAAAGGAACAAAAAATTAATTTTTTCCTTTTATAAAAATTTTACATTCTTTAGGTTTTAACAGACTTTAATAAGAGATATTGACTACCCCTTTGGCAATGGCTTCCATCCCTTTTAGCTTACTCCTAAAACGCTTTTGAATAAAATCTTGGGGGTGTATTCTCACTCATCCAATACCATTTCATTTCCCACTCATCCATTTCAAGTGTGGTAGGAGCAGTGACCGAACATTTCTGTTAAGATTGTCCCACACCTGATCGATTGCTGTTTCTTTTGGCCATATCCAATGCTCTATCCAATCCAATCAAAATATCTATGCAATCATCTTCCTCAGAAAAAATGACGAAATTTAAACACTAAACTGTGCATATCTTCTATTTGTACAGACTGATAACTTATATTATTATTGAAATTCCTTTCTTGGCCACATTAACTTATCTCAAACTAGAGATTTCAAGGTTAGCCAACCACAATACCAGTCATGTCCCTTAAGAAAATAAATAAATAAAATAAAATAATTACATATATATTTAATTATATTTTAAGTAAAATTATAAAAATATTTTAAATACTTTGGGGTATTGGTTTGAACTTTTTAAAATATATTCTTTAGTTAATATTTATAATTTAAAAAACAATAGCTAATGTAAACTTTTATTGGATACAAATCTTTTGAAGCAATGCTAATATCAAACAGTGGGAATTTATAAAAATATTCCCACTTTTAGCTCAGACTGTTGGGCTCAATATTGAGGTAGCTGTTAATACAGACAAGTCTTACATTTCCTCTCAGCAACAAAGTTGTCAACCTCAGCTTAGAATAAGGCAGAACAGGAAAATTACCGTAGTCCTTCATGTCCACCACGAAATTGTCCATTCGCAGTAGACCCTACGATCACACAATATTTATAAATGCATTTTAAATTCATAATTTAAATGGTCCACTAACTTAATATTCCTTACCTTCCGTATCGGGCAACCGATGGTGAAGTTGGAATCAGCGGCAAGCCGTTGCATCACCTTCTTCACCTTGGTCTTCAATGTTGTACAGACTCCAGAAATCACGAAGTGGAAGTAGTTCGGCTTCCAGCCGCCGTTAGTCCATATGGCCACCGTTAGGTCCGACTATATACGTCATTTAATAAACCAGAAATAAGAGTGAATTGTATGAAAACACGAATTACTGGGGGAAAAAAAAAAAAAAAAGAAACTCCTGAAGAATAGATCGGAACATAAAAATAATATTTAAATTCATGGGATACAAATCTTGTATTGCAACAACCAAAGCAGTTGCAAATCATTTTGTTACATTTTGGGCGCTTCTGTAGAGTAAGTAAGCATAAAATGACTCGGAGATAGTAACATAAGAGTAAAAATGATACTTTAGAATATTTACCAACGGAATTATCAAAGCAGATATGCTTGTTTTTTTCAACATACCTATTAGGCGAATAACATAATAAAAACATCCCGTTATTACATACTTTTCACTCACTACAACAAAATTAGTTTCAGGCTCTTAAACATTTTAGAAATAAATTGGAAAGTCATATATATTTCATGATCAATTGCAAAAAATGTTTTGCAGAAATAAAGAATAGAATTTACCTTCAATCTGTCGTCAAATGGTTCCTTTGTTATCATGCTGAATGATATTTGAGTCTTTGACCTCGAAAGTTTTGAGGTTTGGATGGTGTAGTTCCATTCAGTTTTAATATCTCGTGAACATTTTTCTGCATACTTAAAAACGATTTCAGCATTTTTATTCTGTTAAAATTACTCAAATTATTTCTTTTTTTAATTATAAAGTATTAAAAGTAACAAAAAAAAAAGTTTATTACCGTGTTCTTCCCATGGGAAGGAATAAACAAATAAAAAACTGTAAAGAATAAAAATAGGAGATTTGGTGGTAAAACCATCCCTGGCTCCTAAAGGATTGTGATTAATGGAAGAATAAACGGTCTCAGTTTCCGGGCTTTTCTTATCAACGTACTCGGGCAATTTCCTCTATTTTTGTCAGTGCGGATGTGCATTAGGGATTTTTCCGGATCATTAGTACCTCGTTTGTCAAACGTTTAAGCGATTTTCTATTGAATAATTTAACGACGAAAAGTTCCTGAAATTCAGATCTGATTCACTGGAAAATTGACTTGTATATAATATTCAATTTAATTTAAGTTATGAAGCATAAAATATTTTATATATTTTCTTTTTCTTTCTTTCTTTATTTTTTTGTTTTCCACGACCAGATATTCTGTGTTAGTTTCATTCTACAGCAGCGAAAATAGAAGATAGGCGCATTTATTATACTTGTGTTCATTACGTAATTTTTTTATTTTTATTTTTAATTGTTTGACATGGATAAATCCATCCGTCAGGAGTCTTTACCAGGAAATTAAGCATTATAATTTGTAGATATAAGTAGCTAATGCATTAAATAAAAAAAAAAAAATAAAACCATAAAATATTTACCTAACAATAGTAAATAAAATATTGTACCATTAAGATTTAATAATTAAACCTAGTAATTAAGAACTATACACAACTATGATTTAAATCATATTAAAATTGACCTTCATATGTACATGGCGTCCACTTTTAAAAAATGAATGAAATATGAAATAAATTAATCTTCATCAAATTTGTTTAAATTAGTCTCTATCACCTCCCTCTAAATGTTTCTATGTTGCCATACATCTTCCATATATTCCATGTTTCTATGTTCCATATACTCACCCAAATTGTTAAGAAAATTATATTGACATCGGTTTCTGAGGGTAATAATTAATTATTTTTAATTTTTGTATTTTTAACTATTTATTGATATTTACAACTGTACATCAATATACATCAAGTAACTTTGAGGAAATGATTATAATGACATGTAAATCACTTGTGAACAACTACTCACTAGTAGCACTTCAAAATAAAAGTTCTAAACTAGAAGGTCTCTTGGCCAGCTTCTTTTCAGACGCCTCGGTGGGTTATCAGGTATCGAATGAGAACCAAGTTAGGAGACTATTGGATTTGTGTGGGAGTGCAGTTTACTGTGAAAGGATTGGTATCTGGTTTGAGCTAAATCATAAAAATATGGAACATAGAGGTCGTTATGGATAGGTTTATTCGTGACAAAGTAAGGTGCATTAAGGATTTTTCGAAGGATTTTTGATTGTAAGGATTGGATTCGAGAAGAAATGGATGGTTTAGTGAAGCCCCAAAGCTCAACTCCGTATGTCCATATAGGTCTAATAACTGTCATGTAAATGAGTCTCTTGGAATTTATTGGAAGCTTTGATTGTCTAGTAAATGTTGGAGTAGTCTATAACGACGGGCCGTTCTTGTCGTTTTAGTCTTGCATGTGGATTCCAAATGAGACGTTTGTCCAAATGGAGTCCCAGGTATTAGATCTTTTTAACAGGGATTAGAGGAATATCATTAAAGGATAACATAAGACAGGATGTCGTAGGTTTAAGACGGGGGGTAAAGGTTATTTGATGGGATTTTATTTAATGGAGGATTTTAATTCTCCATTTTTTACACCATTCTTGAAGGTTTATGATATGGGATTGAAGTGCCTGGGATGCAATGAAGGGATCATTATTTATTGATAACAAACATGTGTCATCAGCGTAAGTGGTGAGGAAAGTGCTAGGATGAGTCGGGATGTCAGCTGTATACACTGTGTTGAGGATTGAAGCTAGAATACTTCCTTGAGAAACTCCCATAGTAGTAATAATTAAATAATTTAATTTCATTACTTCGGGTCGAATCCATTAGAAACAGAATTGTCTCAGTTTGAATAAAAGATTAATTTTCAATGCAACATTAAAAAAAAAAAAAAAAAAAAAAAAAAAATGAAATTTATCGATATTAAAATGATCAGAATAAAATTACCTATCTTAAAACAATAAAAATAATCATAATCATAAAATCATTTTACTAATCAGGAAATTGTCCGCCACATGACAAACCACACACTTCACTTACAATAAATAAATCATTTACATTTCGTATACTTACAACTAATGAAAATATCGAGGGATTGCACATAAAATAAAAGTTAGTAACTCTAAATTGATATATGTTTTGTATTATTTGCTTTTTCAGACTAAAAAAATTTGTTTCTACTGGTCATACCCACCATGTGTTAATTTTATATAAATTATAAGTTGCGTACTTACGATTTAATTCCGAAGTTCAATAATTACACTAAGCCTAGAAGAAAAGCTAAAATCTAATTTTGACTTACTGTGTTTCTATTGGAACTCCGTTACACCCTTACTCTTTACAAGTGATTTCATGACGAATTTCAAGAATATAGCTCACTCAATCTCAAATCATTGATGTAAGATACTTTTTATTGTTATAAAAATCATATATTTTTTTTTTTTTTATTATTATTAATAAATATTGTAAAGTTGACTAAATGCGGAGATAAAATATGTTTAAAGAGGTGTTATTATATCGAGGTTTACATCTTAAAGAATTCATATTTTAAAGAAGGAATAGAATTTCAAAATAGTACTATCAGCATAATTTTATTAAGAATACGAAAAGAGAATATTGTATTACCTCAGATTTTTTTCCGTTGTTCCACCGCATCAATTACCATATGGCAGCAAACGAGATCAAAATCTCCATAAAGCCCTAAAAGTTTGCACAACGGCCGCTGCCATGATAAATACATAAATCAGCAACAACCACATCCAAAGGTTGAGTAATGTTTGGGCAACTCTGTTCCGATTTTTTTATAGACGGTGGGTATCGAACTTCTTGCACTCGAATATTCATAAGAACGACCTTGGATGCTTTTTGGCAATAAAATATTTTACTATTCTAAATGTCTCAGCTCTTATCTTTCAAGATTAAGACTTGGAAGAATTAATTAACATTATATTTTCCTTGGTTTTGAGAGATAGGAGATATAGGTTGCAAAATTTAACAAAGCATAGCATTGGGATTTGTTTTACGGGTTACGATAATAATATCACTAATAATTAGTATTAAATACGTAAAATATATGTAAGCATAAGTTTTTCAAATACTTAACCACTAAAATAAAATTATTTAGCTTTAATAAAATTGGGAAAGACACAAAAATAATAATTAATTATTAAATCAAGATCAGGCATATATTTCATATGCCCCTTTATTAACAAGCGGGATAAACAGCTGATTCTAAAAGACAAATTCAAAACCACACCACAGCCTCCCTCCATAGTACTTCCACTAGTTCAAGTCTCAAATCTATAATTAAACTCCTCTTCAAATCTTCCATTTCAACCTAATGCCAATAAATGTAAAATTAAAATAAATATTTATAATAAATAATTAATTAATGAACTCCTAACATAATGTTATCAATTATTTTAGTTAATAAAAAAAAAAACAGTTTATTTTGATGTAAAGATTCTTATGATTGAAAATAATAAAAAAACAAATTTATGACAAAATAAATGTGTATTTACCATATTACACTCAAATATAATTATTTACATGCCTAAAATGTTTTAATAAACCATTATTGCAAAGAGCTTTCTTTTTTTTTAGGATTGATTTTTACATTTAAAGTGCAGAAATCCCCAGGTTGTTTTCCCTTTGCATCACCTCCATCACTACTCTCAACATCAATTTCTGTATCATGATCTAGAATATTTCCTCTTCATTCAAAACCGATTCACTCACATCCAAATTTTGATTTTAGTGTCTGGTTCTTATTTATTTATTTTTTTCTCTTCTAGCTCCAATTTTTATAAGTTTCTATCTACTTAATGAAAACATTCCGAGTAAATAATACTTTGCTCACCAAAATAAACAAGAGTAAAAATGCAAAAGAATTCTTATATTATAGAGGAACGATAATAAAAAAAGAAGACAGCAGTCGCTGAGAGAGAGTGAGAGAGTGAGAGAAAGAGAGAGAGTGAGAGCAACTCGGGTGTTGTACAAAATATAACAGCGCCACCGGTGGAAAATTAATCATGGTTGAAGAGAAAATTTAATATTTAACTTCTGAATAAAGTATTTTCCTCAAACTTGGCAATTTGCAGCACTCGATTTGTTTCGTTCGCTCGTGCGTGAAACCTAGCATTGAGTGAGTAAAAGTATCACTTTACAAACGATTTAAATGAACAACTATTATTATATTATGCATTTCTTTTTGATTTCTACAATCCAAAATATTGGGCCGATTACTTTGGTGATATTTAGTTCACATAATTCATTAAAATTTAAAGATGCCATTTTAAAGACTCAAAAGAAGATGTATAAAAAGATTTTTTTTCTTTATTTTTTTTTTTTTTTAAGAGATAAATGTAACAAGCCCAGACAATACTGGTCAATAATACGTAGTGATGGATAGAAATAGGTTAATAATTCAAATGTGAGTAACAATAGCTAGTATGACGGTAATAATCTGAAGAAAACAATTCTGTAGGATTAATAATGATCCCCGTGATTGCTATAACCAAGAGATTCAGTCTGTTAGTGGACAGCCTGTTAGGAGGAAAGATATACAGGAACAAGAAGGTCTGCTGATCCTTAGCAACCATAATCTGTGGCTTTTGTAACTTTCATTTGCTTTCTGGCTTGAATATACGTTGGTAAGATGGGCCTAAGGCCATTTGGCCCTAAGGGGTCAGGCAATATAGCTACAGTGACAGGTTATCTGTGCTTGCACAAGCAATGAAAGTCTGCAGGAAGATCATTTCACGTGGTCAATTATCTTCATAGTAAGTAATGCCAACTGGAAAAAAAAAGAAATTGAAAACTTGTAGGAACTATAATTGTTGAAAAAATAGGAAATGTGTCACAAGCATAAAATATTAAACATGAATCGTATTTTTTATCTTAGTTGTATGACTCTAATTTTGTTGAAATTTTTAGGATCTATAACTCAGTACTAGTTGCGGAACAAAGACCATGCATTACCAAATTTATTACTTGTATTAATATATATTGTCACATAAATTTCATTTATTTGAATGAATAAATATATGGCTACGAAAAACCATATCTATTACCCAGTAGCCTGATTGTCGACAACAGTAGCCCAGACTTACAAGAGCCGGTTCTTGTTAGGCCAACGTAGGCAGTATTTAGGGCATGTCAAAAATGTGTGGCAGCTCTAATGATCTGTGCTGACTGAGGAGAGGTGAGGGGAGGAGTTGGAACTGGCGGCCGTTAGTGGATAACGAGCACTTCACAATTATTTTTTAACTTCTCTTCCAATGTCATTGCACAATCTAAATGTCACAGCTTTGATATCTAGGAGAGCATTCAATGATCCACAGGACACCTGAAGCACCAGACAGAAGAAATGAAGGTGTATTGATTAATGATTCATTTAAAAGATATTTTATCATGAAATTCAGGTTCCATTATTTATTATTTTTTGTCATTAAGAGATATTTGAATAATATACTGTCAAAAGGAGTTAGAATGCCCTTGTGGGGTCAGTATGTACCAGCCACGGTTGTTTACTTTAAGAAGTGGATGAAGTGGCCCCAATTAGATGCATAGCGGCTCAGTCGCTTCAGGAGATATTCACCATAGGTAATGGATCGTGGGTCATACTTAAGCTTTAGAACATCTCAGTCGTTGTCATCAGTTGAAATGAAATTTAAGTGTTCTTAAAAAACCGTATAGTCTGTTGTGTGACACCTAGAGCCAAAGTTTGTATATCCCTAACTGTATTATCTATGAAGTCTTTTTTCAATGGACGTTGTTGTAATGGTTTTCATTTCAAATCTATGAAGCATTTAATAAACAAAGTGCGGTTAATGGGGTGTAATTGACCCACGCATTTTGCCATGCCTTTTATTGTTTTTACTCGTAGGGACATGATTTGGAAACTTGTGCTCTCTCCACTTCTGCCAAAAATCCAACAAGTGAACCGCTAAGAACGTATTTGGCCCAGCATCCCTCATTTGAGCCATAGTACAACACTTCTTCAAGGGAAAGTACATCTGAACAACAACCCGGAGAGTTCGTTGCTGTCCGCTATCATGGAAAGGTGTACCCAGCAGCTTTGATGCAGAGGCGCAAATGTCGGAGCCAAGACGAGGAAGGAAAAGTTTCAGGGTTTCTGAAACCCTCTTGATGTCCTGTGGTACAAAAAGGTGGACATTGTTAGAAGGATTGGGACACAAAAAAACAAATGGGTGGTACTAATGCTTACTTTTTTGCCTAAAGCAGTAATTACAATATTTTCTTTGACATTTCAAGTTTTTATCTCTTTTTTGTAATGATTTTTTTTCGTTCCTATGATGCTCTTAGTTTTTACAGTGTTTCTTTGTTCCTATTAGTTCAAATACTTATATTTACACAAATAAAGTGTTTGTTGAGGTTTTAATTGTTTAATTCTCATTCACTCATTTCAGTTCTTATTACTTTTTTCCTTTCATCTGTTGTAATCGTTATTATTTGCTCAAAAATGTGTGTGGCTTTCTGTAATATCTGTTCATGATAAGCGGTGGGTGGGTCATAATGCCCCACGACTAACGAACTGCATTTTATAAAGGTAAAATGTCAATGAAACATTCTCACCTTGCTAGGTCGGATGAGACTTTACCAAATTCAATCTCTCCCTCCTCTTCAAGACCCTTGAATTGATTATTGATTTGAGACTATAGATATATTTGTTATATAGTCATTGACGTTGTGCATTAATTTCAGGTTCATACTTTAATTATTTTGGTTTGCAGAATCAAAAAATACGAAAAGTGAAAGACTCACCCCGGATGACCGTATATTGATTAAATTCTGTTTAATTACATAGTTATCTCATATTAAGAAGAAATGATTAGTTTTTCATTTCAACTAATTCTAAATTAAAACTGATCAACTCTCTGTTAAGTACATACAGAAGATATACATACAACTATATTCCTTTATAAAGCTGAGAGCGAACATTATAAACTTGGCACTTACAACTGCTTACTGGAATTTATTTAGAATTAGTTCTCAAAAATATCTACACCAGATATTCAGAATATTATAAAATTATCTCACCTACTCAAATCAATTATAGAATATATCCAACTTTAATGCTTATGCATAAAATTAACCAATAATTATTTCCATCATGTCTAATAGTTGCCGGATAAGGGACACCTTAGACTAAATTAGAAATGTTAAAATAAAGAAATGAGGTTCAGCTGGGTTATGCTCTCCCTTATGTTTCTCAAGCAAGTTTTATTAATTGTTTACGGTTGCTAATTAATCAATTCTCAGTACTGAAACGTGAGTGAAGAAAATATAAAATATTAAAAAAAAAAATATTGTTAAAAACATTTATCATAGAAGCTGAGCAATTAGTATTGGGAGGACAATATGCAAAGTAAAGTAACGCTAAGGAAGATCTTTGTTCATTAGAGAGGGCAAGATTGATCCTGGAAAGAAGACATTTGTTATCGTTAGGCTCTGCTGGTGACTGCCGCAGACAGCTCCTCAGTGATCTCCCCTTGTCCCTCGATCCGTCATACAGCCCTTGTTTGCATTTCTTTAATTCCGTATACTTTTCCTTTCCCTTCTTTTTTTATATTCTTCGATACTTATTTGTTTTATCTGAATAAACTCTATAGTATAGAGGTTACGGATAGAAATAGACAAACTATGAAAGACAACTACTTAACACATTTTTTAAACCGATCAAAAATTATATTTTATATATAGATAAAACAAAACTTGAGATTTATAAAAACATAGAAAATCTTGAAATGTCAATTAGAAAGATGAGGCTAAAATTATTCGTACATACGAAGAGAATGAATCAGAAATGTCTGAACAAACGAATATTTGATAAAATGGTGAGACTGTGAGTTACGTAATTTTTTTTTAGAGAGATTGCATTGTTTGTTTCATATATCTGTATAATTGACGCACCTACGTCTTATTAACGTACTTTTAGTTACACACACATGCGCACATATTTTGTTTTTTTAACTCACGTTAAAGGAGATTGTAACAAATTTTATTCTAAAATGCATGAGGTACTTATATTTTTTGTTACTATCGTCTATGATCTAATTGTTTCAGAAAAAATATATTTATCAAATATTGAATTCATCACATATTTAAAGACAAACTGCGAGACAAAACTATCATATTCTCGACATGGCAAGAGACAATTTATTCTTGCAAAGAAGCTTAAAACATATGATATACTCATGTGCAACTAGTCATACACACATACAAATAAATGCATAAAAGCAGTCTTTATTTCCATAAAATGTAACTCAATTATTTTTCAGAAAAAAATTTCAAAAATTAAAATTACCGTAAGTCTTACTGATTTCTTGATTTCCGAGGACGACAAGAGAATACAATTAGGTTGACTCCAGCGGAAACTTAACAGCATTTCCCTTTTTGTCGGGAAATCAGCCCCGGGAAAGCGGATGAAGGCTTCTCCCAATTCATCGGAATCATTTCGGGGATTTATCTCATTTCAGTCGAAGGGGTCTTTGCAGCTTCTGTCTCTCTTCCCGGCAATTCTTTCCAATTTAAAAACTTCCGTTTCACAATATTTTAGAAAATATTTACCCTGGTAGGGTATCGTTTATAAAATAAAATATTTTAGTTATATATCTAATTTACATTGAAATGTTTTTATACTCAAATATATCCATCATTTTAACACGTCACCCATTCCCGTGGTAAGCAAGAAAGAAGGTAATTTACAGAAACAATATTCATTCAGCTAGAATAACTGAGTTGCAACATAAATTTGTAGTTTTTTAATTTTATAATTTTTCCGAAGGGTTTAGGTGTACACTTCTGGAGATGATATGCTATGGATAGAGCTGAAGAAAACTAGCTGCTGAAGGTGGCAAAAAACCTATACGACCCGAATTACCAATCTAATGAAAGAACTGATGTAAACATAAGGTAAGTACTTCTAGATACGCCAAAATCACAAAACGTTCTCCAATAATGTAAATAGATACTGATATATGGTATGTACTAGCGCATATAGATACTTTTTTTTATTTCCTTTAAAATTAACATAATTGTAAACGAGATGAATTTACAATGAATTAGGACTGTTTCATTGAATAATCATAAAAAAAAAAAAACATAACCATTTTTATCCCCACAGGATTATTTTAAAAAAAGAAAAAGGTAAATAGATAAACATAACTATAACTATATTTTCCTTAAACTAAAATATTAATAGTCCCAACCTTAGTTATATGTCGGCATAATTAGTTATTGAAGTTCAGTGTAAACTGGTGCCCAGCACATTGAAGAGGATTTGGTAAAATCCAAAAAACGTTGGTAAATGTGCTGAGCTCCGAGCCGACATTATTTTCTTTCAAATCTACATTAAGTGCCCAATTGTTGAAATTAAACACCAATCAGTTACTCTCCGATCTGTAGTACAAGCTAAGAAGACCTTTCTTAGCATTATATAGTTAGGATTAATTTTTTTTTTTTTTTTATGTAGTTAACCCGATATATTCCGATTGTATATTTCCAGGACATTTTTTTGGGTTGTTTGAAATTTTTCTCATTTCTCAGAGGATGTAGCACACAGACTTCACAACCCTAGATCAGTAATTGCCTGATTAGACAACTGATAATAAACATTAAAAAAAAAACCTTTGTTAATATATTTATAAAACATCTATGCTACAATCATAATAAATTACTATAATTAATTACTTAAAAGGGAATAAAACATGGATAAGTTTTATATTTGATAATAATCAGGAATAGTAGTCATTGGTTAAGTCAATGAGAAGGAGATATAGGAGACCCAATTCACCTGCACTGCCGTTGTTATGCTAACCAAAGAGCCATCTAAGCCGGCCACAGATCACAAGATAGATCATCACAGATCACCATATTTGCCGCAATGGACCCTCTGGCTGAGGGGTGTACCCTATGGCCCTGGGCTGCAGCTCTAGTTCCGGCAGCAGGAAGCCGGGCGGTGGTTCCAGTCAGTGCCTTTGATTCAGTCTGGTGGCTTACCAGGAGATATTGTTCAACACAATATCTATCTTGATACCAACATGCATTATTTAACTTCAGTTTGTAAATGCTATTTAGCTTAACAAGTGATCTGTTTTTTACAATGAAACGTTGACATAATGCAACAAATCCTGAACTATTAAATTCATTATTAGTTACAGACACATGGAATCATATTGATCCCAATTGCTTGTCGGGGGCATTTTCTTATAAATAGTTTTCGAACTATCAGTGTGTAGATCTGTAAGTAGTGTTTGTCATATTACTGACATAGAATAATCAATTTGCCCAGTTACTTCAATTTCTATTCCTAGTTCTTCGATTCTACCTCTCTAACCGTTCCTTTCGAGTTCGCTGCGGAATGGAATACTCTAACTGCTACCCAATAGGGGCCGGTGTTCCACAAGGTAGTGTTCTTGGTCCAGTCCTATATATCCTCTATGCTGTAGATATCCCTACCACTTCTGATACTTTCCTTGCAACATTTGCTGATGGCACTGCTATCCTTTCGTCCCATTCAGATCCTTTAATAGCTTCCTATTATATCCAAAACCACTTATCTTCGATTAAAGACTGGTGCGATAATTGGAGGAACAAATTAAATGAAACTAAATGCACTAACGTAACCTTTACCCTTCACCGAAAATCCTGTCCTCCTATCAATTTCAGTGGTATTCCACTACCTAAAGCTGATACAGTTCGGTATCTTGGTTTCTACCTAGACAAAAGACTTACGTGGAACCCTCATACTCGACTCAAAAGGCAAGAACTCAACAGACGCTTCAGCCAGCTGTATAGACTATTAAACAGGACATCTTATCTTTCCGTTGAAAACCAACTTCTCATATACAAAACCATTATCAAACCTATTTGGACTTATGGACTTGAACTGTGGGGCACAGCTAAAAAGTTAAATATCAAACGCATTCAATCCTTTCAGTCCAAAGTCCTCCGGACTATAGTTAATGCTCCTTACTACGTATCCAATAAAACCCTAAACAATGATCTCAACATACCATACGTCCTCGATCTCATACCTCTTAAATTTTTAAAATTCCATCACAACCTTTCTCTCCATCCTAACCCTCTGGCTCAATCACTATCAAGTCCAACACACCCTGATAACCCACCTCGCAGATTAAAACGGCAGTGGCTCCGAGATCTATTGTAAAAATGTATTTATGTTTGAGTTCTGGCACTGGCCAGCTTCTCCACTCACGACCTGATTGAGTGTACATTGCGCTCTCACTCAGCCTCCACTGGGTTTTCTTTAACACCAGTGACGCAGCTGAGAGAGAAGAGCTGGGACATCTCTGTGTTGGGCCTGTCCTTCCATGAGTGGAGGGGCAGGGTTGTTTGGGGGATCACTAGGATGAGTGTGTATTGTAAATAAGTATGAATGTAGTTTTTACTTTTAATTTAATTTATCTTTATTTTTATTTTTAATATTTATTTATTTTTACTCACTCAATGTTTTATTTTATTATTTTTGTATTTCATTTTATTTATATGTATATTGTTTATGTATAGGAAATTCTTTCTGTTATCTTTTAATTTATTTTATTTTATATATATAATTTTTTTTTCTTTCTCTCTCTCTTTGTACATAATGTGTGAATGTAATCATATGCCATCTATATTACTTATTGCCCATATTTGTGGCAGATTGTAATAATCACTCAATAAAAGTTCTAAAAAGAATAATGAATTTCATTTAATGCGATAGAAAATGATGAAGTTGTAATGAAATATAATTAAAATGATTAGGAATTTGTAATAATATTTCTAATATAATCAATCATAATAAATGTGAAAAAAAACAAAAACAATAATTATAAAAGAATCATTAGTTAAGGTAATAGAAATAATAAGACATATTAAAAAATAGTTATCAATTAAAAAAAAACTAGTAATGAATTCTAAATCATAAGATGTAGAAGGTCTAGTTAAATTTTGTTGTAATACTTTTAAGATGTTTTGAACAAGTATGAACTTGAATATAGATATTATATGATACAAGTATAAGTATGACGACAGTGATGAGAATAGTAATGAATTGGCCAATAAGAGGAAAGGAAGAGCAGTAGATGGAACCGCAGATAGGAAGACAGGGACGACAGCGGACCAATTAGCAAGCGAGTAGAGCAGCCGGGCACTGTAATTGGTCGCCGCACAGAGGCAGTTATATTGCCCTTAAACAAGGCCTGTCACCAAAAATATCCAATTCCAGGGCCCACAATTTGCCAGTCTAGTTCGGATTAAAGGCACTACGTCGTCCTATTGTACAATTATAAGACTATGCGGCTGCCACCTTTACTTTCTGTAAATATAAGGATAATATTGTAGACATGTTCATATCGTATACTAAAATTGGAGATTAAAAAATTACAATATATATATTTAATATATTTCAATATATATAAAATAAATCTTTTCAAATTATGTATCCAATACTTCATAAACGGTCGACATTGAAACTCCGAAAACGACTAAATACATACACTTACATTAATTCCACTTGGACATAAGCCGCAGAAATATATGGGACTGCAAAAAATACGCACCTTAAAAAACTATAAATATACCAATAAAAATACTGAGACTAATGATGAAATCACCTTAAAAATAAGAGAACAATGTTAATAAAAATAGAAAATAAGATATAAACAAATATTCAAACAGATCTGGTATTCAGCTTCTTCAAAGTTCGGCAGTATTTCAATTTCCAGGCCTTAGGTTAGCCTTATTTCGTGTAAAATGTTTTCATGAGATTTTCTGTAAAAGGTAGATACATTTTCGTAACCTGCTGATTTTGTGGTTGGTTTTAGCATCTTTGAATGCATGTATTTATTTAAAATTCTTTTCTTTCTTTTTTTTAAATTTATTTCGTACTCCGTGTACTCGCGTGGCATAGTTTACAAGGCTGGAAGTTTAATTATATACTTATAGGTGTTTATTAGCTGTTTTATTTTGGGAACGTCTGTATAGAAGCCTTAACCTCTTTTTTAAACTAATTGTGAGACATTTTTGCTTTATCTCTAAGCCACAAAATATTCTAGTTTCAAATTTATGACTCGATTAATAATTTTCTTTGTAATAGGCTTATAAAATATATCATGTTTGGTATCATCCCTGAGACTGAAGTAGATTTGTCTTCGTTTTTTTTTGTTTTGTTTTTTCCATTTTTTAAATTCTTTTGATACAGTTAAATGATGCTTACGAGTAATTGATGCAGTAGTTGTCATTTTTAAAAATTAATTTTGCTGACATTAACTTATATTACTTTTAATATATCAGAGATATGTAATATTATATGGGTGTACTGTATACTAATGGAGCGAGTATATATTTCACATAGTATTGACCATTGTACTTATCTGCTGTTACCAGTTAGTGATCTAAAACATTCAGAAAATTAGCCTATTGCAGGGTAAGGCTTGAAGAATGAGATGATACTTTGAAGAAAGAATAACTTTTTTAAAATTTAATTTATCAGGAAACTCTGTCAGATGCTTAAATTTTGCTTTGAGCAATCAATGTAAAATTCCATACAAGGAACGTGGTTGAATGCAATCCAAACTGATATAGTGACTAACGTCTGTCAATAACTCTATTTGTCAGTAAAATATTTGTTATTGAACTTCCGATCAAAGAAAACCGTAAATTAAAATTAAGGTTTTCTTTTAATTTATAATTCTTGATAATATGAGAATATTACTATTGAATTAGTGAAGAGTATCCCTGATGTGAAACTATCAAAACGAGAAGCCAGGCAGGCGCAAAAACACTAAACCTTCATGACTGTTGTCTGTTGAGCAATAACAGCCTCTCTGTTAGAAGGCGTATTCAGTTATTCCTTATGAGGTCATGAAGAAAAATATTAACATTAATAAATATTTATTTATTATTAACTCCTGTCAATCATAGCGATGAAAATAAGTGAATTTGGTGAGATTTAAAAATGCATGGCGTGAGTAGCATTTTATTTTAAACAGCTCAGGAAATCAATTATCCAACATCTTTTCAGTCTTTACTAGGTGCTGTGGTTATTTATTTTGCAAGTATGTTGGAATATTTGTGTAAGTTTTTATGGGATCGTTTGTAAAGAATTATTTGTTCGTTAAAATGACATGCGATGGTTAACATGCAGAGCTATGTTGTTTACGTACCAGAATGTCTTTTTGATAGTCCTGAATGGTTTTGACTGGAGAATTTGGCGTTTGTTCATTTTTTGTTTAGCTCTTCATGCTTATTCGTTTATCTGTGTTGTACAAATAGATTTCAGGAAGTATTAAGTTGTCATTTTGTGTCATAGAAGCTTTGAATGTTTTGAGAAAAGTGAGTTGAACGTCTATACATTTGATCGAGGAGTTTTCTGTTTTTCTCAAAGCCATTCTCCGGCCAATATACCAAGTTACTGTACAGCGTCTGTCTGTGAAATCAGTGTCAAGTTAAACTGGCAAATAAATTGATTAATTATTAACTTTATTTTTTTATCAATCTTTTATTAAGAAAGTATTACAATCGGCCTCAAAGTGGGCAATAAGTAATATGGATATCTTAATGGATCCATTAAAACAATATGTGCAATAAGAAATCAATATTAAAAAGATAAGAACCTCATAATATATAATACAATAATTAAAGTGAGGTAAAAATGTATATAAGCAATAATAATAGTAAAAAAAAAATTAATTAAAAGTTAAAAATACATTCATACTCTATTTGCAATATACACACATCTGAGGGATCCAACAAGCATACTTATCGTAGTTCATAACATTGGAAGTTTAATTATATATTTGTATAATATCCCTATTCCAATCTCTAAAAACCAAACAATCCTTCATATATCCTTAATATATTAACTCTGCGCTCTTCTATCCAATTCCTAAACACATTGGATCCCAACCTTTTAACCTGTATACATCATTCGTGCTACCTCCTTCTGGAATTCCCTACCCACATATATTCGTAAAGCAGCTATCCTAACTTCCTTTAAAAATAGTTTATTTTTGTTCCTTTTAGACAATCAATCTTCCACAAATATGTAAATAATTATTACTTCCTTACTTTAATTTTATTGATTAATTTTTTTTCTTTATTTCTTTATATATATACAGGATGTCCTGAATTTAAATGGCAAAACTTCAGGAACTTATAGAGGACCGAAAAACTAAGCCAAAAAAAAAGAATTAGAAAAAAAAAAAAAAAAAATTGTTACAGGTAGCGATTGTCACCTTTCAAAGTTCGTCAGGCTAGGCAGCGAGATATGTAAACACTTAATGTTATCCTTTACATTCTTTTATTTGTTTACATTTTGGCTTCCTTCTAGGATTATAATTCCTAAATCAGTCTTCAGTCAGTTACTCAGATATTTTTGTGTGAATAGCATCAGCCACAATGCCGCATACATATTCTAATGTTGAATACGCTGATATGATTTTTGTGTATGGTTTCTGTAACGGTAATGCTTTAGAAGCGGTGCGGGAGTATGCGCGCCGATTTACAAATAGAAGAGTGCCTAATCGACGAGTCTTTTCGTTAACTTTTAATAGACTACGGGAGACTGGGTCATTCTTAATACGTAATTCCAGGCAGCAATAAGAGCAGATTATCGGAGAAGAAATTGTGTCCAACGCCACTTCGATATCAATCCTGAGACTAGCATCCGAAGAGCATCTGCTGCATTAGCAATATCGCGGCATGCCATATGGCGAACTTTGAAAGGATAATCGCTACCTATACCATCTTCAAAAAGTTCAGAATTTATTAGCTCAAGATTATGTCAAGAGATTGAATTTTAGTGACTGGTTTCTTGACAAAGTTCGCGATGATAATTTATTTCCATTAAAAATTATATGGACCAATGAAGCTACCTTTACAAGAGGAGGAATTGTTAATCAAAGAAATTATCATGTATGAGCTCTAGAAAATCCCAGAGCTATTAGAGAGAATAGGTTTCAGCATAAATTTTTATTAACGTTTGGCTTGGAATTTGGAACGGATTACTGGGGGACCATATTTTTTACCTGGAAGATTGAATGGTATCACATTTACACATTTTTTGGAGAACGACTTTTCTAATTATTTAGATGACATTCCCTTACAGCAGCGGATTGAAATGTGGTTCCAACTCGATGGATGCCCAGCTCATTATAGCAGAGTTGCTCGAGCTTGGCTGGATATAAATTATCCACAACGATGGATTGGACGTGGGGGAGTAGTACCTTGGCCACCCAGGTCACCTGATATGACACCCATGGATTTCTTCGTATGGGGAACCTTGAAGCAGAAAGTTTATTCGGTGTCAATCAACACAAGAGAGCAATTAAGAGACCGAATCATAGATGCAGTGCACCAAATATCATCAGAACAATGTTTAGCTGCAATTTATTAAGTGAGTGCTAGAAGATGTAATGCTTGCATTGGTGCAAGAGAACATTTTGAGCAATATATACATTTAAAAGAGCATAACATAAATATAAATGAAAATAAATAAGTATAAAAATGAAAACTTGTTTTGTTTATTTTTTTGCAATTTTCTCTAAAGTTAAGCAAAAACGAGCAAATCTCTAAAGGACTTTTTGTCTTAGTTTTTCGGTCCCCTATAAGTTCCTGAAGTTTTGCTATTTAAATTCGGGATACCCTGTATATATACATACACGATTGTATTTTATTTTATTATTATTTTATATATTTTTAATTTAATTTAATTTTTAATTTTTTTTCCTGTCAAAAATGTATGCCTTAATTTGCAATAATACAGCATTTAATTTTTAAATAATACAGTCAGAAAATTGCACATGTGCATTATTATTATTCTTAGGGGATAGTAAGTCCCAGAATAAAGTTATTTTTTCATTTCATATGATTATATGTGTTTATTTGCTGCATTATTTTCGACTGATTTGTTTTGGAAACGTCCGTATAGAAGTCAGCCTCTTATTTAAACTTAGACACTTTTTGCAGGCACACTTTGTAGACACACTTATTTAAACTTTGACACTTGCTGCAAAATATTCTAGTTTCAAATTTATGACTCAAATAATAAATTTCTTTGTAATGGCTTGTCTCTCGGCTGCGTCACTGATGTAAAAATAATACCTGTGGATTAAATCAAATTCAATTAGGTTCTTGAAGTTAGCATAAAATTAGTGCCAGGCTGCAGGAAACTACTAAGTGGTACAAAACAGAAAACGATTAAACAGCATTTTTTATTTAATAATATAATCATATTTTGTTTGACTATAAACATTAATTTTTACCAATAAAGTTTTTGCGACCAATTTTAATGGATGTTTCATTACTGATGGCAATATACTTCCTGGCAATTAATAGTTCTGGCCGGATCAAACCTTTGACAGCAGCTTGAGAGAAGATGTCCACAGAGAGGTCGTTAGCGCCAGGGAAATGTCAGAGAGTGGTATTTGGCACGGCTGGCTGGGCAGGGCCACCTTCACCCCGTCCTAGAGGACTCGCCCTATTATCGCCGCCTTCTTGGGGGGGGGGGGGGGGGTCTCTGCTCTCTAGCATTTCCCCAAAGACCCGATCTATAGGGTGACAGTCTGTCGATTCCTCAATACCGCATCAAAGGTTAGGTAAGGAAAGTTCACATTTGGGAGATTATCACAGAGAATGTCGTTTCTCTTTATAATATTTGTATAAATATATTCGAGAGAAAATATAAGTAAATAAAAAAATAAAATAAACAATACAGGCAAAATTGAAATTAAATTAATGTCATTATCAATAAAATATTATCCCACAAAAGAATGTAAAGTCGAATCAAGACAGATTTTTTTTTTTTTTTCATTTACTGGCATTTAAAACTGTACAAAATAAAATTCATTCAATTAATGTGTTGATACTAATTACCATCACATGCAAATAACTTGTGAAGAACTACTCACTATTATCACTTCAATAAAATTCTACACTAAAAGGTCTCTATGCCATCTTCTTTTCAGGAGGAGGAATATCAAGAATGAAATGGAAAGCAAGTTGGGAGACTAGTGGATTAGAGTTGTTATAGAGCTTACTATGAAAAGATAGGTATCTGGATTGGTATAAATCAGCAACATATGGAACATTAAGATCTTTATGGAGAAGTTTTTTGGTCATAAAGTAAGGAGTATTAAGGATTAAGACTGAAATTAAAAATATTCGCTATTAAACAGCCACCCAAGCATAATGGTTTCTATACAATAATACTGATCTAATAGAACTCATCCTGATACGTTGCATATTGTTTTGATTTTAAATCAAATGGAAATCTTCATCAATGTTTAGGTGGCAATTTTTCACATATAATGTGTGATCTCCTGCTACAGATAAGTATACAATCTAAGATAAGATAAGTATATTCGGAATAAATATTAAAAGATAAGTGAATTGTGGTAAACTATTTTCTATTTCTTTAGTTCTTTGTTCTGGAAAAGATCTTTTCTTTGCGGTTTTTGTATTTTATATATTTGTTTTTTATCCATGCCATTCTGTATAACATTTGTCATCTGTTTATTGGTCTGTTATTTTTGCCACCTCTGGTACTTTGTTCATTATAGCCCTGAAGAAGACCTGCATGGCAGGTCGAAACGTTGGCACGTATTAAAGAATTTCTTCTTAGACGTGGTGTTCTTTTTTGACTGCATCCCTGACCATCTTCTCCATTCATCATACCAGTCAACTAAACTTTTATAAATAATGAATTATTTAGTTATTATATTAAGGCAATAATATCGATTAGCAGTTCTTTTTTCCCTAAAAGTTTGAAAAGATACTTGATAATTAAAATAAAGAGACTTAAATAAATTACGAATTGAATGGCACATTTGTGTTTGTTTTTTTTATGCTCTTATATATTTCATTAAATAACCATTTAAAATTGTTTATTTATCTATTTTTTTTTTTAATCTAAACTTAATAGGACACTTCTAGAGTTTCGCAAAATTCGAATCAAATGTTATTGTTTATTCTTTATCAATAAAAAGAAGTTGAACAAATCAAATAAAACGTGTTCGAAATCTTATTTCACACATTAAAGTGATATCAAAATTTTCATTTTTCACGTAAATATTTCAATTTTTTTTTTTTTTTTTTTTTTTTTTTCATTTTTGTATTTGAAAGCTTTACAGTTTTAAAACATAATGATCTATAACTAATTCCAGTTGGAAAAATTTTCTATAATTAAACTAGCAATTTTAATATTTTAGGAAGCACTACTGGTACTAGAGCGAACCAAACGGTTTTTCTAAAAAGCTATTATAACGCTGTTATTATTAACATAAAAAGTTCAGAGAAAAACTCGGACACCATGTGAAAGTATATTACCATCAATTAAGCGTACTTTTAGGCTAATAATATTCGATAGAATATCAAAATCAGCTCATGTGTTTTTGTTTGCATATATATATATATATTTTCAACTACCCTTATTGTATAGTTTATTCTTTAATTAAATCTACAAGGCAGAAAACTTGACTTTCGGATTTAAAATCTTACAACATTAGAAATTTGTGTACGTGAGCGTAGTTACGGTTTCAGTGGACTTTAGTTTTCATATTGTTTTTAATTCAGTAATATGCACTTGGTTTTTCATGCACTCCTGCACAGTATTTGGCTATTAGTAAATCGAAGTTTCCACTGGAATGCATCAATATATGTTAGACAATACGTAAAAGACGGCTAACTTTAAATTCAGATTCTACAACAGTTAGAAACCTTCAACACTTTTAAAAACGGGCATTCGCCTGGACTAATACTTCAAATAGGAATCGAGAGGGTGACAAGCCAGTGAAATAAAAGAATATTCTACTGTCAAAAAAAAGATGTTAGAATCAAAACGTTTACGTAACTCAAAACAATTAATCATGACAATATTGCACAATGAATGGAAATACTTGTTTACTTTTCAAATATTAGAAAATAAGATAGAATCTGAGTACAATCAGTTTCCTGGAATAAATTCTTGGTGGGATAGGATATTCAGTCCTTTTATGACAAAGGGAAAAGAATATCGAGAACGTCAAAGATGAGATAAACATCGTAACTTATATCGAGAGTTGTCCTCTTTATCCGGAGTGAACTGTGGTCGAAGGCAGGATGGCTGCCAGCAAACAATGGGAGACCTCTCTAGCCGTAGTTTTCCAGAGATAAATCTTCCTACAGTCTATTTATTACGCTTTCCTTTAAGCATTTCCTTCACTAAGTGTTTCACTGGTGTTATCTTCTTTTTTCTGGCTGAGTCACACTTTGTATTCTGTTTACTAAGAGGAAATAAAGTGCATTACATAATACATTTTATTATTTTTTTTTACTAGTATGAAATCGAGAGTTATGCTTATTAAATAATGATAACATTATATTGAGTAAATGTGTATGAATGCAATCACACATACTTCAAGAATAATAACTAAACTCATACTTCAGATAAAATAGATCCTGCAATCCCTGAGGAACTATAGAATATTTGGTTGGTTATTTTGGAGGATCGTGCTTAGGTCCTTGTTGAAGAGAGCTGCGGGGTGTTGGGGTGCAGTTACTAAATGTGTGCTCCACTGATAGAGGGACATGGCACCTTGAGGACGTGGGCTGTGATGTACTACCTTGGAGTAGGTGCTGGTTGTTCTTGTGTGCCTGATGCGCTGCCTGCCTAGTCATCACCACCTGTTCCCTCCTAGATGGTTGAGCATTAGGGCAGATCATTTTTAGTTTGTTTGTCTCCGGAACTCTGGTCCAATAATTAATCTATGCCTCCTAGCGCTGCTGTTTAATATATATATATATATGGTGGTCACTGAGGACATTCGGTAAGTTGAGCACAGGAAACATGTTTAAATAATAGCTGTTCTAACATATTAAATTACGCCTTCACCCCAGATAGAACTTCATGCTTGAAAAAATCTTAGTTGAATCGAAACAGTTAGAGACCTTTCTTTTCATATAAATAGCAATTTCATAAAATGATAAGTGCAAGTGTAATCATTCTGACGATTAGAAAATATTGGTATTTTTCACGATTTTTTTTGTTTGTTCTGAGTTTTATTTGTAGTAGGGTGCCCAATTAGTGAACGTGAATTGGCTTTAACCTACGTTCCGGTCCAACTTTCACCCGATGGTCGGGTTTGTTTGAGGCTCGGAACATCCAAAAGTTCCTAGAACAGGCTTCAAGTACTGGGACCCCAACTGTTTGCGCAGCCAGATCCGCAGAGAGCGAAGGTCAAACACGGAGGCAGAGAGACTAATGGCCGGGCGGACAAACAAACAAAAACAAAAACAAACAATAACCTTCGGATAGTCAGGCTGCAGAGTCATTATTGTCTCGTGTGTCGCAGAGTGGGCAGCTGCACCGGGGTCTTGTGTTACCACCCATCCATCCGGCCTGGCAGATGCACTCATCGCATTTGCCTTAGGATCAAATTGTTTGTTCTGAGTCGACTTAGCCTTTGATTGAGCACAGCTCGAACATCTTTGTCTATGAGCTGTTAATAAGCCATGATACCACTATCTTCATCAAAATATAATTAATTCAATTATATTTTGGATTGGAAAAAATCTTCTATTTTCTGTTAATTGGATCAACATTCAATCATTAATTTTTTCTTTGTTTTCATTGTTTTCATACAGAAACTGACTATATATACGCGGCAGAATATTTCAGGCAAAATATCAAGAAAACATCCTGGTACGTAAGCAACATAAATCTACAAACTGACCTTCGCATTCCAATTGCTTATAAGATTAAAAAAGGACAAGGCTATAAATAGGACGAATATCACTAACCCCAACTATTTTTTCCTTTATGTACTTATCAGATATTGTATTTTTGCCTCTAAACGTAAACGTCGTTGTAAATGTAAATATTATATTATATTATTATAAACAACAACTTTTATGAATAAAATATAAATGAGTTTGAATAAAATAAATTGCGAAACGGTATTTTTTATCTTGAAGGATCTTCGGTTTTAAGACTACAATTTATTGAAGTGTTACCAGTGGGTACTTGCTTCACAAGCAATTGTCATTTTATTTATTATTTACGTTATTATAACATTTACGGGATGTATACGTATGTATTTTATATACAGTTTTAAGGTTTAATAAATTAATAAATTAAAAAGATTCTAATTGATGTTAAATTAGTGATGCTTCCTTAACCATTGTACATGCAGTGTGCCCTGGTTGTATTCAATGCATGTATATATATATATATATATATATATATATATATATATATATATATATATATTATCCCTTTATTTACACATTTATTTTCTATTATGATATTGTAACGGCTTGTTAAGCTGTTCAGCTGTTCGGCAAAGCTACATTTGTCAGGAATTAGCTACAGCAAGAATAGGTTAAAACAACAGTTTTATTCATTTTAAGTATATATAAATATTGTTTTTGATCAATTTGATTATTTCTGTTCTATATCAGGAGCTACGCATGAAGGACTACGATACAGTCCTTTATTCAAGAACTCCAAGAAGGACCTGGGACCTAAGCACACAGTTTTCAT
This sequence comes from Euschistus heros, assembly GCA_003667255.2. Classification (NCBI taxonomy): domain Eukaryota; kingdom Metazoa; phylum Arthropoda; class Insecta; order Hemiptera; family Pentatomidae; genus Euschistus; species Euschistus heros. The sequence goes on from RCWM02000093.1 coordinate 1,635,674, forward strand.
TACTGTGTACACCTAATCACCCATCTTTCTTTGCTTGGGCCTGCTTCTTCTCCATGTTCATCATGGTGTTCCAGTCTACTTCTTTCTTAGGAGTCTTAGAGATTCTATTTCTTCTAAATCACCCAACCAGCGAAATGTTTTTTTGTCATCATACAGTTTTTTAAGCACTACATTGCTTCTAATTCACCACTTTTGTTGTTCTTTGATTGGGCCAGATATATTTGGAAAGACTCTTTTTCCCCATGCTAGCAGAGCTTTTGAGAGTTCATGTTTTGGTACCATACCTCACAACTAGTCTTACTACTGTTTTTATATAGTTACTTTGTTGTTTCTTCTGGTAAGACCTTTAAAACGGAGATATTTCTCTAACGCATTGTATCCGCTGTTATTATGGCCTTAATGTCATCACCTACTTCATTATTCTCTGCTACTATACCTCCCAGGTATTGAAGTTCTCTACAGGTAGGAGCATATACTCTCCTATTGCTATATGTTCTCCACTATACTTGGGGCTTTTCGAGGTTTCCATAAATTTAGTTTTCAATGTAATGATCTTGATCACTAATCTTTCTGCTGCTTGGCTGATTAAATTAAATTTATCGACCAACGCAGACAACGTTCTTCTATATGGCTTGTGCTGCGGAAGTCTGTTATGATTATTCTACCTCGATTTGTTCTTATGTCACGGATGGCAATTTCATTAATTCATTTAATTATCTAAATTAACTATAATTTATTATAGTTTGTTGTTTCATTAAAATCTACAAACTTATAATTTATCAATTTTCTTTTATTGTGTTTTAATAGCCTGCACAGTTCGAGTTGGAACCTCGGTATATATTTAAAAAATGACGTGAATACGTTTTTATCTTTTTTCGTCTCTTCGGAATGGAGCGACTTCCTTATATCTGTGAATTAAATAAATAAAATACTATTAAGAAACCTTTAATTACAATACTAATCCCTTCACTGTGCTATAACTTCATCAGAGGTCCACATAGCGCAGGGGATAGAGTTAACTGGCCACAGCGGGAAGGGCTGAGGGCCATTGTCCGACCTAAATTACACTTGCCCCTTCCCCCCTTCCCAAGCCCCCCTCCCCCTCCAGATTCGGGACCGAGCACGAGGAAAGAGTAGCAAGAGCCGGATTCAATTGCAGCTACTAAGTGACTGTAACGGTGACCAATGAATAGAGCCTTAATTAATACCGTATTAGTCTAATGAAGGTCCACGGACAATGGAACACTGTTAATGTGGTTCTGGTCACTGCGGTGCTCTTTCGATAGTACCGTAACGAAAATGATCTGGTCGCTGGAGCGGGTAGGCTGCCCAATGGTAATTGAATTACCTTTCAACAAAGAAATAGAGGTGAAAGTCTAAGTTGATTTATTCTTTATTCTGTTTAGTGTTAAGAATACAGAATAAAGTACTGATTTTTTTTTTTGGGTGATTTTTTCAGCTATTTACAGATATTTACAATTGCATACATATATACAATAACTAAATTAATAATTAATACAATAACATGTAAATAACATGTTAAGAACTACTCACTAGAAGCACTTCAATAAAAGATCTACATTATAAGGTCTCTTGGCCATCTTCTTTTCAGATACCTCAGACTAGTGGATTCGAGTGTGTATGGAGTTTACCATGAAGGGATAGGTATCTGGTTCGAACCAAATCTGCAATATGGAACATTAAGATCTTTATGTATAAGTTTGTTTGTGAAATAATAAAGAGCATTGAGGATTTTACGAAGGATTTTGGGTTGGATTCGTGAAGAATTGGAAGATTTGGTGGAACCCCAAAGTTCAACTGTATATTTAAGTTCGAGTGTATATTTTATGACCAAATAAGTCTAATTACTGTCATGTAAATATGTCTTTTGTAGTTAAGTGGGAGCTTTGAACGTTTTTCTAGTAAATTATGGAGTAGTCGGAAACGACGAGCAGTTTCTTGTCTTATAAGTCTCGTATGTAGATTCCAAGTCAGCCGGATTCCATGTTCAGATGTAGTTTTAGTTAGTGGATCTGTTCAACTTCATAATAAAGTGTGAACATAAAAAAAAAATTGTAGATTTCGCTACAAATATAAATTAAATAAGAGTGTCTTCTTAATCAAATATTTGAAAAAAAAGTCGAATATAGAACTCACTGAATTCTTCCAATCCAAAATCCTCCGAACTATTGTAAATATCTCCAACGAAACCCTATATAATGATCTCAATATACGTTTCCTCACCTTCTTCATAAGCATAATTTATTTTTAAATTCCATCGCCCTCTTTCCTACAATTCCAACCTTCTGGCCCACTCATTATCCAGTTCCACAAATCCTGATAACCTTATCGCAGATTAAAACGGTATAGTGCATGAAATATAATTTTTGACTTCACAGCTTTGTTAGGAGTAGTTAGAAGGTAAACATATTAAAAGTCCCCGCCCCTGGGGGGTGAGCTAAAGGTGGGAGGAGGGGAGACCGTCCCAATTTTGTTTTTCGATAATATCTCGAAAACGGTGGACTCTAGAAAAATATGCTACAGATCAAAATTAAAGGTCAAAAAATTTCCTATAAAATTATTTATATACTTATTCTTCGAAATTCCAACAGTTTTCGAGATATACGTTATTAAAAATCGATAATTTTAGAAACAAACAAAATGTTTACCTCACTTTTTGTTAAACATTTGTTTTTAATACCATAAACATATATACGAAATTAAAGTAAAGTTAATGCTCTACAATTTTGATTCTGACGTTTTTTCTGAGAAACGATTGTGAAAGGTACTGGAAACAGAAGTTTGACAAAAAGTGAGGTGACATTTGTTTTTTCCCGAATATCACCGATTTTCAATAACGAATATCACGTAAACGATTAGATTTAAGACAAATTTATATATTATCAATTTTATAGGAAATTTATTTAGCTTTTGTATTTATTCGAAGCATATTTTTCTAGAGTCAACCGTTTTCGAGTTATTATCTAAAAAACAAAAAAAGTTAACTTCTCCCCTTCCCACCACCGTTAGCTCACCCCCCAAGGGCGGGGACTTTGAGTATGTTTACCTTCTAACTATTCCTAACGATGCTATGAAGTAAAAAATTATCGCATATTCCATGTACTCTACAATGTGTTTATTGACTGGACTATTGGTATATTTTTGAATTTCTTTGAAAATTTTATGATCGTGAAAAAAAAAATTTTACTTTGTAATAAATAAAAAAAACAACATATATGTATAAATATTATAAGATAAGTGAAATTCTTAGACAATAAAAACTCAAAAGTCATCAGAGAATGAAATCAATGTTCTCCAATATTTTTGGAAAGATTCATACATAGATCGGTATATCTGATTTTAGTGGTACCAATTAATATTATTGATTTACTTCTGTTTAATTTGTGAAAACGTAAAAATTAAAACGAAATAAATAGCTGAAGAATCGTGAAAGTGAAGTAATTATATACAATTATTTAAAGAAAAAAATAAGTTTTCGAATTATTTCCTTCTTTTGTAAAGATATATGGCTAAGGATATTGAATGAATGGTCTAACATATATGCTTTATCTTAAGGCTTATTTCAGAAGAACCTAGTGGCCAATTAGAAGGTAGATTGCAGTTAGAGCCGTAGTGTCCACATCAGTATTGACTTTGCAAGTCCACAGATCGACCTCCGACTTCACAGACCTAGCAGCACAATTAATTCGGCTTTAATGAGAGGCGGTGATTGGCTGTACAAAGTGAACGGATAGCGCTCATTGGCTTAGCCAGCCTTTGACGATCGGCCAATCCTCGACAAAGGGCCGCGAATTAAATAGCAATTGGACGAGTCCATCCTCATTTCCTTTGTCCTCTGTCTCTGCTCTTGAGGTGATAACTCAGCGATAAACCTCTCTTATTAAGGGTCTTATTTGGCTCTGTTTGATATGCATTAAATGCAACTGACAGATATAAAAAATCAACCATTTTACGTAATATAAGAAATACTTAGATAGTATGGTGCTAAAAAAAAATAGAAACGAAAAAAGAAAATTCACTTCATGAATACTTTAATACTTAAACATCTTTCAAAATAACAATTCAGAAAGACATCCTGCCTTGTATTAATAGAGTTATATACAAATGTTTGAAAAATGAAAATTGAATTATTATAGTATAGTGTTAATTATTATAAATAGATTTATTTACCGTTGTTAGAGTTTCTAATATTTAAATGTTGAATTTTGACATTGTGCGTTGAATCATATTAATATTAAAAATATACAAATTTTATTGTACTGGAATAAAAAACAACAAAAAAAAATATATAACGATCAGTATTCTGTAATTCCACTAGTTTTAAGAGATTAGTGCTGTGATTTCCTGGAATCCTAGTTTATCGGCTATTAGTTGGAGAACTAGCTTACTCAGAGTGCCCCATGCTGAGTAAGTTTATACCATCGCCTAAGCAACCACATGCCATAAGTCATTTTCGGAAATATTACAGGAGACATTTAAAACTGATTTATTCAAATGATTATTATAACCTAAATGAAGCAAAAAAAAGGTAGTTTATTGCTTTAATTTATTTATTTTCGGAAATATTACAGGAGACATTTAAAACTGATTTATTCAAATGATTATTATAACCTAAATGAAGCAAAAAAAAGGTAGTTTATTGCTTTAATTTATTTAAACAAAAAAAAAGGAGAAACTTACAAGTGATTCTATCTACACTATCAAGGTTCTGGAAAAAAAATTAAAATTGAAATTTTATTGATTTTGTTTCCACCATTTTTTTTCTTTCTGAAATGTTTAAAAATAATATAAGCTTGTTGATAATCTATTTTTTATAGCCTTAGGTTTTTCTTTGTGGCTATGCATGATATAGATATTGTAATTCATGGCGCTTCCCTGATTAGTTATACGAAATTATTGTTTACTACAGTTGTAGTTATTATAATTGTATCACTTACAATCAATCATTATGAAATATCCCATAGCATTGGAATCTAGCAACTTCTAAATAAGTAAGAAATGTAATTTAAAATGATAAATTCTAGTTGTATGTAGAGATGGTTTAAATCTGCAAATATTTTACCATGAGAAAACACTACTAAAAATAATTTCAACAATGCTTATGAAAAACTAGTTATAGTGATCTGAAACTAGAAGATCTACAAATAAAAAAAAAAAAAAAAAAAAAAAAAAAAAAAAAAAGACTAAAAAAGAAAAGATTTTAAGACCTGAACATATTTAATCTATAACATCTCACCACATGATATTATAATAAAAATAAGTATAAAGAAAAAATGAATTAATAGCCTTTAAAACATAAAATAAACCGTGAAAATGTATTAAATATTTACTAATTCTTATAGAATTATAAATTATAGAGTATCAAAACTAATAGATTTCATGTTTTAGTCTTACTTGAAATGCAAAAAGGCAGAAGAATACTACACTTAAGTAAAGATGGACGGTCTTACTCTTTAGAAGAAGATGGCACGATTGAAAGGCAGGTCCTTTACTGGACGACAGAGGAAAACGGGACATAAGGGTTGAAAAGGAAGCGGAAAATGGTGGGAAATCTTGGAAAAGAAGAAAAGCACTCGCCAGGGGAAAGGGGCTTTATATCAACCATTGCTTTGACAAAGGAAGCTACTGACATTAAGTCCTGCCTGTCTTTTCACAAAACGTAATAGAAAATAATACAGGTCGATGAATACCTTTATTGAAAAGTTTATACAATAATAATCTCATTTAAACAATGTTAAGCTATAATTAGGAATTATAGTGTTAAAACAATAAAAAATATACAGAAGATTAATTTACAGAGTGAAAACTGACATAAAATTTGGAGAATATAGAATATACTAATTTTTGAAAGGATCTGAAGTATTATTCAAATCGAAGAGTAAGAATTATTTTAATTTAAGTTTATGGTTATCTTAAAAATACTTATATAGCTTAAATATTTTGCAACTAATATACGTTGTTTTTATTTTTTTTAACTAGTTTAAACCATTTATACTGACCTGAAAGCTTTGAAAACACTAATAACTTGTATATAATACTAATAATGCCTAATAACATTTTAGATTTATAGTCCTATATTAAATCCTATTTAATTTACTACAAATCCATTATTTTATTTTAAGGTTAGTGAAAGGTATCTTTTCATAAAATAAAATAACTTTCACTGGTTGAATGTCCAAACTACTTTAAATCTTTGGTACATACTCTGATACCGTGAGCAAATAATGATTGCTTCGATTTCATATTACCAACCTACAAGAATTGAGAAGAAATAGAAAATTTAAAATAATTACGATTACAATGTACAACATTTATCCTGCGTCATAAATCTAAAACATCCTGTCCTAATGTATCTTGTAACAATATCCAATAATCCCCGTTGAACAGTTCCTACTGGTATCAGCTGTAACTAACTCGCATCTTTGCCTAACCCTCAACTTGCTCTCCAGTCAATTCCCGGTAAACCTCTAAGATATCTGATAAGAAGATGACCTAGGGGCCTTCTAATATAACATACAATGGAATCTTTCTTTTCTAGTTGTTGATATGCCATGTTCCCTCACATTTTGGAGAAGTATATATTCTATAAATAGTTGTAAATATCAACATGTAAATTAAAAGTGAAACTAGTTTATAACTAGGTTTTAGGTTATGGCGCTTTGAATTCACAGCAAAAACATTCGGAGCCCTTTATTAGGGAGTGTAAAACTTACCCGATACCATTCTCGGAAAGGCGATCGCCTTGGTAGTATTAGGAGATTGATTCCTCTCAGGTACAAATGGACATAAGAAATTACATTTACGGACTAAATGTGAAACTCATCTGTTTCAACAAGTCTATACACACCCTCTTTCATTTATTATCTTGTACCTTAGTCATTGTTATATTAGATTACTTGTATATCCTTCCAGAAAATTTTAAACTATTTTGCACGATATATGCTATTTTTTTCGATAAGCCTGAGGACCTGCCTGTGACTTAATAAGCATGTAGACTTCATTACACATGGTAAAGGTGGCTCCTATAAGCTTCAAGATTTGAGAACAGAAAAGATGTATTATTCCCTCGTAGTTAAAAAAAAAATATAATGCGAGCTTATTTTTAAATAGCCTTTGGGAAAAAATAGTTTAAAAGAAGGGATCAAAAGGCAAATTCAATGTAACAAATACAAATCCATGCTTTGGTTTTTCAAAAATATATTGTTACACATAGGAAGAAAAAAAGTGTAACTCACAGGTGCAACAGACTCTTCTATTATATCCCTATTTTCAAAATTCTTTTTCTTAATTAATCTATCATGGTGTGGTTACAAATGATGGAACATGACCATGTACCATGACACACAATCAATAATGCTAGGAAGAAAACAGACTGACAATTAGAGAATCATTCTTGCATGCTGATTAGGAACCTAATACTTCCTCGATATTCATTCACTGTATCGCCCGCGTGTAGACGGATTCCTTTCTACTAACATGCGATATCCCCCCTAATGTATATATCATTAAAAGTATATATACCAGCTGCTGGATGTTCAGTTCGATCAGATTAGTTCACAGTGCGATCAGGTCCTCAGTGTAATGTTCTTTGCGATTTCTGTCATTTCATGGAGCCTAATGGCGGGATGTCTTGGTTTCGCAGTCCATGAATCGGCTTTCCAAAACCAGAGCACAGATGGACAACGGATCATAACAAAAGAAGAGCCAGAGCCTTATCCAGTACACGTAGAGAAGGAAGTTGCAGTTCCAGTTAATGTACCTGTCGAAAGGCCTGTTCCGTACTACGTTGAAAAGCCTTACCCTGTCAAAATTGAGAAGACAGTTCCAGTGCCGATCAAAGTTCCTGTTTCCAAACCTTACCCAATTTACAAAGTAATTAAAGTACCACTGAAAGTGCTTGTTGAGCGTCCCAAACCATACCCTTTGTTGCAGCCAGTTCCAGTCTACGTTGAGAAGAAAGTGCCCGTACTTATGGAAAAAAAAGTTCCATACGCGGTGAAAAAATACATTGATATCCCTAAACCTTTTCATGTGGCAGTGCCGATCATAAAAAAAGTGCCATATATTATCGAAAAAAAAATTCCTGTGAAAATCGAAGTACCTGTAGAGAAGCCCTACCCCGTGGAGGTGACAAAACCTTACCCTGTCACAGTAGAGAAGAAAGTACCTTATGTCGTTGAGAAAAAGGTACCATACTCAGTCAAAGTACCTGAATACGTCGAGGTTCCCGTACCTATCAACGAAAAAGATACGAAATCTGATGAAATTATCAAACATAGCGAAGTGAGCCCAACGTAAAAACTTTCTTGTAGTATCAGTTTTGATTTAAAATTTAATATATGAAATTGTATATATTTTTAAGGCATAAATAGATGTGTAAATGCTGCTTATGTATTTTATAAATAAATTCTATTACAAATGGTCCTGGTTTATTTATCTACAAGTTTTGAAGATAATTCATTTTATAAGTAATATAATATTTTTGGTATATCTCATACATCATATTATATAATATTAGGTATATGGGATGTATACAATAAAGAAGAAATGTAAATATGATATAAAAAATGATTTCGCAGATAGATGAGATTATCTATTAAAATATGGGCTCTTTTCAATAATGATAATTTTACCCTTGTTACATTTAACCTAATTTGTTAAATGAATATTAAAAAAAAAAAAAAAAAAAAAAAAAAAAAATGGACGTAAATGTTATATGCTCGAGAAATAAAATCAATATTGGAAATATGATATATTTTCTTTGATGTAATAAAACCTCCCTAAAGTTTTCTTAACCATTAAAGTAATTAAGAAAATACTTGCTATATAGTCTGAAATTATGTTTGTTACTTCTTACATATAGACAAGCCTTCACCGAAGGACAGGAATTATACAAAGCTGATTGTGCTCAGAGGAGTTGGGTGAATATGCATGCCTTCGAAGACAGGAGGTGAGAGGGGGGGAAGTTGTAATCAATTGCCTCCTCGAGGAGAGAAGACCGGTGCATAATTGAAAGACGCCTTAGAGGTTACATGTGCCCCGAGGCAGCAGGCTAGTGTGACCGTGCGCGTCTTCCTATGCAATTATATCAGTGTTGCAACTTCAGACCTATGAGTGACTCAAGCAGTTGCATGACGAATGTTCTTTGCGAAATATACCGTGATGCACGAAAACGCTAAGAATCACAATCTCACTACACATATCTATGATCTTTGAACATAGTAATAATTTATCTTGTTTCAAAAAAAATGTATATGTTACATTTCATGTTTATAATATACAGGGTGTTTCAGGGTTAAGTAACAAAAATAGAAATTAGAACAAAGGACATCAAAACAAGAATAAAAATTCACAAACTTTAAAAAATTTGCTTAGGACATATTTACACCTAAAGTTTACATTCTTATGAATTTTTCAGGCCTAGTTTTATTCTATTACATTTTATTTAATTCTTTAAATGTAAACATTAAAATTCAAATTAAATGTTGTTCAACGTGATTTCCTTGAATATTAAGAAAGGCTCGGCATCTTTCTTTAGTAGCAGCAATGACCAAATTGAAAATATGAACTAAGGACCTCAAAACAAGAAAGAAATGTTTCTTATGATGATATGTCTAATAATGCTTTGATTATGACAATAGCTAAATGTTAATTATCCAAATCAATGGATTGACTGTGCAGGACTAGCTTGGTTTGCTCGCTCTCCAGACCAGACAACACTGTTGTTTTTTTTGTTTTGTGTGACATAAAACAAAATGTCTATGATGGTTGATCAATAACTTTAATTCTTTATGAAGAAGGACAATTGAATATTGTGAAATAATGACACATATTCAGTGCAGTTCTGCCACTGATGCTGTTGAAGAAAGATGCCGAGCCTGTCTTAAAGCTCATGGAAATCACATTTATTGTTTTGATCTCCTTTGTTCAAAGTTTCAGTTTAGCTATTTACTCCCAAAACACCCTGAATATTCATTATTGAGATGCACACCTGAAACCTACCTCAAAACCTATTATCCGATAACTGACAGTAATAAGTTATTTTTAAAAGCCCGTTATGTTATTTTCATGAAATATTATTCCCTTGTATTTACATTCACCTCTCGAGATTTTTATGTTCACGTTTCGACGATTTTACATCGCTTCTACTCTTAGAAAAGAACAATAACGTATACAGCTTGGATACGCTAATGGGCTCATCGATTATATAATGTATTAATGTGTAATAGAGCCCTTGGCGATGTTAGGCAAGGCAATAGTTACATTTCGTAAGCTGGAATAGAGCGATGTAATATGAATTAGCAACTATCGACTGTAGTTAAAGTCTTTCCTCGATTACAGGTTTGTAGAGTTGCTTCATGACTTAATGACTATTTCATTTTTATCGATGCGTCTTTAGTCCTCCGTGCTTTAGATTGTAGATTGAGGTTTTTATTTGGGCGATCAACTTCCAGGTGCTTTAGTAATACTTTTATTTAAAAATAATATTGTAAAATTATTACTGCAGGAATATACCTAATATATATATATATATATTTATTTTATTTTTTTTTTTAATAAAAAACCAAATGCAAACCAGAAATAGACGATTTACGTAAACCTTAAATAGTCGGTACTAGTCACGTCTCAATTTTCCTCAATATCTTTTGACACTCATTTCGAGAGAATTTGTCGGATGCATCTTGAAATTCAGTATTAAATATAGCTGATGTATTCTTAAATGAATGATTACACAAAAGTAATGTACAAGCAGTATTTTATAACACGTGAGTATGTCCAGTATTCATATGAATATTTTATTATTAAAAAAATGTTTTGGCTCCATGGATTATGTGGTTTCTAGCTATGGCGGCCTTTCCTCTTAGTCCAGTAACCCCTCATTCTAGTGCTTTTAGCACAATTTAGCAGTCGCCAACATGAGAGCACCTAATGGTCTGATGAGTGTTCGGTAGTTACCTCTATTAAAAACATCTTTAGGATTGATTTCTAGAAGTTCTAGTCCTTTTCGAACTACTTTCGCCCATTTGGCATTGGTCCCTTTCCCTCTAGAGATGGTATTGAAGATTCTCGAGGTTAGTCTATGAGTTTCTTTATATCATTATTTTTTCTAGTTTTATTATTATTATCTACTATGTTATTTATACGTATCACACATTCGTTAAAATATTGTACACTTCAGGTTACAATAATTAATTCGTAAAATAGTCAACGTTTAACTAAATACTATCACTGCTGTACTATTAAGTATAATGAAAACTGGCATTAAATATTTATGTTGGATATTTGTAAACATTAGACAAAGTGAAGCGCATGTTTAAAATTTCTGTTTAATGAACTTTTTCAGTTGGGAGCTTTAGAAGAGAACGGAAATGTGAAATGTGAAAATGCTAAGAGCCCAACGCATAATTAACATAACATTTTCTCAGCTTTCAAAAACTTAAAAATCGAATGTACACTTTCATTGTATATTTCAGATAACTTAAAAATATTATTTTTCATTTACTTGTCTAAGCAATGAAAGCTATGTTTTATATTTTTCAGTCAATTAATAGAAAAATCTAGGTCCTTCTTCATGTGTCATCAATCCTTTTTCACCTTCTGTTGCCAGACGACAGTACAATGGTCTTTTTGATTTCATAGATACGATAATGAGGTTAATAATTAAGATAATGTTTCTTCTATTTTTAAGTATATTTTATAATACTGCTATTAGGCATATTTAATGCACTATTTCGTCATCAAAAATTAACTATTACTCGGAGAACCTCCCCATATTGCCCACTAGAAAACCTTAGACAAACGCTAAAACTAAATGGCCTACTACAAATTATTAAGGCAATCTACCAAAATTATGTAATTCATAGTCACAATTCACGAATAACACTTACAGAAAAAGTGTGCAGAAAAGTTGATTAAGGACTTTTGTTACAAAAAAGAATATGATAGATTCTCGTCAGTAGTAGGAAGCACTTGTGTCATTTCTTGTTTTTCTTTCACAGTGAAAGAGGATTCCCATATTGCGTAACCTTAGACAAAATAAATAAAGAATGTATACATTAATTTTCCAGTCTAAAAACTTCTCCCTGGGAAGCAAATATCAGATTGTATCAAAACCAAGTGGAATCACAAATATTGTACACCAGTGAGTTATGGGCACTAAGGTATTTAGGGTAGTTGAAAAAGTACAGTCGAACTTCATAAAATGTTGATTGCATTTACCTTACAACACTCCAGGCCATTAAGTAAGACTCGAAACAGGTCAAGTGAAAATAAGCCTAAAAATATTTTAATGTCTTATAAAATGATGGATTAGAATTCTAATCATGCCAGCTAATAGAATCCTCAGTATCCTATATAATTTAATTATATGAAGTTCATATTGCACATTCTCAAGAAATAAAATACAACTGGCTAGGCCAACTAAAAAAATTAGTCTTGATATCAAACAATGCTTATTTATGGGAGAATAATAATAATAATAAAGCTTTATTGGCATCAAATTTATGACAGAAGCCTCTCCCTTAGGTGGTAAAATTGAGTTCAGCTTCAAAACGATTTTACAGAATAGAAACTGAGTTGTAACATGTAACAATATAAAATAAAATATAGAATATTCTTTGTAAACCACATGAACAAAAACAAAACTACAAACACAAAACAAAACTTTTTTTTTTCTTCCTATAGAGTATTTACAATTTTTAACCAACAGCCTCTGTTTCTAGCAACTTTCATCCAGTTGGTTCCTACTCTTCGGGTAATTTCATCTGCTTCTCACTTGGCCGATCGGTGTCCACTCGGTGCTGCTTTTCGACCATCTTTCGTCCTTGACTCTCGCTAGGTGTCCAGCCCAACTCCATTTCAGTTTTTGGGCTTCCTTTTACACGAGTTAGGATATCTCGGTTCTTAATCTTCTCACTTCTTCGGATTCCCGCCATACTCCTTAAAAGTTTCATTTATATGGGAGAATGAGAATGCCCTAATAAAGAAAAACTGAGGACAAGCTGTTGGAGAATATAATAACATGCTAATAGGCCAGGATTTAGAAATAGTAAACAATTATACATTAGTCCCTACTATAAGGAAATAAAATCAACACACATTACTGGTGCCAAATACCTTCTCTTAAATGCCCCATTTTACAAAACAAGAAGAATGTCACAGCTCAGGCTAGCCTTTGATAAAAAAATACAGATTTATTATAAAAAGAATAAGTACAAAATTGTCTCTGAAACCATATGCAGCTTATGTAATCTGTAAATGAAAAATAAAGCCTAAATCATATCCTATTCAACTGCCACCAATACCTAATACTCTAGCGGAGTTTTCTAATCAATAATAAAATAAAAACGTCCCCATTATATAGGAACGATTTTAACAATTGAAGAAGAGGTAAAAATTAACGTAGTATATAATTTTATTATTAAGCTTGGATCATTCCTTTTGAACGAATAATCGCATAATACCCAAGAGGTTTAAAAACAAAAACAAGATGTAATTTTTTTATTTTAGTTTCTATTTGTTTGTTTAATTTAAGTTGTTTACTTGTACATAATAAAACCACTTAATTAAGTAAGAAATTATGTTATATCAAAAAAATAATTTTTAGGGAAAAAAACAAAACCGACTTTAATATTAAACCTACATATACAAACTTGAACTAAAAAATAAAAAATAATATTTGAATTGCTTCAAAACAAAAACCATTAAATGAAAATCAACGAAATTATCGATACTTATAAACCTATTCACAATTTATAATCAGTTATCTTTGGAGTCGGTGCCAGCCAAGAAGGGAAATTTACTCCTGTCTTTACAATATATAAACCGTCGAAGGGCCGGAGATAGCGGTGTGGCGGTGATGAAGCAGTGGGAGGATCTTTACGATTACAATTTCTTTTCAAATTCAGTTTGTTTTGGTTGGCACCGACTCCAAAAATAACTGATTATAAATTGTGAATAGGTTTATAAGTATCGATAATTTCGTTGATTTTCATTTAATGGTTTTTGTTTTGAAGCAATTAAAATATTATTTTTTATTTTTTAGTTCAAGTTTGTATATGTAGGTTTAATATTAAAGTCGGTTTTGTTTTTTTCCCTAAAAATTATTTTTATTTTTCACTTTTTAATGGTGAGTATATTTTTGTTTATACAGTCAATTCTCGATCTTCAAGCTTCCCTGAAAAATGGTTTGACTTACTGAACAAAGACTTATCGAGTTATCATTCCACTTATCTTCTTGTAATTGGGAAAATTTAACACAAAATCGGAGTTGAAATCATTACGTATATTTTTCATTAATGGGTATGTGTATGTTGTTTGTACATACATATAAAATCATTGATACAGAAAATTAAATACCTGGTACCAATTTGTCATATAACTTTCAACTGAATTGAGCTTTTTTCTGAGGGTGCCTAAAAGTAGACTTACCGTCTTCCACCAGTGGCGATCTTTTCTTTATTCTTTAGGACGGTCGAAAGAGAACTACGTGAAATTCGGAATTCACTAGCAACAAACGCCCGAATTTTTTCTCCTTTCTGCACTTTGCAAATCAATTTTAACTTTTCGTTAATTGGAAGAATTTTCAATAGCCACTGTAAAACCACTCGAGTGAATAACTAATAATAAGTGACTGGTGTAACTATGGACTGAAAACACAAAATGACAATGACAGAAAACAGGAAAACAAATTACACATGAAATTCTTTTAATTTGAGTTCGAGTTATAGAGGCGATGACTTCTAATAGTTCATTTCAAAGCGGTGGTCCAAGAAGTTCTCGCTTTTGAACCCTATTTTCAGTTCTACTTATTTTAGACACAATTTTTCACGTTCTTTGTCTGAAATCGTCCTATTGAGGTGAAATTTAAGTGTAATGTACTTCCGACCGCAGATTTTGTACGACTTATTTAAGAATTTAGCTTATCGAAGTACAACACATCGAGAGTTGACTGTATTTGTAAATTATTTTTTTTAATAATTTATATTTAGTTACCTTGGAGATTTTAGATAGTCATAATCATAAATATGTTTAAAATGTAAGGTTATATAAAAGATTTTTATAAACTGTTTTTTTGATTTTTCTTTAAAAGTGCTGCGTTTATTTCAAAATATTTTTTATGGGACTACCTCTGAAGTAGGCCCTACCGATCTAAAATAGAATCATCAAAATTGATTCAGAATTGCTTCTCAACTCGTCTTTATTTTTTATTTTTTTTGTTTATGTTACGCGATTACTCCCTCGATTCTGAATCAATTTTGTCTGTTAAAACGTACTGTTTATTAAGAAATTTTTTTTTATATTTCTAAAATCAAATGGTTCTATATTTTATTATCTTGTAAATATGTACCTATTTGTTATGAACCTATTATGAATGTGTATTTTTGCTGTATAAGTGTAGTTAGATTATCGTAACGCTTATTCAATAAATAAATTCATTCATTCAAATTTTCGTACAATATGTATATTAAGAAAGAATTTTAATTTTAAAATATACAGCTGAAAAAATATAACGACAAAAATATTGAAAAAAAAATGAATGCTACTTTTTTTTTGGTGAATATGCTGCTTTTGGCGGGAACTGTAGCAGAATAATAAATTATACATTTAATTTATTTTAAATTAAAATTTTAATTATGTATGTAAAGGTATATACTAAGGATATATCAACCAATCAATTTTTTTTTTTTTATTTATTTATTTTTTATTTATTTATTTATTTTTTAATTATTTTTTTTTTAAGCAACTTCTTGACTAAATGCATTGTACATTATAATACTAAATAAGTACTTTCTTCAAAAGTAAAAATGAATTACCACATAACACACATAAAGAAAGGCAAGGGTAAGAAATAATAAACAATTTAGAAACATAAACATATATTTTACATAATCTACAATATAAACAAACGCGGAATACGATAATATATCGAACAAATTCAAACCAACCGAACAGATTGGCTATAACGTTCACTTTTGGTCTTGAGAGGAACTAGAAACTGTCGTGCAGAGACGGCACGTCGTGGCTCTGTTCACCTTCTGAGCCCCAGGAGGAACCTTGCCAGTCCGAAGTGCCTTCAAATTTGCTTTCCTCTTTGTGTACAAACACTGGAACGGGTATTTTAACGTATTCTGGTACTTTGACAGGGTATGGTACTTTCTTTTCGACAATGTATGGAACTTTCTTCTCAACTGTCACTGGGTACGGCTTTGGTACTTCCACAGGGTACGGCTTCTTCACAGGTACTTCGATTTTCACAGGCACCTTCTTCTCTACAATGTAAGGCACTTTCTTCTCGACAGTGTATGGAACATGGTACGGCTTCGGTACTTCAACGATTTGTTTTATAGGAACATGAATCTTCTTCTCTACTTTTACTGGTATCTTCTTCTCAATATAGACGGGCACTGGCTTCGGTACGTGGACGGGAACTGGTCGTTCTACTGGCACCTTAACTGGTACTTTTACTTCCTTGTAGACAGGGTATGGTTTAGGAACTTTTACAGTTATCGGAACAGGCACTTTTTTGACTATTTTCACTGGGTATGGTTTGGGTACATGATATGGAACTGGCCGTTCAACTTTAACTTTAACAGGAACAGGTATGTGCTTTTCCACCTTGACGGGGTACGGCACGTGAACTTCCTTGGTTATGATCTCTGTTTTTTCCGGATAGTGTTCGTGGTATCCCGCCTGTACTGACACCACCAGACTAAGACTGAGAAGGAACGCGGCAAAGTACATCCTGCAGAGCGTACTGAACTACTGTGAGCAGACATGATGTAGGCTCGCTATATATACCAACGACGTATTAAGTAATCTTGAGTCGTAACTGCGTGACCAGTCACCGCTCTGTGACTTCTGGCTATGTCCTGCATGAGAACCGGGTATCTCGACCGTGATTATGCACTGAGTTTGATTAGTCCAATCGTCATCGTTAAAAATAAATTTTGATTATACATACACTTACTTACTTAAACCCATATGTACATACGCCACAAAAAAATATGATACTGCAAAAAAGTACGTATCTTCAAAAAATACACACATTTCAATCAAAAATACATAGACTAATCACGAAATCACCTTGGTACATTCAAACCACACACTTCACTCAGATTTTATTTTAATTCCCACAGTAAGCGAACATATACGTAACCTATATAGACAATTTCACGACAGACTTTATGGACATAATAACATACTCATTAATCACATGGCCACGATTGACATTCCTGGAAATTCTCTCAGAAGGCTAAAAAAATATAAGGAGGATGAGAGATTCGCTTAAACAAATCCTTATAATATATTTTGTTATTTTATTCAACACAATTCGCATCGGTAAATTTTCTATTCTGCATCCATATTAATAAGCGTCGTAATCTGCACATATTATTAAATTTATTATTTTGATTTTCTAAACTGTTGCATTCAAAAACTAGATGCAGAAAAATTATCACTTCCGAGTAGCATGTTCTAAAATATGTAAGAGAGTCTAGAGCGGGCTCTAGTAATTGGGTAAAGAGCCGGAGGCTGGGCTGACTAACGAAGAGCCGCTAACGAGGGGGCCCTGGGGACTGCGCCCCCTGGCCCCCGAGTCATCAAATTATCCGAGGAATAAAAGGCAACTCGCCCCCAGGGCTTGTGATTATATTGAAAGTGGCCGATTGGCTCCTTCTGGCCAGGGCACGTTCTTCCTTACAACTCTTTGTCCCTTGAAAGCGACCATTAAAAGTGTAGCGGAGAGGAAGAGCTCCTGTTTTGGACTACTGTAACGAGCTCTTCCAAGGACGTAAGGATGTCTTCTTAGAGGTTATTGTAGGACGGGTGAGGGATACCTAAAAATAAAAAAAAAATTAAAAAACTTCAAAATAGTTAATTAAATTTATTATTTTCTTACATGTTGGATACATATATTTGGAATCATAAAAACTTATTACGTTAAAATAGTTATTTATTACAGGGGAACGTTATTGTTTTTAAATTAATTTTGAAACAAGGGAATTTTAAAATTTTATAAAATAATTAGCCTTGTTATTGTATAAAAAGAAAAAAAAAACTAATTATACGTTATATATTTTTTTTTATATATATAATGTTATATCGGTCAGTTATAATTTTTCCATTTTTTTTTTTTTTTTTATATATGTAATGCTTACTTTTTCTTTTTTTGAAATAGAGTGCTTTAAGAGCAAGAGCAGGACATAATCACAGCATTAATAATTACAGTGAAACCTGTACCGCTTACTTGTGGATCATTACTAAATAAAGTAGTATTGCCTCAAGGCCAACGGTTTTAATTGAAAGCTGAAACCAGCTTTTACCTCTTTTTAGGGTATCTAAGTTATAGAGATCGGTGTACCCGAGGAGGATTTCCTGTTTCCAATTCTTACGAAGACCTGAATAAAAGAAAACAAATTTTCATCCTACTGCCGGATCTAAACCCGGTTCTCAGAACCACGAGCAGCTTGTTGATTTCGTTGGCAAGGAACATGTAATTAAATTACTAATTCACAACGAACATATTAAGATTTTAGGTGTTAGTGATAATAAGTTATTTAATGTTTTCAAAACTTCAAATCACTGTGCTGGTCAACCACTGTACGGATTAAAATATAATATCTTTGTGAAAGTGTTAGCTATTTTGGTATTAACGTTTTCTTACTTCAATAAAAGTTTTGACAGATTTCAATAAAATAAAAAAAAAAAAAAAATAATAATATAAAATAAAAATAGGAGAGGGAAGGATAACTCAACAGTTTTAGTCTATGATATTAAAGAAAAAATGTCATTTTTTTATACAACTGATAATTATAAGCAGAATAATGCAGTCTCTGTGAAAAGTAATATAAATACAAATTTGTTTCAACAGATATCGTGAATAAATTGAATTATTAAATCTTATTCTCAAATGAATTATTCTTGTTCTCAAATAGTTCCTATAAAATAACTAAATCCATCTTTTCATTTGGGTGTATTATATAATAGTGAAAGAAGTTCACGCGGGCAACAGTTCAGAGACCAATCTACTTATAAAGAATATATAACTATAATAATTTTAAATTTTTTATTTACTTTTTTTTCTAAATACGTTTTAACTTGACGTTGGAACAATGCGAGAAAGTAATTTCTTTGTAAGGTCATTGCCTTCGAAGTGTGTCTCAATGTCAGGTAGCTAGACAGTCAGAACCTGCTGTCCTTTATAAGCCAAGGTAGAAATTCCAACACTGTTGATCAAGTAGGGAAACTTATGCTTGTAAGAAAAGAAAAAAAATGTCATCACATAATTGATGAATAGTTTCTAAAAATATTTTTAAATTTCGATGTAGTGTACGAATTTTCTTTTTGTTGCTTATATTTTCTTCTGCTTGTTCGTTATTCTTAATTTGAAAATTACCATTAAATATATTCATTTTTTTCTTTATATTTATGTAATTTTCATGTTGAAAATTTGATAAAGCAGCAAATATTCGTGAAGTAAGAGATAGGAAGAGAAATTATGCATAACCATAATTCACATGCGACACTAATATTAGGTGTTTTTCCTTGTAAAACAAATATAGTTTTTTTGTATGCATGAATTTAATGTCCTTACAGTTATTAATTTCTTCTTTTTTTTTCACGAAAGTGTTATCATATCGGCATATATTCAAAATGATATCAGGGAAGCTGTATAATAAGCGGCGATAACCGGTTCCAGGAAATAGTTTCGACAGGAGTGGACACACTCCAGAAAACACCCCCCACACCTTGACCTACCTAGGAGTTATGTGTTCCCTTTGCATCACTGCCTCTATAATAGCATTGTCTTATGTGCCCCACTGGCGTATTCTATTGTGTACGAGAACATGTTATGCAATATATATCAGATTTCTTTGTATTTCATGTTAAAAGGCAAAATAATTTTTTATAAAATTTAATGCATAATACGTGTATTAAGAAAAAAAAACAAAACAATTAAATAAAAACTATACTGCTGTTATTTTTATTGAGTATATTTTATACCTTTATTATTGATTTTTTTTTTCAATGTGAGACAAATTTCTTCCGCCAGTATATAAAAATTGATACGATTAGAATTGACGAATTATATACCACTTCTAATGAAATTTTTATCCGCCAGTATATAAAAATTGATACGATTAGAATTGACGAATTATATACCACTTCTAATGAAATTTTTATTCAAAGACCAAAGTAAAGTATCGGTACCTACTTTATAGGGCCTAGATAAGAATCTAGTCTTTGAAACTATTGTGATTTAAATACCGACATGCCTACCTTATGTAAAAAATTAGCAACTCAATAAAAATATGTATGTCAATGTAATAAATGTATTCCATTATAGGTGTATTCCAAAGAAGTACTAATTTCCCACATTTAAAAACAATATATTTAGCTGTGGACAATCCGAAATGTCATCATTATATTATTTTACCAAAATAGTATTATTATTTATATAAAACTTGTTACTGCTTGCAAATTATATAATTTGCTCTAGCATCCCAGAAGTGTAAAAAATTAGTATTACAAGAATGTACCTTTTTTTAAAGTAGTGATACCTTATTAAAACTCCAGACTTTTAACTCTTGGATCAGGTTTGAGTTCGGCTGTAGCATACTAATAAAAATAATTGTTTATTATGTTATACTTGGGTCAGAAGAGCGAAAATGGAGAAAACATTTGTAGTTTAGTATGATTTTGGTCAAATTTCCTAATATCCTGCTCTGTTTCTTAGCCAATGGGCAGTGGGAGCCCAAATCCTTCCCTGGTTAGTAGTGGTACTGGTTTTACATTAATTGTTTAATATACTTTAAGGGTGACAAACTTGGCCCCTTATGTTGGATTCATTAGCACACAGAATGTGGTCCACGATCACGTCCTGCAAACTCTTCCACCAGTGGACTGACACCAATGATTGCCCCCTATGTATTGCTTAGTTTATGTCAAATAAACACCTATCTATAAAAAAAATCCATGTAATTCAATATATGTTTAAATTTCCCTTGAATATCAGCCACTAATATGGTTAATGATTTTTGACGTATTCTTATCACACCATTTGTTCGTTGTATTTTTCCTTTGACGACGTATAAACTTCTTTAATATATAATAGATTTAAGGAGTTGTGTTACCCAGATAAATATAAAATTTTAATTATATCCTAACTGTCACCTGTATTGGCATTTTAATAATTCCACTTATAAAATATACAAGGAGTAGATGGGAAGCTAAGCTGTTTACAGAGACACAGACGAGAGATACAGCAGCTGTAGCAATAAATCTGCGCTAGGGAACTGTTTACAGATCTCGGCTGCTGAGCCAGTATTTACTGCATCTTCAGATCTGCCTCGATCAGCCCTTCCACTTCCACCCCCTCCAGGCTACTCTTATTGGCGGCTTTACAATTTTTCTTTTTATCTCACCATCCCCTTGTTGTATGGAAAACTTCAAACAATATTTAAGCTATATAGTTCATAGGAGATAAAGAGAGAGTGAGAGAGTTTTTCTTTAATCTCTTAAAGAAAGATTAAAAAATTGTATTTAGGTATTTTGTGGCCAAAGACTGACTTAAGTTACTAGAAACATTTTGGCGTGGTATTTCTTACAAATGCTGCGATATTTTTAAATGTGGATCCTTTGAGTGATCCTTGGAATGTGGTGATGATGAAAATGTAGCCATCTCCTTAATAGGTATCTACCAAATCACAATGATGAAATAATTAAAAGGAGATGAGAAGTTTCAACTGCAATACCAGAAGGAGAGCCCAGAAATAATTAAATGTTTGAACGCGGTCCCAGGTAGTCCAAGAGGGGATGAAGCTCCAGGCCATGACGAGATGCAAACAATACTATTGTAGTCACACTAAAGAGGTATAGCTCACTTAAAAAACTCATGTCTGAGGCTTCCAGGGTCTTGAAAACAAATGTATTCATTCTATTGAAAGCATCCAAGAACGGTCACCCGACTACAGACCTATCTGATTATTTCTGCGTCTAGAAAATTTTCTTTAAATTATTTCAAACGGTACTGTTTCTCTTATCCGACCTAAAAAACAGGTTTCCAGGCCAGCCTCTGAAGAAGTTACACGCGGAAGTGAGTCAGAACAAGACTAAGAATGAGGAAACCGCTATGATCTAAATCGACCCGGTGCCACATTTTCTCCTATTTAAGGCACTACAGGAAAACGAATTTCCGGAACAGCTTTATACATTACTGCGATATATCCAAGAACAGCGTACTATTAGGATGAGAATAGGTGAGTTGGTATCCGAAGATTTTTTATTAACATTTTGGATTCCTCAAATTTCTTGTTTTTTCCTGTAATATTCTCAATGAATGCGGCTGAAACTGCACGAGAAACAAAAAGAAAATAATGGCGACTTATGCTGATGATTTACCATCTACCGTAGTTCACAAGGACTCAACGACAAGCAGTGGGAGTATGCGATGAAATCACAAAAAATAAAGAAATAATAATAATAATAATGAAGGATTGACACATACAGTTAATCCAATGTAGGCCGTCTCCATTATTTTTTTTCTTTTGAGAATTGAGAACGGTCACTCCCTAAATCCTATTCCTGGGCATAACTCGCGACCTACACTTCGCACAATTAAGCCACTGCTCAATACAGTGAGAACAATGTCTTAAAGACTACATCACTTATTGAGGTCTCTGAATGTATCATTCTACCTTAATGTAAGGATATATAGGTCTATACTAAGAACATGTATTCTTCATGATGCTCCGATGTCAGTCAACAAGTGATATTTTTTTTATTTGACAACCCACTCCTCTTCTCAGAACACCTTTAAATTGATCAAAATGGACCTTTGATAATATCTACATTATAAAGATTTCATTAATTTTTGTTTCATCCATATTAATAATTATTTATGTGCATTATCAACTTTTAAACCCAATCATTGACAACTTTAAATACAAGAAATCTTGCTTCTGAAGGAACAGTTCTTTATTCTAAGAACCAGCCTGTTTACAATGGCCCGGGACCGGAAGAGGTTATGAATAAGTATCGGAAGGAGGCTGTGGTTCCTTAATAATAAAAGGGAGGCCAACTTTATATTAAAAAATCCCTCTCGGGCAGAGGGCGCTCGCAGTACTTCGGGGGCTTAAGTCGCGAAGTAAGAGGTCCGGCTTAGGACTTATTGGTGGTCCACAATGGACGGATTTGTGGCGCCCGATGTTTGCACGACTCTCAATTCCCGCTCTGTTGGCAGATCGGATTCCAGGCTTCCGACCCTCCTTCGGCCAGGAGCCTCTCCTATTAAATCCTTTCTTTATTGCCTGTTCTCATTGCTTAAAATGGTTGAGGTACCTTTGTGCTGTTAACCGATCAGCTGATGGTATTTTGTTTTTTTAATTCGTCTTGATATGTTTTTCTGTTAATTGTTAATATAAAAAGCTACCTAGAATTTTATATTAAATTTTTTAGTATTACGTGTTTTTTGTACATGTTTCATGTACATTTCTTACGTGTTTAATACTGAAATTGATAATCAGTAATGTATAATTTAAAGAACCAGTTTCATAAGAGTTAAAATATATTTTCGTTATTTTTCTTTTGCGATTTAAAAGCAATCCTCTAAAAAATTATAAGCTATCTTTTCATTTAGAGAATTTACATTTAGCTCATTTTTTTTATTTATTTTATGTACTCACTTTGATTTATTGGGTTTATTGATGGTTATTTTTGTTTTATTTTAAATAACATTGTTAACTTCAATTAAACGATTTATTTTTCATGTCTTATAATTGGTAAACTAGTTGGCCTGTTTGTATCCTATGCTCTTTCACCAAAGTTTAATCTCACTTTAAGTATTAGAAACTTTTAATTTTTAATAATGCAAAATGTAATGTACACTTGAATAGCATATTTTATATTTTCCGTCAGTTTTGTTATTTTTGAATGAAATGATACTATATTAAGTAAAAAATAGAATTACAAGAGGTATTACGAATATGGCTTTACGGTCCATCATTTATATCAATTTTAATTAAGAACTTTATGAAATGAAATATTTAACTTCAGAATAAAAAATGAAGAACTAAGATATCTAACCCTAATATATGATTTTTCATAGAATAAACTAGTTTTCCACAACAGCTATTTCTACATTTTGAAAAATTCTGGCTAAAACAAGGACAGGTCCTGCCTCGTTTAATATAAGATTTAAGATTTTTTCTTGGTACGCTAATTTAACACTTAAAGAATTTCATCACCATTCGTTAAACATGCTCAGCATATTGATTGCTCCCAATTTCTTCCATAAATTGTAAAATGCGTGGGCGTTGATGACCACCCATGGTTTTACGCCCTTAAAAAACACCAACCAACCAACCAATTGTAAAATGCTTTCCGATATCATGTCCGATATCGACAGCTGAGTTAAATGAAACTTATTTGGCTAAAGCAGCCATAAGAGCTTCACTGAATTTACTACATGAATCATGGTACATATTAATGTATTCATTGTCATTCATATCACTCAATGCCCTTCAGAGAGGCAGCTTGTAATATTTATTCAAAAAACCAGGATAGAAATTTAAAAAAAAGTAGTACTATGAAGGGTTGAAAATAATACAAACATTAAAACACACAAAATTTTAACTTAAGATATATATATATATATATATATATATATATATATGGATACATTTCTTGACTGTTACTATTAAATGTTTAGTAAGGTTCTTGAGGTTCAGTCATAAAATAAAAAATCAACTATTTTGGCGACGTTTCGAGACTATATTGTTCTCATAATCATGCCAATGTTACTGGTGGAATTGAAATTTCATATCCACCAGTAACATTGGCATGATTATGAGAACAATATAGTCTCGAAACGTCGCCAAAATAGTTGATTTTTTATTTTATGACTGAACCTCAAGAACCTTACTAAACATATATATATATATATATATATATATATATATATATATATATATATATATATATATATATATATTTAAACTTCTGAGTAATTTGTGTTTAAAACATGATAGTATTAAAGCTTAAGGATCTTTAAATTTTAGATATACTAATCTTGTTCATTGAATTGTCTCAATGCATTTTTGTTACTGTTAATTACAAATTAATACTTTTATTATAAATGTATCAGTTTCTTAATCTAATTTTTAATACTTACCGTTTCCTTTTCGTATAATATATTTTAATGGAGATTGTTTACAGAATAAAAAATCTTTTATAATTTTAATCTGTTAATTTATTTCATATAAATAGTTATTATTGAAAAAATAACACTAACTAATTGGTAAGTTGTGTCTCCACTTTTTTTGGACAAAAGCTTGAAAATATATTTAAAGAATTAACAAGTCAAATATTGAATATTATTATTACAATGAACTTTCAGTAAAAAAGAAATCAAATTTCTTGCTATTAATAGACTTAAGTATTTATACCCTGTTTGTTTTTTTCTTTGTTGCATTATTTTCATACCAACTAAGCATGTTTATGTTGGTGCAGATGTGCAGAGGTCCTGCAAGGACTGTAGCGCCCAAGAACAAACATACAAGCATGTTTATGTTAAATAGGAGCGAAACTCACAATGAGTATCGTAAACGGTACATTAGTTATTACGAATAGCCCGCATTAAATGAGCGGAAAAATTTGCATTTTGAAAGTTTTATTAATCAGTAGTTGAAAATTATAACTAATTACACAGGAATTGATTATGAATAATGAATACCAAAACGGAAAGTATATATTGCCATGATATCGCTCATTGGCAGTAGTTGAATTCCAGCAGCTTCACAGTGATGTTGGTCGTCCTTCTCATCGGTTGTTCTTGTGCTATGGGAGTGCCGCTGAATCTTGGAAGTGAGACATCGGATAGCGACTGGTTTTCAATTAAGGAAGAAAACTTCGAACAGTATCCAATCACATTACAAAAGCCTATCTCCATGAAGCTGGTGGCAGTGCGAAAACCACGATATACTAATATTCTTGATATGCTAGCTGATAAGTTGGGACCAGAAGCACCAAAAACCATACAGTTAATTTTTAGAAAGAATGCCATGTACCCAGTTGAGAAGATCGTTCCTGTACCCATGAAGGAGTACGTAGATGTGCCAAAACCCTATCATGTGCCGGTACTAATGGAAAGAAAAGTACCCGTGCTTGTAGAGAAAAAAATTCCTGTGAAAGTCGAAGTGCCTGTTGAGAAACCATATCCTGTTGAAGTAGCCGTGCCTTACGAAGTGACGGTGGTCAAGAAGATACCTTTCGTGGTCGAGAAAAAAGTTCCTTTCCAGGTACAAGTGCCTGAGTACGTCCAAGTACCGGTTCCCATTGAAGATAATGGAGGAAGATCAGCCCAATCCATGGAGTCTATTGGCCATAAACTGAGCGTGACCGAACTTGATAAAAGTGATCAAGTTGAGAACACTCATACTTCATGACTTTAAGTTGATGTTGATATTTCATTTTAGTACAAATTTATGTAAATTGTTTTCTAAAGTAATATTCTACGTAGTTTATACAAAAGAAACCATTTTGTTTTTCCATTAATACTAATGAATACTAATTTTTGTATTTAATATTTATATTCTTTTATTGCTTGTATATATTAAAATAAAAGTAAAAAAAAAAAAATAATAATAATTCTTTTCTATTAGTCTCTTAAGTCCAAATATAATCACTTATACTAGACAACTTGTTGGGTATACGCTATACTGAATTTGTGTAACGTATGCTATAGATTTGTTACTGGAAATGTTACACATTGTTATTAATACATTATTTACTAATTTCTCATACATTTTGAAAAGTGTGATTGTACTCAAGTCCAAATTCATCATGGTAGACTTGAGATTTCAAATGTAGATAAGAAACTTTTTCTCATTGGAAAAGATGTCATCGAACCTTAAGTTATTCAGTAAAATAAATATAGGTATTTGCATGAATAATGAATAAAAGGGATGCTAAATATTTTGATTAAGTGTCGATTCATTACGATAATGCGGGTATATGAGTGAAGCAACTATGAACCCAGAAATATGGCCACAGCTCGCTGTCATGTATGTAGTAATGGCTGGAGTAACTGTGATGTAACTACCGGGGCCTCTACCGTATAGCTTCAACTAATTAGTATCAACTTACTTGCCTACTAACTTCGCTTCTTGTCGTGTTTTCTACCAACTGTGTCTAATAACTTCACCTTCCGTACTTAAGGTCCTTAAGTAAAAGTAAAGTAAACCATGATATGTAACCATTAAATAAAAAATAAAATAAAAAAGGAACAAACATTTTAGGATTACTATTTAAATTACCTTTTTTACTATCTTTATTAAAATTTATACTCAAATTATAAAGCACTGCTACTTGTTTAGATTATTTTACTTTTAGTATTTTTTTTTTTTTTTTTCACTTCTCGTATATATTTATTTATGTAAAATAAAAATTTATCATCTTCCATTTTTTTTAATACATATAAATGATATTACCCCTTTACTTACTTCCTTTTCTTAATCAAAATTTTAGAAAAACTGTATTGTAATTTTCTAAACTAAAAAATACAAGTAATCGAAAATATAACAAAAATCAACAAAAATATGTTCCGATATTTCATTAATTTAAAACATCGAAAATATAACAAAAATCAACAAAAATATGTTCCGATATTTCATTAATTTAAAACAGAAGGTGTTTAAAACTAAAATCACCACCATATGTACATTAAGATGCTAAAAAGATAGTATTGGAAATGAAGAAGATATTGGAAATGGTTTACTATAATTTTCACATTTAAATTTTTATCTATGGGTGAATATATAAATTTATTATTTGCTGATTTTATGTGATCAGACCAGTGATAGTTCAATGTGTCCCTCCAATGATTCTGATATTGATGTTTTTTTCTGAAAAATATAACATGTTCAATTAATTAAATAGATCATGCATTATTATTTATACATTGAGATTTAGAAGTTATATACCGTCATATTAAAAATATTGTTCTGTACTGAAAAAGTCAGAATAATGCTATGAACGGATAAATCAAAACATTATATGTTCATTAATTAATATTGTGTAATATTCAATCAATCTTCAATCAATATTGCAGATAGTCAATGTACAATTTTTATATTATTATTTTCAAAATAACTTTTGTAATACATTGAATTGAAAATATTACTTAAAGAATATATATTTTAACTATTATTAATATTAATATATAATTATTGATTTTAATATTACCTGTTTTATTATTGACCACTCTTTTCTGATGATATTGTAATACACTTCTGACAACGTTTGGTTGTTCCAGCTTATCAAATCTAATTTGTGTGCTCTCTCGCATTACTGAAAGTATGAGATATACGTTTTTATCAAAAGCAGAAGCGGAATAACGAAATAACATTTTGTTCAATACAAAACAATGCTAGTAGGTAACTCCTTAGTATTAGAGTATTTTATCATAATACATCAAAAAATAAAGTGGTGTTGGGAAGATGTTTCAGGGATCAATAACTGCTTGTCATCAAGTGTGATTAAAATATATGAGTGGTATATATAAAATATCTTTAGAAGTTTCATTTTGTTAATTTAGAGAAATAATACTCACATGTGAACAGGAACACTTTAAAGCTCTAAATATCTCGATAACAATACTATTTCAACCGTTTACCATAAAGCATACCTGATGCATCAGCTGGAGTTAAAAGTACGATTAACTGCACAAAGACAAAAAGTAGAAGAACAGTTGACGTCTGTGTTTTCATATTTCCGACTATTAATCACTAGTCCACTGCTGCCTTGAAACTGTTAACAAAACACTATGATTATTTCATTCCTGATCAAAATGACTAATAATTAAATCGAAAGAATTTTGATTTAAGAAAAATGAGTAAGTGAAATAACATGAATGACACAATAAAATATATACAGGATGTTCAGCATAAGACTGCAGTAACTTCGGGAGGCGATTCTGGACATCATTTGCAACAAAAAATTTTCTATAAACTATAGCTCGATTCTCATCTTTTTTATAAATATTTTTAATTTTATGTTTTTTTCAAGAAATTTATACTTTTTGACAAATAATTGTTTATATTTTCCGAGCTACTTCATATGCTCATTAGAAAGAAGATTAAATTTTCTTTAAAATAAGCTTATTTAAACTTCAAAATAGCCAAAATAAATTTCGTTCCAAAACTTTGACTGCATTTTTCTCAAAAATATTACATATGTTAGAAACGTGCTCTACTAAAAAAAAAATGTCTACAAACAAACATCTTTGGAATGGTAATAGGGGAAGGTGCTGTACCTGTGGACAATTTTCACTTATAAATTTTTCTAATTTTCGGTGCTTTATTTATCTGAGTGGTTATTGTACCATTAGATAGGAAATTTAAGGGGCTATCGAACCCTGGTATCTTTATTTTATTTTTACAGAAATTAATGTTTTGTAACTTACTGATTAATGTCCATCGGTACCTTCCCCCTTTATACCTGTGGACACTAGTGGTTTATAGGGTTGTTTAAAATGATATTTAGAGAAACACATCAGCAATATTTTTTTATAAAATGTAATAAACAAAATAGAATATTTAAACAAGAAAATTCGGTTTGATTGTTGAACTAGAAAGGTGCTAACATTAGCGTATGAAAGTAAATAGAAACTTGACTTATTTTTAATCCTTTTAACAAAAATAAATCTTTTATGTGCCTAAAAAAAAAACCTGTACCACTTACAACCCATGAAGGGTCTCGGGTTCAGTACTTAAGTAGGCTGTACTGTTTCTAGGCCAACGGTTGTGAAAGGAGGTGATTTGGCCAGAATTCACGCTCAACCGCCAGGTTTTTCCCCAATTAAGGGTACCCACTTTTTAAGAGGCTGGTTGGGCCCCAGGAGGGTCTCCCGACCTTGAACTCGATCCACGACTGAAATAACAGAATATAAATTTTCTGCCTCCAGTCGGACTCGAACTCGGGCCCGGGAGCATGGTAGTCAAGCGTTGTTATGTGCCTATAATTATTATTAACGAGTGTCACAGACTTTTTTTTTATAAAAAAATCGAATCATTAGAGATTGTATCCATGAAAATATGTAGGAAAATGTAATTGTTTACATAATCTCGCAGTGCCACTTATAAAAGATGGCGGTAGCAATTTTCTTTTGATATCTCTTATTTCCATTTCATAATCTGTAGTGATGTCCGGAAGAACAAATTTTGGGGTTCAATCACTTGATGAAATTTTCTTCAAGTAGCAAATGTTGAACGTGAACGAGTCTCCTTTTTCTTAGATCAAAGCTATAAAATGCTTTACAACACAAAACATAGCTACCAACATATATTTCTTCATCTTCAATTTCTTTACCTTGTTCATAATCATTCATAAATTCATCGAAAAAAATTACAATCTTTGCTTGATGGATCATCCAAGTTCGCATTTGTGAAATCACCATCTTAACTAGTTGAATAGTTTGTTATAAATAGTGAGTGGCGAGTTTTCTCCTCTTAAAAAAAAGGTTATACGCATAGTAGGTATCCAAATTTAGGCATTTTATATCAAGTGGAATACCTAAAAACGTTTCCGCAATACTTATAATTGAAATGAAGAAATAATAAACAAAGAGAAAAATCTGTTATACCTGTGAACACTTTAACCATCTGTCCACAGGTTCAGCTAGCAATGGTGTCCACAGGTACAACTGAACGCCATGTTGTGTGGAAAGCTCTGTTTCACAAAACCCATAAGTGATAAATGATATGAAAACATATGCATTTATGATATATTTATCGGGCAACCCAATGAAACATTACCGTCTAGAAAATTTCTAAGTGTAGGTCCTTAAAAATTCAAAATCACTGGATGGATTGGTCAGGATTTGGAAGAAAAAAAATAAAAAATAATAATTTCTTCTAAACTGTTGATCTGACAATCTTGAAAACACACGTGCACAACTGCAGGGAGATGGTTGCAGTACTACCAATCTAACAATTTCAATTTCCCTCCTCCCACTCTCTCTTAATTAAAAATGTCCACTGGTACAACTGTGCTTTAGGTACAGCACCTTCCCCTACCATGAATAATGATAATTTTTAAAACTGATAATAAAATCACTTATTTATTACAAAAAACAGGGAGACACAACATCGGCATTATAAAAGGAATACCTATAATAAGAATAATTGATTACTAATCAAAAATAATTTGAATCTAATCAATGATTAATAATATTAATTAATTAAATACTTAATCATTAATAATTAAATAAGTATGATTGAATGATTTTTTTTCTTTTTTATATTCCATATTAATTAGGTATATACCTAATACATTTATAATGTGTAGAATATACTTACTTTTCAATTATTGAAAATAATAATTGTTAAAATTATTCAATTTTTTAAAGATTAATGAGTTCGAGAACACGTTCATGAATGAGGAATATGAGCGGTTCAATTTACTCATGCAGTCAGGGTCAATTTTAGAAGTCTTTATGATTACTACATATTTCCTTTTTACATGGAACCGTGTATTAGTTTTTAATTTAAAAGCAAATCATGGGATTCATATATAACAATTCGATA
This sequence comes from Euschistus heros, assembly GCA_003667255.2. Lineage (NCBI taxonomy): Eukaryota > Metazoa > Arthropoda > Insecta > Hemiptera > Pentatomidae > Euschistus > Euschistus heros. Next base: position 1,667,278 of record RCWM02000093.1, read on the forward strand.
AAATATTTAGTTATTACATTTATACTTGCGGTATTATAATGTATTAAATTTTATTTTGGATGAAGATTTAATTTTTGTCTTTTATATTTTAAATCGATAATGCATTATAGCAGTGCAGAGATGAGTTATTGTGCTTTCAAAATAACATTGATGAGGTGGCCTAGTACAAAAGTGAAACTATCGTGAGGTGATTAGCAGCTCTTGAATAGTTAAAATGTTATATTACACCTGTTTAATAGGCAATAACTTACAGAGCAATTAAAACTTCATGAACCAGTGATTTGACTCCAGCTCAATTTGTTTCTATAAAAAATATACAGAGGATTTAAAAATATAAAATCGAATCCAATAATATCATACCAACTTAGCATCGAGCTTAAAAATATAAAATATAATATTTATAATCGTTGGTAAAATTGGTTATAAAACCTTAATAAAACCGTTGATTAAAAGAGGAGTAACACTCTCTTTCACTCTCTCTCTCTCTCTCTCTCTCTCTCTCTCTCTCTCTCTCTCTCTCTCTCTCTCTCTCTCTCTCTCTCTCTCTCTCTCTCTCTCTCTCTCTCTCTCTCTCTCTCTCTCTCTCTCTCTCTCTCTCTCTCTCTCTCTCTCTCTCTCTCCCTCCCTCCTCCCTCCCTCCCTCCCCCCCTCTCTCTCTCTCTCTCCCTCCCTCCCTTTCTCTCTCTGTCGCTCTCTTTCTTTTTCTCTATCTCAATTTATCGTCTTCTAAAGTATTTTTGTTCAGAGCTTATTCATAGTTGTTACAATAATTTTTTAAAGAAGTATAAAAACAATCAAACGAATTAAAATGTCATTTGTAAAATATAAAAATATACCTGGCTGTGCCTGTATAGTCCTTACGTATGTATGGCGAGTCAGTAACTGAACAGTATTATAACCATTGTTCCTAGGGGCCAAAGATAATTTTGTCAGTCTTCTAGTCAACGATACGAGCGATATGCTACTATCAGCTGAGCTCCTATTGTCCTGTAGTTCTCCCAGGGTCACCAGGTGTGCTATCGTATTTTTAAATGAGCGTTAATCATTATTATTTACTAACTCAAGATTGCGCAATGAAAATTATAGATAATCCAATTATTTTAAACGTTACACTAAACGGTTTATATATATTTACTTCTGTCTATATCAATCAGTCTAGGATTCTAATTCATAATTCAAAATAAATATGGTATATAGTAAAAATAAATATTAAAGTGTCTTTTAAAAATGATACTTAAGTCACAGTAATCCTCCGAGGCGTCTGAAAAGAAGATGGTCTGCAGATCTTCTTGTGTAGAATTTTTATTGAAGTGCTGCGTAAACGTTTTTAACACATTTACTCGATGTATATTAGTACAGTTGTAAATTTCAATAAATTGATTAAAAAAAAAAAAAGTCGCAATAAATAAGTTTATATAATCCTATATTTAATACTACATCATGACTTATTTAAATCCTTGAATAAACTTTCAAAGAGATAGATTTTTATTGACTTTAAATACTTAAATTGATGTTACTCAGGATTAAACTATCTTACTTTATTTTAGTTGCCTACAGTATCAAAGTAGTTGCATGAAAGTGCATATAACTAAAAAAAATAAAATTTTAAGAATGGTTAACTCAAACTAAGATTAAAAGCTCCCGATTTTATTTTAAATTCACGGCTATGTCCGGAATGGACTATATTATATTGTCTTAGGAGTGTGCCTGCTTCTTTCCATTCAACAGTGGTTAAGAATAGCAATCTAGAGCTACAAACATCATTTTCTTGAGAAAGGACAAATTTTATTGACAAATCTATCTTTTATATTAGAAACACTTATTTAGATTGTTTCGACTACTTACACTGATAAAAATCATAAATCTGTTAAAGGCAAAAAGAGGCTAACAATATTTTGAAAACATTTTATTGAATAATCATTCTTCGAATCTATGAAGAAACTTTCCAGTTGCAATTAGTTGCATTCACTTTACATGATTTTAATTTTTTTTTTCGAATCACCCATTTTGGAGTATTATTTATTTATTTATCTTTTGGATCTTCTCTGCACTTCCTCCAGTACTCCTTCATTCTCTTCAATGTCGTGTTTCTTCTCTCCTTTGATACTACAGTTCCTTTTCCAGCTTTAGGTTGTTCTTGAACAGCGTGTCTACTAGTCGGGAATTTCGGGAATATGTCGGGAATTTCGTGTGGTCGGGAATAAGTCGGAAATATACAGAAAATTTGCCGAAGTCGGAAAAAAAGTTGTCAATGCTAACATTTTCAGTTTTTATTTTAGTTTTTGCTCAATATGTCAGTTAAGGAAGCGTCTGATCGGTATAATCACTCTACATACTTTTAAAGTAAACTAAATTTGCTACAATTAGAGATCAATGTGAGCTCTATAGAGCCATTGTTTCCCAAGATACAGGGATATTATCTTCGATATGGTCCCTTATTTAGTGAAATATCTACTGAAATACGCATCCCACGTCAAATATGAAGTTGTAGAAAATTTAATTAGCTTTCATTTGAGACCAGACTGGTACCTCTGGGCCCGAGCGGTTCTCTCAAATAACGAAAAAACAGTTCATAAGTGGGTTATGGGGGAAAGTACTGATCTCGCGTCTTTTTATGGCTTATTTATCAAACTATCAAATTTTATTTATTTTTAAATAATTGATTGGTGAAAAAGAAAAGGATAACATACCATCGGGAATTACGTCATCATCGATCATTGTTTTAAATACCTAAAATAATGACATATTGAGCAAAAAACTAAAATAAAAACTGAAAATGTTAGCATTGACAACTTTTTTTTCCGACTTCGGCAAATTTTCTGTATATTTCCGACTTATTCCCGACCACACGAAATTCCCGACATATTCCCGAAATTCCCGACTAGTAGACACGCTGTTCAAGAACAACCTAAAGCTGGAAAAGGAACTGTAGTATCAAAGGAGAGAAGAAACACGACATTGAAGAGAATGAAGGAGTACTGGAGGAAGTGCAGAGAAGATCCAAAAGATAAATAAATAAATAATACTCCAAAATGGGTGATTCGAAAAAAAAAAAATTAAAATCATGTAAAGTGAATGCAACTAATTGCAACTGGAAAGTTTCTTCATAGATTCGAAGAATGATTATTCAATAAAATGTTTTCAAAATATTGTTAGCCTCTTTTTGCCTTTAACAGATTTATGATTTTTATCAGTGTAAGTAGTCGAAACAATCTAAATAAGTGTTTCTAATATAAAAGATAGATTTGTCAATAAAATTTGTCCTTTCTCAAGAAAATGATGTTTGTAGCTCTAGATTGCTATTCTTAACCACTGTTGAATGGAAAGAAGCAGGCACACTCCTAAGACAATATAATATAGTCCATTCCGGACATAGCCGTGAATTTAAAATAAAATCGGGAGCTTTTAATCTTAGTTTGAGTTAACCATTCTTAAAATTTATTTTTTTTAGTTATATGCACTTTCATGCAACTACTTTGATACTGTAGGCAACTAAAATAAAGTAAGATAGTTTAATCCTGAGTAACATCAATTTAAGTATTTAAAGTCAATAAAAAATCTATCTCTTTGAAAGTTTATTCAAGGATTTAAATAAGTCATGATGTAGTATTAAATATAGGATTATATAAACTTATTTATTGCGACTTTTTTTTTTTTTAATCAATTTATTGAAATTTACAACTGTACTAATATACATCGAGTAAATGTGTTAAAAACGTTTACGCAGCACTTCAATAAAAATTAATAATCATACCTTATCAGTAGAAATGTGTACCAATATCTCCAACGTGAGAATAAATGATAATGAATATAAAATCAGATATCAATATTATTCGCACATAAGGACTAACCTCAATATTATACCTAAGATCAATATTATAATAAAATAAGACCCAAATAAAAATTAAACAAATTATTAAAATTTGTTTTTCAAGCCATATATAAACAATCAGAATTTAATTCATCTTTAGGTAAGCTCGAATATTATTGTATTTGCAGATGCTTAGAATATTTTTATTTTACCCATTAAGTCTTTCTAATTTAAAATTATTTATAAAAGATAGATTTGTCAGTAAAATTTGTTTTTTCCCAAGAAAATGATTTTCGTCGCCCTAGATTGCTAATATGAACCAATGTGAAACGAATAAAAATCATTCTAAATAATACATTCAATTCCACCTCGTCTTTCCACGTGTGTAAATTATCGATAGTATACAGCAATGTGATGTAAGGATTTACAACAGAAGAACATATTATATGTAGGTGTAATCCATCGAAAGTTCTATCGCTCCAATGATACGGCATATGAGATTGGAAAATATTGATGTATGATAAATTTAATTCTGAGAAATTTATTTAATGAAACAATATACAAAAAGGAATTAGGTAAAGGCCTAATCACCAATGTAAATTTTATTTTATTTTATTTCAAGCGATGGGTATACCTTATGTTCGACGAGAAGTAGTTGAAATATAAACTAAATTCATTATCTTTGAACTACTGATAACGTACATGACGATACCAGCATGAAAGCCCGTATATTCGAAAGTAGCACTTGGACAACCATAAAGCCATTAGCACTCTTTGGTTAATGGGTACCTTAGCCATCATCCTCTATCTCAACACGGGCCTGTTCCTTTACAGCCTACTATAAAGATCCTTTCTCAGAGGATGTCATTATTTATTTTTAAGAAGGATCGTAAAAGTCCGGACGCTGGTGCCACCGCTGTAACGAGCTTCTTAGCGCCAATTAGTGACCTCTGTGGGCCTCGGCTAATGGCTCTGTCCCTTGTCTCCTAGACCTCCAAGTAGCAATCCCTATCTATTTTTTCTTTTGTATATTAATATATAACCAGGTATAAATAAGTTATTTTTATTCCTTTAACCAAAACTGTTTAAGCTAGTACAATCTGGAAATAAAAACGCTGGGTCTAATAAATTTGAAGTCAGGTGTTCATAATCCTATACTCCCTCTAGAAGATTCAGAAGTTTACCGAAACGTTTAAGGAAAAATAACTTCTATCAAATCCTGTTCCTTTAAAAGAAATCAAGCAAATCGTCAGTGACTGGTCCTCATCGTAGGAACTCATATTGCTGCTATTGCCAGAATTCAAAAAGTTCAGTATTATTGTTATTATGGATACAGTATAATAAAGTTCAAATATAATAATATAAATAACTATCAGCAGTTTTTTTCCTTAGAAACCAAACAACTACCCCACACTTGCCATTTGCGATAGATCAGCTGTATTTTATTTAAGGCAAAAACGAATAACATTCACTCTACATATTGCTCTTGAGTAAGACAGATTGTAATACATTCTTAAAAAATCAGCAAAGAAAAAAAGAAAATAAATTTCAGAATGTAAAGTACCTACCTAATTGTAATTAATTGATATTCTATTAAGGTGCATAATATATTTCAGCCCAGAAATAATTTACGCCGATTATATTTTTGATGCACTGTATGGAAATTTATGAATAAATAAATAAAACTATAAATATACAAGTTACAATTGTTTTATAAAAGTTCATATCTCAGAACCTCCTTCAGATATCTCCTGTTGTTAGCTGCATACTATGCCCGCACGACAGCCATGTATGGCACATGGAATCAAACGATTTCTTTTTTAAGAAATAACTTTAATAATGATCATGATATGTATTTAACGTATTATGTTTATATGAATTTTTAACATAGTAGTAGTTTATAGCAAAAAGCAAAACTACTATAATTATTTTTTTTCATTAATGTTTCTTCTTATTTATTATTAATTATAGCCAAAAATAAATAAACTCACTAATTTTTATATCCTGAAACTTATATAAATAAATTTTTATTTTACATGATATTTGATACTATCGTATAAAATGCAATCCTGAGCCTCATACCAAAAAGCAAGTCACTGCTAATTTTTTTACCCAAGATTTGAAAAATTTACGCATTTAATTTTGAAAAAGTATGATAAAAGGTCTCTTTTCATGATGACATTCAATTGAAAGCAAGGAAAGATGCGATACTGATTTTTTTTTTTTGCCCATTCCTTTCTCATCTTATATTCTATATCAAGAAAACTTTATATTGGAGATAATATTTCTTCCTTTTATGCACTTTTTAAATCAAATGATTTTCCATCACTGATCCTTGGATACATTCGGACTTCGCACTACAGGTTTATTAGCATCGCCTTCATAAAATAATTACGTAATATAGTAAGCATTTGTAATTCAGTCAAACAGAAAGAACTTTGTTCTTATTAAGTCGATTATTCTTTTCTTACTATATATAACATACACTCCGCAAATATTAATCTAATCATTTTATAAAAGAACGCCTTATTTTCTTTAAGAAAGAAACACTTTCCACACATAAGCACTAAAGGTGGTAAACTTTAAAGATCAGATTAGGTTAAATTTCTATTTAACCTGTGTCATTTTTCACTTTCTTTGTAGTTTAGGGTAATTCTTTTATCTTTTATTGGTCATGTTCTACTTTTTAAAGAATTTGATTTTGTTTTCAATATTATTGACATTATCACTGAGAATAGTTAATAGGTTTCTTTTTAGTCGTGCATCCTCAAAAAAGTATTCCATTAAGGGAAACTTTCTAGACTGCGTCCAATCGTTAGTTGTGCATTACTGCACGCTATGAATGCCTTCTTTTATAAGACAACCATGGGTAAATCGTGTACGGCCCATCCTAAGTTCAACTTTAACTGTTTTTGCGGTTTCCGTATTTTTATTTATTTTTTAACTGCTTTCAGTTTGATTTGTCACTCTATATTCTTCTATAACTGGATCTAATTCATTTTTACTGTGAACTGATTCATTATTTCATATTTTAACATACAGCAAATGTCGGATCAGGTTTAGATATTTGTTATGCTCATTGATTATAATCCTGCTTCCTTGGCAGCCCGATATTCTGCTTTATTGCCTTTGATCAACACGTTCGATGGAATCTAAACCAGTAATACATTTTTCATAATTGTAACTAGGCTCCTATGTGGTTGTTTTAGAATTCAATTGAACAAAACAACAATCTTCGGAAATCCGATTCCTCATAATGGTTTACATTACATCACACCTATTTATTCTATACTTATTATACACTTACTTATTATACATATACTTATTATGCAATTATTTTTAATATTCCCAACGGTACCAGCAAATGTTGGATTTTTAAATCCAAAGGAATTGTTTAGTTTTTTTTTAAATTTAATTTTATGATAAAAACCGCATATTAAGATTAACTTAGAACAGGCAGTTCTAGGCTGCGGTGGTTGGAATATGTCGAAACTATACTGCGACTTCTGGGATTGAAAATACATAGATCTGCAGAGGATTGTTGTGAGTGGCGAATTTTGGAAGTCATTCATGGACTTTGGCTCCACAGGCTTGGTTTGATCGATTTTTTTTTTCATTATGACGCATACATAGATTTTTTTTTTACTTAATATTTGTGCTTTCTAATTTCTTGCATTAGTTTTTATATTTATTGATCTATTGAAACATTTCATAACCAAATACAATTTTCGACTCTATACTTAATCGATATTCTTGAGGTACCAAAGTTCATCCTAGTTTACTAAGCTACCATGGACCTAGAAAGAGTTGATCTATGTGAAAATCTAAATAGCACCATGATTGTTACTGGTTCCTTCACTACAGATCAAAGAAAATCTCTTCATTTCCTAAAATATATATGTTGGTAATTTATCTAAATTTCTTTTGTTCAAAAATAGCTAAAGTTATATTATACTTTTATGTTTAAACATTATGTATTATGTTTCGTTTCATAAGTTTGAAGTGAGGATTTAGGATGAATAAGGCTAACTGAGTTCTTCTTTTCATTAAATTATTTTTTAGTTATTATTGTTGAAATGATAACGAAATGATTTATTCAGTTCCGTTATATTTCACATCAAGCACTTTGGAAGCATTAAACCACAGCTATCAAGTCCAATTAAGGCCAAGAGAAAGATGTAAGAAAAAGCTGCGCAGTAAAATGGAAGAAAAATTTCTTTCTTTAAATGTGATTGACCTTGGTAAAGCCTCCATAGCAGGTATGTCGTCCTTCCGCAGCCCCAGCCTTATTATTACTTATCGTCCTGAATTAAAAATGGTGACTGCCTTTGAAAGTATTATTGTAGCTTTAAATATAGTTGATATGATGTATTTATAATAATGTGGATCTATACTTGTCTACATGATGTGAACCCCAACGAAAGTTAAGCATCTTCATAGAAAAACGAACATATCGAAATTTCATTGCCAAGATTATAATAAAAATTCATTACGATAATTAGGAAACTCTTTTAAAAACATAATTGATCAAAAAGAAATGACGGAACCAATTCTAGGGGAAATATAGGTTAATAAACAATCTTTCATACCACAAAATCCTTATTTACTTATTTTTACTAATTTGAGTTGAATCGTTATTCAGTACACAAAGAACGCTACATAACATAGTTTATGAGCTTAATAAAATAAAAAAAATAGTTACAACCCACTAAAATTTCTCAATATAAAAAAAATATATTTATTGATTTTGTTTATTATTTCTTCCATTTGTTGAAATGTTCTAATGATTTTTCATGGAATCATTCGTAGTAGATACACATCTGTTTTATATCAGTGAGTATGTCAGAAAAAATTTAATTAATATTAAGCTAAAAATGTAATGAAATTCTAGTTATAATGTTAACAGGAATTTTTATAGTTGCATATGACTATCAAAATGTTTTTAATTTTTGAAAAAGGACTCAACGCAAAGACAAATTTGATACTTTTTTTCTTTTTTATGTTAAATCACATATTAGATTAAACAATACTTGCACAATTAAAGGAACAAAACGAGTAGGATCCATAGGTTTAAACAAAAACCGTGTTGTAATCTACACTACCAAGGGCGAGAACGGACCTCACGACATATGGATCCCTTTTACACTAAAATCAGTTAGAGCACTCTATCCTTTGGTACAGGTAACAAGTTTTTATTTCCCAGTATCTCGGAGTCCTATAAAACCAAAATAAGATATTGCGCGGGATTTTTGAATGCCACTTTACAAGAGGGAAAAATATTTTAAAAACATCTCATTGGCATTAAATCATCTTATATATGAAAATTACATATCGTATGACAAGTATTTGTTTTATATATATATATATATATATATATATATATATATATATATATATATATATATATATTAAATACATAGGAAAAATCATAACATATCTAAAGTATTAGTTATTTTGTAACAATCCAGTTTGATCATAGGCTGATGGAAAGATATCATTGGACGTGCAGGAAACAGAACTGTGGTGGTGGTGGGGCTGTTGATTCACCGAAGGATGCACTAAAACTGACAAGGTAGAATAAATTTTGGCTTTGATGACGACAGCTTGTAAGTGTCCTTCTTACGTTTTATGACCCTTAGGCGTCCCTTTTTATCCACATGTTTATACCCTGGAGATGTTTATGTTTATACAACCATACCGCTAACATTAAGTTATTGCCATGTTTGACCCTTAGGCGTCCCTTTTTATCCACATGTTTATACCCTGGAGATGTTTATGTTTATACAACCATACCGCTAACATTAAGTTATTGCCATGTTAAGAAAACTTATTCTAATAATTCGTGGAGATTAATTCAAATCTCATGTACAGGACAAAGTCTCAGAACATCTGAGGTTTATAATATTTGAGTCTGTTCTATGTTATATAAATAAAATCATTTTTAGCGATAGTAATTATTAAAGACTCCAGTTCAACCTCCACTAAATTAATAGTGACGAAGCTGATTGTGCAGCACTGAGATGTCTTTGAGCCGGCCGGACTAACTCCTTTTTTTAAGAGAGGAGACCAGGTAATTTCAGACTTTTATGTATTGTATCTACACTGTGAGTGAATCTTTATTTTCATTATCTATTATAGATTTTTTCCTTATGATTAGTTTAATTTATTTTATATTGCATTTCATATCATTTGTAATTAGTGGTTATTTATTTATATTTTATTTTATTTATTATTTTTCATCTTTTTCATTAAAAATATTGTTTGAATTGATAAATTACTATCAGTATTAAGTACAGGTTGTCACGAGCCACGTGTATTGTCAATGCGCATGCGTTCCTACGATTTATATCCCGAAATTTCAGATTTTCTTTCTTCCAATATATTTCCATCATTCGACCGCGTAGCAGTATTCATTTTAGCGATATTTTCAACCTACGTATTATTAATGTTTGACATATCGGAACATTACTTTTCTCCAGCCTTACCTCTTATTTATTTTTCTTCGTAGTTTTTAGGTTTGATATGGAATATAAATAACTATTTTTCACTCTAAATGAGGTTTTGAAAGATATACACAACTATGAAGACCTATCGAGAGGTGAGCGGGGTATTTCTTAGGACGATTCTGGTTTAGTAAAAGGAAGTGGGCCATTACTAAATAAAAAAAAATAAAAAAAAAAAAAAAAAAAACGATTGATATTTTTGAGTGATAAGAAGGAAAAAAAAGAAAACAAAATTTGAATTCAGGAAAAGATTCTAAAAATATTTGGATAAACCTTTACATTCTCAACATTCAAATACGAGGCCTAATATTGTATGATGATATTCAACACAGTAAGATACCAAAAAAAAATATTCTGATTTTTTGGGTGAAATTATAATACTTTAATAAAAACAGAAGAGCAATACAACGATGAAAAGACGAATCCTGAAATTACTAAGTGTCCACCTGTTAAAAATATTACGTTTCACTCAATTGTTCATTATATTTTTTTTATTTAATTTTTAATCATTTTATAATTTCATAACAAACACTCTTAAATATATTTAATCAGTTTTATTGCACCCAATTAAGTAAGCCTAAAATAGAAATCAATTGTCTTTTGGTCTAGTGGCCAAGCCTTACTTTAACCCCCCCCCCCTTCCTCAAGCATTTAACCATTGAAGGGTAAAAACTATAATGATATGGATTATGTAGACTACATGTGCTGCCATCCATCTTCTCTTCAATGTTTTATATTCCCTCTGATATCACCTTTTGCTTTAAACGTCTTCGTGTTTGATTTCCATTGTCTGACCGGACTATTGATACCATCCAGAAATTGCTGGAGTATACACTCAAGTACTCAAATAAAATTTGGTTAGATTTCAAAATTGCATAGAAAAAATCAAGATCAGACAGTTTAAAAAATGTACATTTGGTTCTTATAACAGTAGAATGCTATGATTAATTCAATAGTTAACCCGTTTGGGTATAATTTTAAGTTTATCCTAATATTATCACTAGGATGTTTCTGGTAAAGAGGTCCTTGATAAGGAGGAACTCTCTATCCAGAGGCCTGAAAGCATTAGTTTTGTGCTTAATATCATGAATTATATATTCCAGCTTTATAATTATACCTCAATAATTAAAGTTAGAAATTAAAACTTTAATATGTTTCCTGAATAAGGAAACTGGATAAAGCTAAACTTATCTATCGAAGAGGTTGGCGTAACAAACTTTGTGAAAACTATAGCAGAACTTACCAGGTTTCATTTTAGTGCTTTCAACAATTATTTAAGATAAGGGAGCTGTAAGATTTCTTGTAATCTGAGATAAAGTTTAAAAGAAAAAAAAATTATGAAGAAAAAGAAATTATTGAAGAACGGTAGAGTGAAAGCTATGAGGGTTTACGAGACAATAAAAATAATAAAACAAGAATTTTCGAAAACTCTCTTCTGTTCCTTTCAATAGAACATCGATAAATAACCAAAGTCTTCTTTATTATTTCAGTCACAATGAATTATTTTAAAAGTATATTTAATGTTTAGTGCATTAAATAAAATCATGAAGTATTTTTCCGGGGTATCTTAGTGGGTAATGACCATAGTGAGTAACATGGGTAAGCTACACATGTTCCGGGGTCTGGGCTTTGGAGTCTAGAGACCCTCCAGGGGCACACCCAGCCTGTATAAAGTGGGTTCCATTAATTGAAAGAAAAACCTGGAGGTTGAGAGTTATTGCTGACCACATCACTTCCTTGTATAACCTTCTTCTTCTTATTTTTCTTCCTCCTCAGTGCCTTTCAGCGTGGAGGTGCCTCGATCCAAGAAATCAAACTATCCCGGTCCTTCGCCAATGTCTTCATAGGATCCAACCGCTTTCCTCTTTTCTTTCCTATTTGAGTCATATTATCCAAAGATGACATCCTTGGCCTGCCTCTTGATCTTTTGCCAGTTGGTCTGGCTTCGAAGATGTTGCGTGTTCCGCGATCTTCATCCATTCGGCACACATGTCCAAACCACTTTAGCTGCCTCTTCACTATAAATTCTGTTAGTTCTTTCACCCCTAGCTCCTCTCTTATTCTGCTATTCCTTACATGTTCCCTCCATGTTCGGCCGGCAACTCTCCTTAGATATTTCTTTCTAATGCAATGATTCTGTTCTTCAATCGGTCGAGAAGGAACCAGCTCTCATTTCCATATACCATAGTAGGGTGGGAAGGTAAATTTTATAAACGTTTGTCACAAAACAGTACTTCCTTACAGAACCTAGGACCCTTTTTGGGGAGCGGCACAGGTCTTCTTTTTTCCAGAATATAGTTCAAGGTTTTTATTTCCTAATCAGAGATTAGATTCTATATACTCAGGGTCAATCAGATTTAAGTTTAACTGCACAAGAAGTTTTTTTATTTCATTTTTACTACGTATTGCTTAAATACACGTATTCTAAGGAATATTTCTTCTACAAATATTCTGACTAAATAAAAAAAATATTCAACATTACACCCATAGAAGTTTTATTCGAAATATATAAAATATTATAATAATTGAAGGGTACAGGGAAAAAACAAGAATAGTCCATAATATTCCGATTTTTCGTTTTTCGGCGCATCCTGTTGGTCTTTACGAGTACTATCAGTTGATAACACTGTATTAAGGCTAAAATAAGGAAAATCCAGTGAAAATCTAGAATGAAAAACCTGCCTAAAGGGAAAAAAAAAACAAGGAGAGTCACAGATGTAACCATGCCAGCACATTACCTGTTAGGCATTTCACACTTTGTTTTATTCTGTTTTCGACTTCCTTAGTCATTGGACTGTTTGGCGATAAAACAATGTTAAGTGAGAGTGATGAAGACAGAGTTATGAGCGATCCAAGAAGATCTAAGAAAAGAAAGAAAGCGGGAAGAGTAGCTGATGTAATGAAGAAATTGCGGCTACAATCTCACGAGTTGGGTCCAGATTGCCAATGCAAACGTCTTAAAAGCTTCCAAAACATCACAGGTGAGGAAAAAAAAAAAACATATTATTGGTGCCTTCAACGCTTTGCTATCCGTTGATGCTCAGAACTGCTATTTTGCGGGATTAATTACTATGGTTCCTATTGCTAGACGCAGACCTTGTCTGGCTGTTGAAGATGCAATGTTCAATGATTGTTCAGAACCGGAAACCAGAGCCATTTAAAATTGTCCCTGTTAGACAGAAAAATATAAAAAATTGGACGATGTTTCTTGAACATAAATTTGCTCCCAAGTGCTCTTTTCCGATTCAAAAAGTGAGGGGATTGAGATTGTCTTAAGACAAACCAGGTTTCGTTTACCATCGTAGCACTAATAATGGTGCGTGGGAGAGCCACTCTATCATCGTTAGAAACAAGAAAAATACATCCTTGAAACCACATCCTTGAAAATCGGGAGAATTTGAGATACCAACAGCATCATACAAACATCTCCTGCAGTTGTCTAAACCAAAATATGACGATCTCCAAGTGTTGAAAGAATTTTGTCAACCAAAAAACCAAGAATTTTACGAGAAGTTGCCTCATCAGTGATATTTTCTTTACTCATAACAACAAATATTTTTTTGATTAGTGCATACCAACAATGAATTTTCTATCATAACAGGTAGCTAATCAGGTTCTTTGCGAAAGATGGAGCTAATGCAAAAAAAATATTGTATTTTAGCCAACAAAAATATTGTGACTTTCCTTATTTTATTCCTGTAAGTTTGTAGTTTTTGTGAAAAGTGAATTATTTTATTGATAAAAAATTTTAATTTCTACCTACTTTGTTGACATTTACTAAAGCAATAACGGTGGTTCTAACAAAATGTTAACTATTGAAAAATATGTTAGTTTACAATTTTCACAATGTTTCAAACTTAAAAATTAGCTTTTCTCAAAATGATCAATTTGTGACTATCCTTGTTTTTACCCTGTACCCTTCAATTGTAGATTCTGCTATAGCAAAAGCTAAATTTAAAATTTAAAATAGCACATCCACTATTATCGGTAAAAGAATAGGCCGATATGTGGTATCCTGATGCCTGAATTGAAATAAGCAAATTACCTTTTTCATAAACAAGACTTATTTTCCGTACCAGAAAATTTCTTTTTTTGTTTTGGGAACCTAAAACTTTTTTCGATTATAGTTTACAATACTTATTATCTTACATTCGAATTTAATCCCTTTTCCAAAGACTTACTATTAAAAACCATGACCCTGCATCTATTTATAATTGTGTATATCTATTAGAAAGATTATTAGATGTTGCTACAGCATAGCATTGGATCCAGCGGGGGTGATTAGATGGATAATTATCAGTAACCCTCCCCAACTATCTAAATCTAGATCCCAATTATATATTACTGTTATTACTAAATGATACAACGGCAGCTGAGAGATAGCCCCCTGAGATCTGGGTTAATTAATTAAGCCCTAGCGCCGACCTAGAAGTATTCGTCACGCGATTGGCCCGCTCCTCCCCCCTCCACCGACCGCGACCAATCGCCTGCACCGACACACTCCTCGCCGACTAATAGATTAAGGCGATTTATAGCCGAGACCAACGGCCTTTTTAATATTTCATTCCTATTGGAGGTCTATCAGCGAGTGGGATCTGGTGGGTCTAGCAGCGGCCCACGGTAGCGGGCTCCTTCTATTCTGAGGCAATAACTCACTGGAGTAGTAAATGATTATTATTGCTGATACATTTGGCAGTTATAATGGATTTATCATGATAAGATATGTTTATTTAATTTTATAAAGGGAAACTATTTTATCTGAACTATTTTTCATATTTCCATGCAGTATGAAGTAATATGTCCTTAGTTAGAAGAATTCCTTAGAAGTAAGAATTCCTTAGTTATATTCATACTTAATATCTATGAATCTATCTATACGGATTGAATCTAAAATAATCTGCTATGGTCACTTAGTTTAATTATAAACCTTGAACAAAAAACTATTTGAAAAAAATATATATAGAGGAGAGTGCCCAAAACCGGACCCCTGTTTTGTTTCTGATTTTAAAAAAATAGAAAATAGCTAAAAATTATATACTTTGTAATGTTGAGCACCACTTAATTTCTAATTTTAGAAAATCTAATTAAAAATTAGTATAAATAAAAAGTTTTATAAAACATTACACTTTCTCAATTTCCAATATAGTTGCCGAAATCGGACCACTTGAAAATATAATCAAAATTTTAAAAGTGGTATTAAATCAAGGAATATTCAATCTAGTTTCAAATTTAAGTATTATATAACAATCAGAATAAAATATTAAACAATAAAATGAAGATTTCATTCTCAAAAGCTGATACAGAATGTATTTTAAACAGAAACATAATTTAATTCCTAATCGACAATAATCGTAGATGTACACATCTTTTTCAGCCCACAGTGAGCACAAAACGCACATAACCCAATGTTCCATGGCTAGGCAATAGCGAACCAGCTCTTCTTCAAGATTATTACCCAAAACTGTAGGTCTACCTCTTTTTTTTTTTTTTTTTTTTTTTTTTTGCTGGCTCTTCAGGTGTACCATTCTTTATGTTGGACAACCTCATGAGCGTTGTTTTCGGTAAACATTAAAATATGTTCTTGCCTTCTTCCACCTCATCTTCTTTTTCCGAATTGCTTCAATTGCTTTGTCATTTTAGAAGGACTCCACTTTATTTGGTCAGTTTTTCCCATTATCCTTTTGAAATCTGAAACAAGATTTTAAAAGAATAAGAGTGTATACAGATTTAAGTAACTTTGAACATGAGCAAATAAGGGGTCCGATTTAGGCAACAAGAGATGTTCGGTTTGCTCAACTAAAGCGAACAGTTCGTTAACCCGATAAATTTATAAACAAAGATCTAAATGAAATGGTTTGATAATAAACATTAACCTTAAACCATACATTTATACGATTTAAGAATATATATAGATATAATGTAAAGGCTTACCTATGAATATCTAGGAAAAATAACGAAAATTGTAGCACTAGTAAAAACTTTTTCCACTATCAAAACATGTAATGGTGAACTAATAAGCAAAAGGTGAAGTGGACGAAGAGTGCGCTCCATTATATAGTAGTAGTTGCCTAAACTACTGTTTACAATCTGTCACGATGTAGTTCAAGAGAATGCTGTGCCAGAAGACCAGGGGTCCACTTTAGGGAGAGGAGTCCGGATTTAGGGCACTTTCCTCTACATAGATACAGTATAACCTTAGATTAGTCCGCCACCTAAGGGACAAAGGGGTCCCCTTAAGGACATGTTTTTTATAGTTAAAAGTGTATTATAATTATATTAAAAGTTCTACACCAACATTTTTAAAAAGTAAAGGAAAGAGAAATGTACGTTATATACACCAATAAACTGATAAGTTTTCATATAAACTTTTTATTCAGCCATTTATGTACAGAAAGAAGCATTGGCTGTAATAACATTGTATTATGGTAAGAATATAGCAAACTAACTTATTTTTGAAATCGTTCATGATAAAGAATGCTAAACGTCATTAATAAGAACGTTAGAGCAAAAACCGTTAAAAAAGCAAAATTTCATCCACCTTTTGAGAAAATTTGAAAGCCTGTATTTTAAAAAAAATTAAGTCTATCCTTTGAATATATCACTTTGTTCTGAGTATATCAAAATGTTATTTTTATTTATTTTTAATATTAATTTTTATTTTTTACTTGTTATTTATAATTACATTTTACCAACAGAAACATCTCTTTTATTTAAACATTTTTTCTTGAAGAATATTAAAAAGTAGTTTTGAGGTCATTGTAGTCAGAGTTCAAATTTCAAAACTTAATAGACTGAAAAAAACAATTTTATACATAGAAAAAAAATTTAATGTAAAGAAATATAAAACAAAATATTAATATCAAATTCAATTTAAAATTCTCCTAATGACAAGGTTTCATATATCAACATTTTTTATGCCATGAAAAACCTTAAAGGCATCTAAAAGCAGACATTTAATTTTTTTTTTCAATTCCTTGTGCTATTCTTATCTATTTGGGTGGGAAGGAATTCCCTAATGGACGTAGTTCTCATATGGCAAACATAAAAACCCATCTGGCATTTTTTAGTGAGGCAGAGCGTTTCCAGGCGGAAGGAGTCTCTGTTACTTAAAGTTATGATTTATTATCTTCTCCGGAGCGGGTCAGTGGCTATTAAGGGTTTTTGCTTCTGTGTTTGGGCAGGATTTATATATTTGTATGTGCGTAATAGTATCTATTTGCAATCACATATAGAAATATCCTTAAATATCAAGACAGCGTTCTCTTCATCTGTTCATAGATATTTGGCAGACCATAAAAAACTGTGAATTCCTAAACAAATTTTAAACAAACTTGTGTGTTGACAGAACTATTCGATGGAATTTTCTATTCCATAGTTTCTTATGTCTATGTATGGATTAGTTTTCACCCCTCTATAATTCTGGTATATGTCATATCGATATAAGTGTTATTCACAATTAAACCAGAAATATGGAGATTTTTGCAGTCTATTACTCTAAAGCATGTAATAATAATCTGAATCATCAATTACGGAGAACAAATTCTAGTTTGATCATAAATATATCTAATAATCATTTTATTCTATTCAGAAAAAACAATAAAATAAAGAAAATAAAAACATTGATATAGGTTTGTATATTTTTTATTTATTTATTTATTTTGTACAAAATTCTCTTTATTTATTTTTAGGTGCTGTTTACCACATAGTGGCCAGAAAAATCTTGTAGTTTCGAATTCTGTATTAAACAAGGTTAAAGATCTGACTATTATGAAATTCAAAACATGAAATTTATTATTTCGTAGGGTTATTTTTAGTTCCTGAGTGAAAAAAGTTGTTCCTACAATTGTTGAATATGTGCCCCATTGATAGAGAGCTGCATTTTCAAAAACAGTAAAAGTAGCACAAATATGTTTGCATTTTGAGCATATTGTACAACTTTTTGCTCCTGGTAGCAGTAACCACAATTGAACATCAGGACAAATCTTTTTTAGTCTGTCTGTCGCTGATTCCCTACTCAAATAATTGATCTAAGCCTTCTTGCACAGTTGTTCGATATACCTACGAATAATTCATTCCCAGGTATTCCAACGTTAATGATATCCAAAAAAAGGCATATTCGTTTATTTATTGAGAAATGTTACTTTACTATTTTCATGCTATTGATCTGTTACTATAGACATAACAATAACGATCACAATAAATAACGATAAAATATATGTCTTTTTCAAAAATTATTTATTGTTCATATTATATGTTCAGTTTGATTTAGGAACATTGATATAAAAGTCCAGGCTGAAAATAATGAATTTGTTATTACACGTTAATTTCTTCTCTCAGAGGAAGATATATACATATATTTTTGCCTTTAAAAAAAAAAAAAGAAGGAGATTCCACAAAAAATGAGTTCTGAAAACCGATTCCTTCCAACAACAAATCCCAGAAATAATAGTGGTCTCACAGTTTGATATTTTGTTTTAAGGGTTAATATTTCAATGATGACAATTTTTAAGTTTATTTAAATGTAACTATGAAATAAATTTAATAACGTTCCAATTATTTTGTATATAGATTGTTAGGTTTTTTTATGCACAATTTCAATTTTTCTGGCATGGCTTTGAAATAATTTAAATAATTGTTGTAATTTACATAGTTTTCTAAAGTCTATTTAAAATGAACATATTATATTATTCATTCATTCTGATCGAGATGATTACTATCTGTGGAACGATCAGCTAGACCCCTCCTATCTCTTACGAGGAACAGGAAACGCCAAGATCTGTAGCCCATTGTAGTCAGCCAGAGGCACCTGGATGACCTCGGCGATAATAGCCGCCGATCTGATCAGGTACTCTTCGAGTTTAAATGCGCATTGTCAATAGGCCTATCTTGTGATGACGTCCGTGTTCAATGGGCCTTAAACGGGAGCTTATTGTCTTGTTTGTATTTAGACATGACTAAGTTAACAGACTTATTTTAGCTCATGAATCAGCTTCAAGATATTTCTGAGCGATCATGGTAACAGAGTATTCCAATGATAAGCCATGTACGAAAATATATCAATAGAAATATATGTTCGAAAACTATGTTAGCGTTAAAAATTATCAGTATCATGTGGTCACGCCTACTGACGGATCAAAATCTGATGAAGGTGTGGGCTGCTCAGTGATTATAGGATCAGAAGACATGCGCTACTTATTACCATCTCTCCTTACTATTTATTCGGCAGAATTGTTTGCTATTAAACTAGCGCTAGGACACATAAAAACACTGGACACAGACCACAAAGAATACTTAATTTGCTCTGATTTACTTTCGGCTCTCAAAAGGATTAGCAATAAAGATCATAACATAAAAATTTACATAATATCTGAAATAGCCACATTAATTGATTCAATTTCCAAACTCAAAGTTATCAGCTTTATATGGATTTCGGGACACTCAGGTATAGAAGGTAATGAACAAGCGGATTCAGCAGCCAAAGAAGCGTGTTCCTTCTTCCCATTACCCTCAATCCCTGTCCCTTTACCAGATGTCAAATCAGTTTTTAAACATCAAATAAATATAGTTTGGCATGAAAGATGGCTTAAAACCGACAACACTAACAAACTTTGAAAAAATAAGATCTACTCCAGGACCATGGAAGCAAGAAACAGGACCAAGAAAAGAACAAATCATCTTTACAAGACTAAGAATTGGTCACTCAAAATTAACCCACAGTTACTTATTGGAAGATACGCCACCCCCAAAACGCAACGAATGTCAGGTAAACTTGACAATAGAGCATATTCTCGTCTAATGCAAAAAATATCAAAAACAAAGAAAGAATAATGGTCTGATGAATAAGGACATCTCAACACTGCTTGAAAATAACTCAAATCTCCACAAAAACATTATTCACTTATTGAAAGAATCGAATCTGTACAAGGTCTTATAGTGCTCAACCAAATGCGGTGGTACAAGGCTCCAAAAAAAAGTAAATAAATAAATGTGGTTACGCCTAATAAAATTTAAAATATAGTTTTAAGTAATGCACCTTACAATATAATAAAAATAAGGACTATAAATGTTCTTATCACTGCAGAGCCATTTTCAGATATAAACCAAGCTTCAATTTTATTACACTTTGACATTTTTTTTTAAATTGAACTCTTGTGTAACTGCGCATATTAAAAAAAAAAGCTTGCTCACCTGCTGGTTGCATTAACGTACAACCACAACGTGAACAATCACATTGTAAATTAATAATGCATTTTGTTTCTGAGAATACCATCGTAATGTATTTAATTAATTTTTTTTAAGTATCTATTCCTTCCTATATTATCAATATAACCGCAAATGATTTATAAAATATTTTGTCTCTATTACAGAAACATCTTTAAACAATTAAATGAACGCATGCAAGAGAAATGGGATGAAATGCGGTGGAAAAGTGATTACAAGCGGTGACATTGATTAAGCGCTAAGCTCCTTTCACCGAAAGATATCAATCAAATAATAATAGAGCCCAACAAATAAAAGAAAATGGCCGACACTAATGACCCGGAAAACCGCAAATGTGATAACTGACAGATTTTCCGATGACAAACGATTTTCCAGAACATGCTGACAACATACAACCTGCTAAAACCAAGATGCTTAGCAAAGATCCATCTTTAACCACACCTGTTTTCTTCATCGTTTTTTCTTCTTAATCTTATATTAATTTTAAGCATCGTCCGTTATTACCAATGAGTATGGAATAAACAATATTAATATTTTTAAAATACCCAATAGATTTCATATCAAGAGATGCAGTCATTAATACTAAACATACTGACATTTCACGTGTACATATTTTTACCACAATTTTATGGTAAGAATGAATAATAAGAGAGGATTGGGTATTGAAGAAACACTCTTTGTATATTTGTTAGTAATGTGAGTCAAGTAAAAAAGTAAAGTAATAAATGTTGTTCCCAATAACTTCCGCCAAAAACCGTCATTTGACCTGCCATGGTAGGTTTAGTGTTAAATGTTCAAATGATGTTCATTCAAAAAGAAAGTTAAAAATGATAACACCATACTTTTAATAATATTTTGTTATCTTATAACAAAAAGTGCTGGTCTAGCATTTAATTTTATTAATCTAACATTAGCAGTAAATACAATGTATTATAAAAGCACTACTAACTTCGCACCTTGGGTAAACACCCCACTATTCACGATCTTACTCTGGTCAGTTCTTCAAGAGCTAACACCACTTAAACTATTTGGATTCCTGGCTTGGATCAGAAACTTTCGTGATGAAAGTTCACTGTTCTTAGGGGTGAAGACATGCCCCTTCTCAAACAAGCAAGTAAGACCATGCAACGGTGTTCCACAGCCACAAATCAAGGCCTAAGTGTGGTGTAGATAGGGAGCGACCCCCAACCATTAGGAATATCCGGACCGCACGAGGAAGCACGCAAACCATATTGATTAATAGTCGCGATTAAAATCAACTGATCCACCTTCACCATCATAGGCAAATAGTCATCAGCTAGGCGAACAGCTGTAGTCGAGCTGTGCATTCTTTGCTGGCCTTTTAAAGGATATTTTTACTTACTAGGTTTACATGCGCTGTTGTTGGAGATATTAGCTTCTTAATAAAAATTAACATTTTTAAATCGAGTATTTTCATTAATATTCTTGACGCCATTTTAACGAATAATGAATTTACATCATATAAATATCAAAAATAATTAATATGTATATCTTCTTGAATCGAACCACAAACATGAGTGTTGATCGGTTTTTCGAAATATAACAGTAAATATAATTATTATTCACAAGCATCGCGGCATAATTAAAGAATTTTAACTGATAATTGGTTTTCTTTGTTCATACATAAGAATCTTGGATTGAATAATGCAATTAAGCATTTCTTCTTCAATGGTATTTCTACGCATAGCAGTAATTTTTATCCTGATACCATTACAGGTATGAAGTGGTTGAAGTTAAAACATAATTTCGCATCCAATTTTTTATTTTAAAGTATGGGTTGGTGATCCAGATGGAAAGAGACTTCAATTAAGAAAGTTTCGGATAATGGACTATATTATCAGTGCTTACAATTATAGGCCCATAAATCACATTTCTATACACAATACGAAATAGTCGGCATTCTGGCTATTCAGGATCGACAATCTGACTTGATAATAATTTGTATTCGCCAGAAATATTTTTATTAAATTTATCTGGTTGGATTTTAATTATCAACCATAAAAGAATATGAAATTATGCCAATTTTTATTATTGTAAATTAATTATTGCTAAATTTTCCTAGATCTACGAAGATGATGAAGATAAAATTTGGTACAGATGGGTTCAGCAGTTTTACCATTTTAAAATCTTGCAGAATTGTGCTAACCATGTATTTGTCGACTTTCAAACTTCAATAGGATTCACATTACATATGTTTGTTAAATGACTACCACTTATACGAAGGCGAAAGACACCAATTAGTTAGGGCTTCTCTAATGGAAGGGGGTAAATGGCCTCTTCAACAAGAAGCTTTATACCGGAAGTATAAAAAGGAACTTGTGGAATACTGCAATATTTTGAAAATACACACAGACTAAATCAAAAATTGTGTAGTGCATCAACCAATTGACATTCGCAATATTCTTTTATTTTATTTTTATTTTTCCTCGTTCCTTTTCCAGTTTATTCATTTATGCAGTTTTAATTTTTTTTTTTTTTTTTTTTTTTTTTTTTTTTTTTTGTTGAAAGTTATTGAAACTTAAAAATATTGAATTGTATCAGAAGAAACGCTATCTAAAACAATATATGCATATAACATGCTTTTTGCATGGTTTATGCACAATTATACAATAAACGCCTCTTCTGCAGGATTACTACCGAAGGGAAAAATTAAAAAAAAAAAAAAAAAAAAAAAAAAAAAAAAAATATATATATATATATATATATATATATATATATATATATATAAATACAAGTAATATAATAATATTTAAATTTAAAAAATAATAGCAATAGTAAAAACAAAACTAAATTAAATTAAAATTAAAAAATAAATCATACTTTATTTACAATATAAACTAAGGCCAGACACAAAGAGGTCCCAGCTCTTCTCTCCTTATAACATAGTAATTAAAAATCAAAAGGTAGTATTATTGCTAAGCCTTTCTAGAACTAAATGGTGAAAATTTAGTATGCATTGGTTCAGTGGTTTCCTGGTAAGTGATCATTAACGAAAAATGGCTTGTCCTTTTATATAGAGTATAGATAAAATATCTTCATTTCGGTTAAAATATGTTTCATAAATTTTGATCTTTAAAAAACTAATTTGTTTCGGCAACATTCTATTGAATATATCATTCCATTTGTTACAGCTGCTCTGTCTTGCCTGCCAGTGCATGTACAACCACTGGGTCCAACTGCCTCCTGTATACTGCGACCACTAACTAACCAAATTGTCCTCTAACGACCCGACATTCAGTCCCAACAAACCAAAGGACGCCTTGCAGCCATTGCAGACGAGACGATAAGAAACAGGCTGACGACAATGGAGCAAAGAGGAAACAAAAGCCTCCGTAATTATTCTCTTTGTCATCGACCAATCGCCGCAGCTATCTTCCGTTTCTTTGCCACTCCCGCCTGTTTTCAACAATGGCTTCCGGTTTTCTAAATAACTGCCTTCTGATTTCGCTTTCTTTTGACTTCTGCCGTATGATAGAACAGTTCTAGTGGGAAAATTAAAACGGCTCTTTGTAGTTCATTTTTTTCCCTTCTTTTTTGGTTTAAACATGCTTTTTATTCTTGAAGAGACAATCTTCCTTTTAGAAGAGTGAACATGAAAAAAATTCTGATATGAGCGACTTTTGAAGTGGGACAATGTGGTGTTATGCTTTGTGAAAAAGGACTTTGTGAATAACCTAGACATCTCTTACAGAACAATATATCACAAACCGCCTATCGTGCTGACACATGAAGTGATATTACATTAAAAAAAAAATTAATCTCTTGTTTTAGAAAATAACTAAACGTTTTTAATAAAAATAATATAGTTGAATGTAAGAAATACAAAAATAGGGATTTTTACAAAATAGTCAGGAGAGGTGACGAACAATTCATTTTTTAATTTTTTAAGAACATTCCAGTATTCGTAAAATAATCTTACCTTATTCTAAACTTTCCTTAGTAGATGGATTATTGAAGAGATCATCATTTAAATTAAGTGTATGTGAAATGACAAGCCATAGCTTATCATCCTATCGAATAGAATTTTTGAAGACAAAAAGGAAAGGTTTGTTTTATGATAAAGATCGTTGAATCCAAAGTGCATCTTAATGGAAGAGTTAGTTACCTATTCCAACAGGTACTAAGTCTCAGGGGGTAGTCACTTTACAAGTTATTGACCTAATTATTTGACCATTAACCATTACATTTGTTTTATTTAATTGTTGTATAACTTTATAATACTTAAAGACTTATGTTTTCCTATTTATTTTTTTTATTTACGGATGCAAATGTTGGCGCAGAAAGCTTTGATTTTAGTGATGAAAAATTTTACGTTTTCAATAGTAACATTACCGGCTTCCACTCATGAATTTTAGCGAATATGAAACCATTAGCAGCCAGTGAAAAAAAATCATCATGAAACCTCTCTAAATTTCAATAAAAGAAGTTGGTTTATGGTAAGTCTAGGGAGCTAATAACAATTCATTCATGTGCTACAGTAAATATCATTCAATCTGAGATTAAATCTTGGCATTTATATTATTTTTAGGTAAGTGGGAAAATCCTTTATAAAATTAAAATTTCAAAATATTTATTAATTCAAAAATAGCAGCCCAACTTACACCTCAGATATAGGAAAAACTATAAACATTTAAACTACCATCCCTATTACTAAAAATATTTCTGTAAACATTTGGGATACGTATTTAATTTATGAGCAAGCGGCCATTTACAGGCTCATGGACATTCTCGAGACAATCCGAGAATGTTATCAGTCCCTCCACGATCACATCCTTAGCCCTCGAAGGCAGCGGTATTTTTTTATAAGAACAAAATTATCCTAGATAGTCCTGTTTAAGCTGATTTATGACTGACTCGAAAGTTCTTAAAATCCTTCTACGACAAATGCCTCGTGTTCCAGGTTCCTCGTTATTTCCTATCTGTGGCGAGCATCGGGACATCCCATCGTCCGATATTACAGCTAATGAAGACAGTGGTCTTATATTTCTTCGAGTCTGTGATCTGTCCGCGAGATAGTATCATTCGAAAATATATTTGACTCGGAAGATGTATTTAATGGACCGGGGATTCGTTTATTTATTTGCTGGTGTAGTGATAAATTTAGGAAACAGGAAATGGTTCGGTAGATAAAGAATACTCAACAAATATTCAATACATTCAGAAGATGTAACTTGAATCATTAACATGGTTGCGTAGTAGCCGTCACATTCCACTGGTGCATAGTGGTTAAGTAACTCAACCCAATTATAGAGCATTAGCTATAAATAGTGTTACGATAGTTAAGACAGGAGGGAGATAGTGTCCTGATCCTACTCAAGATAACGCAAGCAGCGCGTCAAATTTCATTATAATAATATACATTTATATTTATCTTTGGTCCTTTTTATGTGTATTAACGCTATCTATATAGGTCGGGAAGATCTACGAATATTTTTGAGTGACAAATTGTTGACATTTTATTCGGGGTGACAAGGATCCTATTATAAGGATCCAAGGAACTTATCTACACCACCAACTAAAAATAAGTATTTAGTCTCAGATAAAGATGTCTAAATTCTATAAACGGAACAAATATAAATTCATGTACTTCTTATTTTGTAAATTATAAAATTAGAAAACATATATTTTTTTTAAAAAATCAACTCAATCATTTAAAAAAGAAAATTAAACGAACTGAATTTCTGAGAGGATTGAATTATAAATACAACTCATTTCAAAACGTTATTAAATGATCAAAGCAAAATATTCCAAATAAATCCGAAATCCAGCAGATAATAATTACAGGATAAAGAAACAAAACAAACTTGGAAATAATTAAAAGTATTTTAGAAAATGGAAGTCTTCAAGACCCTTAATAAATTTTATTATGTTTATTTTTTATATCTTGTCTCAGAGGTTGCTACAAAAGCTACAAGACCAAAAACATTATGTATATTTTTTCCAAGACAATTTGATTCCCAATTGTAATATAATAATGTAATGTTATCCAGTGGTTGTTATGTAATACGTATTATAAAGAACAGCTCCTTCTCTGTCTGTGTTGAGTTTTACCTTTAAAATTCTTCTGTTGCTATATACTGTACCTTTTTTTATGTATCTGTCAGTTGTATTGATGTGGCTGGTTACTTCTAGAGTACAAAAGTTTATATGTAAAATAATTTTAAATGATCATTTGATCATTCATGGCCATGGAGGGAATTAGCTCATTACTTGGTTTTAAAGAAAGGATCGTTTTCGAAGGAAGACATGTTAATGATAAAAAAGAAGGAAAATCTAACAAAACACACAATAAATCCTTCATTTTGGTCCCTGTAAAAGTTGTGAGAAATTTCGGTTGTAACCGTCCTTCTCTACTTCCTTGGTGCACTAGCCATTTTGTAGAAGCGTCCTTATTAGGGATGGGTATCGTAAGAAAAATATCTACATTCCATCGATATATTAGTCTCTGAATACCGAAACATGATATATCTTTGACCAAATATATAGATATATCATAATTTTTTTTTTCAATGAAACGTTATTTTAAATATTACTATCACGTTACAATGATACTCCTGTTTATTTTTTTCGTTCTAGCTAATTAAAGTTAAGTAAAGGTACCACATCGAGCCGCTGCTCCATCACATTCATCTAAAATGAATTAAGTGTTATATATTGATGTTTTATTTCCACTTTCCTAATCTGAAAAAAAGTTTATTGTACATATTGTGTGGATAGATTCTTTTTCATCTATACCATAGGTACCCATACTATAATACTATTTCGATAAAACAGTTCTATCTAAAAAAAATGTGAGAACTTTTATCAGAAGTTAGATGTTTTCTTATTCCCACTTCCCTAATGTGAGAAAGTTTACTAGAAGTGCGAGTATATATCCAGCTTTTTTAAATATTTATATTTTATTATTTCCAGTTCCTAATGTGAGAAAGTTTATCAGAAGTCAACATCATTACTTCCAACATTGCTGTAGTGTTTTCTATTTTGGTATATAAAGATATTTTGGGAGGGAGCAAGATTGGGGTTGTAGTTAGTTGCCTTAAGGCCGTTACCTTAATTTATTTTACAATCACATAGGAACACAATCATTTCAAATATTTTAAATTTAAAACAGTTTATTACGAATCAAGCAGAAGGCAATAGGTAATAAGCTTCATTGGATTGTAAGAGAAATAACAACCTTAAAATTGTCCAACTCAATTTATTTCTTGTGGGTGAGATGGTTTTCCCTGTTCCAGAAAATTATAGCTTTGTTGACACTGAAATATGTTGTAGAAACATATTTCTTTGCCAACTTACATAAAAAACAAAACAAAAAACGTTTCATTAAAAAAACTAAGCATTAAAAACTTTCCTATATTTAAACCAATGAACAAAAGAGTAGTAGAAATGTTTAGGTCTTGGTGCACTCTTTTGTTTCTGACATGTGGATAACAATCGACTTCAATCGGTCTCATGTTTTTAAAGTTCTAAAACATTAATTTAAGGGTGGAACAGAAGAAAACCTGTATATATTGAAGTACTTAAGCCTTAACTTTACCACCTTTAGCTTTTTTAGTTAAACCTCCCAAAGGGTTACAATTAGATTTATTTGAAAATGGTAGACACCACTAATTACTGTTTGTAACTGTTAAATTATTCTCACCACAATCATGTTCAATATTATTGTTTATTTCAATAATCTCAAATTAGATTATTTCTTACTTGTTATTCTTAGGAGACTATTTAACAAAAATTTAACTGTTATTAATCTGCAATACATTTATTTTCTACATACATCAGTATCAATTAATCAACTTTCTTTGAGTTAGCAGAAAATAAGTGATATCCATTCCTTTGTTAAGTCCAAAGCAAGCGACCAGAAAGATGAACCAAAGAATAGAAAATGCAAGAGGCCCTCCAGTCTACTGTAATATTTAAATTGTTGTTCCTTACTGGGCCTTTGAATATTGTAGTATAGAGCCGAACTTGTCTGCTAAATGATGCAGGCAGTCTATGTCCCTTATGTTCTGCTATATAGACAGCTTGGGACGATTCAATGTCTATCCTTCCGTTCGAGGATGGTCTTAATAAAATTATTTTTATGTATTGAATATTTAAAAGGAGTTTAAAGACATTTTTTTAACATATGGCAGTAGTAAAGGGAAGCGAACTGTCTTTTCTGATAACTTTAACGCCACTGCTCACTAAATAATCATTTGAAATCATTAAATAAAAATCATGGATTGTGTTGCTTCAAGCTTCCGAAATAATAGCTTTGTATTAGTAACTTAAATCAAATAAAATTCCTTAAATTATATTACATATTACATTATTAAATAAAGCAAAACAAGGAAAACATTTTTTTTTTTTTTTTAATTATTTTGGCCATCGTTTTAATCCCGTTGTCAAAATTATCATACAAAACCTGAAAACCGTCAATGATGGAAATTAACAAATACTTTGAAAACAGAATATTATAAAAAAAAAAAATGAAATGGGAAGTATTTCACCAAGCTTAAGAAAATAATGAATGATGTTAAGCCTTAGCAGACCTAAATTTGCAGAGCCTGATCCCATTCAAAACTGGTCAATCGTAACGAAGGATTTGTGTTAAAGATGGAATGTTAACAGCAATAATTTAGGAAATACCATTTCATTTACAGAATTAAAAATATGTAATAGGTATATCGAATAATATCAAAATAGCATTACGGAACTATAACAGTAAAGTGGGTTCAGGAATGTCGATTATAAACTAGAAATATAATCTTCGATTTAATAATGCAAAAGTAAACAGCTACTGACATTATATGTATATATATATATAAAAAAATATATATATTTATATATATATATATATATATATATGTATATATATATATAAAAAAATATATATATTTACATAGCCAATGAATTATCTGGATGAAGACCAATATAGAAACCATTTTTTGTTTGTGTCCATTGTCTCCAACCTGAGATAGAAAAGAAAACTTTACGGCATTAGGGTATTCTTAGGAAAAAAGTATCGAATGGGATGACCACGTGATTTTAGTAGTATCAGTTCCATAAAAAAAAAAATTAATACTATTACTTCGTGGGAAGAAAATCAGACATGTGAGTGTGTGTGAGGTCAGTTTAGAGTTCTTAAACTTGTTTTAGAGCAAAAAAATTTATGACATCCTCTATCCTGTGAATAGTGGCGTGGCTGTAGGAGGTGTCCAAGATTCTTAGAAAACCCAGGCAATTTGTGAAGTGAAGGAGAATAGATGAAGTCGTAAAAGACAAAAGCAAGATTAGACGAAGACAAGTGGTCTGTATCCAGGAAAGCTGGCGAGTAACAATAAAAACCACCTTCATTCGTGGGGGAGGGTTATCTGTGCTGGTGGCTGGAAGAGATAGGAAGCGGCAAAAAACAACAGGTCTGGTTCAATTATTGCTGCCTGCCTGCTCGTATCTCGTGGGCCCAGGGGTAGGCCATCTTCCGCCGGGGATCATCCAATCAGGTCAGCAGATTGATTTAGACGCAGCTCGTTGGTCGGCCGATACTGTCAAGATTTCAGAATAATTGAACAATCAGGCTTTAACAAAAAAACAAAATAAATAATTTAATTTTTTAATCATATTCTTGCAGTCTACCACTAAATTATATGATTCAGTTAAGTAATAGATATCGTCAAGGCATTAAAAGAAACCTTTGCCTAAATTCTTTCCTGAATTTATTCTCTTCGTTTTTGTTAAACCACAGCCTTGTGGTTTTCATTTAATTTTCTTTTATAAATATGTCTAAATCATATTCTTATTACCTTTACTGAACTACTATATTTGAAATATAACCTTTAGATAATAAAAATCGAGACAGTCAAACACTATTTTGGTGATGTCGTGGAGAAGTGGGTGTCAAATTTCTCATAAAACCAGTTAGTTATTAACATTGAAAGCAGGATTTTAAATACCAGCGTAGTGAAAAATTTGTTTTACTTCTCAAAAAGGCTTTGATGCGTTTTTTTACGGTGCAAATATTTTTTAGATTAATTGCAGGATTCTGGAATATCATCAAAAGTTGCCTACTGAAAACTGAACAATTTTGATTTATCCACTTCTTCAGGGCAGACAGGGAATTATAGTACAACGCTTCCAAACTAAATGTAGATATTATTTTTTTTTTAGTAAATATTTCATATTTTTCCGAACAATAAAAATGGATTTATATAAATATTAGTCAAAAATATACACTTTTTTTAAACATACAATTACTATTCAAAAACAATTATTTAGTAGTGCATAAGCGTGCTAAGGTTCTTGTTACCGAACGTCTTGGTACAACGTGATAGAAGACTCTCTTAAATCAAAATGGTTTAATCTGCTATGAGGAGCGGCAAATTTAAATAGCTACCTTTTACACATTTTACTCAATAAGCATGCAAAATTATAAGTATACATTTTCTTCTTCCAATTGCATTAAGAGAACATTACAGACCAAAGGAGGTTAGATATTCATTGATTACTCCTTCTGTGGTAGGTTTGTCTTTTAGGTCCATTGATGCCACACAGAATGTTTCTTCCTCTGTAAACGTCCGATCGAGATATTACCCATGGCTCCGACCTGTTTGGTTTCATCCGCGTCTTTTATGGTGCTTGGTAAGCTTGGTAAACATTATAATATTTCAAAGTAATATCGGCAATGATTTTTTTTCTTTGGAATTCCTTTGTCTAAAGTTAATATTGAAACCAAATAAATAAAACTTCTCACATATTCAAAAGTACATCAGCCAAACTCAACTGAATCTGCAGGGGCACTTAGCATGAGGATCATATATTTCTTCCTTGTTCCATTCACGCATAGTTCTGGTTGTCCGACGGGACTAAGATAACACCTCCACAGTTTATATTCATGTCAAGATTTATTGTGCTTTATGGTTCGCAACACATATACATTATTTACACATTTTATTTTTATTTAGAAAATAAATTATTTCTGTTAACCTTTAGTTTCATTTTTCTTTCATTTTATATTCATACTACTTTTACTCACAATCACTTAACATTTCTGCACATTTTAGTCATTTAAATTAACGTCAATAACTACACTTATATCATGATTGTTATTATTTCCTAGAGGTCGGCTTTAAAAATATTAAAGTGAAGCCAGTGTGATTGATACAGCTTATGTGTAACATGACACAAGATACCCTATGCTTTTTTTAAAAGTATTATTTATAAATAAGTAATTGGTTTTTCCAATACCAAAATTATTATCTAGCATGCCACCCAACCAGTGATGTGTCCGGTACCAAAATTTTACGATTCTCGATACTGATACCGATTCCAAGAGATCAGTTCTCGATTTGTATTGCCAAAACCTCGGTTTAAAAATAAACTTGTATTTTGAAAATAATCCAAAATAAATTTTAAAAAACTACAACAAAAAAGTCAATAAAAAAAAAAATAATTCAAGTAATAAATAAGTTTTTATCTATAGCATATTATATATTATAATAAGAATTCCGACAATGTACAATAATATAATTCGATTCACAATTTTTTATTTACAAGGATAAACATTCAAAATTTTCACTTATTGATTTAGGAATTAAAAGTTTCTAAACCCTTTCACTAAACATTGTTGATGCACTGGATTTGTTTTAATTGAGTATTACGGTTCGAAATCTAGTTTGTAAATGTAATAAAATGGAGAATAATATTTATTCTTAGACTTAAGAATTAGAAACATTTATCACTTGAGGTACGCATGATGGTATAGAAGGATCAATACAATTAGGATTGATGAATTAATTGCCACTTCTATTTGTATCTCAATAGAAGTGGCAATTAATTCATCAATCGTAAGAAACTTTTATATTAAAATGGTATTATTGTCTAAGTGCCATTATTTTGTTGGTTTTAATCCTATTTCTTCATTTTCCAAGAGAGTATACACATCCTCAACAAACTGACTTTTAGTTTGAAGTTTTGTTGGACTTGTTTTTTATTCTGTACAAAGGAGGCTTGGTCATTAGGAGAAGAATTGATTTATAATAATAACATAATTACAAATTACAAACTACTGCCAACTTTGGATCATCGATTCTCGATACCAATTCGTTTCCTAAGAACCGGTGGAATCGAGAATTGACATTTGGAATTTTTTAAATAATTAAATAACTTACTTCATAATTGTATGTTAATTAATTAATATCACACTATTCTGTAAAGTAATCATAAAAATGTTTAAATTGAATATGAAATAGCTTTAAATATTATTCCGTTTACGCAGAAATTACTTTGTATATACCTAGGTGTATTTAAAGTTTTATCAAGGTAAAATTTTTCGCTTGCTTAACTACTGAGCCCTTTGGCCTTAAGTCCTTCTTCGAAAAGCCCGAGGCAGCAGCTCTTGAACTCGTAGAAAAAGCGCAGTCATACGTAAACGTTAAAGTTCACCTTTGTGTTCATCCAATTTCCTCCACTGCGGAGTTGGCTAATGAGTTTAGTCCGGGCTGAGTTACATAGCTCGAGAGATGGGAGAGCATAATCTCACTCCCTCCTAGCGATTCACTTTTCCCACTAACTTGGACTGGAGAGAACCTCTTATCTCCGTCCTATTTAAAAGTAAGTGTGGACTCGACCGTGAACCGAGATAAAATGCATGAGTTAGAGCTGGGGGAAGGAGTGCTACAGCTCTTCTGATCTACAGGGTTCTTCAGCCTCTGGGGTTCCTTATATCTTGAGGGCTCTTCATCGCAGAGACCAACAGGTTGTTGTCCTGAAGTAGAACTTCTGTATTTAATAAAAATATCATTTAGCTAAAAAAAATAAAATAAATTAATTATCTCAGCATACAATAATAAAATTATTATTGATCTGATTTGGTTTATCATTATATCCTCTATCCTATAAAAGTGTGTAAGCATTACGAACAGCTTCATCAGATATGTTTTGGATATCCCGAGGCGTCCTACACTGGCTTTTCCCCTCCTTCCGTAAAAATTATTTCTTAGTTACTTTTATTTATTATGTCATTAACAATCATCGTCCGTTTTATGTTTCCAACCTCCTGAATTTCCAGAGTTGCAAACACTCCCAACCCACAAGAGCCTGTTCTTCTTACATTTATACTCTTTTCATTCCATCATTCCTTTCTTGTCCATTCCACCACCCTCTGGAATTCCCTTCCTCCTGAAATAAGACATGCTATTAGCCTAGGCTGATACAAAATTCTCCAGTTCCAACACCTGCTCACAGTCCAGTCAGGCGCGTACTAACAAAGGAATTATTAAGCAAAATAAATCTGTTTAATTCCCTGTACTTTAGTTAAATCCGATTTCTTTGTGTCATATTCCAATAAAGATTTTTTTTTTGTTGAAAATACAGATTTTTATCAAGCGATTATCATAATTTCTTATGTGCCCAAGTACCTGATTATGCCAAATGAAAACATCATGTTTTTCCGGTTTTAAAAGTGAATTTATCCATGAAATCGGCACATAGTCATCAATTTAATCATAATATTGATATATAAGTGTAGTGCAGATTGATCTATCGAAAAACGGTAGGTGTTTATCGAATAGTGTGAGTATTAGGAATAATATCGTAACTTTCCCAAATAAGTTGCAGACCAAGCTGTTCTTTAGATCACAAGTTTGTAAAATTCAAGGTTGCATGTGTTAGAAAATTTAATGCTAAATCTGAAAATAGGGTCACAATTTTGAAAAATGTTTTAACAAAAATGAGATATTACAGCTTTCATGGAAAAAAACGTGGTTTCATAAATTACAAATATTTGAATTATTATACATCTTCAACTGATTGAAATATAAAGGTGCAGTCAGCGGCATTTTTGTTTATAATTTTTAGTCTAGTTCTTTCAACTTTTTTTTTAGTTAATTTTTTTTTAAGAGGGAATCACCCTGTATTTGTATATACAAATATACACACACACATATATATATATATATATATATATATATATATATATATATATATATATATATATATATACATATATATATTCATAAGAATGCTGGGAATTTTGAAGGGTTCACGATGGGATATTACGGGATATTTATCATTAAAATAGTTCATATAATTATATCGTGTAAAAATAGGGCTAATAATAGCGTAGGAATTTACAGTAAACTAATAAAAAAAAAATGAATAAGCTAAGCCAATTTAAAAATGTACGATAAATTGACCTAGACGTAAATATGTATATAGGAGGATTGTATATAGTTCACAATGGAGTGGAGTAGAGACAGGTAAGTGGCCTGCGATTGTTGGTGGTGTCAGTTTCCAGACCTCAAGTTTCCGAAAAATGTATTTATGATTGCTAAATATAAGTGTTTTTAAGGATTTTTTTTTTTTATGAGAAAGAAAAATGCTTTTATCATGGATATGTCTATCTGCAATCTTCTGTTTTTATATCTACAGCTTCTGACAAGGAAACTGTCGTCAAATTTTCGCTTGTAATTAAATGAATAATAATCTGGATTGTGGCAAAAAAAGCAGAAGAAATTTATAAGAATAACAAAAAAGTATAACAATAAAATGATCTATTGATCTATTTTCTATTTCCAACATTTATTTCGTTAGTTATTCAGATTTGACTGCTTGAAATTTTAGCCACATTTTACAACACATGTTACATGTTTTCATTAAGTTTCACGAAACGATCAAAAGAGATTCATTGGGTTATAAATTGTTGAACTTTGTATTTTTTTTTTAAATTAAATATAGGCAACGTTTTTCTGTTATTTGCTGTCTGCTTCTGCAAGAGCTAACGTAGATAATTTACCATCGCTCCCTGCAGGAGCTAATTAACAGCTTCACTTCTTTTATGACTTCGTGAATAAATCAATGTTTAATAGTCAAAAAAATTTGGACTCATTGGCGGATAAATTTTTTTAAAAATTAAGTTTCATTTATATTGATTACCCGTTGAGCTTCTAGGAAACAGAAGATAAAACATTATGCTTATTATACTTATTAGTTAAATTAATATTGCTGATTATCAGATAACTTTTAATCGAGTTTCTTGATGATAAGGTTCTTACGACGTATGTATTAAATACACATACTAATATTATTGAAGGAGTAAATCACCAGATTAAGATTCATTATTCATATAAATAAAGAATAATATACCGAGGGACAAAACAAGTTTGTTGTTAAATGCCTAAGACATACGTCCAATAAAGATTTTAAAAGGAAGTAAAGAAGTTACGTGGCACTAAATCAGGATAAAGCAAACAGTTTATCTTGATTGGGGAGCAACTGGTCCGGTAATGCGATTGGCTGAGTATAACAAGATTACTGGTCGAAGGACTCTTGGGAAGGAATCGAAGCCACAACAAGGACGAAGGACGAGTAGAAGTAAACAGAGAAGATGCCCCCGATGGCTGTTAGTAACCGGAATAATTGCCCTGTTTACAGCTGGGCGCTCTTTAGGTCTCTCGTGTCCCTCTCTTTATCACTTATTGTTATTGGGATAATTCATTGGTTATGGCCTGTTCTACACCGTGTATTGGTCAGTGTAATGGCTGCTGTGGGTTTCAGGGTGCTGATCGTAAAGCAGCGGTAATGATCTCCTCTCTCAGAATTTAGAGAGAATCTATAGCAAGCTGAATAAAGGCGTATTATTAATAGACTTTTATAATGATTAACACTATTAATTCACTAATAATATTCGCAAAGTTGTATTCTATATATTTGTCCCCCTTACATATTTATTCAGTCATGATGCAGTAGTACATAAACGTACTACATAAAATATAATTTGTAAAACTATGTTTAATAGGGACATTAAAAAAAAGGAAGGATATAAAGAAATAAGCATTAAACATTAAAATCAATAAAAAATTATATTATGAATTGAAAATTTAGATTTAAAATAAGTCATAAGGTAAACTACGTCGACTTTGACCACGGCCAGTCCACATTGGATAATTTAATGCAAGTTTCAGAAGCTCCCATATGAAAAAAAGTATATTGGTAAAGAATTCCAAATAAAATATAGTTTCCTATGCTGCTCTATTAAGAACCAATAAAAAAAAATCGACTGTCGAAAAAAATAAATGAAGAAAATTACAGTTTAATACTAAACCTACCGACATTTCATGCATACATATTTCTACCTCGATTTCTGGATAAAGAACAATAAACAAGAAGAACAATAAACAAAAAACAAGATATGAGTGAATAATGAAATAATACTTTGAATATATTTTTAAAATAAAAGTAACAAAATTATAAAACAAAGTAATACATGTTGTTTCCTTCTTCTACCAAAAAGGGTCATTTGATCCATCATCCTAGGTTTAGTGTTAAATTAAAAAAAACTTCTACAGCTATGGAATTTAGGACAGTATTTTTGTACTGTTTCCACGCATGAAATAATCTTGAATATATAAATTAAAAAAAAAAAAAATCAGAATAAAAAAAAAAATCTCTTGTATTAATTTTGTGGATTTAATTAGATTTGACTTCTTATATCGATGAAAGTTTAGTTATAGTTTTAGTTTTAAGTATTTTATTCGTTACGTATACGTTACCCTCAAATATATAGTGCTCAATTTTTTGTATTTTCAAATTTCTTTCTGAGCTATTCAGAACATAAATATAAATAGAATGTGTAGTAAGGTTATCATTGTAATACAACAAGATATGTAGGGAAAACTTTATACCTTAAAAGATATTTTAATTTTTTGTGTTGGCACCTCCAATATAGCTGATGTAATTGCTTTTCTTCTGGTGGCCCTCCAAAATAATACTAAGCATAAGTTTAGAGGTTCAAAATCCTAATTTTATTGTTCTTTAAGTATGGGTAGCAAATTACAAAATCGGGTTTTTGTTTCAAGGTACGAAAATGCTCCTACACCTTGCAACAGCAACTATTTAAGTTCCTTAAAAAAGGGATAAATTTCAAAAATAAACAACAGAAAACATAAGAGTATTTGTATTTTATATAAATTTTGAGTTCCCTTCCCTGGCAGTGATTATTTTAAAAAAAATCTGAATATGTCAGTAAAAGCAAAGAAGCTTTTCTTCGGAAGAGATGAAAGTAAACTGACGGATTCGCGAACAACCATGACTAACTTTACTCGCAAAACATCTGCTACAGTGCAACAATAACATGAGCAGTGTCACAAGGCCCACTGTTATCAAGGTGCAACAGTCTCTCCCATGTGTTTTATACATGTTAATGATTTGTTTTTTCGTTTAATAGGAAATTAAAATGTAAAGCTTTCCTAATGTTTTCTACAGATTTTCATGCTCTTGTGAATTTTTCTTATTTTGTTACAATGTGTGTGCATTAAGTGTAAAAACAAAATATTTCCATTAACATCCTATAGCGCTATTCGAAGATAACGGTAGAGTTCCCCTTGAATTTGGGCCGGTAGAGCGAAGAGAAGGCTACGCTACCCTTGAATCTGCATACCAAAATTATTCCTTAATGCCAGTACTGATGGGTGGGTAGTGGAGTCATTTGTTCTGGTTATTGTGCCAGTCAGCCCCACACCTCTCCAATCTTTTATATTCTCTCCCACTCTGCAAACTGTGTACTTGCCAACAAAAGTTTTGCCAACAAGATTTTTAATTTCATACCATAAAAGTAAATGACAGTGTGGCATCCCTAGTTTCTGCCACTCAGCGTTATACATTTCAATTTTTATAGTTTCTAAACCTCTCTAGAACAAGGAAGAAAATGTAATTATATTTTGGTACATATTGGTTCTGTAGTTTTAACATTGTAAACTCTATAGCAGAGTAGTAGTGCTAACGATCGGTCGATTTTTAAACTTCAGAGATACACGCATCGCACCACATATTTAAATCTTTTTTAAGAATTCGATTGTATATAAGTAAATTTTCTTATTAATTTAATCTTTTTTAAGAATTCGATTGTATATAAGTAAATTTTCTTATTAATTTCAAGCTCTATATAACATCGTACGTTTGTAACCTTTCATGTAGAATAGCACTCGCCACCTATTGGCCATATTTTAAACTTCACTTATCCACACATTATTGCTTTTTTAATAACAAATAAATTGAAACATTATAAATTAAAGTATATTTTATTATAACTAAACTTTCCTAGGAGTAAAATGGTAATGTGATTAAAATTTGATACCGATTGGTTCAGTTGTTTTCGTGGTTAGTCATCACAAACGAAGAATGGCTTGTCATTTTACATTATAGTTAATCAAAAGGTTATTTATTTTGCTTTTTACCTTCGAATCAAGAAGATTAAATTTTCTATAAACTAAGCTTATCCAAACTTCGAAATAGCCACATCTAGTATTTAACTATGAGTTCCAAACATTGGTAATTTAAAGTTTCTAATCTCGCTCCAAAACTTTGACTGCATTTTTCTCAAAAAAAGTACGTATGTTAGAAAGATTGTTCAAAACGTCCCCTCTTTAAAACCAGAGAGGATTTGGAGGGAAATATTTATGCGTAGTACAGTACAATGCAGCAAACTTATGACTTGGCAGAGCAATCAGAGAGTCAGTAAGTAGATCGCTGTTGTGTGAAAGAGAATAGGGACGACATTCATTAAAATAAATTGTAAATTATATCTATATCTTACAATAAGATATAACTATAAGTATATCTATCAGTGCTACTTTATATAACA
This sequence comes from Euschistus heros, assembly GCA_003667255.2. Classification (NCBI taxonomy): domain Eukaryota; kingdom Metazoa; phylum Arthropoda; class Insecta; order Hemiptera; family Pentatomidae; genus Euschistus; species Euschistus heros. Next base: position 1,706,450 of record RCWM02000093.1, read on the forward strand.
TAAAACATAATTAATTTTTCTTTAATTTTATTAGCAAATAGTAGCAAATAATAGAATGAGATATATAGTTAATTGTGATTAAATTACTTTTCTGTTAATAAAACTATGTAAAATTGTTGAGTATCTTCTGTCTTAGTATTTCCCAAAATGCTTGAGTTGCATCTTCCTGCAACCTTTTTTGCAATAAATAAGCAATTTCAGAGAAAATTTTACAAATTACCCTGGTATGCGTATACCATTCAAGAAGTGTATCCTTATAGAAGTTTTTTGATCAATGTACATTTCTAATATATGAAATATTTTTTGAGAATAATACAATGGTTGTTTTATAACTAAATAACAAACAAAATTAAAAATGTTAGGACCACAAACTTAAATACTGGAGGTGGTTATTTAAATTAGATTATTTTAAATGAAATTTAATATTCTTCCTAACAAGCATATTGATAGTGATCTAGTTTTAGCAGATCAGGAAATATAGTATTAATTTCATAAGAAAAAAGAAAAAAAAAAAAACGTTGTATAAATGTTCATGAAAAATCAGTCAATAAACAACAGGTAACAGCATCACCCTATTTTATAATTTATTTCTTTGAATCTACTTCCTCTTATGAAACCACATTATCAGTTCAGTTTTGTGATTGACGTGACAGAGCTAACTTAATCAAATCTTAACAGCTTCAATCACCAATGCATTACGTGAGGTTGAAATGATAATAAAATAGAACTGTCAATGTTATGACCCAGCATAAACACAATGTCAAAACACTTTAGCTTGTCAGTGGATCTTAATCATAGATTAGAGAACTAATTTTTATTGAGACTATAACGTAACAGCCGAAGATGATATCTCCCCGAAGAAGACTACTACAGTGGCAGGACGATTAGTGAAGTATACAAAATGGGAGGGAGCTGGTCCAATCGGTCCTCCCATCTCCTCCTCTCCTCCAGGTGTCAATTAAGTCGTTGACAACCATCCGAGAATGGAGTCCTTGCCTTCAACATCCTTTAACTGTCGGTCAACGGGTTTAATAAAACCATTCCAAACCTGTTAGTCATTCATAAACGTTATCTTTTTGTCTATACGCATTATGGTCGTTTTCCTTTTTTGCTAATGTTTCTGGATTTTAGTTATCTTAATTGTTCATAAAAAAAATTACAAAATGAAGAAGGTTCTGAAGCAGGTACAACCTATACATTTTAATTATAAAATAACTTTTAAAATACCACTTATTTTATTTTTATTTTTTAAATCTTAATGATATTCCACTGATCCCTGTTGAACAGATCCGCTACCTAGGACTTGGACTAACGTCTAACTTTGAACCCACTTACAAGACTAAAACGACAAGAAACTGCCCGTCGTTACAGACTACTTCAACATTTACTAGACAAACGTTCAAAGCTCCCAATTAATTACAAAAGACTCATATACATGAATGTGATTAGCGCTATCTGGACGTACGGAGTTGAGCTTTGGGCTCCACTAAACCATCCAATTCATCTCGTATCCAATCCTTACAATCCAAAATCCTTCGAAAAATCCTCAATGCACCTTACTTTGTCACCAATAAACTTATCCATAACCATCTTAATGTTCCATATGTTGCAGATTTAGCCCGAACCAGATATCTATCCTTTCATAGTAAGCTCCATAACCACTCAAATTTCTCAGCTTGCTTCCCACACCATTCCTGATAATCCTCTGAGGCGTCTGAAAAGAGATGGCCCAGAGACCTTCTAGTGTAGAATTTTTATTAAATCGCTACTGATGACTAGTTCTTTTCAAGTTTTGTCACGTTGTTGTAATAGTTAATAGCACATTTACTTGATGTATACATTTTGTACGGTTGTAAATATCAATAAATTGTTATTTAAAAAAAAAAAAAAAAAAAAATAGGAACTGTGAAATGGACGTACCACTGCTGCATTCAATCTTCATTATTTTAATTCAAGGGAATTTTGAATGGTAATTATTATTTATAACAATATTTTCTAATTGTCATTTCTATAACATGCGGTGGCAAATCTATTCGATATCTCACTCCAACTGGTGACAAGAATTTTAATTACTGATACGTTTATTGTGTGTTCTTGTGACAACGACTTATTTTTGTTATAATCATCATTTTCCAATAAACGATTATAATCAGCTATTTTTGCCATTTCTTACTCACACTTTTTATTACAAAAGTGTCAATTCGATCCAGTAGCTTAGATTTTGGCTGTACTAAAAATTTAGAAGCGTATTTATTTTTATTTTATAACAATATCGAATTACATAAATTAAATTCAATATTCAAATTATATCCTCATTTTTAATTAAAACATGAAGACATTTATAAACGTATTGTCTCATTATGGAATTTAAAAAGTGAAATTGTCATTCGTGACAAATTGGGAGTTTCGCAATGGCTCAGGAGAAACGTGGGAAATTTCGCTGCTACCCAGGGGAAAAATGTTATATTAAAATCGGCAGCAGTGGTATGGATGGGAAATAAATTGTATTCTAGGACAAAGTCCCTTAAGAATAACATCAAATGAATTATAAAAAGTAAATCACATCTAGCCTAGATATTTTAAATAAAATAATGAAATAATATAATATAAAGTAAATACAAGTTTATGAAAAAGAATTTAAAGAAAAAAAATATATTAAAAATATATAAACAAACACACTTAAATACACACAAAACCATATATATATATATTCGGTAAAGGAAAAAAATGTTATATACAAAGTTGATTGAAATATGAAATTTCTGGTATGTGTATATTATATACACCGTAGGACAAGGAAAGCTTTCATCCAACATTTTAGCATTTGCCAAGCAAGCATAAGTATGTAGGTTCAGTTGTATGTTTTTATGAGTTTGCTATTGTCGTTTCGTACTTCATCTATAATTATTTTATCACACGATTATAACAGAAAATGTAATAGAAACTTTTTTTTTTTTTATCATTTTAAGGTAAACAAAATTACCCATGGACCCAAAAGTATTGTAGGTAAGCTTCTGTACAAACAATGTTATTCGAAACATCTACAGACAAATTTAATCATAATTTATTAGCTGACTTGAAAAACAACTTTTAAATTTTTGTTTACTATTCATTAGGGGGTTATTTAATTTTTATAACGGTCGTCCACCGATCAGTTCGCTAAACTTCGGTCTTTATTTGCAAATATTATTACCATGCATTTTCGGGAGAGGGATGTTGATATATATTTCTACTGGTAGGTATTAATTAATAATTTCATTAACGCGATTTCAAGTCTTACATAGCAAATAGTAAAAGAGTAATTTCAATTAAAATAAATAGTAATAAAACATAAATATACAGTATTTAATATGTATATTGTAGTGGTAGAACAGTCCAAGTTAAACCCAGACTCAGAACCAGTTAACTCTGAATAAGGCCTTGGGTGTGGGGATAGTTAGGCTTTGACAACAACAATCAATGTTTCAAACCAACTTTGGGGGGAGTTTAACCTGTACGCCAAGTTCTACTTCAATCTGAATATAGTTTTCCAAAGGCTTAGTACAAATCATGTTTAAATTCTTGAATATATTAAAACATAATGGAAATGTTAAAATTAAATACTTTGACCTTGTACTTTGTTTTCGAACTGGTGGCGCTATTTTTAGATACCTAATTTAAAAACCATCAGATCACGCATCGGTGGGATGCTATATTCTTGAAAGAAACAAGCAAACTTAAATATAAGACATACAGCTAAATCAGCTATTATGTTGATTATAACGTCAATTTCATTTTATTTTATTTTATTTCAATAAATTAACCTGTGTATCGAATCTTCAATCATTTAAAGATATACAGCTTTATTGATCTCAATAATGATTTAACCCTATACTCATGTACAGCGGATTTAAGTTCCAAATAATTATACAAATACTATATATTTTTTTATAATTTTTTTTTTTTTTTTTTTTTTGAGAAATATTACTTTTAAAAATAAATTTTTAGTTTTATCTTTATAATTTTAAAAGTAAATAAAAAAATTGAAAACGATTTCAACCACTTTCATATTTATTATAAGTAAATATACTTATATTTACACTGTGGTTGAGAACCATGATCGAGCACTTCCACATCGGAATAGTGTATAACTGCTAAACTTGTTTGTATAGTTTCATGGCGTACAACTGCATCGGTTATTAACGCCATATTTTCTTTTTTATTTTATTCTCCACATCTATATTTTTTTCTCTTATTTTTATTGATATCTTTTATATGTAATTATATTTTATTGCCTATTTATCTTTTATGTTAAACCTCTTTTAACAAACCACTTAATTTCAGAAACTTGAATACTAATTCTGTTTTTTTATTGTTATCTCCCAAGATTGTTGGAAGGTCTGTATTTAGTCCTAAGCTATTTAGGCGCGATGTAAAAAAAGGGCATTCCTGAAAAATGTGTATCACCGTTAGTTTACCACTACAGTATTTGCACTTGGGTGGAGCCCCCCTTGTGAAAAGATAGGAGTGTGTTAATCTGGTGTGACCTATCCTGAGTCTCGTCAGTACGACTTCCTCTCTTCGACTTTGGTGGCTGGATGTATTCCAGGGTTTGACATCTTTTTTAATCATTTTCAGTTTATTTGGAGGGCTTTCGTCCCACATAGACTGCCATCCATCATCGATTTCTTTTTCTAGGGTTTTTCGTAGATCAGATGGAGTTAGTGCGATCTTGCCTCGCCCCGGTAGTTCGAGAGCCTTCTTTGCAGCTAGATCGGCCAACTCGTTGCCCACAAGACCCATGTGGCTCGGGATCCATATCAACTTTACTGTTTTGCCTAAACTTTTTAGTGTGGATAAGTAGGAGTGTATAACCGGGATTTTGGGATTGTTCGGATACATACAATCTAGGCCTTTTAGTGAACTCAGTGAATCAGTGGCTATAATTATACTATTGTAAGCAAGGGTCATGCAAAAATGGAGTGCTGCTGCTATTGCGCTTAGTTCGGCCGTGTAAATATTAGATAATTTATGTAGTTTTATTTTTTGGGTTGAATCTATAGTAACGAAAGAGGAAGATGCAGATTTGTCAGATTTTGAACCATCAGTGTAAATTATAAATGATTCCGGTGTGTCATTAAGAAGGCGGGAAAAGAGGTCTTTGAATTTGGATGGCTCAGTATTTTTCTTTGAGTACTTAGTGAGGTCGAGAATTGTATTAGGACGCTGGTGGGTCCATGGTGGAATATCATTTTCGGATAGGCTAAGTTTGATAGTTTTTAGGAAAGAGATAGATGAGGAGATCCTTTCTGATAACGGAAGAGTTGAATTTTGTTTCTGTCTAAAAGAATTGGAATATTTGGAATTAATAATGTATTTGTAAGTCGGATGTCTTGTCTGTGAGTTTATTTTTGAAGCGTAGGTTATAGCTAGTTTTAATCTTCTAAATAGAAGTGGTGATAATCCCGATTCAGAACACAAGCTAAGAATTGGGCTTGTGCGAAATGCCCCTGTAGCAATTCGAATTCCGGCATGATGGACAGTATCTAGCTTGGTTAGAACACGGTAACAGGCAGAACTGTAAATGAAGGAACCCTAGTCAATTTTGGAATGAACCAATGCTTGATAAATTTTAAGCAAGCTCATTCTGTCGGCACCCCATTTGGTATTGCTCAGAACACGGATAATGTTAAGTTTTTTAGTGGCGATAGTTTTTAGGCGAGATATATGGTGTTCCCAGTTCAGTCTTTTATCAAAAGTAAGACCCAAAAATCTATGTTGATTTGTGTATGGTATCGGGGAGTTTCCTAAAAACAGTTCGGGTGATGGGGGGGGGGGGGTATTTCTAGGGGTATTTATTGCTAAATTCTCCCTCGAAGCTCGTATAAGAGTGCTAGATAAATCTTCTTTTTACTGTCGTTTCTACCTTTCTTGAAGATTAATTATGGATGAATACTTTGGTTGATTATTCTTCCTTTCATAGAATCCTCAACAAATTCCTTTGCCGTTTGATCTGCATCCCATCAAAATTCAATTCAGCTCTCAGTTATTTTCAGGTTGATTCAAGATTGCTAAAATAAGACAGTATATTGTATGATATTGTGAAATAAAAATCCAACACTCCATTAGTGTGAAACAAATAAAAGTAATAAGTTTTATTTTAATAATTATTTTTAGCACAGATAAAAAATAATATAAATAAATAACATTTTTACTAAAATCTATCAGGGTAAAAAATTATATGAAATTTATATTTCTAATAAAGCTTCACCGAAAAATAAATATAAGATTGTATTGGCTTTCTTTTGTTTATTTCTTTTTATAATTTGTGAATATATAAGCCTAAAAACGGTGATAAATCACTAATCGAATTAAATATTCATAATGTGTGATAAGGCCTTTCTTCAAGGTCTCTGCTTCATTTGCATACGAAAATAAAAGTATAACTTTACTGGGATGGAACACGAAAAATAGCAGTAATACTGGAATGGTCAACAACACGGCATATAACATACACGAAATCTATGAACATTTTTACTCAATGTTGTAATCGTGAATAGAATACAATTATGAAATAATGAGTTTATGAAATATACTTTTAAGAAACCTGAAAACACCACCTACAATCCTTCATAAATGATGTCTACAACTATGATGCAGATTTGAATTTTGAGAGCATTTTTTGATGAGTTAGAATAAATATGAATGGAAATGATGAGTCACCGAATGAATTTATTTTATTTAACATTATGTAACATTTGAGCTTCAGTCTTGTAAACGTTGCTTTACCAATGAAGGAATCAGTTTTAGTCGTAATATTTATGATTGATATTTCATAATTAATACACTTTGGGTAGCATTTGACTTCATTAAAGCTTTTAAACAACTTCTTTAATTTTTTTATAAATGTAAATAATGAATATTATTTTGAATTATTCTGTTTATTGTTGACTGTTTTAAATGGAACTCACTCCGAACATGAATCAGTTATTTTAACATCATTTGCACATGGTCATATCATTTACAGTCATTTGTATTCTTAAATTATTATTATGCCTATGCAATTTATCATAAAAGCAGAAATGAAAAAATCGTACGTACTGATCCATTGTCAATTGATAAAGTTATGGGTGGGTCCTAGCTCTGTGAAAAATCACTTGGAAAAAAGTGTTTAACTTTACTTTGTCGACTGAATCTGTACTTAAAATAAAGATCCAGGGTTCGATTCCCGCTGGCGTAGCGTCAAATCAATGGTGAATAACTAATTCCTTGCCACACCTTCCTGTCAAGGAAATTCCGTGTTGTCGGAACGGCAAGATACAACAGGAGAATATTAAAAATGTAATTTAAAAAGGTTCATGTAAGTCGATCCGTAGAGTATTGTCAACGTACTATGAAATCAATTTTTCTTTCAAGGAAAATAATAATTGTGCATAACATTATAAACAAAAGTATTAAGAGGCTTTGAAACAATTCACACTTTATTCATACACACACACACACAGATTAAATATATATATTAATATGAATTTATGTATCAACACTAGCCCTCCAAGGACTGGCTTTCCCATATGATCACTCCAAACATACACCCTCTCAAAAGGACATCCTGCTTTTCCATTTTTATTTTATTCACATTTACCTTTGTAGCCCTTCTCTAAGAGGAGTTAATGTTGATCCTGACGATGGAACCACTTCTCACATTAGAAAAAAATTTGAAATTTATCAAATTTAAAAAAAAAAAAAAGATTCTCACTAACGATAATTGTTGTAATTTTGTTTTTTAACTGATATGATTATAGAGTTAGACTCTATATAGTTGTATCATGCTCTGGTATCAGTTTTATTTCAAAATAATAATCCTAGAGGTTTTAAACTGGCCGTTACTATGACTGTGCTATGAGCATGTCACAATATATCTCACGACAAAATATTTAATGGTTGATCGATAAAAAACTATATTATTTATTGAAAAATAGGTAAATAAATATGGATTTATGATCATTTTTAACTTTTTAGAACTAAAGTTCTCGGCAATGCGTCGCGATAGATTCAATTAAATAATGCGCTCCAGGCATACCACAGAATTGCAATAATCGATAGGACATACTCAGCGGGTACTGATCGTCACCGATGTGCCATTGATTCATGCACAAAGTATGTGCGTACCAAGTGTGAAAAGCGAGATGTAGGTATAAGTATCTCATGTTCAGCGGAGTTTCATATAAAATAGTTATGAATTTTGTATTATATTAATAATTATTTTTGTGTGATGTATATGAGTTTAAATATAGATTATGATACAAATCGTTTCTATTATGAAATTTCAAAATTTAAAACATCTTTTTTTGGGGATATGCCTAGACATGATCAGATGAATACGGCCAATTATGAGCAAACGGTGAATCTGATTTTTTTTTTTTTTTTTTTTTTTTTTTTTTTTTTTTTTTTTTTTTTTAATATTTAACCTGGATTTCAGCATGTAGATTAAAAAAGAAAAATATTCAAAATTTTTATTTGATAAAAAAAAATTTGCCTGTCCTTAGAGGGTTAGTTATAAAGTTATATATCTCATTAGGGGTTATGCCATCAATGCATAGGCCTGCTCATTCAATAACATGCTCATCATTACGTTGCTTTTCAAGTAAAGAGATTTTATACCAAATGTAATTACAAGATAAATGGATTAATGTTGATTTATAAACCGGCGAGGCACAAAATATTGCGGCAAATGAAAGGCTTTAACAACATGAAGCCAACATGAAAGCAATGATCTGACCCAATTCATTTCATAAACGAATATACGAAATGGCTTTTTGAGGTATGAGTAAAAATGCTTGTTATTTATTTGATGCTTGTTATTTATCTGATGCTAAATCAAAAATAAGCTTATTTAAGTTCAAAAATAGTCCGGATAATATTTACATAGATTTAAAATTACAATACAAAAGATAAAAAAACAAAAACAAGATACAATCCACTGCTGGAAGGTTAATGAAATCTTTACAATATTGACGTATTGAATGAAAGGAATATCTTTTTTGCAATGGTCCCTTTGATACTTTAAAAAAAAAAAATGATATACAGTATAAAATGTATTGAGCAGGCGATATTCATTAAATTTCGTTTTTAGTTATTAATCTCTATATCTTATGAAGATTGAAAGATTATGTTTTGTAATTGCGGCCTAGTCAAACATATAATACTAAATCCGTCCTTCATGTGTCTATTAGAAACGTTAAGTTTAAAATTAAATCAATTCAAAATATTTCAAGATCTTATGGATTTAGAATTTATCTATTTACAATAATTTTTTAGTGCTATATAAGATGAGTGTTGAATAGAGATGGCTTTTAACGAAATCAAATAGCTATTGTGATTCAATTCAGAAAAAAAAAAATAGATTAATCATATCCGACAGAAAATCTCCTTAACTGAGTTCCTCAGTTTTATGAAATTTTATTTTTTACGGCTGAGATTATAACATTTTTTGAAAACTTTTAGAATAGGTTTACAGAAATCAAAGACATTCTAAAGGCACTATGATTGATTGATTGTTACTAAATAGTTGAAGTATTCAGTCACATTAGTACAGTACATCAGTTCTTATATGTACATAGTCAATGTACACGTACATATTGTTCATTATTGTCTAAACATAATCATCTAAATTAATTATATTTTAAAAAATAGTAAAGATAATTAGAACATTGTTAAGTTTGATGAAAAAAAAATCATAAAAAAAAAAAAAAAAAAAAAAAAAAAAAAAAAAAAAAAAAAAAAAAAAAAAAAAAAAAAAAAAAAAAAAAAAAAAAAAAAAAAAAAAAAAAAAAAATTTACAATATATATAGAAGTTTGAAGAGAAATAAATCATAAGTAAAAAAAAAAAAAAAAAAAAAAAAAAAAAAAAAAAAAAAAAAAAAAAAAAAAAAAAAAAAAAAAAATTTATAAAATATATATATATATATATATATATATATATATTTTCTACGCGAATTCTCCTCAGAAATGGAAGACGTTAAGCAATTAACTCAATCAATTTTTCTTTGGGTTCTTTCTATTCCTCCAATAGGCCTTCATTCTTTCAGAAAAGGCTTGTTTACGCTCTTCTTACCACTTTGGTCTGTACTGTTATTGTTTTGGTTGCTCTGGTACAACTTTCCATTTGTCTTTATTTGTACTTTACTTTACGTCTAAAGATGTGTCTTTCTAAAATGTCTGCTGGTCTTATGTTTGTATTTTTGAGGTCTTTTCGTATTTCATCTAGCCATGGTGTGGAATTCTTAAGTGAAGTTACATAATTTATTTTTTTTTTTTGTCAGTCGATTTTCTGGTAGTCGGCTGAGATGACCGAAGAATTTCATTCTCCTTTTCTTGATATCAATTTCAATGTTTGAATAATTTTCCATAGTCCGTTTTTGAACAAAAGAATTTAGTTTTCCCAAATGAAATTTGTAACCCTACTTTTTCCGCACATTCTTTGAGTACTTCCAGCTGGTCGACCGCAGCCGGTTCATCCTCCGTTAATATCGCCAGGTCGTCTGCGAATGCAAGATATGGTATGTAGAGGTTGTTTTTAGCAACGCCCAGTCGGATTGGCTTCCAAACCCCACATTTCCTGAGTTTCTTCTCCCATTCTTCCAAAACTTTGTCTAGAACTACGTTGAATAAAATCGGATAGAGTCTATCACTCTGTCTTACACCTGTTCGAATGTCGAACGGTTCTGAAATTTCCACCATAAATTTTACTTTAAATTTTGTGCCAGTAAGTGTTTGTTTTATGATTTCTAGTATTTTCGGATCTAATCCCCTCTCTTCTAAAATTTGGAATAGTGAGGGCCTGTCTATTAAATCTATTTATTTGATCTATTGATAATTGTCTATTGAAGCATTGATCTATTGAATGCTTTTTTGAAAGAAAATATTTATTATTTAATATTTTTTATATTAATATCTTGTACATTTTGGGTTATTAAACTTACAGTAAGTACCCTACATACTGTTATATAAATATATAATTATAGAAGCTTTACCTTGTCCATGATACCTATAATATATTATGGTGAATTTGATGTAAGCAGAAGTAATTTTTAAAGATTTAATTTAAAGCTTATATACTATTTAAGTACTTTAAACATAGTAATGTTTGTATATTAATATTTAAAAAAGAAACGTTATCTTGCCACAGAGCAAACAAAAAAAAAAAAAAAAAAAAAAAAAAAGAAAAATGACAGCCAGCAAAAACGTCTGGACCCACTGGATTAAAAATAAAGAGAGTCTTCAATTTAAAAGTGCACTGCCACTATAATGCATCCATGGGCCAATAAGAAACTCTTCTATTCCACTAAATAGCCCGAAGAGGAGATGGACGTGGGAGCTCGGAGACCGACAAAGATTCAGAATCGCGCCACAATAAGTCCACAATCGATGTGTGGCGTCGATTATAATAAATCAGTCAGTTCTCGTCGTTAGTTCGTCCGTCCTCCGCTGTCAGTGCTGCCATAAATCCGGCCGTCCATTGTGTCCTTAATCCTTGGCTGATTTAAAACCCGGGCTCCATGAATAGCGTTCCGGGGAGATTTAGGTACCTTAGGGTATCCGGGTCCGCTTCATATATAGGCAACAAACTCCAGTATATCATCCATGATGTATGGATATCCCCCATAACATAATAGGGAAGAAACGTTGAAAAGAAAATTTTGAAAAATACAACAGAAAAAAAATTACATTAAATAAGAAAATTAAGAATTCTTATCGTATATTTCTCTTCCTTTTCATATGAAGTTAAGTTTTTCAAAAAGGGATTAACTCACTACATTTTTTCAAATTGTATAAGAAATTCGTTCCCTCTCTTACTGTTCAAAACATGAAGGAATCTATTTCTTGTTGTCGGTATGAGAAAATATCTAATATATATTGCCTGTCATCATAACTTCTTAAACATTAATACATGACTTTTCATCACATTTGTTTTTTTTTTAGATATTTCCTTAATGGTTCTTAAGTTTGGTTATTTACATCTGGATTAGGTAAGAAACAACCCAGGTATTATAGTATATATATTACTATACAGTGTATAGTATACGTTACTGGCAAAACCCGAAATTAGTTAAAACTGCATTTTTCTTCAGAGAACTAAATTTTAAAAAGTTTTTTCGTTAAAACTAGTAGTAACTAGCCAATAACAGAATTAGTCATGTTCATTCGATAATTAAAGTTATTACCAATTTTAGTAGCACATATCTTTAAAGTATAAAATTTAATAAAGACATCAATAGTTTTATTCATAAACTTTTAGCCTTAGCTAAATTGTCTAGTTAATACTAATATTTACAAACGGGCTTTGTTAAATCTGTTTCTATCTAGGGATTTCTAGTTTTCACTAATTTCGGGTTATGCCAGTAGCCCTTTATATATTTATATAACATATATGTTATCATCATTCCATAAATAAAAAATATTACATCTTTATTTAATAGATATATGTATTAGGTCAATTGTCCTGTGTTATTTTTTATTTTATATTTCCATTACTTTTCGGCGGTGTCGATTAATCGAGGATTTCGTTAGCTCAACGTATCTCGTTCCCAACCACCTCCTAAGTGTATCATTATTCTTGTTCAAAATAACAGGACTATTACATTTATTTATGATTGCTGATTCTATACTAATGTGTTCTTAAGGTTTTATGTTCTAAGATCGGCTATGAAAGAAATAAAAAAACAACAACTTTAGTTTCGTTTCAAATCTATGTTTTATTGACTTTAAATACATTTAATCATTAGATTTACATAAAAAGCCCATAGCCTGTTAGTCACATGTTGACCTTCGGGATTTCACACCTCTAAAAATAAATTAAAAAATATATATATGTTTGTGTGTGTGTGTGAAACACTAAACCCTTTTTTTTTCTTTAATGGATTATGAAAAAATATTTTTTTTTTTTTTTTTTTTTTTTGTGATTTTCATGTGCATTTTATTTTATTTTTTTGTATGGGCTTTGTAAAGTTAAGCAAATGGTTTGTCTCGTCATGTATTTCCCTCTAAAACTTCACATTTTTAATTAAAAAAGGAGAATCTTTCAGATATTTTGAACTTTAGCTCAAAATATCTTGTGAGAAAATTTAATTTAAAATAAATGACTAAACCTTCGATTCCATAGAGCAACATGATAAAGATACTTGGAATATATGAAAACATAAGCAAGGAACGTAAAATTCTTCCGCATTTTTATATTTACGGGTAATCAAAGGTATGTAGATTGATCATTTAATTTTATTTTACTATCAGAATACACAATACATATTACGTTCTTTTATTTTATCCAACATAGAATGTCAGTTTTTGCAAACAGGAAGTAAATATAAAAAAAAGAAACAAAAAAAAACGATCAAATAAAATATATCATATAATCAAAATATTACTCAAGAAAGCAATTTTCCTTGCTTAGAATTACCTAAGCTCCGAAAAAAGTGGGGGTAATATAGGGGTTAGGTAGTAATTAATAGCCAGACTCCTTTAACTTATTTAACTGCAAGCATTTCAGTCTTTTCCTTCAATTTAAAATAACTGGAAACGGTCATTCGACTAGTAATCAGCTCTATCTTTTCTTCTTGCACAATTTCCTAAATATTTCCAACCTTAGTTGACGTTGGAGGCCGTCAACGAGGTAGATTTTTAAGGTTGAATTTAATTAGAAATTTTTAAAACGATCGAAGAATGGCCATTTTATTATGATTCCCTTCGACAAAAGTTCGAATGATATTCCTTGCTACCTTATTAGCGGAGAATGGAGTTCATACTCATAAAATAAAATTATTCGGAAATCGTGTTTACATTTTCCATTCTGGATGAAATGAATCTAAAATCTATATGCCTAAAAAAATCCAAACACTTTTACTAGTAGGATTAGTAGGTCTTATTTATGTAATGTAAATTTTTTGCTAAGAATCAACAAACATTGTTTTAGTTTAGTACATATAAAGATTAATGTTTACAAAGTAGAATATTTCATGTGAGAAAATCCAATAGAATTCATAAATATTAAACACCAGAATAGTAGAAAGCAAATTTTCTTTGTGATATAGAGACAGCTTAAGCTCAAGCCAATATTGAATAATCTGTGTTGAGAACCATACACACACACACATAGCGCATCAGCAGAAACCCCACTGTATAACTAAACTGTTTAAAAATTTAAATAATTTTTTAAAAAGTAAATAAGATTTATCTTTTCAGAGATAATGCATAATGCAATTAGCCTTGATTTAATTTTTTCTGTGACAACTGCCATTCAGAATAGTTTGAAAAACTACCTACAGATTTTCTCTCCTAATTAGTATACATTATAAACTTCTTTAAGTTAGCTAACCGAATCTAAGTTTAACTATAGAAAGTCCTCTTTGTCGCTAAGTTCATTAGGGAACCGAAACATAAGTTTCACCTCCGAGGAACTTCGCTATTGATTTTGTTTAAAGCTTTAAAACAGAATATTAATTAACAAATGTTATAGCTTATTGCATTAAGAGAAGTTTTTTTATAAAACAACATTAATATTACAAATATTCTATGGTTCTTCACTATTTATTTTTCAGTATAAAATTATAAATATAAATCACTACATCAGACTCACCCCTTCTTTTAAGTTTCTTCAATTGCAATATTTTTTTTTTTTTAATTAAGAAATTAATTCTAGCAAAAATAATAAAACACTTTTTGATATATTGCAAAAAAAAAAAAAAAATTGTAATATGATAGACAAACAAAGGAATAATTTTATTAAAATTTGTATTCATTTTATGACAAATAGTAAATTATTTAATAAATTTAAATCATTTGTACAAATCATATTAACAAAATTGCTGTATGACCATTATTGTAACCATAACGAGATAAGATGGAAAAATGTTTTAATTAGTGGGTCAGATTAAGGAACAAAAATTGTAATGTATGAGATATTATTAATGGAAAATAAAAGGAAATCCTCAATAAATAAACAAACAGATCTTTCAGACAGAATTTATTGTTACTAAAAATACTGTTATTTGATAAGGTTTTTTCTTCCTTTTTTTTTTATAATATAACATGTTATAAGATATCACTGTCAATTAAATTACACCATGATGAAAACAATTCAAGTATATAATAATAAGCTGAATAAATTATACATATAAATAAATAAATGAGCATTTTATCAATACAATTATAAAAGTATAGATATTTAAAGTAGTGTTATTGAATTATTCAATTGTATAACATTTATTTCCCTAACAGTAATGTTAAAATTTATCAACTGTTAACTATTTTAACAAACCTCAAATGTTTTTGTTTAGTTCAAAATCACAACTTTAATATACAAGCAAAAGCTTTAGTTATATATATTATTAATCTGAAATGAACTGAAGAAATGAAATGAATACATGAGGAATTAAGAAGAGAAAAAAATGTTTAATGGCTTTATCAAACAGATTCTTGCACCACATCTGCTGTTGTTACCTCAAGGTTTTTCACTTCTGGTTGATGAGGTACAGGAGCTAACGATGCCTTCTTAAAGGGTATCCTCATTTCTGTTTTATGCGTCAACCTGTACATTGGCTTCATGGGGCCTAAGTTGATATTGGTCGGCAGAGGGAATAATATCGTTACCCTGTATGGATCAGGACGGTCCGCTAGAAGAGGAACAGGAGCACCCATCGGCCGGAAGAGAGGATATGGAAAGGGCATACCAAAGAAAGGGTACGGTACCTGCCTTTGCATATTCCATCCGTAAGGCAAAGGCCCACGTTGAGGGTAATCGATGGTTTGTAGTTGAGGCTGGACTTTTTCTTTCACGACTGTCATCACAGGTTCAGTAGTAACTTCCTCTGGTCGTACAGAATTTTCTTCAATTTCTTCAACTAGAGACTCATCAGCTATGATGCCAAAAACACCGCGACTCACCACAACCCAGCAGAGAACGGCCGTCAGTAACAGCATTTTGCAGCTGAAGTTCCACTCTGAACTGATGGGTAGTTAGGCCATCCCTATCCTTATATACTCAACTAAAGGACGAGTTCAGCTGATTATTTTTGGTCTGACAGGTAAATCGTAAAGGTAAAAGGTAAAGGTCTGACAAAACCATTAACAGGTAAATTCCAACATAAAGCGTACTTTCACAACTTTTGTGTTAGGGAGATAGGAACCTCTAATAATAACTGGAACATTTTCTTTTAGTTATTTAATAGAGAAAACTGTAAAGATTGAGAAATCGTATTTTATTTGTATATGTTTACACGTTTAAATTAAATGTTATAATATTTTAATGTTGACAGTGGAGTTCAAATAATGTTTGCTTTCTCAACAACTTTTCTTCTAAGTTATTACATTCTTATCTCAGCAAACTTCCAAGATGTACACTGTTTTTTATTCAATAGTAAATGCCAATAAAAAAAGAAGAAAAAAAAAAAAAGAAGAGAGAAATCGTGATTGTAAATGTATAGTAAAGTTATTTTTAATTTAATATAGTGAAGTCCTTTAGTGATGAAAAAATCAAGTAAGTCAGGGGTTTTCTGTCTCGATGTGGGCCAGTAAGTTGGAGTATTTGGGGATATAGTGTCTAACAAAAGTTTATGGAGAACAGATCTTGAATTTCTACCTCTCGGAGTACACAAACGGGAGCCCCAAGCTTGGTGTTTGGCATTATAGTCTCCACCAGCGACAAAACATTTTCCCAGTTTCTCAAAGAAACTATTGAACATGTGTGATGAAATGGCAAACCTGGGGCGAATAATAAATAGAATTTAAAAAAAAAAATTATTTTCAATTTATTATTTTCTACTAACTAACTAAATAGAACCCACTGAAATATAAATAAACTAAATTGTTTCGAAATAAAAATTTAAAAATAACAATGTAAACTTGCTAACTTGTAGTACCCATTTAAATATTAAAATAAAACTGACCCAAATAAATTAATAATATTTCAATATAAGTGCAATAGTATATTGAACGCATGTAGGGAAAATGAATGGAAGTTTTCGTTACGTAAGAAATAAAAAACAAAACAAAAAAAAAACTAAGAATTATGAATAATTTGGCATAGTTTAAGAATTGATAATATAGCTAAACACAAAAACAGGGAATCCTCGTTGATTATTTCAATTACCTAGTAGAAATATTTTTATTAATTAAATTGTTTTTTTATAATATAATTTTAATTTTGTATATCATCACATTTCTTAGGAACTTATTGTTAGTTCTTCATTTTACAATACATCAGAATTATATTTTATTAAGATTATGTTATATTTAACAAAAATGTTGTTTGATAATAAGTTATAAAGAATTAATAATTTACCTTTTGAATTTTTTTTTTTACAATAATATCTCTAATGGTAATATGCAATTAGGTTCAATTCTTAATGTGATAAACATTGGATTTTTGAGTTTTACATAGAAATATATATTTAAAAATAAATATTGATTTTATTTAATGAGTTTACATATAATTTTTTTTAATAATCAGCTATTATATTTTAACAGTATTACTCTAAATCGTTCTTTTTTTTCACAATTCAATCTTTTCATTAAACAAACGCGATAGTTATGATAAATCCGATTGATAGACATTTCTATGTTATCAATATTGAAATTATTGATGGATTTTCAGAAAAGGAAAAGTTTTAATGTTCAAATATTATTTTCTTAAATTTTATTTTTATATTTTTTGTAAAAAAAAATAATAATTTATTATAATTATACTAAATTATTCGATATTTACCTAATATTTATAACTTAATTAAGAGTAAGTAATAATGAATTCAAAATTTAACTAACGATAATAAAATTACTGAAATATCCACCACATTTTTAGTTCTAGTATAGAAATATATATTCGATAATAAATATACAAGCTTGTTAATATAAATAAAAATAAAATTTTAAAAATTAATTATGATTTTAATGATTAATCAGTGAGCTCATCCCTTGATTTTTTTCCATTCGGATTTTCATAAATAAATCCAATTGAAAATTATTTCTAAGTTATCGAGTAACTTCATGAAAAGTTGTAATTAGAAAGTTCAACTGAGAATTGGGAAGTTAAGTCTTTGACTAACTCCTGCTATCTTTCCACGAGATGGACCCTAAAATTTAATTTATGATCATTAATGAAACTTTATAAATTATAATATATTTCTTTGGTTTAGTAAAACTTGGAAATATTTAAATATGAAATATTTCTGTAAAGAAAACGGGCATTTTTCTGTAACAAACTGTAGGCCATAAAAATGTAATAATTGAACATGAGTAGTTTCAGCGACTGTTATAATTATATTTTATTTTATATATATATATATATTTATATATATATATATATATATATATATATATATATACATATCTATGGTGCTTTAAATGTTCACTGATGCCACAGATATATTTTCATCTCTGAAGGTGTAAATTATAAATAAAAAAAATATGAAGATAGACCTATCCTCTATTTATAATAAAGGGTAACGGTTCGGATCGGCGACACCACCAAACTAGGTTGACCCGCCCTACACCGACCAGTTCGATCCATACGCTTCACTTCGAGTTTACATTTTTCGATAGTTCATTCCTATAACCTCACATGTAAACAATCACTTCTACAGTTTCAACTCGGATTGTGTTGTTTAGTGTGTTATATTGATATTTAGACTTCTTAAATCTAAATAAGTGATACAGAAGTTCACAAAATGAGTTTCATAAAGGATTAAGTGTTTTATAAAATTCATGTTTTCTTATTTCATCTAATCTTATGTGTAAAAGTGTTATAAAACTTAAGAAGATTAATTTGTACATGGATTTGGTGTTTTACATATTTATATTTGTTCTATCAATTTAAGTGATAAAATTTACAACTTGTAAAAGTGTTATGAAACTTAACAAGATTTATTTGTACATGGAATTTGGTGTTTTATATATTTGTATTTGTTGTTTCAATTTCAGTATACATATTTTGTGAATGGAATCTTTGTCATCCTTATTACTTTTTGTGCTAAAGTGAGACAAATTGTATAATTAATTCAATAAAACATATCAGTTTATAAATAAATGTGAGAAAGTATATCACAGGTTTTTTATGTTTTCTTATTTCCACTTCCCATGAGAAAATATAGCAGAAATTAACATCTTCACTTTCAACTAGGATTCTGTCTTATATTATATAATGGCTTATAACATGGGGAATTGACAATGTGAAAATAATCACAGATTAAGAGGTAAATGACACATTAATATATAATTGTAGAACTATTGGTTTAATGTTATAGATTAATGTGTTTTTAAAAAAAATTAGAAGCCTGATGATGAAACATTATCACCGAAACATGTAGCTACAAATGTTAAATAAATAGGAGTTATGCCAAATAAATACTTAAGGATTTTGTCTTTTTTATATTTATAATTTGTTATTTTCACTTCTCTGAGAGAAAGTTCATCAGGAATTAACTTTACTGGTGGTTCAGTAGTATATTAATTGTTGATTAAATTAATATTAATTCAAAATTGATTTAGTGTCTTATATTTCGATATTTCCTTATTTCCACTTTAATATTTTCTTATTTCTCATTTTGATATTAGAAGGTAAACAGAAGTTAATATTACTTTGAACAGGGATTTAGAGTTTCTCAGTAAATGTAGGAGAATAACCTTTTCCTCTAAAAGCAGCGACTAGAGCATCGAAATATATCGAAACAAGGTTAGAATCGATAAAAGGTATTCTGAGCGGGTTTAGGGGTTGGTGTCGCCGATCCGAACCGTTACCCAATAAAGTATTAAATAAAAATAAAGGAATATTGTAATAAAAATTACAATTAAATTAAATTAATGAGCAGAAGACCATGTATTTTACTTAACAGAAGCTTTTAACTAAAATCAGCCAAAACTTCTTCAAATGAATAATAGTCTTTGGTTCAACCCTCATCCAGCTCCTCTTACCCCTATAATCTTCCTAGAACGGCAATGGCCTTAAGACTGCACCTCAGACATAAGAGAAGATGCTGACCATTACCAGTATCCATTGTTGAATTTTACAGCAGTTGTAGGGGCCATTGCAGTCTTAGCCCGGAGAGAGGATTATAGGGGTGAGTGAACCTGAATGTGGATTAGGAAACTAGATTTAAGTGATTAGAAGCATTTTAATGATATTTTATCTGGTTTAGAGTTAATGATTTAAAAAAGATTAAGGCCACTGTGTTTGGAGGCTTTAGATGTGTCTTTGACATAAAGAATTTTTCTAAAAATAGCTTGGATGTTCTTAGGTAAGCTGGGTTTCAATTGCCTCAGAAAATTTTTTTTCTTCATAACTTTTAGGAAATTAGATATATTTTATTTTTGTGTCATATAAAGCAGGTTGTTAAGAGGGATTTGTCAATAAATAATCAATGTTTAAGATTAACGAACGATATTTTTGTTATCGTGGATAGCCATCATTAGGCCAGATGGAAAGTTAAAATTAATCAAAAAAGACGTATTACCAGAACAACGCTCTGTTGTGAAGAGAACTCGAGAGACCTAATCTAGTCATTTAACACAGCTCTTCAATTATTTATGTATGGAGTTGAATTTTCATAAAATACTGATCTATAGCTATTCATATAGAATCAAATAACTAAAAAAAGTTGCCTTATAACGAGTTATTTCAAAGCCATACACTTTTTCGAGGTGGCAATTGACTGAAATCGGATTCAGTACACGATGAACCTAAAAAACTAACTGAGAATAAACTTGGTATATTTGTTCCCCCTTCGATTCTCTGAGTTTTTGTCTAGGCCACATAAGGATTAATTAAATTAGATTTCCTTAAGTTGATAGATCGTGTGTATTAACTTTTTAAAGTTTGATTCGGTATAGTTGCATAAATAATAACATTTCATTTCTTATATGTTGAGTTTAACCCTCCAGAGACAACGTGGGGTCCGCATGGGCATCACCATCACTCATTTTTGTGTGCACATGCTATTGTTTGATTGCGCATGCCACCTTTTTGGCCTCGAGTAACTGTTCTCAGACTTCTTTCAGTCCAGTCTAAATAGAAACAATACTTTCAACTGTTTGGATTCCCTGAAAAATTTGGCCGTTTCTCTTACAAAGCTTTGCGTGGAGCGGAGGCATACGGATATTATACTTTTTGTATGTAATCACTTCTCATTCCATACATTTTTTGTAACCATTTTTATTTATATTTGTTTTTAAACAAATAATAATTCGTAATAATTTATTACATATTATGTAGTTAGCCTTATCACAACAAACTTTCATAAATGTATACAATACAAGTTAAAACGCGATGGGGTCAGGGTGGGCCCCAGGTTGTATTTGATATAACTTTAATTAATGTTGTCTCCGGAGGGTTAATATGAGATTTAAATTGATTCCTCTATACAGGGTGTCCCGAATTTATATGACAAAATTGCAGGAACTCATAAGGGATCGAAAAACTAAGACAAAAAGTCCTTTAGAGATTTGCTCGTTTTTGCTGAGTTTTAGAGAAAATCGCAAACAAAGAAACAAAACAAAGATGTTGCAGGTAGCGATTATCACCTTTCAAAGTTCGTCAGGCTAGGCAGTGAGATATGTAAAAACTTAATGTTATCCTTTACATTCTTTTATTTGTTTACATTTTGCCTTCCTTCTAGGATTATAATTCCTAAATCAGTCTTCAGTCAGTTACTCAGATATTTTTGAGTGCCGCATACATATTCTAATGTTGAATACGCTGATATGATTTTTGTGTATGGTTTCTGTAACGGTAATGCTTTAGAAGCGGTGCGGGAGTGTGCGCGCCGATTTCCAAATAGAAGAGTGCCTAATCGACGAGTCTTTTCGTTAAATTTTAATAGACTGCTGGGTCAGAGAGACTGGTGTCAACCAACTCAAGAGAGCAATTAAGAGACCGAATAATAGATGCAGTGCACCAAATATCATCAGAACAATTTTTAGCTGCAATTTATCAAGTGAGTGCTAGATGTAATGCTTGCATTGGTGCAAGAGGACAACATTTCGAACAATATTTACATTAAAAAGAACATAATATAATTATAAATGTAAATAAATAAGTATAAAAATGAAAACTTGTTTTGTTTCTTTTTTTTTTTTTTTTTTTTTTTTTTTGCAATTTTTCTCTAAAACTAAGCAAAAACGAGCAAATCTCTAAAGGACTTTTTGTCTTAGTTTTTCGGTCCCCTATAAGTTCCTGAAGTTTTGCCATTTAAATTCGGGACACCCTGTATACC
Organism: Euschistus heros; assembly: GCA_003667255.2. Lineage (NCBI taxonomy): Eukaryota > Metazoa > Arthropoda > Insecta > Hemiptera > Pentatomidae > Euschistus > Euschistus heros. Next base: position 1,728,685 of record RCWM02000093.1, read on the forward strand.
CTGTATAAGATGGAACCGATAACTTTTTCTTGTTTGGATGGATGATGGATGGATGGATGATTTTATTTTTTTATCGAAAAAATAAAAATAATTTTATAATTGTTTCATTAAGGCTTGCTTTATGAATAAGAATTCAAAGGATGTGAATAAAGAAAAAAAAATCCAAAAACGATTAGTCCAAGAAATTCCATTAAACTTATTAACTGAGACAGTTACTGTTATTCTGATCAGAATATTAGTGTATGTGAAAAAAAAGAAGACATTTTTCTTTTAAATCTTCTATTTAACTTAGCAGTTTGTTCTTTAAATGCTATTTAATTTATAAATATAATCGTTGGAAACATTTTTAGAAATTAAAAAAAAAAACAATCAGTTACCCATAAGAGAACAAAATACTGAAAATACAGTAGACCAGGCAATTTTCTATTACAAAACGCTGAGTGTGCTTCTACTGACAATTGAACAACTGTCAACTATTTCTCAGTAACGATCTCAATTATGTCAATATTTATAGATTTGTTTCTACAGGAAAAAGTAAAAATTCTACACACAAGCTTGGATTTTTATCCTGAGATTATCAACTCCTGTTTATCTTGTTATTGAAAATGGGCAGACTTCAATGCTTAGCAATAGAACAAAAAAATTTAACATTAAGAAAAATGCGAGCTTCATTCTTATTTACATCGCATAAGATTTTAATCTGTAAATAAAGATCTGCTGAGCACACCTTTACATCTTCGGAATTTATACTAACCGAAATTAAAAACAAAATTTTACGCAAAAAAAAAAAAAAATGTTACATCACACCTTATAGAAACCATTATCAATATGTACTGAAAAAAAAAATGTTTTTCTGGATACAACATGTGATAATTGGCAAAAAATAAATAAGCAGTCTTTACAGCTTCGTTAAGTTCCTCTGCTAATGGGGTGTATAAAAAAAAATAACCGTTACAATTACGATTAATATTTGTATTATTATTTCAAGCAAACAAGCAGTAATCCGAAGGTGCGATGTCTGGACTATAGGGTGCATGAGGCAGCAGTTCAAACCCATGAAGTTCTGTAAACTTTTCTGCTGATTGTTGAGGAGTAAGTTCGTGAGGGACCAGTCTATAGGTCTTTTTCACCTTTCCCATGGAGAGAAGATGGTGACTAACAGTATCATTCGACTCACCACACTCTCTTGCAAGTTCGCGAGTACTTGTGGACGGATTTGACTCAACAGCTTCCTTCAGAATCTCCTCAATATCCATTAATGGCCGCCCGGAGCCCTTCTTCCTTTCCAACGTCGTATCTCCACTTCTAAATTTTTCAAACCAACGCCGCGCTGTGTGCTCTTCAAGGACACCTTCCCTTTCATATTTAGTTTCATGAGTTGCTTCAGTGGCTGTGAATTTTTTTTTTTCCAGTAATGTCTTAAAATTACGAGAATTTCGTAGGACACTGTTATGTTTCTTCTTTGAAATAAATAACTGAACTGAGGATTTTTTCGAAGAAGTCTAGTGTTAGTAAAAAAGCTTTGAGAATGCTCTAAAGGGATTATTAAGTTTTGCTATATAATAAATAGCATTAAGATATTTACAGACTTTTAAACTCAGGAATTTGATAAAACGTTGACTTTTTTTTTATACGCCCTATTATATCAATTATATAATAATTTACTGTTTATTTTTATGTTATTTAGTTTTTATAAGACTACACATTTATTTAGTAGAAAATTATTTGTGTAGAAAATAGATTGTTACTAATTTATCAATATAAAATTTAGAAATTTGTATTAACAAATACAAACCAAGATTATTATAAATTTTTGAGTTGTTAAAAATGACGAGCAGTTTCTAGTATTTTAAGTTTCGTATATGGATTCAAAGTAAGTCGTTTGTCCAGATGGAGTCCTAGGTAGCGAATCTGTTCAACGGGAATCAGTAGAATATTATTAAAGAATACAGTAAGAAAGGAATTCGTAGGTTTCCAACCCTACGAGGATTGGGGGTTTCCAAAATTAGAGGGGCGTAACACAGACATCAGGCACCACGGAACTCAAATCAGAAGAGAACGACATATATTTCTCGTGCCGAGTAAATGGCGTAGCAATAAATTATACATCCCACAAATCTTTTCCAGTTCTCTGTTTTAGAAAAACTCCTAAATAAGCTGGAAGAGTAATAAAATAAAATGTAAAAAAAGTGTTCCAGTTAACGTAAATTATTCGGCACGTCGATGGAGGAGCCTCGCGGGACTCCCCAGCTAGTTCAGGAGCAACTCATTAGAGCGAGCGCATGTCTAAAATTAGTTGATCAGATTTATGAGGCGGCTCATTATCCACAATTATTGTTCCGCCGCTGGAAGATTTACAGGACCGCTGCATCCTGTTGCATCTCAACTCTGGCTAAAGGTTATAAATTTATTTTAAATTAGTACACACCGGGCCACGCTTGCTCTGATTTGTCGAGGTGGCGGGAGAGAGGGGAGCTGAAGGGTCGAGCGTTCTCAGGACTATTTCTGGAGTGTAAGCTCCTCAGAGAGGCTTGTCAAGCTCTAATTGGCCAAAAAGACATAATCCTCTTAAACAAGTGATACGCCATACAAATTATTTTAAAAATAGTTTAGAGCATGTACTATTTAACGAGAACCAAAAGTATTTTATGAAGTATAATAAATATACATAATATAAACTTATTAAAAAAATCTGCTGAAAAACATGATACCTGTTTAAATATTTCTTGCCATATTAGAGGTAAGTTTAGTCATTTATGCTCACATCCTCTTTATAGAACTTTAAATGAATACCATCTTATGCAATGTAAAAAATTTGAAATGTAGATGATTGTTATAAATTAAAATATCTAAATATGAAGGGTGTTAGACTAGAAGTGGAAATGTCAAAAAAATCGAAACTGAGATTTCATCGCCACCAATTTGCTTGTCCCATGTACTCTCACTAAAGGTGGTTTTGCGGAGGCTAGAAAGAGGGTTTTCACATGTATTGGAGTTTAAGAACCCATTTCCAATGTGGAGCTTTGAAATTTTCATTAGCTTTATTCGAACCTAAGGTTACTTGCCATTCCCCCTTTCATAAATATATTTTTTTTTTTATGACGCGAAACAGCCCTTAAGGACTACGCGACTACAATGTAGGTTCTTTATTTATTTTTTTGTTCTTTTCTTTTTGCCCACTTTTGCTTGAGGATTTCACTAAACTTTTTTCTCCTTTCTTCTGTCCATCTCTTAGACGGAAATTTCTTCTTGTCTACCACAAGCACCGCGTTTTTCAGGAACTTTTTTAATTCGGCTCTATCCTCGCACATCTCTCGTGTAATTCCGAGCCTTTGTGCTTCAGATTTAATTTGTAATGTATAGCCCTGGTTAAATTTGTATCCCATAATTTTGCTAAAAATTTGTCTGTTCAATCTTTGTTCGTCCATCATGTGCATGTAAAACAATTTACATTATATATATACAGTTATATATATATCTATATATATATATATATATATATATATATATATATATATATATATATATATATATATACGTTATATATATATATATATATATACAATATAGATATCGTACCGCGATATCTTCATTGTCTAAAAACCATCAAACTGGACGATATTTTATCAATTCTGTCTCAAAGAAATATTTAACTGCCTTCTCTAACCAAGCAAAACCATCTATTAGCCCCCCCCCCCCCCCCCCCTGTATATTGTATTAATAAAATGATATAAAAAATAGAATGCTAGTAGGATGATCGAAACTTCAGTTCATCTAGTCCCGAGTGTATATATATCCTAAGCTATGCACAATTACCTTAAGTATTCATATGTTACTTAAAAACAAAGTTTACCATCTAAAAATCTACTATTGCAATATTTTTCTAAATAATATTATAAAGCTTAATATATTTTAATGCCTTCGCATTGAAAATTCCTTCCTTTAAACATCGAAGTGAAAAATAATAGGAAAGATACTAAGTTTGTTGAAATATTATTTTCCTCAGGTTTTTATTTCTGATCTAAGGAATAACCGATTTGTAACTAATGACCAATTAAATGCAAACAAGATTTAGTATTAAATAGATTTTATGGTTTGATAGGTCTTATTATTACTAGTAAAAGGGACAAGAACATTACAGAGGTACTAACTGCAATACGCAGAGAACTTCTCCTATATCATACAGAATGTCAGTGATTACGCATCAATCGTACCAATAAAAAAAAAAATAAATAAAAATTCAATAAATATAATTTTATTTATTTTTGCTTTATTTTTTTATCATATCTCTCGATTTCTTATAATTAATTTCACTTTGAACAATTCCATCATCATATTAAAAAAGGAGGCAAGTGCAAAATCATTTTAATTTTGCAAAATTTGATAGCTATTATGTTAAAAGCATTAATATCAAAACTTCATCCATTGAAATATTGTTAGAGCTGAATACAACAAAATCCCATTGATGTAGATTAAATACAGTTTTTTTCAGTATGTTGTAAATATATTTACAAATTTGAATTTCGAGTATTAAAAAAAATGTTGATCAATGATGCAGGAAATGATCTTATGTATTCCTATAAAAGTGGTTATCTTTAAACTGCATTTAAGTGAATTTAGACGGAATTCTCCCTCACGAAAGTCATAGATCGAAAATAAGCCACCATTTCTAGGTTGGAGGTAAGGTATGGAGATAAATATTGCGGAAGTGTATGACAGTGATGACATAACATACGCTTAAGCAAATACACCACGATTCATATTTTAAATACACTTTTTGATGTCAAAAGATTATCAAATATGTTATGATTATCGCTGTTATACATCACCCATTATATACCACCCGAGATGCTAAAGTTTCTAAAGCAATGGATTGTTATATTGTTCAGAGCAATGACTTACACATGATCTAATTCCTCGAGGATATTTAACGTTAATGTTTCTTGCATGATGAACAAAATCCATGTCATATAAGTCAGTGATAGCACTTGCTATGCGATTTTACATCCCGATTCCCGATCCCCACAGCCGCAGTAAACAATAGCCCGTGGCATGCGAGGAGGCAATAAAGTATTGACATTCAATTACTGGCGGCCATTACGGCTCTATAGATTTGGCAGTCCTTGCCCTGGCAACCGGGGCCGATAACGGCCCTTGAAAAAGTGCGGGACAAGAAAGCTCTTTCGAGTGGAATGAAGTATTAAGGTCATGATACCGGGCTACGTCCCCCGCCACTCGTTCCTCTTGTTTAGGCTATATTTTTAATACATTTTTTCCCTCTCAATTCGCGGGCTTTACTGTCTGTAAACGGTGATAACTCCCGTTCGTTTCACAAGTGTCTTTATCTTCCGTGTGGGTGGGTATTGTATCTCCATTAACTGCTCCAGGAAAACGAATAATACCTTAAATATTTTTAAACTTAAGAGGTAACAGTGTAGATTTATGGCCTTTTTAAAATGGAAAAAAAATTCAGAATATTAATCTATAGAGCCTATTATTGCTTATTATAATTATAGTATTATAGCTTATGCACACAGATTAATAGTTCTGACTTTATAGAACATCACCTTAACGTCAATAATTATTTCATAAATAACTATGTCCATATATTTTATTATTTTATTTGTTACCAATGTTCTGGTTAGAAGCAAAATATGTCAGGGATGAAACTTAAAAAATAAAATAAAATACAGTGGAACCTCGATATAGCAAATTCCTCGATAAATCGAAGTTGTTCTATTCCCCTTGAATCTGCCTATCATTCCTATATTATTTTTATCTCTACATATCTAAGGATTGATTAAGGAGACCTTGATATATCGAATTTCCTTAGCTTACACCGCATCTCTACAAAACGAAGATATAATTGTAACAACCTTCCTGACATTTGTTTCCGTTTTTTCTTCAGTTTCTGATAAAAACACTTGTGCGATACGTTTCGTTTTCTGTTGTTGCTCAATATTTTTTTTTATTTTCTCGAAAATGGTAAAACGTAAAACCCCTTCGTATTAAGAAAAATTGAAAATTATTCAAGCCGTAAATACCGGGGCTGACAGAAAGTGTGATACTGCAAAAACGATTGGAACACGAGCTACGAATTTACCCACAATTTTGAAAAATAGGCTAAAGTACGAAAATCAAACTTGTTCACTATCAAAGTGGTAAAAGGGCCCGAGTTCCAAAATATGGACGAGTGTGTTGTGAAATAATTAAATCAGTGCCGTAACAACTAACCTCTATATATCGAAGTCAGTCAGAAATCACCTCAATAAATCGAACCTATCGAATCATATCATGTTATGATGAAATATCTAAATCCTCGATAGTTCGAAGTTTTCATGTTCCCCCTCATGTTTGATATATGGAGGTTCCACTGTAAATAGTAATCTAATAATAAATACACATCTAATAATAAATACACATATATACACCAAAGAATAAAACAAACTGCTCAAAATGTAAAGTGAACCACTCATCAAAAGTTGTCGGTAACACTCTTTATTGTAACTATACTTCTGGTTTATTTCTTTTTCCTTTTTTATGTGTATAATACCTGACTTAACCAATGGTTTTGTTTTTGTTTCACAAAACAAATACGCCAAACAAAATTAAAGATAAATTTATTTTTTTTAATTAAATGAAAGAAATTACAAAATAAACAAAAGCTCGAGCCCTCCTAGGACCTGGCAAAACCTTTCTAACGGCGCACACAGGGCAAATTCACCAATTTAGTTGGACAAAAGTCAAGTCAAAAGTTTGGAATTTCTGAATGCTTGACCTTTTAATTATTAGTTGGTAAGACGCTTAATACTAATATTTTTTACCATACCGTGTTTACAAATAAATAGTAAATGTCTGAATCAATCCTATCTATAGTGCCTAATAACCAAAAGTGGGATTATCTTTATTCGATGGTCATTCATTATGTTCAAGGTGTATGTAGCACAGTCTTTTTGCTTTTATTTAACAATGGACATTGCTGAGGCAGGTAAGACATTATATTTCCACAGTCACTATTGAATGTACATTGGAATCTGCCTGTAGAGTTAATTTAGCAATTTGAAAATGTATGCCCCTATTCAATAACGAAAAACTATATTACCCCCAAGTTACCCCAAGGATTCGTTTGTAGGATTTGGTTCATCAATCCTTCTAGTCTTAAAATGATGCAAATAATTTTTGCGATTTTTTGCGTTTTGGGTGATACATAATTTTTTTTCTGACGCAACACTCCGAATCACGAGGGGGGTATTTTTTGAACAGTGGGTTGTTTCCAAAACAAAACCACCAAGACCACTTGCTGAAATTTATCCTTACTTCCACTTATATTAATAATTTAAAAAAATGTGGAGATTAGGCCTTTGAAAATTAGAATTTCTCGTCTTTCCGACAACATTTCGGAAAGGTGGGACAAATGTCACAGAAAATTGGAAGATTTTTCAATAAATACTCTAGTTGGCTTGGTTTCGATGACACGGATTTTAGTATTTCAATTATCCAGCCTACTTGTCAACGCTCAGGACGCCCAGAAAAGTTTTTCAAATCTTCTAGTGAGAAAACAAAAAAAGAAAATTCAGCGGGTTATTGAAGGTTGACTGTGAAAAATTGTCTTTCGCTGCACAGCACGCGCTTATTGTTTCTGGTAAGCGTGTTTCTTCCATAGTTTTGAAAGAGGCATCTACCTCTTAATAGCCATCTTCTTCTACAAGAAAATTTCACAAATAGCGACAAATAGTGATTTGTTGACAATGCTATTAGTTTCATCGGACCCTATAACCCCTATAACCCCTATAACCCTATTGCTATTAGTTTCACTACGAAAACCTGTCAAAAAAATAAAATACCGTTAGATTCAGATATGCTATATTTACTAAAGTGCACTACTCCGAACGAACAATTATCCTTATCAAACTTAAATCTTAACAAACTAAATGATGACATGTCAGAGCCAGAGTTATCAGATCAATCTGGATCATCATATTATGATACAAGTGAAGAAGATAATCAGTTGTTTAATATTCATATGTTTTTATATTTATCTATCTGTGCCTAATTACGTTTATTAATTATTATCAATTAGCCTAATTTTGTTTCTGTGATTAATTTAAATTCTATTTAATGTACATTGATTATTACAAAAACAAAAAAAATAATAAAATAAATAAAATACATAAAAGTTTTACAATCTATAATTTGAAGAGTTTTCTAAATGATTTAAAATACATCTATTAGCAGGTTTGTACCACTCCGAGCCGATAATTAGATTTGGAGTATTATTTTTCCGTATTCTGGGACTTCACCCGTTGAATGTAGGAATGTTTTAGATTTTAGCTAATTAATTTGATCTTTGACCACTGTGCGCTCGCCAATCGTGTCAAAAAATAAATCGGATTTTTTACATTATTTTTTCCGTAATCTGGGACCCCAGAGGTTAAATATGGACAAGTTTCAGAATTTTGTCCACCTAAACTCGGTTATATTTTCCACTGTGCGGCGTCAGAACTTGCACGCCCAATTAGAGAGACGATATCCCAAGAGTGGTAGGCATTGTGAGATCACAGCTCACTAAGTAAACCCAAGCTAATTAATAAAGACATAAAACTATGGAGCAGTTCCTGTCATACTAATCGAAGAGTAGAAGTGATCCTAACGCGATTAAGAATCGGCTATTACAGAACTACATACCTTCACCTTATAATCAGAGAGGCTCCTCCCAATGGTTCCAAATGTGTGGCAATGGTTTTTCAATATCCCATATGTTTACCGAGTGCCCTTACAACCCCAAAAGGTTCCTGAGAAATAACTATCAGGAATACCTCCAGACATCTGGGAAACGATGAAAAAATGATTGAAAAAGTGCTAGTAGCCCCCTTTATGAAGAAAACTATATTGTAAAATATGGATGAATGAAATTAACTTTCAATTAAGAACAGACGAGCGTTGATGACCCTTAGGTTTTACGCTCAAAAATCGCAAATAAATAAATAAACAAAATAACAAACTAAATATTTAAATTTTTACAAATTTCAAAAAATTTGTTTTGTTCTTTTTGATTTAATCTTCTTTATTAGGGTGTTGGATCCCCTGTATTTTGAATTAATGTTTCGCATCGGCGGTTCATTCTCCTTATTAAGCTCAATATGCAATGTTTATGTAAAGATTCATCAATTAAAGCTTCAGCAAGTTCATCTAAGTTATCTGGAAAGAGCGAACATATGCGAAATCGGCATCGGCGCTATCTCTTTAACATTTTTAAAGAAACCTCATACCAATTAAATAAAAAACAAAACAAAAAAAAGAAACAAAAAATAAACTATAAAATATCGTGGTCCACTTTGATTTGTGAGCAGTTTACATACATGGGTGATACTCAGGTTATCAATTTTTTTTATTTTTTGGGCAATTTTTTGTCCAATAAATTTTTTACTCAATTGATAAAATCCTTCTTAAATTTTTGCACATTGCTATAACACAGAGAAGAAATATTTCTCCATGGTAAAATATTAAAAATGAAAGTATAAATTACTCAATTGCTTTCATGACTGCTTAGGCTACTCAGGTGTCATTACCACGGTCTGTCCCACTCTTAGTTTTCTTGTATCCATTTATTCACTTCTTTCGTTACGTAAGGTAAATAGTTCTGGAATTAATTTCCCCACATAAAGGAAATCTCAACAATTATAAATGTACTTTGGGTAATAATATAATATAAGTTTACATAGCTCCAAAATTTGTCCCATCATTAAGATATCATAACCAAGCAAATTTGAAAAGAAACAGCCTCAAAATTAGGGCCACGGTGTGGAAATATTTTCCAGAAGTAGTGATATTACTCCGGTAGCTGAAGACCAGCCGCCAACGGTCAGGCAGTGAGTTAAGGAGATTTCGTCCACGTTTTTCTTTGTGAAATAAGTCACATACCTTTTTTATTGTCATTACCACGTTTTATATTATCATAGTAAATTGTCAAATTAATTTATTGGCTTTAATTTAATTAATAATACCATTTCTTGTATAACAGTTGGCAGGAAAAATAATTTTTATTTTTAGTCATCTAGAGGTTAGGTTTGAATAAAATGCCCGAATTACTAATGCGGCAATAACATGATCTGTGCGATAATTAACATTTTTGAGCTATTGCTACCATAGATGCATAGGTTTATTCTGAATTAAAGTTTAATTGTCCATTTAGTATTTTATTTTTGATTAGCACTGAATCATTAGAAAAATTGCCTGAAAAGTTGTTTTTTTTTTCTATTATTTTCCCTAGGCCCTCAATAACAAAACCACCAATGGCTCCTTCTACAATACACTTTTTAATCACCTCCAATATACTGTTTAAACAATTATATTCAAGTGAGTTTCATTGCCTAGCTGATATTGTCATTACCGCACTATTAAAATTTTAAATTTCTCATGAAAATATGACTTTTGATCTTGACCATTTGTTTTATTTTAACAGCTTAACGACAATAGAAAGTGTGGATATTTACAAAAAAAAATTAAACTACCATAAAAGTTATTAAAATTTTTGTACTGAAAATTGCCCATAGTCTGAGAATCACCCACATAGTGAATGACACTCCTCACTGCGTCATTTTTTGATATTACAAATTGGCGGGTTATAAAATGAGGTGCTTATTAATGCAAAGTAGTAATTATAAAAAATGAAACATTCAAATATATAAAACACAAATTTTCGGAAGAAAACAACAATTAAGAGGATAGAGAAACAAATTGTATTTGAAAGACATGAGTGAGCTTTGTAAATGGGGATGTCTAAGAAGGAGATCAGAGATTTTATAAAGAAAGCAATTTGAGTGTTGAATAGGGAAACTGAGAGCGCAGAAGTCAATAATGCAGCATAATTTTTATATTTCTTTTTTAAATTATAAGGTGGCTATATTAAATTACGAATTAAGTCTTGACGACAGAAATAGTGATAAACCCGCTTTAATTCAGAATACTAAAAGATTTGAGTGCATCTGTATACTTTAAACATCTTGTCAAATAATTCCAGGCAGAAGACAGTCTTGTATATACTAAGCATCCTTAGTTGAAGTGGGGGGGAGGAGTGAGGGGTGTGATATTTGACGTTAATGGTTACTTTTTTGACATTGTTTTATTGGATAAAGATTACAAGCTGCCTCTCTAATGGATAATAAATAATATGGTGGACAAAGAATCCATTCACACAATGTGTACAATAAAATTAAATTAAGAGAAAAAAAAAATCTCTAACTATACAAGGTATAAAATATAGCAAATATTAATAAAAAATAAATCCGGAAATATAAGTTTAAACAATATAAGCAATAGTGAAAATATAGAGATAAAAATAATAAATTAAGAAAAGCACAATCACTATATATGCTAATGTATTTACGATGATGCATCTTGCAAGCTAGGCCCACAGTAATCCCGAAGCTATTCTCTCAGCCGCGTCACTAGTGTCAAAATCCTAAATGGGTACTAGATGGAAATAATGTATGAAATCTTAGTAGTTGTTTTTAATTTTAAGTCAATGTAAATGAATGACCAGTGATACACATATAAATATAAACCACTATCACCCTCTAACAAACCCAAAAAAGTGAGCTTAATTGCCATAGCTTTATTTTCCAACTTGTTTATTTTATTAACAAGAGCCACCATATTATACTTTACGATTGCAAAGACATTATCGGTTATTGTCATATTTTTAGTATTTTACAAAGAGATAAAGCAGTTAATATGTAATAGATGATTAAATTTTGCCAACTACAATAACATTAACACTAAAAGTTCTTCATCATTATTTACAGCTTGTTTGTCGATTCACGATGCCTGAGATTCTGGGTCATAATAATTCAAGAGTTAAGAAGTTTTTTGGCGTTATGGCTTTAAAGTTTTCGTTACGATAGCCAATAAATACTTTGCAGTGACTTTATAAGAACGTTTTTATAAGTGTTGACAATTTTGTGTTTTATGAATGTATTGATTAACTCTCCCAGTCGATCGTTGTGAAAATGGAAAATAAAAATAACCCGACCTAATATTTTATTTGAAATTTATATATTTAATATTTAATTTATTTTAAAAAGTTAGAGGGTTTCCCTATGAATCTGTCATATTTCTCTCTGTTTCTTGTAAGTAGGCATATCATTATAATTTTAAGAAAGAATATAAAAACAGATTGTTGATACAGCTATATTTATAAATTCTTAGTGAAGTATTGATTATTTTTAATTTGAAATACAGGTAGATTCTTAAATTAGTTATTCTTCAAACAGAGATGTATTTTAGGAAATGAAACTATAGAACTAAACTTTTATCAGTAGTAGCATCATTTTACTATAAAGACCCCTTCACTACCAACGACCCAAGTTCTGGTTTGATGCCTAGATCTCTCAAAGACAGAGACCCACTGGACCCTTCGAACCAAGATGAAAGCCAGCATGTAGGGTAACCCTTATTTGCCAAAGAGCTCCGTCATGTATTTACTCTCTTGGTGTCTTCCTCTTGATTAAATATCTCTAGACCATGCGGGTGTCGGCAAACAGCTGATTGCCATTATACAAGCTATTGGGGAGTATCAGCTAAGTCCGAACAAAAAAGAGGAAATGTTTCAGGGATTAGGGATAACATTTAGCAAACCAAGGATAAAGATCATGAAAAGATCCCACTGTAACATTAAGAAGCTTGTAACCGTTTGCTTTGTATAATTTTAAAATATACTGGCAATAGAGAGAAAGAGAGAGAGAGAGAGAGTGAGGGGGAGAGAGAGAGTGAAAAAGAGAGAGAGTGGGGGAGAGAGAGAGAGAGAGAGAGAGAGAGAGAGAGAGAGAGAGAGAGAGAGAGAGAGAGAGAGAGAGAGAGAGAGAGAGAGAGAGAGAGAGAGAGAGTGAGAGTGTTTTATTGTCTTAGGGCCTGTGGCCCTATCTTACAGACAAATAATATATATATGACAGCTAAAAATGTTACAATCTTTTTTTTTTTTTTCTTTCTTTTATATATACAAAAACTAAACTATGTCTAAATGTACAAAACAAAATACATAAATAAACTTACAGATGAAATGAAAGCAAAAATAATTTTAAAAAAAAACAACGAGATAAAAAAAATATATATAAATGAAAATACAAAAAATATAAAAAAACAAAAACAAAAAAGGAACAACAAAACAAAAAGAAAAAAAAAAGATTAACAAAATGAAAACAAGTAAATAAATAGATATTAAAGAAGAGTTATTAGTATTGTTCCCAAGTCCCTATGGAGGAGCGCCCGCCCAGTCCGCACCCAGTAGTTGACGAGGACAAGCCCTGCGGAAGAAGGAGACGACCTTACCTCTATCGGAAGCCGGTTGAGCTCTCTCCCCGCCACCACGTGAAATGCATTTCTCAAATATTCTGTTCTGCAGGCCGGTAACTGGAAAACACCCTCCATCCTCTTGTTTCTTATTTCAATGAAATCTTTGCGCAGTTCTTCAGGGACCCCTGAGTCCAACACTCACTTGGCCACGCACATCAGATTGTGCCTCAGATAGGTGCTCACTCGCAACCAACCCAATTCCTTTAAAAATGAGGTGATGTGGTCATCCCGTCTAGCTCGGAAAATGAATCTAATTGCAGCGTTTACTGATTTCTCAATTCTTGTATTTTCAGAAACGGAGATGTCTATGTAGACTGAGTCGCAATACCAAACAAGAGGTAGGATAAGGGCGGAAACAATCATTCTCCGAACCTCGGTTGTAAGTAACCTTTTCCACCTCGAAAGGGAGTGCATTACGTTGTGAACCCGGCCTACAACAACACTAGCATGGTCATGCCATGATAATGACCCATTTACTACTACACCTAGCAATCTTAATTTATCTGTTCGGGGAATTATCTGGATAGATAAAGAGAGAGAGAGAGGGGAAAGAGGGAGAGAGAAAGAGTGAAAGAGAAAGAGAGAGAGAGAGAGAGAGAGAGAGAGAGAGAGAGAGAGAGAGAGAGAGAGAGAGAGAGAGAGAGAGAGAGAGAGAGAGAGAGAGAGAGAGAGAGAGAGAGAGAGAGAGAGAGAGAGAGAGAGAGAGAGAGAGAGAGAGAGAGAGAGAGAGAGATAGAGAGAGAGAGAGAGTGAGAGAGAGATTTATATTACTTACATTCTTTTAAATTTATTTCTATAATCAACATTTTTTATTATAGAAAATATATATAGAGTATATACATACTCTTAGATTACATTTTAGTGCACATGTTATTGTTTTCTACTAGCTCAAAATTTTATATTCCACCTTTAAAATCTAAGGTATTATATTCATATATGATACAATCCATTCTTCAAGGAAAGAAATGAGTAAATCTAAGGTATTATTTTTTTAATTGGTTTATATTTTTTGGTGTGTTGAATCAAAATGTGGTGGTATCACACATTTATGACATTTTTTTTAAATTTCACGATTTTGTAGAGTTTTTTTTTTTTTTATTCTGGACGGAGACATTCATACTAAATAATTAAAGGCATTATACAAAACCAAAATATGCACAAGTTTTGGGCATAGGCTATTTTTTTTCCAAAGCTATTTAGAGACTAGGACAGGGAAATAAATATGGCACTAAAAAGTACATTAAACTTTCAACGATTTCAAAAATTACTTATGCATTTTTTTAACCATCCAACAACATGCGCATGGAGGTAAAATGTGTGAAACGTGATATAACATAGATTGTAACATATATATAACATAGATTTATATACGATAAATATGACACTAAAAAATACATTAAACTTTCAACAATTTCAAAATTTCAACTTCTTATGCGTTTTTTTACCCATGAAGCAACAATGAATGGAAACAAACAAGTGTTCACAAGCTACATTTAAGATTCACATGTTACTTACTCACACTAGTAACTAAATATACTAAGTTTTACAATAAATCCATATTAGAAACAACTTATAAGAAATTTTATTCTTATTGTTTTATTTCTCACTTTTTGCTTTTTAGATTTTGTTCGGAAACCCTCCAGTTTTTCGAGGAGACAAAGTTGGAGTTCGGATTAACTATTATAACTCACGAAAAAATGTTATAAATAATTTTATATTTTGAAAGTATAAAGATTTTTTTTATTTTACCTCGTCAAAACAACTAGCTATTTAATTATCATAGTAGTGAATACCTTTTAGATGCTATCGAATTCTTCCAATTCACGATTTGTCATGAAATTAACCTTTCAACGTTTCGATGTATATCTCTGTCCTATATAGATCATGGGTATAATTATATATATATATATATATATATATATATATATATATATATATATATATTGCCACATATAGTTAAACCCAATAATAGATTACTAAATTACCACAGCAAAACACCCTAAGCACCAAATTTTAAACACTATAAATAATCTAGTATTCAAAGCAATAGCCACAACTGACATAGAATATATTAAAGAAATTAAAACAAATATTTATAAAATTTTAGTAGATAATTTCATACCTAAACATATATTAACAAATATTGGTACAAAAATTTAAATACAAAAAATAACAAATAAAGATAAAATACATATAAACCAAATAGTCACACAATCCAGTAACAAAATAATAGAAAATAAACCAAATAAAAGAAATAAGTATTCAAAAGAAAATAACCGATTTTTACATTAATAATGATAATAAAAATGTATAGAGCATGCAAAGAATATAAACAGGTGCAATAGACAACATAGATAACACAACGGCAATGAGAAATAATATAAATTATCCAAAGATGTTCCATAGAATAACATACATACCTGGACTCACCAATAAAATAATTCATAAACTCAAAAAAATTTGATTTTAATAAAAAAACAGCCCCAATTAATAATAACAAATCATGAACATAATAAACAAGAAAAATAAGATAATAGACCATATGCAAAAAAGTAATTTAATATATAAAATAGAATGCAACACATGTAATAATATATATATCGGAGAAACTAAACAAAAACTTGAAAACAGAATCAGACAACATAATTCAGATACCAAAAACATAAAAAATATCAATAAAACAGCATTAGCACAACATGCTATAAATAATAACCATAAATTCAATTTTAAAAAAACCGACATTTTATTTTATGAAAAAAATAGTTACAAAAGGAAAATTTTGGAATCCATATTCATAACAAAAAATTTGGACACAGCAGTAAAATTTCAAAACTGATACACAAAAAATAGGAGCCCACTATGCATACTAATAAACAAACTAGATATATAGACATTAACCTTTAGACCCATCAGTAGTAACAGACAGAGCAATTATGGAGAATATAACCAAAAAGTTTTCAGCCATTAGAACAGCTATAATATTTAATTTCTAAATTCAAGCTTATAGTAGCCTTATTTATTTTAATTATAGTTTTATAATCGATCTTAAATCCAACTTACTAATTCATTCCTAATTGCAATCGGTTGCAGGACGTTGCACCTACAAGCATGCAGAGCCTGTCTCCTCTACTTGTGTAATACTACCAAGTGATAGTCATGGAACTGTGACTATATAAGATAGAACTGAAGTCAGAAACAGTCAGTAGTTTCCGAGCAGTGTCCAAGATGAAGAGTAGTGTTCTAGGGTTATTGTTGATGGTCTGCGTGGTTATGGCGGATGACAAGAAGTCCGAAAAGAAGGAGGACAAGACGGAGCAAAAGAAGCAGGATAAAAGAGGACTATTTGACCTAGGTAACTTTGGAGGTGGCTCCAATTACGGACATGATGTCAAAACAGAAGTAATAACAAAAGAGGTACCGTATCCCGTACCAGTTGAAGTTGAAAAACACGTACCGTACCCAGTCCATGTCAATATTGATAGGCCTGTCCCAGTTCACGTTCCACAACCGTACCCCGTAACAGTTGAGAAAAAGATACCGTACCCAGTCAAAGTACCAGTGCCGCAACCGTACCCAGTCTACAAACATGTACCAGTTCCAGTCAAAGTGCCCGTGGATAACCCAGTTCCTTATCACGTCGAGAAACCAGTACCATACGTCGTCGAGAAGAAGGTGCCTTACCCCGTGGAGAAGCCAGTACCTTACCCGGTCAAAGAGATCGTCGAGATCCCCCGCCCCTACCACGTTCCCTACACTGTAGAGAAGAAGGTGCCCTACGTTGTAGAAAAGAAGGTTCCGGTCCACGTAAAAGTACCAGTTGACAAGCCGTACCCAGTCTACGTACCTAAGCCATATCCAGTCTCAGTTGAAAAGAAGGTGCCTTACTACGTTGAGAAGAAAGTCCCATACGAAGTGAAGGTTCCTGAGTACGTGAAGGTCCCCGTCCCTTACTACGTACCCAAGGTGGAGGAGCACAGCTTTGGAGGACATGAGCTGTCTTCATTTAGTGGGCATCATCTTCATTGATTTGCAATGTTTTTCTCAAAATTAAAATGAGTTATTCCGGAAATTCTTTTTAATCAATCATCAGTGATAAAATAATTATAATATTAAAATATTTTGTTATTTAGCTTGCTATAGTTATTATTTTTTTTTTTTTAATAACTAAAATGGCAGGATATTGTTTTTAACAAATGTACCTAATTTTGTTATTCTTGTATATTTCCATGGTTGTATGTGTCATTTTAATCATTGTATATACAAGTAAAATATTCCTAGTAAATAAATATGCTTTTTATAAAAAAATATTCATGTTCCTTTCTATGACCTATATCATTATTATTTATTTATTTGTTATTAACATTATAAATAGTTTTACTTATTTTGTTTTATTATGTACAAGAAATATTTTTAAAACATAATTATTTAAGAACGGATATGTTTAATAAATTATAAATAAATTGATACGTAAAAAGAAACTTACACTAGGGTGGTTATCTTACATTTACTAGTCCATTTAATGTGGAATACAGTATTATTGATGTATGTACCTTTTGAATTGCGTAATCAGAATTAGGATAAATTGGATCATTTATCCATCACAACTATAAATGAACGTTTGGTTATTGTTTTATTTAATTATTTTTTATTAGCTTTTGCTACGCCTTTATGCAAGGAAACAATACTAGAGTAAAATAAAATAATCAAAATGTAAAAATAACTACATGACTATATATAATAACTTTTGTTTATTTAGTTTAACGTCACTTTATGCTGCTATGGCTAATCGGACGATGCTACGGTGGGAGTCCTAAATTTTGTCTATTCAGATATAATTAGGATAGGGATCTTTTAACGAGTACCTGACATCGCACAGGCTCGGGACCTCTATTTTACTTCCCTTCCGAGGGACAGCATAGCTAAGGATTTTTTACTCCCTTTAAAAAATCCTAAGGTCATCTGCCGGGTTGCGAACCCGCGATCTTGGGTTTAGTAGGTTGCTATGCTAACCACTACACCACAGGTGACCATATTTATAATAACAAAAAATAAAATTAAGAAAAAGAAAGAAAACCCGAATACCTAATTATATCTTTTACGGAGAATTGGGAAATATTACCTTATTTCTACCAAGCAAGTGTTTTATTATCAATAAGAATTGCGGTTTGAAGGATTAACCGACCGGGGCTCTCTTAACATTGTATTCAAAGTTATGGATCTTGAATCAGGAAGTTTAATGGAACACTAAAAAATCATTGAAATAATCATTAAAATTTTTCAAATTTTCTCATTGTGGTTTACATTATTATTTCCAAATATGAGCTATGAATGTACAAAGATATTGTGTTTATCGCTGATTCCAACGTTAAGCTAGATCCTTAAATAAAGTAAAAAGAAATATGAAGATTTTTTTACTTATTTACAATAACAAAATTGGATATCCTTCAGTATGTTCACATTTTAGTAAGTATACATCATTTGCATGATTAAAATAATTTTATTCGGCAATAGATAGTTTTAAAATTTGAATGTTATTCTCGTCAATAGCAGGAAAAATGAAGAGAAAATTACACATAACAGAATATAATCAAAATAAAATATGTATAAATAACATTTAAGTGATGTGTAATCTGAGTTGTGTTAGGAGGTCATGTTTTGTTCTATTGTTAATGTATTGTTCTTTCTAGAGACTTTTTATTGTAATTACCGATTTCTTGGCATTAAATCCTCAAAGCATAATACCTATTTTATTTTATATTTTTTTTTATTTTTACAAATGAAAATGTAGCTATTTGATTAAAAGGAAATTTAGGTAAATGTAAAACGAATTGT
Organism: Euschistus heros; assembly: GCA_003667255.2. Lineage (NCBI taxonomy): Eukaryota > Metazoa > Arthropoda > Insecta > Hemiptera > Pentatomidae > Euschistus > Euschistus heros. The sequence continues at coordinate 1,747,867 of RCWM02000093.1, forward strand.
GTTACACAAAAATTAAAAGGGGTCACCTGTGGTGTATTGGTTAGCATAGCAACCTACTAAGATCGCGGGTTTATTTCGTTTAGCGTCACTTTATGGCTAATCGGACGATGCTACGGTGGGAGTCCTAAATTTTGCCTATCCAGGTATAATTAGGGTAGGGATCTTTAACAAGTACCTGACATCGCACAGGCTCGGGACCCCCATTTTACGTCCCTTCCGAAGGATGACTGAGGTCATCTGCTGGGCTGCGAACCCGCGATCTTGGGTTTAGTAGGTTGCTATGCTAACCACTACCCCACAGGTGACCCCAGATCGGGGGTTCGCAGCCCGGCAGATGACCTTAGAATTTTTGAAAGGGAGTAAAAAATCCTTAGCTATGCCGTCCTTCGGAAGGGACGTAAAATGGGGGTCCCGAGCCTGTGCGATGTCAGGTACTCGTTAAAGATCCCTACCCTATACCTGGATAGGCAAAATTTAGGACTCCCACCGTAGCATCGTCCGATTAGCCATATCAGCAAAAAGTGACGTTAAACGAAATAAACAAACAAACAAAAATGAAAAGCCCAGGAGAAAGATGAGTCATATGGAATTAATGTATTAGAAAGTGCTATCGATATCTAATCAGAAAATACAAGAGATTCAATTGATGGTAAAAAAATGGAACCTCAATTTCACCAAGACTAATTGTTTATAAAAACTTTTTATAAATTAATGAAAAAAATTTTTAATTACGTAGGAAACAGTTTAGTATGTCATGGATAAATTCTCTTGTCCAGAGATGATTTTTTTCAATATTTCTTATATAGTTGTATTTATTTATTTATTATATTGCTGTTCTCCTTTATTTTATTCTTATCCCTGAGGAAAGTCTTCTTATAATCTTAAATCTAAAACTTTTTAAATATTGTAATAAATTTTATATTAATGTAAATAATTTAATTTTTTTTTTTTTTTAATTTTTATCTGAATAGTTACAAGTTAATTGAAAGAATTTTCAATAGCCACTGTAAAACCACTCGAGTGAATAACTAATAATAAGTGACTGGTGTAACTATGAACTCAAAAGACAGACATTGACAGAAAACAGGAAAACAAATTACACATGAAATTCTTTTAATTTGAGTTCGAATTATTGAGGCGATGACTTCTAATAGTTCGTTTCATAGAGGTGGTCCTAGAAGTTCTCTCTTTTGAACCCTATTTTCAGCTCTACTTATTTTGGACACAATTTTTAACGTCCTTTGTCTGAAATCGTCTCATTTAGGTGTAATGTACTTCCAACCGCAGATTTTGTTCTACTTGTTTAAGAATTTAGCTTATCAAAGTACGACACATCGAGAGTTGACTGTATATGTAAATTATTTTTGTTAATAATTTATATTTAGTTACCATGGTGATTTTAGATAATCATAATCATTAATAAGTTTAAAATGTAAGGTTATATAACAGTGATTTTTATTAACTGGTTTGCTTAAAAAGTGCTGCGTTTATTTCAAAATATTTTTTATGGCACTACCTCTGAAGTATGTCCTACCGGTCTAAAAAAGAACCATCAAAATGGATTAAGAATTGACGGAGGTTCTCAACTCATTTTTATTATCATTTTCTTTTTTGTATGTAGGCGATTACTCCGTCAATTCTGAATCAATTTTGATGATTCGTTTTTAGATCGGTAGGGCATACGTCAGAGGTGGTCCCATAAAAAATGTTTTGCAATCAACGCAGCGCTTTCTAAGAAAAATTAAAAAAAAACAGGTAATAAGTGATTTTATTAACTGTTTTTTTTTTATTTTCTTAAAAAGTGCTGCGTTGATTTCAAAATATTTTTAATGAGACCATCTCTGAAGTATGCCCTACCGATCTAAAAAAGAATCATCAAAATTGATTCAGAATTGACGGAGTAATCGCGTAACTTATACACAAAAAAAAATACAGACGAGTTCAGAACATCCTCTTTTTTTGAAGTCGATTGAAAATAAAATATATAAAGCACAAAGTAAAATAGAATAAAACAGATGATAATATAAAATAGGTGATAATTGTTGAAAGTAATAAATAAATACAAAAATAAATAAAAAATAATAAATATTAAAAGAAGAAAATAAAAGGGTTATAAATACCATCATACTCTATATAATATTTACAAACATTCCGAGAAACACCTTGGCCCAAACCCGTCCCCCATTTCGGAGGGCAAGCCGAGCTCAGAGAGTTCCCAGCGTTGTTCTCTCAGCCGCGTCACTTGTAGAATTCAATGAAGGATGAGAGAGAACGCTATGGCAGAGTCGCACAGGACTTGAGTTGAAAAGCTGGCCATCGCCAGAGCCCCGATAGTAAATAATGTAAATAACAGAGCCTGAAATTTTAGTATTTTTAAAAATAAATTTAATTTTAACATTGATTATATACTTGTAAATGGAATTTGAATAAAATGTAGTAAGATTTAAAAAAGACGTCCAGAACGTTGCGAGTTAATATGTAAGATTTAAAAAAGACGTCCAGAACGTTGCGAGTTAATATGTGATATGTAGTCCGCCCAGGGTCTGGCGAAGTTCTTGACCTTTCTTTAACGAATTACTAGAACGGTTATATGGCAAATTTTAGATAGCAATAGTTCAAGAACTCTTTTCATCACTTCCGGAATTAAAAGACAAGCATCTTTATCTTGTTCTCCCTCAATACGCAATGTAGAAAGTGGAGATTATCATTCTCAGAACAGTTTACCAACTGTTACTTAGCACAAAGAGATCCCTTTCAGTGTCATTTTTTTAAGTTAGTGAGACAAATGTTCAAAGGCTCAGCTCAGAAGAGATATGGATGAAATTCGGTGTACTTGTTCGGCCCAAAGCCCTTAGGTGATCCTGAAAATTGTACAAGCAGTACCACAAATTTTGATAATACTCGTAATATACTAGAATTGGATTATTTAATTTGAGATCTTCAATTTTGTTGTATTTTAATTTACAAGCCATTATTTCATTTATATATTTCTATTTCATTTTGCATTTTTTATTTTCTTCTATTATTTTGTGTTTTGTTCACTTGCATGTTTATGATATAAGCAATCAAGTTCAAATTTAGGGCCAATAATAACTATAAGATTTTTTTTTTTTTTCCTGTAAGCCAAAACGAGGAGAGTAAAATTATCATTAATTTATAAATTTGGTTGTCACCCATTAGTTTTTAAAATTCAATGAATCAGTTATTGGAGCTACCGATTAAATGCTGAGTTCTTAGTTCCTCTTAAAACGATATAATACTTTTATTTTATAAAAATTATACATTTTTCTTTTAATTTTAGATTACAATAAGGTTAAAAGATGGAATAGTTGGGATTTTTCTAACTTAATAATTAATTATTTTAAGAAACATTTAATATATTTTCAAGAAAAATGTTTTCGCTTAGTGATATAACCTTAGCTTTCGTTTTAAAAAATTTAAACCAGATACATAGAGATCTTTGAGCAACACTATATTCTTTTTATTTTGTTAGAAGAACTACAAATTACCTAAACTTTTATTCATTAAACTTATTTTACTGTTCAACAGTTATCCATATAGTACTCTATCCGAACACAATCAATGCTATTAGGAAAAGTTAACCGTTTTGAGAAAAGAAATGCAAAAACCTCTGAAAAAAAAAAAAAAAAAAAAAAAAAAAAAAAAACGATTTCTCCCTGACTAGGAAAAATCAATAAATCATGAATATGTCTATCTACTGTTTTTTCTTCTTTACATATAATAATTAAAAGGATGAAACTACTTTTAATAATAATTAAATTAAGAATTAACGATTATTCGCAATTAACAGAGTTGAGAAAAAATAGGGGTTGAAAGGTTATAAGAAAAAGTGACTTTTTTCATTTAACAGAATATACCTCCAAATTGGTAGGTCCAAGCGACTAATGTAACGTAACAACAATATTCTCCATTAAATTTCTCGTAACGAGTGTTTTCACATTTTCAAAACGAGCTACACCAACAGAGCTAGAGCGTGTCAAATCGTTAAATTTTCGAGAGTAAAAAAAATTTCACATAAAAAAAGAATATACCCTTAGCAAAAGACGTATTCATATCTAAAATGTTTTTTAATATAAAAACAAAAGAGAAAAAACATATATATAAAAAAAATATAGCAAAATGCCGCAGACCTCACCTTTCTATTCCAATCCGCTGCAGAAATTCGATAAATCGAAGACATTTTTGAGGAAAACACGTTTTATTCCATAAAACCTGTAATATCTCCATTTTGTTTAAAAATTTTTCAAATTTTGACCACATTTTCGGATTTAGCATATAACATCATTTTCTATAACATCAAAGTACTTGTAACCTTGAATTTTACCAACTTGGGATCTAAAAAACAGCTTGATCATCACTTTATTTGGGGAAGTCACCATGTCTTATATTATTTCAACGCTCACCGCTTTTCGAAAAAACTATCCACAAAACGTCAAATCTCACAAAAACTTGCAAATTTAATCAGCTTTCAATTGATATGTTAAACGTAATGATTATGTTTCAATTCCATGGAGAAATTTACTTTTGAAACCGAAAAAACATGGTGTTCTCATTTGACATACAAATCAATTACTTGTGTAAATAAAACATTATGACAATCCCTTAATAGGAATATGCATTTTAAACATAATAAACTCTTCATTGGATTAAAAAGCACAGAAAAATATTATTGTTTAATAGAAAATAAAGGAAAACTGTCAATAAAGCGACACCTGAGCAGAGGATCTTATGTTAATACATTTGTTTATTTTTTATTATTATTTATGATTTGTTTTATTAGATTTTTAATGTAATGTTTAAAATTCAATGATAATGAACATAGACCTCAATTTTGCCGTTAGCTTCTGAATGCAGATTGTGTTGAAGAATACTACTTTTTGAGGTGAATTTTATGGGCAGATGAGTCTGTTTTTAAAGGGGAAGGCATTTCTAACTTTTCATGACTGGTATCGTAGGTTGATTCATCTTTGTATTGCTGTCGAATAGTGTCGAATAATATAAGACATTGTGAATTCTCCAAATAAAGTGAAGATCAAGATGTTCTTTAGATCCCAAGTTTGTAAAATTCATGGTTACAGGTACTCTGCTATTATAGAAAATGTAATGCTAAATCCGAAAAAGTGATCAAAATCTGAAAAATATTTAAACAAAATGGAGATATTACAACTTTTATGGAAAAAAAAACGTGGTTTCCTCAAAAAAGTCTTCGATTTATCGTATTTCTGCAATGGATTGGAATAGAAAGGTGAGATCTGCGTTGTTTTGTTACATTTTTGATCTGGTTTCACCCATTTTTTTTTTTTACACTAAGAGGTACTCACCCTGTATATTAGAAATATACTCATATTAAAAATATTATAAATTCATATACTGTTAGAATATTTGTATCTTGAATTAGACGAATCAGTATGCTGTGTGTATGGCAACCCAAAAATGTTGGGCAGCAATACGTTATTTTTAAATATTAATAACGAATACCTCTCTTATTGGGTAGTAGTGCTGGATGTCTGAAATGTGTTTCTGTAGTACAAAAATGTATGTTGTGAAGTTCAAAGGTCTTATAACGGATAACATTTCCAAGCATTTTATAATTTAAAAGGTTAGAAAGAAACTACTATTTTTAGAAAAATCACATTTATTAATAAAAAAATATCATATAGATATGTACAATCATTTATAAATAAATAGAGATACACAAGGACAAACTAAGTTATCCGGTTTAGGTAGTTGGTTTAATGAGTTCCAAAAATATTGATACTTTCACAATGATCAGCTTAAAATTAACAATATTTGTAATATCACTAATAGTAGAAAATATTAAAACAACCACTTGGTATTGCTTTAGAAATATTACTCCAATGACTCGCCGAAATCATTTATGCGCTTTGTTTTTAAATCTGAAGAGAATCAATGAAGATGATGCCCACCAAATGAAGACAGCTCATGTCCTCCGAAGCTGTGCTCCTCCACCTTGGGTACGTAGTAAGGGACGGGGACCTTCACGTACTCAGGAACCTTCACTTCGTATGGGACTTTCTTCTCAACGTAGTAAGGCACCTTCTTTTCAACTGAGACAGGATATGGCTTAGGTACGTAGACTGGGTACGGCTTGTCAACTGGTACTTTTACGTGGACCGGAACCTTCTTTTCTACAACGTAGGGCACCTTCTTCTCTACAGTGTAGGGAACGTGGTAGGGGCGGGGGATCTCGACGATCTCTTTGACCGGGTAAGGTACTGGCTTCTCCACGGGGTAAGGCACCTTCTTCTCGACGACGTATGGTACTGGTTTCTCGACGTGATAAGGAACTGGGTTATCCACGGGCACTTTCACAGGAACTGGTACATGTTTGTAGACTGGGTACGGTTGTGGCACTGGTACTTTGACTGGGTAGGGGATCTTTTTCTCTACTGTTACGGGATACGGCTGTGGAACGTGAACTGGGACTGGTCTGTCTACATTGACATGGACTGGGTACGGCACGTGTTTTTCAACTTCTACTGGTACGGGATACGGTACCTCTTTTGTTATTACTTCTGTTTTGAGATCATGTCCATAATCAGATCCACCTCCAAAGTTTCCGAAGTCGAAGAGGCCTCTCTTGTCCTGTTTCTTTTCTCCAACCTTCTCCTTCTTTTCCGGTTTTTTATCTTCAGCCAAGACAAGGCAGGCCACTAACATTAACACTAGAACACTACTCCTCATCTTGAACACTGCTCAGAAACTACTGACTGTTTCAGACTCAAAGTCCGTCTTTTATAGTTCCTCAGCGGTCAGTGGCTAGTGTTGCGCAAACAGAGGAGACAGGCTCCTGAAACTCGCAGATGTAACGTCCTGCAACCGAGGTTAGTTAAGGGTGAATTAATCAGCTATTTGGCTAATTGGGACACATGAACCATTCTTCATCTTAGATTAGCATCTCATTCACACTCTATGGCCACGGCCATCTTTTCCGCTATTCACTGAGTAAACATCGGGAAATTCTTGTTTCACCACTGTTAGTAAACAGTTATATGAGTTAAATTTAAACTAATTATAATGTACATTCTTAATACATATTTTAGACATAGTATTCTCTCAGTTTTTACTCTAAACATTTTAAATTTTAAACACTTAATTTGTTTTTCAGAATTTTTTATAATACTACGTTAGCTTTTATAAGTTTTATAAATATATGCACGTAAGTATTATATAAATCTTTAAATTCAATACTTAACTGCCCTAATGCTCATTCATGACCACTGCTAAACGGCTCAAGGAGGGAACAAGTGGTGATGACTAGGCTGCGCATCGGACACACAAGACTCACCCACCAGCACCTACTTCAAGGTACGTCACAGGCCATGTGTTCAAGGTGCCATGACCCTCTATCAGTAGGGCACATATTTAGTAAATGCGATGTACATTCCACAGCTAGAACACCCCTCTTCAACAAAGGCCTAGGTACTATCCTCAAAAAACATCAACCAGATGTTCTAAAGTTCTTCAGGGATTGCAGGATCTTTAGTGCAATTTAGATAAACTTGAATCCAGAATTTGGTGCCTCTGGCCATGTTGCAGTACACGGCACCTTAAAATAAATAAATAAATAAATTCAATACTCATGAATATACGTTTCAGATGTAAATATGGGATTAAGATAATTAGAATATATTTTTTAAATAACTTTATACAATTTTTACTATTTCTGTACCTCGGAGGTACACAACACTATGTCCTTTTTGTTTTACCAAAAATACATTATTTCGTATTCTTATTCACGTTTTCCCCCTTTATACAGAGGTATAGAATTCTATGTCTTAGACAAATTAATGGTGAGGTAAGTTACATAAAAATGTTTTTATTTATTTTTTGGGGAGGACATAACGTCCTTATGTACTCCAATTAGGACAGGAAGGACGGGTTACCAACCTATTCTAGCTTGGATAGAAAGTTAAGATTTATTTCGTACACATAAGTATAATAAACATTTCAGGAAATAAAATATTTTTCTTTAAACTGCTCTCCTGTAAAGTTACGGAAATGTGACATAGTGTTCTGTACCTCTGAGGTACAGATTTATAAAACTTTGAATTTTTAATGTTTAAAGATTTTTTTTTTTATGTAACATATCCATTTCATCTTTTTGATATTTCATTTTCCAGTAGGTTGGAAATATTCAGATTTCGCTACTTAACACTTACTACTTATAAATTCTTCATCCAATAAACTAGAATGAATTAAAAAAAAAAAAAATTGGCATAACTCCTTTATCCTCTAAACTTTTACTTTGTCTAATATAATTCCTGCTTTTGGACTAATTTAAATTAGTTGCGCAGTAAAAAAAAAGAAAAAAAAAAATAGAATAAATTCTAAAAAAAGACATGAAGGGATCATATTAGTTTCACTGTTAAAAAAAAATTCAACATTTAAAATTTTGTTTTGTGAGGAAAGAGATGCTGAAGGAGAAAGTTAAGAAAGAACTAACTAAACGTACATACGAAATACTAGTTGCGACATCTTACCCATGATAATCCACGCCATTATGGAAATTTAATCAGGCTCAGAAGCTGCTGAAACTTTAGATTTATCCCTTCGAGGTTTTTTTCCCTTCACCTTCCTTAGGGTTCAAGACTCTCCTGAAACTGGAGTAGACCTGCCTTTAAGGGACGCCTGACCCATTCATCCTTTATTTTTTATTCTTATAACCTGGGGACTCTGGTATTGAGTTACCTCTGAACCCGTCTCTTGACGAGGGGCTTAACCTTATCTCCGGTCAGTGGATGATAGAATGGGAAGAGTGTAAGAGGATATAATAATTTTAAGACATTTTGAATATAAAAACTCCTAATTATTTATACCTCAATATAGAATGAATAACATCTTAAATCCTATATCAACGGATCATAGACCTGATGAAAAGCCAGAACCAAAAGCTCCTGAGAAGTATTGCTTAATCGCTTTCCTGACAACATTGTCGAAAATCTAGCAAAATCGTTGTGCAATATAAGAGATTTTGTGAGGATAATGACGGATTGAGCCCTTGTAAATCAGCTTTTTGGCAGGAATGGAAAACACGAATTAAATCTAATACAGTTTCACATGATTCCTGTAAAATTAATGGAACGTCCAACTATCTAAGGCTGTCAGCAAGTAAATAGATTCGCCTAAGCCACCAATCAGTTGGATCCTATCAGCCGTTTGAGGGGCTCTCATTTAGAGCGACACTCCGACAAAGGGACAAGGCTACAATAGGAAACCATTTCACCGCTGTCTCATTAGCAACACCTCAACGTCCCCTGGCTATTTCATTTTAATCTTATTTGAGGTAACACTTTTTAATATCTATCTTTACTTTAATCTGTTCTGCTCTACGCTCTTTATTAAACGGTTCTACCTTTGTTATTAATATTTGAAAGCATACACTTTGTACAAAAAATACACTTGAGATTGGTTTCTTTTTACAGGACTATAATGTGAGCGATCATAGGACATCTTCAACAAACTTGATTGAATTTATGCCCAGAACTAGTTGCCTCGACGACATATTTTAATTCTGAATAATTTAGAAGACCTATTGGAGTTGAAGTTTGTCTGCAGCATAAGATTAGTGTCACACAGTATATACAGAAGGCCACTACTTGTTTTAGAAAAATTAAAAGGGATTTAAAAAAAAGTTAAAACTAAAAGATTGCGCTTAATAGAAAATAATAATTAATGTTGCATTATTTATGAAGTTATTTTTTCAATTTTGTAAGCTATAATACTTGTTAGATCGCGATTTTTGTTAAGCTTCCCACAGTTGTCAATGCAGATACGTTTTAAAGTATTTTATTATTTCGGTTAAAATGTAATCTAAGATTTTCTAAGTCTATAAAAGTTGCTGTCAGTTTTTGCAAAAAGGGACCTTAGTCATCATTTAAAGTCTATTTTTACGTATTGTCGTGGAACGATTTCACGTTCCAAAAGATGCCTTTATAAGGAAGCTTCAATCTTGCAGAAAAAGTAGAAAATCGTACCACCCCAAAAATCCTAAGAAAACCATTTTCTCATTGTTACCAAGATTTGTCTTTGGTTGTTTTTTTTTTGTTTTTTTTGCATGAAAGTAGAATCAATATATTTGGCCTTGGCTTTCAATAACTATTTTTTTTTTTTCTTTCTCAATTTTTATTAAAATATTCTTACGATCTGTCACACTCAAAAGCAATGAGTAAGTGGTAACAATTATTACATTCATAAAATGTGTACCAAAAATTATTAAAAATAGTATCATCAAAAAATTATTAAAAAATAAAAAAGAGATTAAAATACATACTATATATACAATATTTTCAACCCTACTCTGCGAACACCAGTTATGGATACAAAGCTTGAATCAGAAATATCCCAACGCCATTTTATCAGCTGTGGCTGTAGAAGTCCAGTAGAGACTGAGGCTATAGCCGTTGACACGCAGGACTTGAGTAGAGAAGCTAGTCATTGCTAGGATTTATATTTGTATTTCATTTAGAATAGGTGTTGGGCCACTACCGGTTAAGTGAAGGAGCAGGTTCATAAGGACGCATGGTACTGGACAAGGATTGAGCCAGAGAGTTAAGATGATTGGAAAGCTTTCATATGTATAATGAGGCCCAAGAAAAAATGTTTAATTAAATTACTATTTAAGATCAAAAAAAAAAAAAATACAATGTAATACATTGGCTTACTTTTTATTCGGCTTCGTTGTGGTTAAGATGCTTATAGTAATATTATAGTGACTACTAAAGCTCGATTCATCATTTGTATAATAATTAAAGTGATTTTTTCGATCAAACAATATGAAAATCATAATTACCTCCATATGAGTGAATCTTTATAATCCTGAACCATTTTGACCTGTAGAGGAGAGCGGAGCGCCACCGCTAGCAGGACACAGAGCCACCTTGTGATTGTTTAGGACCGTCCAAACAAGGAGAGGCTCCTCACGACCTAAGGATAACATCCTGGCCCTCGGAGTCGGTTTTTATTTCACCAGTATCCTCCGGGACCTTATTGTTACAGAGCCGCCATATCCTTCCCAGCCAGCTATAATCCTTGCCTTGTCTAGCGGACCTACCTTCCAACTGTGTCGGCTGTCCGATTGGCTACTGAACTCGACGATTTTCAGTTTCCATTGCTCGATTTATGGCTATGAGAGTGTCATTAATATTATCAAATATAAAATAGAGTGGATTAGTCGAATGGGTGAATCGCTAAATCAGTTTACGTTATAGCCACTTGAGGTTCCCATGATAATATAAAAGGATTACTACCATTAGTATCAATGAAATATTTGCAATACTTGGACTTCTATTGGAATATTTTAATTGAAGACTAATTGAACATTCATCATCTGTTCTAGAAACGTACAAAAAAATTCAAAATATAGCAACTTTGATTATATAAGACATTGATTATATACATTAATTATTTAAAAATGCAAGACAATCCTGTTGGAAACTAGGAAGTCTGAAAAGTGAAAGATGCCAGGATCAAAAGTAGACTGTTCTGAAGCCCTTTTCATTTTAGCCACTTAGGTGAGGATCTACATGTTCGATTCCTTGTCTAACATTTTAAAAAAATCTAATATATATAAAATGTATGTAGTAGAGTGCTGATGTTTTGAAATTTTTTATATGATTTTAGAACTTAAGATGAATGCTTAACGTTCAAAACTAGTCTTCAAATAAAAAAATCGAATAGAAGTGGCCAATACTTCATTAATCCTAATGTTGTTATAGTTTTCTTTGCGAATTTCGAGTTATTTCTATAGCAGTGGGGATTCTTATGAAGATTAGATTGATGATTGCTACATAAACACTATGTGATATAAAAAGCCGCGTGTGATTTGTGTTTATCATGGTACGTGCATTGTATTATGGCGTCTGAGGGACACCCCAAGACCCCCGGATGATCTCAGTTTAGATCAAGGAACAAAGCAAGGATACACGGTGCATGTTTTTCGAATAGGTATATATTTACTTTAGTATGTGCGATCATTTTTCGGTTAGAGCTAATATAGGTTTATGATAACTATAGTAACGTAATTCTTACAGGTGGTATTGATATTACGTGCAAACACCAAATGAATACAGGATCCACTACGTGTTGTATTGGAATTTTAGTTATTAATGAGTCACACTAGAATAATATTAATAATAATATTATTATTATAATTATTAATAATAATATAATGTAATTATTGCAATAATGGTCGAAAGAAATACCTAAAAGACTATATAGTTCAAACAAATGAAAGTCTATCCTTGGAAAATATTTTATACCACAATAGCATAGAAAAGATAAATAACGTCTTCCTATTTATTTTAAATGTTTTAAATGCTATCAAAAAGTACTTGATTTATTTCTTTATTAACTAAATAAAATATTGGATTCTATTGCGATTGCTGCTACAACTTCTGTGACCCTAATTTAATTAATATCAATTATTATTAATTGTAAAAATGTATTTTTTCATTTTTCTTAGTTGTATATATCATTATAGCTTGTAAGAAAAAAAAAATCTTTTGTTCGTATGAATTATTATGATATGAGAAAATGCTTTATCTGTTAGTGTTAATCATATAACATGTAAACATCTTCTTCTATTTGTATTTACTGTTTATTCAATATTATGTAATTATTATTGTTATTGGCTAACTCAGTTGTCATGAAGTTTTTACTTTAAAGCAATCAATAAAATAATATAAAATTAAAAAAATATAATTATTAATAATATCAATTCAATATTAAATAATGTTAATTAAAGGTAAATATTGTAACCTAGAAGCGATAATGTAATATTAAAAATATAAATATTAATTTATTATATTTCTTTTTTTATTAATGAGTAATAATAAAATAATTGTTATTGTTAATTGAGAGTTAACGGACGGACGATTACAATCTTGGATCCGAGTTAGTCCCTGTAAAAACATGTACCATGTTAAAAATGCAATATAAATACATATATATATAGTAAGGTTCTTGAGATTCAGTCAATAAATAAAAGCAACTATTTTGGCGACGTTTCGAGACTAGATTTTATGAAGATATCAAGACAACCCACGGTCCTGAAGCAATTAAAGTGATGAAGGAACTTCAGAAATTCAACAGAAAATTAGCGAGCGTGAAGAATACTAAGACATTCCTACTAATTGTAAGATGCAGGGCATGATTATGAGAACAATGTATCCTCGCAACGTCTTCAAAATAGTTGTTTTTATTTATTGACTGAACCTCAAGAACCTTACTAAACATTTAATAGTAACAGTCAAGAAATTTATCCATACATATATTCTTTTATATAAATTTATTTTATATATATTTGTGTGTGTGTGTGTGTGTGTGTGTGTGTGTGTGTGTGCGAGTGTATATATGAGCCGAGATGTGGTGAATAAAATTATGTATTCAATGAACTGTAAACAAAATATAATCCTTTTTAAACCGATTAACTTCAAACCTGATTCTCAACATTTTACTTTTTTTTTTTGCTTTTTTTTTTTGTAGGATCTTTAAAAAAAAAAATTCTTACTTTTGTATTCTCTTACATCGGCTCTTGTTAGGATTTATTATGCAGAAGTTCACATAATATAATACTAATAAATAATAAAATTACCTTGCTGTTTTATTTTATTAATAACTATTATGAGCGGATATATCCATACATTTAGAATAACAAATCCTATACATATTCCGGTTTTCATGAGTATCTTTTAAAAATAATTAATTGTCAAATAGAAGAATTAGAGTTTATTTTGAAACTTACACTTATAAAATACAAATGTATAGATGAAAAAATGTTTAGATGAAAAAAATAAATTCCATTGGAAGTTATTTCTCTAAACAAAGGCTTCGAAAGGAGTGGCAGCTGTAACTTGTGTTTCTTTTTCAAAATTATCTGGACAGCTTTAGGTTTCCTTATTGGGATGGCAGCAAGGAATTTGTAAGATACCTATGTATGTCCACATGAAAATAAAATATGCAGCGAATCAAATTGCAATAATTAAGTATTATTAATGTTAAATAATCCCCTCGATATTAATAAATAAAAAGATATTTTTAAACCTACTATTTTTGTTACTTTTACTAGAAGCTGCAGTTATATCCATAGATTGTGTAGAAAGAATATCTATAGCTAAGAATCATATTATTTTCTTCATTCCAAATTTCCTGCGGATACGATAATGAATTCAACGTCCAGAATTCTTTTTAATTGATATAAATTTAGACTTCACGAATAAATAAGAATGACTTAATTACTAGCAGGTATTAAATATGATCGCAAATAGTTATTTTAGCATGAATAGTTCCAGTGTACAGAGAATATATAAAAATATTAGGGAATGGCATTAGTAAGATATAATAATTGTTAAAAATGTTCAGTCTTTCATGTAAATTATTTTAGTATTACCAAAGGACTTGTTTGCTTATTCAAAAATATTTATACATATAAATATTTTTGAAATTTTAAATTTCGGTCAATTTACGTGTTAAAAATAAATAATAAAAACTATACCAAATTGCATCTATTCTAAAATTATAACAACTATTTACATTTGTTAATATATCGCGGTTGAGACTCACACCAACGGGCGCGCAGCGGAATTTTGGCAATTTCCAAGTTTGTTCACTTTTCATATATATAAATGGTGTGTTTGTATTACTTATCGCTGTTTTTTAACAGAGACATTAGGAAGACACCATTACATTATATATATATATATATATATATATATATATATATATATATATATATTATTTTTTTTTTTTAATTCTTTATTTATATTTTTTTTATGAGAATAAAAATCTTTAATATTGACATACAGTATTTCGGCTATTTTATGCCATTCTTATTAATCTAATATATAAAAAAAATGATTACAAATCAAAATAAACAAGGTTAAATTCAGTACATAACGTTTTTACTAGTTTTGGTGACATCTTCCGGCTTGCTGTAACGTTCCTTGTGTGAGAGAAGAATTTGCAACTTTTTTGTTCGATTTTTGAGCAAAAAATATTATAAAAATAAACTATCTGACGACCATTCGTAATATTACAGTGAATATACGATTTAATTGGAAAAGTATATTCTTACATTTTGATTGAATGGCAAGAAAAAACAGTTGACGAGGAGGCGCGCGGCGGCAATCTGGCCGCCATGACACTACCGACCAGACGTACTCAACATTTGAACTGACTGACACAAACTGTTTATAAACTTATTTTAAAGATATTAAAGGATACTGTTTCAGCCGTTCATGTTATATTTAAAACAATTTCTGATAATTTGTTTAAATTAAATTATTTTAAAACTTTCTTTTTACATAATTTAACATTTTTTCTTTTTATCATTAATCGTAATTATTACGATTAAATTTCCGAAAGATATACCCAAACTTTCGGTTATCGGCAATTGGGAGGCCGAATAGCTCCTATATTGTTTTTTTATCTCAACTCAGGACTTTATTTTTTTTCGTCTGGGACTCCTGGACCACGACCATCGTCAAGCAGTTCGTATGCGGCCGGCCAAGACGAAAAGAATCAAATTTAGTAATTAACAGGACCCAAAGGATGACATTTTCACTGGGTATTTATAATGGAATTGTGCAAGAAATGTATATATATAGTTTATTTTTTATTTTTTTTTTTAATATGTTTGCTTCAGTATAAAGGTTTAGACGTATTCATATTTTGTAATTTGTCTTAAAGATAAATATTAGTTTCAAATATGTATTTATATTAGCAGTTGATTTTTTTTTGGTTGATTTTTTTTTTTTTTTGTTAAATCAGAGTTCTGTTTGTTTTATTATTTTTCTTTTTTGAACATTACGGCAGATATATATATATATATATATATATATATATATATATATATATATATATATATATATATATATTATAATTTTTTTTAAATATATAAACACAAATGTAAATGGAATTGAGAGTGATATATGAGAGAAATTGAATGAATTATATTACTATTGTCTATTAATAAATAAATGCTTCAAAAGGGAAAAAAAAAAGGCATTCAATATTTTTTTTTATTGACTAATTATTGGTCTAGTGAAACTTTAACTTTCAGAACCAGCGTTCCAGATTTGGTACGCAACGGAAAAAAAAGTTGTTCAAGGGTGCAACTTCTGTTACCCTTACGGTGCCCTAACAGATACTGATTTCAGATTTGCCTTGATTTAATGTTTTTTACGAACGAAGGACATTAAAAAATATGAAAATTAATAAACTTATTTTAGTTTTTTCCCTATTTATCAATTTCATATAACAGTTAAGCATACAATTTTGAGATCTCTCAGGATTGTCGTTTTTGAAAATTGATTTAATTATTACGTTATTTAAAAGGACATTCTCTTCCCCTTTACTCCTTTTGGTCATATTGGTCTTCTGGTCATTGTCTAACACATTTTTTCGGGAAGTTGGAGATAGTCTCACGAAAGTTTTTGCTAAATCCTGATTTCTTCAAATATTAAACGAAAACTTATAAGTCAGGAAGAAGAGAGAGTATGTCCTTCGGCCTTCAAAAACCGTCAGATCCTGGCAGATCTGAAACAAGTATCGTTCAGAGACTTTTGGGTTTTGCAAATATCCACCGGCAAAGTATTCACTCCACACTCGTCATGTAGAAGGAGTGTCTTCAGACGACATAGACCTTCCAGAAATGGCGAAGAAGATAGATCTTCAAATGCCAAAGTAAAAAAAAAAAAAAAAAAAAAAAAAAAGCTTACACAACTTAGTTTTAAATTATAACAGCTAAGTGGTGTAGGGTAAAGCTGTTTTTCATTTCTAAGTGGTGTAGGGTAAAGCTGTTTTTCATTTCATCATAAGCAGTTTATATTATTCATATTACATATTATTCTCTTAATGTGGAATTCAATAAAAGATGGAGATTAACTGCCCAGACAAATATTTGTTTTCATATTTCACACCTCAAAATATCAAAACATTTATTCTTACATTATCAAAAACAAAAAAAAAATTAATTAAAAAAAATCCTCTTGATTGTCTAAAATTCACTCAATGCTTCAGAGGATAGAAAAAACCACTAGAATTACATACATTGCATTACCTCATTAAGACGCATATTGCTTAAACGCGATTGCTATCTCGAGATTCATTGCAGTAATAGCCACAGCAGGAGCACTAATATGATAATTCGCTTAGTGATTACATTTTCAGCACCCATTACCACATTCGTCTATGCAGTCATATATTACAACTGATATATTCATCATGTGTTCCAACTGACTCTAATGGTTTCTTTAAGAGTGATTATATAAACATAAATCTTGAAATTAGCTTATGCAGTAAGGTCATCATGAGCAAGGTGCTAATTTCATCTATCTATCATCTACTAAATAAATCCTGATACACAAGACTAATGAAGAAGACACAATTTAATGTATTTTTTTTTTAATTATTTTTTTATTTTCAGTTAGTCCTAGTGAGCCGCACATAGATGATAAAATAATATTTCTACAGTAAAAGGGATGATCTTTTTTTTTCATTTTTTAAATTTATTTATTTTTTTATTTTTATTTAAAACAAGGGAATAGAGAAGAGGAAAAGCATTTTGATTTACCTTCCTGTTATATTAAGATCGGTGTTTATGTTTCAAAATCATCGATAGGTCATTCCTATTATATTATCGTGGGATATCGAATTATTGTTAGTGTAGTTGATCTACTTACCCCCTACTAATACTAGATATTACTTAAATACTTATACTTAAGGGTCATATAGCAGAATAATTTTAAAAAAGAATAAGATGCTTGTAAACAATATGATGATATTAAAAATTACAAAGAGCAAGTATTTATTAATATTATCCCATTAACAGTATTGACTACTTGGAGTCCGTATTATGAGATTAAGAAAAGGCTGTAGAAATAAGGCATGAATGTAATAAACATTACGATGATGATTAATGGTTTATTTCATGTTAAGATACAATGATGAACGTATTATGCATAATAAGTGAACACCTATATCTACATAAGTTGTAAACAGATGTGTGAATATATGTTTTTATGTATCTTTAAATATTTCGTCTTATCAACATTCCAGTAGTTCTTAAATTTTTTCTATATATCTTTCGTTGCTATTCATTATTTGTACTTTATTTTATTGATTTATTTTATATATTTTTTTATTTTTCTCGAAAACATTGTAATTATATAAGCATGTAATTATTATATCATCATATTGTTATTATCATTATTATTTATTTTCTTTCTCTTCTTTTTCTTATTTATATATTTATACCAACAGTGCTATTTTCAATTGTATATACATATATTACCTTTTACACAAATTATTATCTTCGTTTGAAATTTTAAACTTTGTTATTCTTGGAGACAATATGTCCCAGAATATTATTTTTATCATTTCATTTCATTTTAATAAGAAAATATTATCTCCTTGATTTTATTAGAAAAAGAAAGTGAGTGAAATTAAAAGGGTGTTTAAATCATGACATATCTTTGTAATAGAGTAGCTTCCACTCAGGTTTTCTTACCACAAGAAGCGACGAAAACATCCAAAGAAACTGAGAAAACAATTTTTATTCGATTTGAACTAATGTTAGTTTCGCATTTATACATCGTTACCAAAATGAATAATCACTAATAAGAAATAACATAATGTGAGCCAAACATACTATCCACATTTGAGCCAGGAGTGTAATTTGTACTGCTTTAAATGATTAAACCATTATCAAGTTAGTTTCTTAAATATGCTTTACAAAGAAAAAAAAAAAATTAAATAATAAAAAAAATACGTTTCAAGAGAAAATTATATTTTTCGAAGAAACGTAGGAGTTCCTGAATTCCTATTTCGAATGCTGATGCAATATTCTTTATCCTGACATGTCCTGGTTGTCTTGTATTGGCGTTTAAATATTTTTACATTGTTAATTGGTTGCCATTTTAAAAGGTTTTCAAGAACATCTTATTCCATGTAAAGAAGTGTATCTGCATTTTTTTTTTTTTTTTAATAAATAAATAATGTAGTTGGTATACATAAATAAACACATTTGAACTATATGAAGTACTTTTGTATCGTTGGAAACAAGAAAACGTTAAGCCTTCTATGTTCATATTACTTTGAAGAAAATAAATTGATTTTTTATCTACCGATTTAGAGTAACGGTATATTAAGCCATATTAGTATTTAAAAGCCGTTTTGATTAGTACAACAGAACCGGTTAGAACATTACCGGTGTTTTGACAATGTTTCCTCAACCACTCCCAGGAGCAATCATGAGCCGATTTTGGCCCGGAACTAAAGTAAACTCCTCTATATAGAGGCCGATAAACATTACATGAGCGAAGAGGGTTATCGACGCCTAAAGCAACATCTAATTGGCTACGGCGTGAAGTAATTAGAGTTGTGTAATTGGTATACCAAACACACTGTAATACCCTACCAAATTACTGACGTCATAATGTTTGCACCTTACATTACTCAGCTATGAGATATCAAAGGCCTTCAAGACTACCTCATTATGTCGATAGTTTATTGTCATAATTATGTGCCTTCGATTTTTTAATTTGATCTCATTTCTTTTTCAATTCATTCGGGACTCGATTTACCGGCTGAGTTGGGGCCGAGATAGGCTCGGATAACCTAATACTTGGTTATTAAGACCCTAAAATACAAGTACAATACATACAAAAAAATAACGTAGGACAATGACTTAATACGTATATCTTTTAATAACAAAGTAATATTTATCATGCATGCAATAATAATATATATAATTGTTATTATTACATACTGGCATCCTCAGTCGCGGCTTCGTCGCTCTTATAAGTAAAGTACTTCGATAAGTTTCGCTCTTATAACTAAAGTACTTCGATAAGTTTCGCTCTCATAAGTAAAGTACTTTGATTCTTTTAACTAATGATTTAAGTTTTATTTTTTAACGATAAAAATCTTGTACAAAAAATCATGCTGTTGAGAATCATTTTCTCACAATATTTCAAGATATTTTCACCCAAAGCTGTCATTTTTAACCCAGTACTATTGCAATGATTAGCTGGTTAAAATTTACGTTAAACCATAATTGGATATTCAATTATTAATAATAATATTACCATGTTAGTAATTCAGATGGACAGAGACTTTTTAGATAGAAACTCTGGCGGATAATGGACTGTATTATCAGTGCTTACAAACCTATCTATAGAGATATTCATGGCTGTCACAATTTACTTGTTCAATAATAATGTTATTTATTTCCTCTGCCATAGAATTTGTAGGTAAAATTACTGCTCTTTCACACAACCAATGGTGTGATGAAAAACCTGGTCTTAACCTCTATTTTTTCATATCATAAGCTACAGGCTGATGAGTTATCTTCAGTGATTACTCAGTCTTCTTTTTAAGAAATATACTTTTAACCAGTCATTATGGTTGATTCTATCTGTTCATAAGCAGTTAATAATTAGAAAGATTGACAAATCAATTGATAATGACAAATTTGTATTCTTCATAAATTAAATATTATTCTGATCATTTTTTTTTTCAAAATTGCATATTGATATTTATTTAGTTAAATTTATTGGGTGGTCATGTTCATATGGTAGTCAGGCTCAATATTATTATAATTGAGATAAAATTATTCAATATTAACAATAATCTTTCTTTTTGGTTCATATAGAAAATAACTATCTTGAAGAAAGCATCTTGCTTGCTATGCCATTTCGGCATTTAAAGATTGGTTCCTCTCTTGATCCTTTTGCCTCAGTAGGCTGTCCTTCCTTTTCATATCAACTGAGGATGAAACCATTTTGGTACAGATTGATACTTGTTTTATAGTTTTCAAGATTATTTAGATTTATGCCAATAAACAGAATTAACATAAATCCAAATAATCTTGTTTGGATTTAATCAAATTTTTTAATCATAAACTATGAATCTTATTTTTTTGTAATACATGCAGCTAAAGTTGTTTCAGGTAAGCTTAGGCATTTGATGAATAGATTTCGTCATGGTTAACCTTAACTGTTTCAGAAAAAAAAACTTGCATTGAATCCAAGAATACACAAACACATAGTGAAAAAAATTTAACCTAATGTTACTCAAAAACGTAAGAAGTTTGGATTGTATTTTTATGAACGTTAAAGATTTTATACAACATTGATTTTGTTTACATTCAATCAAGTATATCTTTTATTTTTTTTTATATTTTATCATTAAAAGTTGTTGTAGATAATACAAAGTAACCTAGTCAATTTTACTTTATTACAAATTAAAAAAAATTGCCTACCAATTTGGTCAGGCAAATTTTGAAGCATAGGAATTTGTTTTTTTCTATTTTTATGAAATTTCGTATTTAAGGGTTCCGTTGAATGCTGAAATCAAATCCGATGTCGGTTCTTGTGAAAAAAATATATTAAACGTACTTCACATGACATATTTTAGCTTTTATACCATTAAGTGTGATAGAAAATATTTTTAGCCCAAGAATTCCATTTCAGCACCCTCAAAAACATAGGAAACGTATGTATATATATATATATATATAACGTATATATATATATATATATATATATATATATACTTTTTAACAATATATAAAGGACCAAAAATATATATTATATAGTTTCTAAGGGTCGACAAAAATATATTTTGATATATATATATATATATATATATATATATATATATATATATTAAAAAAACAAATATTCTTGACCAAATTGGTAGGCAATTTTTTTTTTTTTAAATTGACATAAACATGAATTACGCTTAGACGAATAAACGTATCAATTTCATATTTTTACACAAAATACAGGGTGGTAACACGCTTGAAATGTTCTTAATTTCATCTTCCTATCTAGTATTAAACTCAAGTTAAAAATCAAAAGGTATTTCGGATTTTCTAATTTTTTTAATAGGTTTTTGTTCATCAAATTTTGCATTTATATACATTAAATGACAGCTGAGGCTCTCTTTTTTCCAGTGATACTAATCAATAAATTGCGTAACAAAGTGACGGCGAGGAAGGTTAAAGGAAAATTAACAGTAATCGGTTTAAAAATTTCATTTGAATAAAGTTTTTTCAATGTTTTTGAGGGTGCTGAGTTAGAGTCTGATGTCAATTTTCGTGTGAAAATTATACCTATAGAGGTAGTTTGCTTGAAAATCTAATCATTTCTTTAGAATTTAACTAACCTAAATCAAAATCTATGAAGCAGCTGTATTTTTTTTTTAATCCGCAATCAAAAGTTAAAATCTTGGTGCAAGAATTATGTCGATATCATTTTTTAAACTCGAGATATAAAATAAATTATTTTAATGTTATTTCATTTTTTTTCTCAGCTTCTAGGGCCCTTTAGTCTTTAGGCTTCTAGCCCCCAGTCGGAACGGCAAAATACATGTCTAATATTTTTTGACCAGGAACCTCCAAAAAAATTGCCAAGATCCGTGAGAGACTGAGTGTGTCCTCCCCTTGTAAGTAAAACTAAAAAAATCAAGGTAATAATAAAAAAACTGAAGGGTGGAGTAAGTAAAGGGACCTGTGCTGAAGGAATAGAAATGGTGAGAAAGAAGTCTGCGCAAAATTCACATTTCTGTTCTAAATGACTCAACCCATGTATCTCAGATACTGCGCGTGTATTGGAGTGTTAAGTACTTCAGTCTATGAAATCAGCGAACCTTGTTTCATATCATTTCTTGATTTATTTTTAATATAATTAAAGTATTGGCAAATATTACTATAACCCTTACTAATCTATTTCTACTGCTGCTAACGTTGGCAACAATCGCTCAATACATGTCTCCTCATTACACGGATTACTTGTAATCGTGCAACAATTTACTAACTATCATGAACATGAGAGTCATCCTGAATACAATAGAAATCGGGTTATTAACATAAGAATGATCACTAGCGATTGCAGTGCATACTTTTATTGTATTTTTTTTACCAATTAAGGCAGATAAAAATCGTTAACTGATAGCTAAACAATTTATGAACAGAAAAATTCATAAGAACAAATAGCACTAATCATAAATAGCAATAAGAAGTTCGATTAACAATTAAGAATAAACAAAGGAAATACACGAAAAAAAAAAGTATTTTATACAGTATCCACATGTTTTAAATATATAAATATATATTTTATTAATGTAAGATATATCTTACAAATAAATACAAAGTGAACATTTGAAGATTTTTGAGTTAAAATATTTTTTAAAACTTCAGCGTTGTGTAATTTATTTAGTTTTTTTTTTCTTTTAAGCTCCATATAAAGCAACTAACATGTATGTATTTATTTTATATTATTATAAATATTAGTTTTAATAAATTTAAATTGAATAAGTTATTTTTATTTGTAATAAAGTAAAATTGACGAGGCTACTTTGTATTGTCTTCAACAACTTCTAATGATACAATTTTAAAATAATAGAAGATATACTTGATTGAGTGTACACAATGAATGTTGTATAAAATCTTAAATGTTCTTAAAAATACAATTCAAAGTTCTTACGTTTTTGAGTAACAGTAGGTAAAATGTTTTTCACTACGTGTTTGTATATTCTTGGATTCAATGCGAAATTTTTTTTTTCTGAAATAGTTAAGGCTAACCATGACGAAATCTATTGATCAAATGCCTAAGCTTACCTCAAACAACATTAGCTACATGTATTCCAAAAATATAAAATTCATAGTTTATGAATAAAAAATTTGATTAAATCCAAACAAGATTATTTTGATTTATGTTAGCTCCGTTTAGTGATTCGTAATTACTTCAAGTCTGCTTAAATAAATTTGATGAGTCAGTTAGGAGTTCAATAATCGTGGGAGTGTTGTTGTCAAAGTCAGAAGACTTGTAAATGATTTATTCATTGGATTATGTATTAATTAACTAACGGTGTAATCCCGATTCGTTATTTCCTCGGTGGTCACTCAAGTAGAAGGAATCTTCCCTCACCCTTCCTGGAATTAATACAGCTCTCTATTGATTTAGCTTCCTCAGGGGTAAGATGATCCCATACGCAATGGATGTATTAAAGCCTAGTAATAGTAAAATATTTGCAGATATGGCCCTTTGTTAGAATTTTTTTATTGAGTAGAAAAAAAAGTTATAATCTTGTAGCTGTACTAGGGTCTGGAATATGGTTCCCTCAGCCCTATTACAGTATCGAAATAGTTGCCTGAACAGAGGGTTAGTGGCCCGGTCTTGAAAATCGAGGTTGGCATAATGTATAGTTGACTATACTTTTAATATAAAAGTGTCTAGATGGGTATTTTATTATGACGTATATCAAGGGTGAACTGTTGATTATTTAACTTTGTTTGCAATATTCTTTGAACATACATACGAAACTTATATGACTAAATCTTAAATAACCCTGCATATTACCGATACATTTACTTAACATATTCACAATATTTGTATATAGTACAGTATAAATTTAAGTCACAATTACACTTGCTAGACAAAAGCCAAATTTATAACCTAATACTACAACTAATTTGAACCAAAAGAGAAAACCACAGACATTCAAATAGAAACCGTACAGTCAAAAACAATTAAAATAATAACATTACTAATTTGCATAATAAATACTAAACTCATACCATTTTTTAAAAAAATGAGGTTATTTAGGGGGATCAGAGAATGGTAACAAATTAACAAAATACAGTTTTTATTTTCCAACGTTTTGGCCATATTGGATCCATCGTTGACGGTCATGATCAGGACTGATGGAAAGTTCACCTAATGATAAAATATAACACTCTTCACATTTGTGTACTACTTCCTAATCCACATGGTGACAACAATTGGACTTAAGATTTCCTCATTCGTGTTACCTGGTAACCCTTAAGAGATCTGTTGTTAGATTAAATCTTATTAATTTTATTTATTTATCCATAGTTCTGGAGTGTATTTTATTTTGATTTCCATTGATATCAATTTAATTTCATAAAAGTAAAGCAAAATGTATGTACACAAGATACAGAATAGAAACTCAGCATAATACAAAAACTTTTTATTACACTATACTCTACCTAAATATTTTATCATCTCATCTAGCTTACCCCGGTATTCCTCTACTTGATTCTATTAGTATGATGTTTTATCTGTTTGTACTTTTCGACTGATATATCTATTCATATGAATGAAATTAAATGTTATAATCATTGTTTTTTTTTTCTTCGATCTCCATTGGGTATTTTTTTTTATTCCAAAAAGCAAGTCACGATCGATATTTGTTTACACACGCAATTGAAGTAACAGATAAACTGTTGCGTATCACACCATTAGAGTTGAGTTGGATTTCCAGTGAGAGGCAGACGACAAAGGCACCTTGTGCAGCTGATGACTTGAGGAATGCAGTCGTCTTTGCCTGGATAACTGGTCTCTTAAAAATAAATGAGCTTATTTTCGATACATCGGTTTGGGCGGGGCCAAGGTGCCACACCTATTTTACAAGGAAGTATCAGATGCTACGACCTTGGCACTGGCTTTATAAGCCTCATTCGGGGTCTGCTCTGTGTCAATTGGTCTCTCAGTCAGACTCCAATAAGCAGCATGAAGCTCCTGGTAAGGCAGTGTAACATTATTTTAGATAAAATTATCGGTTAATTGAACAAAACAGTTATTGATTAAATATGAGACGGTATCGAAAAACTTTTAGATATATTTTCGGAAAAATTAAAAAAAGTTCAGCTAAGCTCCTTCAATGTGGCATCATTTTGCGGTCTTCAAGAGTTATATTTGTTTTATTACCATTTCTCTATTGATCCGATTTTATTTGAAATTTATTAAAAACTAATAGTATTTTACAAGAATCTCCATTTTTATTTAGTTAGTGATGCATGTGTAAGATTTATAATTTTATCGATACATAGAAATGAGGTTTTAAGATTGTAATTAAAGTGATACATACAGGCAAAATCTATTCAGATGTTTATGATCACTGGCTGTTCATTTTAGCTTGCTTTATATTACAATACATGCAGTATTGTTATAATTTAAACATTATGTATGTATAAAAGAAGTTGTCGACTAAACAATTCCAAAATAATTCATATATTGTTCCTTTTTTTTAATTATATCAGATTATTGTGGAACTATTTTAAATTCAAATTGTTAATATCTATACTCAGTGATCTTTGTTTATTGAACGCTTCTCTCAAGTTAAAATGCATTAGGAAAATGTTAGTTTTAGGTTGTATTTAAGTTTCATGATAAACATATATGATGGTTGCCAATCTTCTAATGACGCCTTACTTGTGAAATTTATTTTATTCATTTAGTAATTATTTCCAAATAATATATATGCTGCTCAGTATAACACTATAAATGCATTTATTTTTTATTCTTATGGTTTACTGATCGCCAAATGTTGCAGGCTATTCTTAGTGCCGTAGTCACATGTGCCTTGGCCAGGCCAGGCGTCACTTACAGCAGCTGGGCTCTGCCCGGAGGACTGGTCGCTGCTCCAGTAGCTCCAGCCTTTGCCGCCCCTATTGCACCAACCCTCGCTGTACGATCCTATGCCGCTCCAGTGGTTGCTGCTTCTCCAGCTATTGCCGCATACAGCGCCATCCCAGCATTCGCTCCATGGGCTGCTCCAGTAGCAGCTCCAGTTGAAGCCGCTGCCAAATCCAGCGCTCCAGCTGTCGAGGCCCCAGCCCCAGCCGAAGCCCCTGCTCCAGCTGAACCAGCTTCCGATGATGCCGTTGCTGTAGAAGCCGCCCCTGCTGACTCCCCAGCCCCAACTGAATCCTCCGCTCCAGTCGAGACTCCAGCCCCAGCAGAAGAAACTCCAGCTCCCGATGCCCCAGCACCAGCACCAGTTGCTCCAGTCGTTCCAGTTGCTCCAGTCGCTTCAGTAGCAGTTCCAGTTCCCGCCTGGGCTCCAGCAGTTGCACCCGCTCCATTCTTTGCTGCTCCAGCCGCAGTCGCTGTCGCCGCTCCAGTCACCAAGTCCCAGTACCACGCTCAGGATGAACTCGGTAACACCGCCTACGGACACGCTGAGCCAGGTTCCGTTCACAGTGCAGTCCAGGACGCTCATGGCAACCGTGTTGGAAGCTTCAGCTACCTCAACCCCACTGACGGACAGGTCCACAGGACTGACTACGTCGCTGACGGTCTTGGTTACAGGGTTGCCGCTAACGACCTTCCAGTCGGCCCAGCTGCTCCAGTCGCTGACACCCCAGAGGTCGCCGCCGCTAAGGCCGCTCACCTCGCCGCTCACACCCGCGCCCGCAGGAGCGTCCTCACTACTCCCGCCTCTACCACCCCTCTCGTCACTCCAGTAGTCGCCCATGTCGCCGCTCCCTTGGCTTATGCTGCCCCCTGGGCTTATGCTGCTCCAATCGCCGCTCCAGTCGCTGCCCCAGTTGTTGCCGCTCCCTACGCTGCTCACTTGGGACTTCCAGCCACCCTTACCACCGTTGTCAACACCCCAGGACATGCTGTCTCTTACAGGATCGACTGAACTGTATAGGTTGAAGTGAAACCAGAGCTTTTGAGACCTGAGTTGGGTTTCAGCTACGACCTATAACATATTGACTGTGAATTTATTAGTTTCATAATAAATTTATTTAATTTTTACAAAATTTCTCTATATTTTCAACTATAACACACTGCAATATCCCATAATACTTTTGTTCTTTGAATCTGTTTGTTTATAAAGTAAATCCATTATACATACTATTATTTTTAGATAATACGTAAATTATTAAATAAGATATTAGAAGGTTTTGAATTGAAAAGAATTATTAATATAATCTTATATCGAATTTTAAACTTAACAAGCTTACTAGAGCTTGAATTACAGAAAAGAAATTTTTAAGTACACAAAAGTAATTCAATGCACTATTAATTAAAAACTTATTTTTTAGAAATTGGATGTAAACGCCTATGTTAAACAGAAAAGTATATAATTAATTGATATATATTAAATTTAATAGTTAACAGCCTCTCCAATCGGCACCGAGGTTACTGACTTTAATACTTCATTGTACAAACATTGCTATTCAGTGAAATATATAGCTAAAGATGAATAAAAACTTTACTCTTTTTTTTGTCTCATTATTTCACTATTTATATTTATTCTATTCTATTCTATATCATTGTTAGATATAATGATAGATATGTTTGTTGACACAAGAAAAACTAAGATTTTCTATAACAATATTTTAAAAATATGAAATTGCTTAACGTAAATAAATCTCACAACGTATAGTAAAATTCATAATAATATTATACTGTAGAGAATGGAGAAAATATGGAAACAGAGAAAGTCAAGAGAACGCATTTAATGCTTTGTGTAGTACCGATTGAGCTCATTCGCACTTAAAAAAATATTAGACTGTAAGTGCTGACAAAACTCGAGGCTACCTTCAGAAAAAAAACATTGTCTGTTTAATGCAAGCATATTCGTCAAAAATTTGCATGAGAAAAAATAAATTTAATGATAGTAACCATGCTTCTAAGACAAATACATGACTTGAACATGTAAAATACAATCTTTCGTGATAGAATCAGTGGAATGATTACGTATATTTAATTTTAATAATAGTTATTTTAATAAATAATATTTTACTAACTCTAGTTTTATTCTAAAACATTTGAAGATTTTTTTCGTGAAGTAACCCCTTTCACTACCGAGTGATCAAAAGTCGGTTGAAAAAGAGTTTCTTAATTTAATCACATATGACCTCTCTATTTTATATCACAAAAGAAATGTTCTAGTGCGATTTCCACATTTACTATTAGGAAAGACGCTAACAATAGTATATTAGTTTTGTGAAGTTTAAATGCGAATAATTAAACTGATGTATAATTACTTGTAATGAGATCATTATGATGAGTTAATCACTTGAGATAACAGTTTTATATTTGATATATTTGTTACCTGTAGAACTAGGGGTAGTTTATTTTGAATTATGCAAATCCAAAAGTTTTTCAGAAATGATCACAAAAATCTTTACTTCATACAAGGAAAATAATTAAGATATATATATATATATATATATATATATATATATATATATATTATATATATATATATATATTTTTTTCTTGTATTTTTGAATATTATCAACAAAAGACAGGAAAAGTTCTAATGCATCCCTAATAAGCTATCTGATTGGGATTATAAAGAACATAGAGGGTGTTACCTTTGTCGGGTCTTATTGTTTTTAGGTAGGAAATGAATCAATATGGTGATTTTACTCTTCATGTTTACAGTAATTCCTTGTGTCTCTACCTTTTATTCAATAAGACAAAACAGGAC
Source organism: Euschistus heros (assembly GCA_003667255.2). NCBI lineage: Eukaryota > Metazoa > Arthropoda > Insecta > Hemiptera > Pentatomidae > Euschistus > Euschistus heros. The sequence goes on from RCWM02000093.1 coordinate 1,777,168, forward strand.
CGTGAGAGAAAGGAAATGTGCAAAAGGAGGACTCGAGTAAATAAGAGATCAAAGTGGCGGTGGATAGAGAAGGAAATAAAGAAAACAGGGCTGTTCCGCTTTGGAGGTTTTTCGCCATTCATTCTAATCTCCATTGTACTGGGGGGGGGGAGGGGGAGTTACCTGAGCCCTTCAGGCTGATAGACCTTCCTTAGTGGCACGTGCAACTGGTACACTAGGGTCTCTTTTAAAAGACACCTGAAGAGACACCTTGGAGGACCATAGATAATTCATTGTAATAGAGACGAATAGTTTTCAACTTAGGATGGATTTCGAAAAAGTTGGTAGTTACAGCAAGGATCATTCCCAACAGCTGCTGCAGTAGAATGTAAGCTTCTGTTATTCAAAATCATTGTTCCGTTCCAGTTATAGCATAAAAGTAATTTTTAGAGAAAAAAACAAAGCCGACCTCAATATTAAACCTACATACACAAACTTAACTAAAAAATAAAAAATAATATTTTAATTGCTTTAAAACAAAAACAATTTTCCTGTTTTCTGTCATTGTCTGTCTTTTCAGTTCATAGTTACACCAGTCAATCATAATTAGTTATTCACTCGAGTGGTTTTACAGTGGCTATTGAAAATTCTTTCAATTAACGAAAAGTTAAAATTGATTTGCAAAGTGCAGAAAGGAGAAACAAGTTAGGCGTTTGTTGCTAGTGAATTCCAAATCCCGCGTAGTTCTCTTTCAACCGTTCTAAAGAATAAAGAAGAGATCGCCACTGGTGGAAGGTGGTAAGTCTACTTTTAGGCACCCTCAGAAAAAAGCGCAATTCAGTTGAAAGTTGTATGATAAATTGGTACCAGGTATTGAATTTTCTGTATCAATGAATTTATATGTATGTGCAAACAACATGCACATACCCATTAATGAAAAATATACGTAATGATTTCAACTCCCATTTTGTGTTCAATTTTCCCAATTACATGAAGTTAAGTGGAATGATAACCTCCATAAGTCTTAGTTCAGTAACTCGAACTATTTTTCAGGGTTTCAGGGTCGAACTATTTTGGCAATTCACCTATTCACAATTTATGATCAGTTATCTTAGGAGTCGGTGCCAGCCAAGAAGGGCAGTTTAATCCTGCCTTTACAATAAACTTTCGAATGGCCGGAGACAGCGGTGTGGTGGTGATGAAACAGTGGGAGGATCTTTACGATTAGAATTTCTTTTCAAATTCTGTTTGTTTTGGTTGGCACCGACTCCAAAAATAACTGATCATAAATTGTGAATAGGTGAATTGCCAAAATAGTTCGACCCTGAAACCCTGAAAAATAGTTCGAGTTACTGTACTAAGACTTATGGAGGTTATCATTCCACTTAACTTCATGTGATTGGGAAAATTGAACACAAAATGGGAGTTGAAATCATTACGTATATGTTGTTTTCATTATCTTACAGAAAACTTATCTGGTACCAATTTATCATACAACTTATTGCGCTTTTTTCTGAGGGTTCATAGACTTACCACCTTCCACCAGTGGCGATCTCTTCTTTATTCTTTAGAACGGTTGAAAGAGAACTACGCGGGATTTGGAATTCACTAGCAACAAACGCCTAACTTGTTTCTCCTTTCTGCACTTTGCAAATCAATTTTAACTTTTCGTTAATTGAAAGAATTTTCAATAGCCACTGTAAAACCACTCGAGTGAATAACTAATTATGATTGACTGGTGTAACTATGAACTGAAAAGACAGACAATGACAGAAAACAGGAAAACAAATTACACATGAAATTCTTTTAATTTGAGTTCGAATTATTGAGGCGATGACTTCTAATAGTTCGTTTCATAGAGGTGGTCCTAGAAGTTCTCTCTTTTGAACCTTATTTTCAGTTCTACTTATTTTGGACACAATTTTTCACGTTCTTTGTCTGAAATCGTCTCATTTAGGTGAAATTTAAGTGTAATGTACTTCCGATCGCAGATTTTGTTCGACTTATTTAAGAATTTAGCTTATCGAAGTACGACACATCGAGAGTTCACTGTATATGTAAATTTATTTTTGTTAATAATTTATATTTAGTTACCATGGAGATTTTAGATAATCTTAATCATTAATATGTTTAAAATGTAAGGTTATATAACAGTGATTTTTATTAACTGGTTTACTTAAAAAGTGCTGCGTTGATTTCAAAATATTTTTTTTGGCACTACCTCTGAAGTATGCCCTACCGGTCTAAAAAAGAATCATCAAAATTGATTAAGAATTGACGGAAGTTCTCAACTCATTTGTATTATTTTTTTCTTTTTTGTATGTACGCGATTACTCCGTCAATTCTGAATCAATTTTGATGATTCTTTTTTAGATCGGTAGGGCATACTTCAGAGGTGGTCCCATAAAAAATATTTTGAAATCAACGCAGCACTTTTTAAGAAAAATCAAATAAGCATTTAATAAGTGATTTTATTAACAGTTTTTTTGATTTTTCTTAAAAAGTGCTGCGTTAATTTCAAAATATTTTTTATGGGACCACCTCTGAAATATGCCCTACTGATCTAAAAAACAATCATCAAAATTGATTCAGAATTGACGGAGTAATCGCGTAACATACACACAAAAAAAAAATAGAGACGAGTTGAGAACCTCCTCTTTTTTGAATTCGGTTGAAAATACATGAATAATTGAAGATTTAATTAAAATTATATAACAATTACGTTGTATATTTTTTAAACTAATGTATATCAACGTTTATAATGATCATATTGTTATTTAAACAAATGGAAATAAATATAAATTCAATAGAAAAAATGGAGACGAATTTTTTATCAACTGCGTTGAAGTCTGATGCAATCGATACCTACCTTTTCTAGCCATTTCCCTCATCGTCTAAACTTCACTCGTCGAATATTCACTTTTTTGAAGTGACTCTCTTTCGCTCACCGACTTCATCTGTCCAAAAAAACTTTTTCTTTATAAAGTTATTCTTTTATATTCCTTTAGGTCTAAAGGTGTGGTTCCGCATGGAGCAGCCAGCTGCAGCAGCTGCGTCTGCCAGACGCAGCGTCTGAAAGCTGAGCACTGCTTCAGTCGGTTTTAATAGAAGTGTTGCAAGAGGGAGCAGCTGCGGCTGCAGCCAGAAATTTGAGAAGCTGGCTGCTGCGTTCGGACTGCTCTAGGGACCAGTCCAGACGCACTCCTTCGCGTCTGTAGTATGCTAACCCACATCACCAAAGTTTCTTGTACCATTTTAGACTTTTTTTTTTAATGTCATACCGATCTATATGGTATTTTTGAAAAACAATGCTTAAAATACCTTCAGAATACAATTTTAGGGTTTTGGTGTATTTAATATACATTTATAAATAATTGGAAAAAACCTCAGGTTGAAATACCACAATTTATATATATATACATATATATACACACACAAATTTATAAATATATATATAAATTGTGGTATTTCAACCTGAAGTTTCATCCAATTATTTATAAATGTGAAAATTGTGTTCTGGAATGTATTTTAAGCATTGTTTTTCAAAAATACCATATAAAAAAGTCTAAAATGGTACAAGAAACTTTGGAACCAATATATATGTATATATATATATATATATAAATTTTCCCCTTGATGATTTCACAAAATATAGAAAGACAGTATATAAAAAAAGACAAAAGAAAATAAAGAAAAGTCGCTGGAACCGTAATTTTACTATTTTTTCAGACGATGTCTAAAGTTCCAGTATTTTACAGTAAATATTTTATTGACAACCCTATTTTCGTTAAATAATTTTCATTATGTAAGATAATAAATGTGTAAGTTATCAATAATCTTACATGATAAAATTAAAATTTTAATTAATTTAAATTAAAATTTTATTCACAGTAAAAAACTTAAACTTTATACATCGTCTGAAAAAATAATAAAATTGTGGTTCCAGCACGTTTTCTTAACTCTCTTTCTATATTTTGTGAAATAATCACCAGAAAACGAACTGATGAACTTCCAGCTGCCGCGTTTGGAAGCTACATGCGGAACCACCCTGAACGCTGCAGCTGCAGCTGCTGCGGCTGGCTGCTCCATGCGGAACCACACCTTAATATAGTCCTCTTCATGCAGCTTCCATCTTTCGAAACTCAGTCCAACCTACTATCAATAAATTATCCAGACATCAAAACAGAACACTGATGTCTCAACCAAGAAAGTTCCTTTGGCGCATTGACTGACTGATTTCGTATTGCAGTATAATTTGAAAACCCTGCTCAGTACGTTGTCTCGTAAAATTTTACATCATGATTCCTAACGTTCATTTTTCTTCTTTGAACTCTCCCTCAAAGCCAACTGGCATGGAAGGACAAATTTCCGTATTAAAACTCTCTTTTGATTTCTGTTTATTTATTTGATTTTTCTTTTCTGTTATGTTATTTATTCCCATTGTATTCATTTTTCTGCATTATTAGACTCTTATTCTCAGTGTAAAATCACTACTGAATTTCGTTCCTTAATATTCAGTACTATTATTTTACTAACCGTAGTTGCTGCCTAAATTCCAAAAAAAATTGAATGGTATTTTTTGTACCATTTTACTACCGAGTGATCAAAAGTCGGTGGAAAAAGATTTTTAATTTTCATAATTTAATCACACATCATCTCTCTTGTATTGAATAAGGAAATTTAAGCTTCTCTACTGCTACTTAACGGGAGAATAATAAAAAGAGAATTATATTCCTGTTTGCTGTGACTGAATCAAATTAATGAATGAATGAGTATTTTTGCTCATCACTGATCACTTGTAGCTCATATTAGCTGAAGTGCGTTTAATTTTGTAGCATTTGTAAGTATTTTAAATATTTAATGTAAATCAATTATGCAGCCTCAAAAGGATTTTTTTAGTAAATCTTGTTAAGCTGAAAAGTTGCTGGAAGTATTTAAGAGTCGGTTCCATTCTATTAAACTTTAATATAAGCTTTCTCCATAATAATGAGTGATTAGTTTCTATTTAGTGATTCAAACTGATTACAAATAGAGCATTTCTTGTTCAAACGGACATCCCCTTATGTAACAATGCTAACGACTTACATACATCAGAATAACTAATCTGCAGTCAGCGATTAAATAACAACCATGTCCTCTGTTGACCATTATATATAAGATCCCCTCTAACCATATTGTCCAGTATCCATCCACCATCTAAACTAACATGTACATACCAAGAAAACTTCACCTCATACTTCTCGTTACATCAGGATGTCTAGGATTTGAACATTTCGAACACCATCCGATAAAAACACAGATTATCACTAAGGAGGAAATTGTGCCGTACCCTATCAAAGTGGAAAAGCATGTTCCTGTGCCAATCAAAGTACCTGTCGACAGACCAGTTCCATTTCACGTACCCAAGCCTTATCCAGTGCACATAGAGAAGAAGGTACCTGTTCCCGTGAAGGTCGAGGTGCCTCATCCGTATCCAGTGTACAAGGAAGTCAAAGTGCCAGTGGAAGTGAAAGTTGAGAAGCCAGTACCCTATCACGTGCCAAAGCCTTTTCCAGTCTATGTCGAAAAAAAGGTACCTTATCCAGTCGAAAAGGAGGTGCCGTATCCAGTAAAGGAAGTTGTCGAGGTCCCAAAACCATACAAAGTACCCTACTTCATCGAAAAGAAGGTGCCTTATGTAGTCGAAAAGAAGGTTCCTGTGAAGGTTGCAGTACACATAGAGAAGCCTTACCCCGTTGAGGTTCCTAAGCCGTACCCTGTTACTGTTGAAAAGAAAGTACCATACTTCGTGGAGAAGAAGGTACCTTATGAAGTAAAAGTACCTGAGTTTGTCAAAGTCCCTGTACCCGTACATGAACACAGCAGCCAGGATGATTGGAAAACTTCTAGCTATGGAGGAGTGGAAAATTCAGAACATTTTCACCATTTCTGACCATCCAACTCCTTGCACCGCTAGTTCACTTCTCTAGAAGAAATGTATATACTTAGCGGTTTATTTGTTATTATGTATCACTAAGAATAAATTATTTGAATTATAGTTTCATTTTTTTCCCCTCATAATATCAGTTAAATAAAAATATTTATTTGCTGGCATTAGCAAGCATGAATATTTCTTTTATGACCTTATGTGATAAGTAGTTAGAATGTTCAACACAACCAATGTAATTTTTTAGAATTTATTATTGTCATATTCTATTGTACATATTTTGATTACTTTATAACTATTACAAAATTATAAGACATAATTATATAATGCAAAAAAAAAACCAGTATGTTTAATTAAATTAAATAGAAAAAGCCACATTTTTACAAATAAAATAAAATTTGTTTCAGATAGTATGAATTTATAGAGTAAAATTAAAATTCATTCAAAGTTAAACTTACTTTGATGTATAAAATATGAGAATATTTCATTATCATCTCCATTTATACAATCTAAATATAATTATGATTCGATAAAATAAATAGCGTAAGTTCTATTGGTTAGAATAGAAAACTACTTTTAATTAATTATATTTCAATGCTATATGAGAAAAAATAATATTTGTTTATTCACTTAGCAACCACTTTTATTCAAAAAATAAAAAAGAAATGAATTAAATATAAATGCAATTGTTGGAATCATTACTGATTCTTGAATTTAAAAGATTTTCATTATGAACCAATGAATTACAATCACCAAAGTTAAAATTGTATCGTCGGCAGAGCTCTTTCCCCACAATGTTCAGGTGCAAGGACTAACTTCAGTCGATATAGATCTTGCAGATATGGTGAAGAAGAAAGATCTTCAAATGCCAAAATGTAAAACAAGACCATATCCTGTAATTTTTGGAAGCATAGCATTCTTATCGCGGGTTATGCACTGTGCACTGGATCCCTGAGAAGTGTGAAATAGAAGAAAAAAAAAATCGACATTGAACAAACGCAACGAATGAAACAAATATACATAATTTGACAAGCTCTAACTCAGTGTAGTTTGAATCGAAAATTTTATGGCATTCTACCAATCAGAAATTTAGAGGGAAATATTTTTTTTACTGATATAGCTACATTAATTTGAATGGAAAAAGACACGTGTAAAACCATATTTTTAAGTTTAGTGGCTTTTTTGAACACTACTCTGGCTCAGTTGGTGTTAATTTTTTGACGACATCCTACTCGTCGAAAATTTAATGAAAAATACTTTTCGGTATATAACATTTGTCGCTAGTTCCTACTATTGAATGAAAAAAGTCATGTTTTAAACCACTGTTTTTTTCTCACCTTCGTTTATGTCGAATAATCTTTAATTATTAATTTAATTCTAAATTATATAGGTAAGCAGTAAAAAAAGTAAAAAACATAAGGGTCAGACAGTCAGCAGGATTAAAACTAATGTGATCTTACTAATTTCTCCTTTTTTATTCCTTTATTATTCCTCTTTATGGTGCTCTACAAAACTGTACTATCTATGAAAGTCCGTCTGTATTTTATTTAAGACAAAACTATGAATATTAAACGTTAAGGCAATGAGTGTGATTCACTATGGATGGATAGTGTCTTCTTTCCTGTTAAACAAGACTAAGGAATTTATAAATGAATGCCTACACCTTATTCTTTGAAGTTCAGGTTGCCAAATTAGATTAGGAACGCTGAGGTCTGGAGAACTGGCCTAAGAGAAAAATTGGACAAAACTGGGTATTTAATGCGCTATTGGACTGGTCAAACGCTTGCCACGTAAGAAGAGGAGAGAGTCTCAAACGACCAGAGGTTGACAACCTCAAAATAAAAATACTTCATAATTACTGATATAAAATTATTTTTTCCTATTTTGTCATACTTGCACTATCATTTCAAGAAAAAAAAAACTATATTTTTATTTATTTATATATTTCTATTATTCTATGTATGTTTGCAATAAATTATACAGTGTGATAAAAAAATGAAAACATCAAACTGTATATCTGCTGGCTAATTTATGCTGCATTTTTGGTTGAATAATGGGCATACTATTCAGTGGGCTTTTTGCTAATGCATCCGCCATACAAGAAGCTCCTTGTTCCTGACGAACGAAGACAAACGACGGCCAATGGACAATCGAAATAAGGTCTAGATAGAGAGCAGCAGCGGTCAGATGCCAACGAGAGATACCCGATGGGTAAGCTGCTACCTCCAGATGATGAATGACGTCGGAATGACGGCCCTCCCGTTGAGCCGGAGTACGATCCGTCAGTCTATTAAGATGGATTGTTTTCCAATGACAGCTCCTGTCCATCCACAGGCAAATGAGCCCGTTCGAAAATAGATCAAGACTCCCTTGGCTGGTTTATTAGGTGGCCTTTGTATAAGGGCTCTTTTCCCGGGGCTGGCTGAGGAACTGTTTTTTGATAAAATGGCCCGTGTCCCTAGTCGCTAGTAGCAGAGAAATATTTTAAAGTAATCTGTTGTTTACCGTATAATTCTAGCATGAAAAAACTAGATTAATTTATCAGCTAAATAAATTCAATCCAATAATTTATGTTTAAAATCCTATTTTAACAATAACACGTTAAATAATATGATATCCCACATGCCGCTGATTTGACAAAAACGAACCGGGTACCCTTTCGTATTAATCGAAGTACATACCAAAATCCAATAGTTTCTCAACTTGCTCTCCGATTTATCCCTGTTATTCCTTCTCAACATTTGAATTGGAGCCATCTCCAATCCAGGGGGTCCATACCCGTCATCTTCTTCTAAGTGGAACTTTCATTAATGATATTAAACGATTGTAAAGAATTATTTTATAAATTTTGTCATAAATTGAAATAAACATTTCTTTTCTAGAGTCATAGAGAAATTAGGAACACCTATTTGTCTCGTTATATTATTCCAATTATCATTTTTTTTTTTTTTTAATTATCCTATAAATTTTCATCGAATTGTTATTGATGAGACTCATTATAAAATATGTATTTAAGAAAATCGTACTTTTCTAACTTGCATTAATCTTGAGTCAAAAATAATATTCTTTCCATGGTATTCTCCTTTAACCTTAGGTCTACAACGTGAAATGCAAGGACATGCAATACGACGTTGGTTCTTTTTGACCCAACTCTCTTTTCAATTGTTTTGATCATTTTTAACATTTTGGGAAACAATTAATGATCTTTCGTTTCATAAAAAAATTAATTTATTATAATTATATATGTTATAAAAAAAAAATTTCTTAAAATAAACATAAAAAAGTTAATTATATATTATCCTAAAATCAGTCTTATGAAAAAAAAAAATACTTTTAGCCTTTTTCATATTTTCTTCTCTAAAGGGAAATCAAGTATAGTATGAATTAAAATAATTATGGTATTTAACTCTGGCAATAGAAAATAGAAATATATATATATATATATATATATATATATATATATATATATATATATATATATATATATATATATATAATTGATTAAGTTACTATAGAGCTTTGTTTCAATCATTTTTCAATAATTTGGAGGATCATTTGTAATCTAATATCTAATCTAAAAAACCGTCTACACATTTAACCTTCCTTCTACAACGTACGGGTCAAATTGACCCGGATATGAGAAAAACGGGTCTGCTTTAAAGTATAGGGGTGAGAGAGGGTTGAGACCTTGAGTAGCTTTTCATCCAGCATCTGTGCAGTGTGTGGACACCGTCTGACAAGAGTTCCAAAGTTCCAAATATATATATATTATATATATATATAGGAAAAGCATAATTAATTACAGCTATACTCCAGGTAAAATTTAACATCACAAAGTTTCTATCCAATTCTAAAATATTATTTTCATTCTCTAAAAAACTTCCTATGTATGAAAGGTCCTTTGAAATAGCTAAAAACCCGAAGGCTATAACAGTACACAGCAAAAATTGACGCTGCGTCATTCCAAGCGACCTTGGTCATCGCCTGCAAGGATAGCGACCTTATCTTGCCCCTAGAGTTTAATGCCTCCTAACTCCAACAGGATTTATCTATTTTTAGAATATAGCTTCTTTTTTTTCATCGTTCAAAAATATTTGCTCTTTTGTTACTACTGATTATTCTCTTGAGTTTTACACCCTCGTATTACAATTACGTCAGAGCAGAAGGAGCTGTATCTAAGAAGTACCATCAACTTCAAAAAAAAATATATACAATTTTTTTATTAATATATGTATTCACTAAATTGTAGTTCTTCTGATTTCATGATGAACGACTAATTTTTTTTTAATTTAGTAAGTTTACTTCAATCATTTATTTACTTTGCAAATATAAATAGTTCACTGCTGAGTTTTGTGTTTTCTCATTCATTGTTTTGTTTTATATGGCAGAATTATTAGAAATTTAAAATTGTTCTCGAACAGTAAATGTTAATTTTTGTAACTAACCTAATTTTTGTTTTAATGTTCTCCTACATTATAATAGATGTTCAAAGGTAATATTACAGCATTAGCTGGATTGAAAATAAAAATAAGTTAAAAATAAAAATAGTTTTCATTTTCATTATTATCCCTGCAGGCTACACCTTCGATTTTCCCTTTTGTAGTAACACAATACCTCTTTCTGGCGTATATAATAAAATGCATGATGTCTGAGGTCCTCATTTCCATGTAAATGCCAATAAAAGCATTAGTAATTCTCATTTTTAAAAGTAAGTACATATGAAATAAAATAAAAAGAATATATATATATATATATATATATATATATATATATATATATATATATATATGTGTATATGTATATGTTTAGTAAGGTTCTTGAGGTTCAGTCATAAAATAAAAAAAACAACTATTTTGGCGACGTTTCGAGACTATATTGTTCTCATAATCATGCCAATGATTCAGTTGTGTATTAGAATTGTTAGTCTATTCATATAAACCAGTAACATTGGCATGATTATGAGAACAATATAGTCTCGAAACTTCGCCAAAATAGTTGTTTTTTTATTTTATGACTGAACCTCAAGAACCTTACTAAACATTTAATAGTAACAGTCAAGAAATTTATCCATATATATGTATATATATATATATATATATATATATATATATATATATATATATATATAGAGAGAGAGAGAGAGAGAGAGAGAGAGAGAGAGAGGTGGGGACTTGGGTTCGAATCCCAACCGGGGTCAAATCTTTTCTCTTCAAAAAATAAAAAATATATTTAAAAAATATTTAATAATCAAGAATCATTTCATAATATATATATATATATATATATATATATATATATATATATATATATATATATATATATATATTTTAAAAATAAGTTTAACATATCAAGGAAGTTTCTAATGAATAATTATATTATCATTATTTATTTTAAATCAAAATTAGAAAATATGGAATAAAGTTAAGAACGCATACTAGTTACAGCAAAAGATAAACAATAATTTCAATAAGCGTATGAATTTAATTTTTTCACCCTAAAACCTACCTTCCATTTTGTATACAATAATATTAAATGGAGTTTTGCAACTTCATGAATTGGTTTAGATTTTCAAACAGTAAATAAAACCTTTCCCTACTATTGATTTTTTCTTCGTTCAGCTATTTTCTTAGATCCCTCGTTCTCAATTGACAGGATTAATTTTCTTTAATTAGATCATAAGGAATATTAAACAGTTGATAGAAACACAACAAATCACAACTAAAACTTTGTTTCAGCAACAGTTAAATATTCCTTAAGATAATTTTTTAATTATTGAAATTTACAACTGTACAAAATTTATACATCAAGTAAATGTGCTGTTAACTATTACAAATAACGTGACAAAACATGAAAAGTACTACCCATCAGTAGCACTTTAATAAAAATTCTATACCCCAGAAGGTCTCTGGGCCATCTTCTTTTCAGACGCCTCTGAGGATTGTCAGGAATGGTGTGGGAAGCAAGTTGAAAAATTAGGGGATCTGAGTGGTTATGGAGCTTACTAGAAAGGATAGATATCTGGTTTGGGCTAAATCTGCAACATTTGGATAAGTTTATTGGTGACAAAGTAAGGTGCATTGAGGATTTTTCGAAGGATTTTGGACTGTAAGGATTGGATCCGAGATGAATTAGATGGTTTAGTGGAGGCCCAAAGCTCAACTCCTTAAATCAAGATAGGTCTAATCACAGTCATGAACAAACGCAACGAACGTAATTTACATAATTTGACAAGCTCTAACTCAGTGTCGTTTGGATCGAAAATTTTATGGCATTCTACCAATCAGAAATTTAGAGGAAAATATTTTTTTTACTGATATAGCTACATTAGTTTGAATGGAAAAAGACACGTGTAAGACCATATTTTTAAGTTTAGTGGCTTTTTTGAACACTAATCTGGCTCAGTTGGTGTTAATTTTTTGACGACATCCTACTCGTCGAAAATTTAATGAAAAATACTTTTCGGTATGTAACATTTGTCGCTAGTTCCTACTATTGAATGAAAAAAGTCATGTTTTAAACCACTGTTTTTTTTCTCACCTTCGTTTATGTCGAATAATCTTTAATTATTAATTTAATTCTAAATTATATAGGTAAGCAGAAAAAAAAAGTAAAAAACATAAGGGTCAGACAGTCAGCAGGATTAAAACTAATGTGATCTTACTAATTTCTCCTTTTTTATTCCTTTAATATTCCTCTTTATGATGCTCTAAAAAACTGTGCTATCTATGAAAGTCCGTCTGTATTTTATTTAAGACAAAGCTATGAATATTAAACGTTAAGGCAATGAGTGTGATTCACTATGGATGGATAGTGTCTTCTTTCCTGTTAAACAAGACTAAGGAATTTATAAATGAATGCCTACACCTTATTCTTTGAAGTTCAGGTTGTCAAATTAGATTAGGAACGCTGAGGTCTGGAGAACTGGCCTAAGAGAAAAATTAGACAAAACTGGGTATTTAATGCGCCATTGGACTGGTCAAACGGTTTACAACGAAGGGTAAAGGTTATTTGGTGGGGTTTATTTTCATTTATTTTGAATCTCCATTTTTGACACAATTCTTGAAGGGTTAGGATATGGGATTGGCGTGTTTGGGAGGCAATGAAGGGATCATTGTTTACTGATAAAACACATGTGTCATCAGCGTAAGTGGTGAGGAAATTGGTAGGATGAGTTGGGATGTCAGACTTACTTTGGTTAAAATATCTTGAATTTGGTGGGTGGTTTTGTAAATCGCGGATAGTCATTAACTTTCTAGAACACCTCTACGCCTTTATTTACAGGGTTATAAAAGGTGTAATGATTTATTTTATTTTTTTAATTATTCTTGTTAATAGGTATGTTAATACAATCATAATATGTTAATCCTGGATTCAAACATTTTTAGTTCGAAATGTATTTAAAAGTGGAATCTTACAATGCGTGAAATGAACTAAGTTTTGAAGGAACATGAAATAAATGAAATTGCAAACATTTTTACTGCAATATTTCGTTAGGGTCTATATTTCATTTGTTCTGATTTCCTACTGAACAGTTTGGATTAATTGGAGTCATGTGTTCAATTTAAAATATTCATACGACATCAGGCTTCATTGTTTAGTAAATTGAGACATAACCCAAGCTCCATAGCGTGGACTACTCTCAAGAACATTGTAACCACCCCAGGCCGATGTTACGAAGGGCAGCAGGTCCTCGAGTTGCCATCTGCTCCGAGAGGGATTATTGTCGGCACTCTCGAGTAGGTCTGCCTGGCACTCGAGTGCACTCGCCTCTTGTCCTTTGTGTGTCGTATAACGTTTTAAACTGAGTTATAAAGTCTCTCCTTAATGTGCGTCCTATGATCAAATGAGAAACATTACAGGAACAGAACATAATGAAACTATTACACAATTGATGGAGCTGTTGTAATACTAACGCTAGTAAATATTGTTCACCACGCTAAAATTGACAACTATAATAACACTAATAATAATGAATATAATGATGAATAATATAATAATGGAATAATAATGAAGGTTTTTTGCATTTTTAAGATTGGAATAGAAAGGTACCAGAAGAGTATTGTAAGATAACTTGAATCAAGCCACCTTAACTTAGAAACCAGTTCGTGAAGTGAGAGGACCTGGCGATCTCAAAAATGAATCTTATAAAACTATTCATTAATCTCTTCAGCCTCCTTTCGAGCTCACCAGATAGTCCTTCGTATACTAAGCACTAATAATCGAGGTGGAGAAGAATAAGAGAGAAACTCATATTTGACCGGAATTGCGTGGGAAAACTCACAAAATCTTACGAGCTGTTAGAGAAATGAGGTGATCTTTTGGTTAATGTAAAAAAAAAAAAAAAAAGTTATTCCTCGATAGATGTTCATAAAAAACGATCAATGTATACTAAACTAAACATAATGAAACAAAACACAGTTAATAATTAAAAATTTCAAGATTTCAACACACGTTACATAGTGATCTTTATTTCACTTCTTCTTGTGGAGAATTGATGCACTATTGTGAGAAACTTATAAAACAAAAGTCAACTTAAATCTAAAATATAAGAATAATTTGAAACAATAAAAATGATTGAACATTTAAAATGAAAAATGAAAGAGAAACAAATTAAAACTTAATCTTCAATATATATATATATATATATATATATATATATATATATATATATATATATATATATATATATTTTTTTTTTTTTTTAATTGAGCTAAGATAATGGATACATATAGTAATTTATCAATATCAATCGTGACGTTAAAGTCCAGTGCTATTAATATTATATTTAATATCTAATATCAGGTGTAACTAAAACGCAATTTCCTTCTCATGTAGGAAGGAGATGCTTCTTTCATTCTCGAGTTGTTATATGTTATGAAGTAATTCCACAGCAGCAATGCATAAGTAAATATGACTACATTGAAATAAAATTTAATAAAAAAAGAAAATATATTGTTCACTAAAGAGAATAATTTCCTTCGACAGCTCGTCAGTACTTCTTGTGAAGAAGACAAGGGTCAGATAAGCATGACATGCAATGATCCTTACTGTATTATGCTAATTATGCTAATTACATGTAGGTAACTCTATGCATTTTGAAACTGAGGACAAAAAGGGTAGTAAAAGTAGTGAAGTAAATGTATAAATGTAACATTTATGTTTCTTAAATATGAATTATATATGTTTGTGCCTGAAACCAAATCAGAGCATTTATTTCTACAATTTTTCGTGTTTATTTACTTATTAGACATAAGTAAGTGCACGAAATCGGTTCTTCTCAAGTCCCAATAATCCAGAACAAATAAAGCAGTAACCGCTTAGCAGCAAGGTAGAGGCATTTCATTAGGCTATACTGCGGTGAGGAGGGCTTTATCTGACCGGAAGGAACAAACAACTGGAAGAAAACAGTTTAGCCAGTTTAGATTGAGTTGCCGGCATCCGTCGATAGCATCTAGAACAAAGGACTCCGCGTCGAAAAAGAAACACTGGCCTGTACGTGCTCGAGGGAGGAGCGGCAACTTTTAAATCGTTAGTGTGTTCCTTCTGCGGTTACCAGCCTCCGCGTGGAGCATTCGATTGAAAAAGTTCCAAAAGTAGGTTGAAAGACTTTGGAAGTGATAGATCGGCTCGCGTCAGGAATGGTGGCACTGACAGATGCAATTTGTCGAACAGTTGCGGAAATGTTGGTCTTCCGCGGAAACTTCTCTTTGACAGCTGGAAAATTGCGACTTTCCGTTTCCATCCGCCAATTTTAATGGATTTTTCAGTATTAGAAGAAAAACTATTTTTCCTAATCTCAGCTATACTTGATTTATTTGAATTAACAAACAATTGCTGTCCATACCTGGTCGAAGTGTTGACCATAATCTCCTAGCAAGTATAACTAAATCAAACAATCATCAACCAAAACATCAAAATCACAAAAAACGTTAGTTGCTTTCTGGAACTGGAGAAGGATGTGGAAATAAAAACATACATAGAAGGTGAGCTGAAAGATCTAATTCTAGGTATCATATCTATGGAAAGTTCAAAAGAGGTAGACCTAGTCCAAGATGGCATGTTTAATTAAAATTAAATTTAAGGCGTAGAATTATCAAACCAGTCAAGTACATATTCCAGTTTTTTTTTTTTCTTTAATAGTTTTTCTACTAGATCTTTAGGTAAAAAATTCCTCCCAAAAATAGTTAAATCACATATCTAATGATCATACAAAAAATAAAGCCCCTTCCTAATCCAGTCAGACCTTTACCTTTATCTTGTGAAAAATTTTGAAAAATGGAGTTTACTGGTTTCGGAATTTAACGCCTCATTTATTGTTAATGATAGTTGTCCATGAAACATTATGATAGTTGTAGCTTCACTGCTTGGTTATTTTAACGGATTTGAATATTTTAATACTGTTGAAGAATGTTTGTAGAAGATGAGGTTCGATTCCGACCGAGTCAAATACTTATCAACTCTATTATTTAAGCCGAATATCGACCAAATAAGAAGGAATACCTTCCTTAGGTAGAAAAAAAAAGCCTTCCTTACAATAGCCTCAAAAGTGAGTACCCTTTACTAGGGAAAAGCATGGCCTAATCGTCCCCTAACGATAAGGGCAACTATTTGCAGATATACACTTTTTTTTTAATTTTCTATTTTCTTTAAATATTCTAAAATGGTATTTTTAAAGAATACCATAAAAAAATAAATAAATAAATAAAAAATAAAATACTGGAAGACCTAGAAAATTTGTGTTGTTTAGATTTTGTGAAGATTTAAAAATTGTGTGTGTGTCTGTGTCTGTGTGAGTGTTTGAATTTATATATATATTTTTTAGTTTTCTACTTTTATTTGTTTTTAATTACAATTGTTGTGTTGACTGAATATAGGTTGTCATGAAAAAATTCCTATGTTATTTAAATCTTTCTTAAGAGAAATATGTTTTAGATCTAATATCCACCTTTTTCTTTTTTTTATTATTATTAATATTATTAAATTTATCAATAGTAAGTACGAATTTAGATGACCATATAAAGTTCTTGCCAAAGGTAAATCCTATAGTATTCCTGGAGTCAGCCAGGTATAGAAAGGATCCTCCTCAAAGGATCATAAGGATGTACCATACATAATCTGATTATAGGGAAAAGAAGGTCAACAAGGAAAAAAAAATCAGCTTTTGCAGGTGAAAATGGATCTTTATAAAAGACACGCGCCACCCTCCGTGTGCAGGGTCTGAAGGGCGCGTGGCTTCTTGATTAGATTCAAGCCGCATCCGCCAATAGCTCAAGTGATTCAACTAATATCTGCTTCAACGAAAGCTTTGAAGGGTGTTCGTTGACAATGGGCGACGAATATCACAGAATTAGAGATGATTAAAGGATTGTTAGAGTAGAGGCTTAGTCACTTTAGGGTGATGTCACCTAATAGTATGGTGTCAAAGGGTCTAATCTCAAATTAGGGAGTATTGATAAAAGAAATTTAAAAAAATATATATATTAGTTTGATTCAAAAGACTTTTTACCCCTTTCCGTATATTTTTTAATAAGTTTATAAGAATCCGGACTTGTTGTATTTTGGAGACTCGTGTTTTATTAAGACTATACAGTATTCTATTCCCCTGGATAGGAAGAGCTTTTTAAACATAATATTTCAAAATAAAATAACTAAAATTTGAGATTAAAACTTAGATTTTACGCATTTGATAAGAATATATATATATGTACACCTTGCTTTTATCGGTAATGAAAGGATGATCAATAAGAAGTAATTCAAGCATTTTTTTTATTTATTTTAAAATAAAAACAATCATGTCTATTAGTCTATTAAATATATATATATATTGCTAAAATAAGAGCAAAAGCCGCACAGCCCAAATGAGACATGAAACTTATTTAAGTACAATTAATTGTTATGTAAGAAGGATTAGGTGTTAATTTTTAATAATATGGTATTCAGTTGAAACTAGAAAATATATTAATCGACTAGAATATACATAATGATTCTTGTAACATTAACAATCATAATATACATACATTTTTTAGTGAGTATTTACATCATATCTTAAATAAATCAAACAAGGAACAATACACCATAAAAAAGTTAACTCTAAAAATTAAAGTACTAATTGAGCTGTACAAAGTAATCAAACTTTATGGAGCTGTTCCGACCCAATACCTGATTCGACAGAGGACTTGTGGTAGGTTCCACCTGAATGTTCGTAAACAGGTACAGGTACTTTGATGTATTCGGGTACTTTCACCTCGTAAGGTACCTTCTTCTCTACGATGTACGGTACTTTCTTCTCAACGGTCACCGGGTATGGCTTAGCCACTTCCACTGGATAAGGTTTCCCAACTGGTACTTTAACCTTCACCAGTACTTTTTTTTCGATGACGTAAGGAATCTTTTTTTCAATGATGTAGGGTACGTTGTACGGTTTTGGAATTTCGACCACCTCTTTTACTGGATACGGCACTTTCTTCTCGACTGGATAAGGTACCTTCTTCTCAACATATACAGGAATAAGTTTAGAAACATGGTATGGTACTGGTTTCTCTACCTTGACTTCGACCGGTATTTTGACTTCCTTGTACACTGGGTATGGATGTGGTACTTCAATTTTTACTGGAACAGGTACTTTTGTTTCGATGTGAACTGCGTAAGGCTTCGGCACGTTAAAAGGAACTGGTCTCTCAACAGGTACTTTGATTGGTACTGGGATGTGTTTCTCCACTTTTACTGGATATGGCACCTCTTCTTCCTTTGTTATGATTTCTGTTCTTAAAGGATGATGTTCCTTGTGGATTTCGAAACCTAGGCTACCTGTCACGATGAAAAGAAATAGCTGAATGTATTCCATTTTGATCATCTTGCTACTGACGTTGGTTGGACACTGGTAACTAAGAATAATGCACTGCCTTATATAGTTGGATACCAGCTTGTTATATAATCTAATTGCATCGTGTCGATCCACCAATCCAAGTAATATTAATTAGAAAGTCAAAGTAATGCAGGAATTTTCAAGTCGTGTCTATGGGTATGTCAAGCATCTATTGAATGAATCATCACTTTCAGCTTCAATGCACATACATCATCAGACAGCTTATATTTTTATAAATAACTTAATGTTATTTAGATTCTTGCTTCTGATGATTATACGATAAAGTAATTGTAGTTGCATCGAATAATAGTGACGAAAATATTATAATTTTGTAAATTAAAACAAATATTTTTTTCAATATAATATTCCAAGTTAATTATAATCTATGTGAAATAGTAATGGGTAATGACCGTAGCCTACCTCTTCATACTAAGCTAGTTTCTGATGATATTGTTTGAGGAAAGAAGGACCGGCCGAGGCGTGGTCACATCCCAGCGTACCCTTGACACTGCCTACGTAACACCGGTGTACTCCTACAAGGACGAAACCGCAAATTTCACTCAGAATTATCTCCAAATCCTCATTCAGGATCGAAATTTTGCGTTCAAAAAATGACGCAATAATATTTTTTTCTAATTTAAAACTAAATATCCTTTGAAGTTCTACTTTGAAGCTTATGTTAATAGAAGCTCAATGATATACATTTCCCTGTTTTTATATAAAATTTGTATTTCATACAAACATTTATCTATATGAAATATAATCATAACTCTGAATGACATTGGATCTTTTACATTAGGATAAGAAAATACCTAATTATAACTAAAATAGACAAACTACTTCCATATTTTTTTATATATATATATATATATATATATATATATATATATTACCTACTCGGTAATTTTCAGATAAATTTCCAGTATCCAGGTCTTCATCAAATTTAAGTTTTATAATACGTCTTGGATAAAAAGTTTAATGTGGCATCCTCATGTCACCCTGAAGTAACAGGATAAGTAAAATTTATATTAAAATTAGAAATTAATGTAAACTTCCTAAGTATAAAGTGAATATTTCTAAATTTGATTTAAATTTTTATAAAAAATGAAATACAGCTCCTTCATCTTCTTCATAAATCTGTTTCTACTTGTTTAGAAATATTCAGACGTTGCAACTTAACACTTCTGTACATAAATTCTTAATCCAAAGATCTAGATTGTTATTATTTTTTTTTAATGTGACATAACCCCTTCTTTCACCAAACCCTTAAAATGATAGCAAATTAACCGAAACAGCGTCGTGTCGTAACCAAAATTGGTTCGGTGCTGTAACCGTATATTCTTGTTAATCTATTCAAAAATTCAAGATTGGTAATGAATAATAATAATTTAAAACACTTCTGATTGTCAATCAATATTTTAGTTAAAAGTTTCTAGCTTTTCGTGATTATGTATATTTATTCTTTACAAAATCTAATTCCTCAAACATATTCTCACGTTCATAATTTTAGTAAAATTCGATGGCAGTTTTTCAAATGAATTCCTAAGGCATTCTAAAATCAATTGTGAGTTGCCAGCACCAAAACCTTTAAATTTTAAATTCAATAACATGATTATCCTTTATCTTATTATTGAAACATCATCGGGGCAACATCTTTAATAAATTAGAAAAATTCAAGGTATTTTTATCAACTACATTTTTCAATGTTTGTTTTCTAAAATAGGCATGAGATCTGAGAGAATGAGAAACTAAGTGCCGAAATTTCAGGTAATTATTTAATACAAGTTGATTAGATGTAGTACCTTAGTGGGAGTAACAGCAGTAGTACAACTTAGCTGTATCAACTGGAATAAAATATATGGCTAAAGCTTGCCGGTTAAAATAGAAAAAGATGAATAGGTTCGGCAAAAGGAACATTTATGAAAATACAAAAAGCTATATTTGCGACGGGAGTCCTAAGAATATAACCTGAAGACAGATGTTTATCCCGCCCGTATCAGGTAACCAATTAAACTAACGAATCCAACGTCATTAATCCAGGTGCGCAACAAAAAAGCCCCTAAGAAAAAGCATTTTTTATTCCCCGGTTATTATTCATTTTTTTTTTTTTCAATTTATTATGATTAGAGATGCAATCAATAATTATTAAAAAAATTGATTATTAGAATATATTATAGATTTCCAAACTGCTTTATTTGTTTAATTTTTTATTCGTTTTGATGTATGACTTCTAGAATAACATACTATTATGTATTTCTAATAAGAATTGAAAAACAATTATTTATTTGCTTTGATTGTATCATATAAACGAATAAATAAATACATATATGTTCAATAAGGTTCTTGAGGTTCGGTCAATAAACAAAAACAACTATTTTGGTGTCGCGTCGCGACGTTTTTGAAACTATATTGTTATAATCATGTCCTTTAGTGAAATAACAGTTATATAAATATATAAGTTAGACAAGTTATTTCCAAACATAAATTTAGCTATAATATAAATATATAAAAACATGCGTTAGAATATATACTACAATGATGTATGAATATACTACAATGGAGTATGAAACTAATTTCAATGTTACCGGGGGATATGCTATTGGTATCTACTACTACATTTAACAATTCCAGTCCGCAACTGAACCAGTAATAGAAACCAATATCCCACCATTAACATTGTGAGTAGTTTCATATTCCTCCATATTTTGCAATTATTGTATTATATATTCTAACGCATATTTATATATTTTCATTGTAGCTAACTTTATGCTTTAAAATAACCTGTGTAACTATATAATATAATGTGTAAATATATTTCTTTGTAACCTGTTTTTTCACTATAGGGCATGATTATGAGAACAATATAGTCTCGAAACGTCGCCAAAATAGTTGTTTTTATTTATTGAATGAACCTCAAGAACCTCACTAAACATATATATATATATATATATATATATATATATAACCTCATAGATATATATATATATATATACATATATATATATATACCGGTTCTTCACAAAGATTGCCCATTTCTCCAGCGGTAGCAGTCACTGAGAATGAATACTATGGTGAGTGGCAACAGTTCCCACAGCGCCTTAACAAAGGACAGAGCGAGATAATTAGAGATAATGAGATGGTAAAAAGAGGAGGGGACCCAATGGCAGGTGATTGAAGTCTGAAGGGCCACTAACGAAGGTGCTAGGCTCTGACCAACAGCCTTAGTAATCGTCCCTCTGTACTCTAGTTCTCTAGGAGGCCAACTCTGATAATGGTCGTAATTCTGTCATTAGCTATATTGTATCTATCGGCTCTGAGGATGGAGTGAATATTCACAGCCATCTGAATTAGTTCTATTCAATTGGGATTTCATTATCAATTTGACTCAATAGGTGCCTATGAAATCAATAGTATATCTTTGGATGAAATGGGTAAATATAATATTGTTTTATTAAGAATAGCATAGAGATGCAAACAAAAAAACGAAAAACAAGAATGATGTTAGGTTCATAATATCAACTGACAAATACATTGCAGTAGTGAAATCAAATTAAATATATAATTCCAATCAACAGGGACTGAAAAGGAACTGGATGAGAGATCTTGCCTAATCCCTAATGTTCTATTAAGCCTTGAGATCGTACCACTGGATGCGGACTCCTTTATATCTGATCATGCTTATTGTTTCTAACTCCATACCTACCGACATTTCATCCGTTTATGTTTCTACCAAAATTTCATGGAAAAACAAAACATAAAAGAGAAGTGAATCCTTAAAATCCACTTTTGATATATTTTTTTAATAAAAATAGTAAAGTCACAAAGCAAAGTAATAAATGTTGTTTCCAAGAACTTCTGCCAAATAGTACGAAAAGGTTCATTTGACCAGTCATGGTAGGTTTAGTGTCAATAAGCGTGCTTGTTTGTTGGCAGGTATATATAGGGTGAGTATCTCTTAGTGTAAAATCAAAAAATTGGGTGAAACTAGATAACAAATTTAGCAAAATGCTGCAGACCTCACAAGATTTTTTTTGAGAAAACCACGTTTTTTTCCATAAAAGCTGTAATATCTCCATTTTGTTTAAATATTTTTCAAATTTTAACTACATCTTTTTATTGCTGTCGAATTATATTGAAAAATCATAGATTCCCCAACAGATTGAATGATGAGATTACTAACATTTGTTACAAAATATCCTACCACAACTTCATCACGATATTCCACCTGAAGTTCGGCAAATATGATTTTCCAACACCATTGTGCTCCTCCACATTATTCGAAAGCAATACAAATATAAACCGACGATATACATGGATAGGTAGAAATGATTTCCCCTGTAAAAAAGACACATCTGCCCATAAAATTCACCTCAAAAAGTATTATTCTTCAACACAATCTGCATGCTTCTGAACGGCAAAATTGAGGTCTAAGTTCATTATCATTGGATTTTAAACAATACATTGAAAATTTAATAAAATAAATCCTAAATAATAATAAGAAATAGATATATGTAATAACATATGATCCTCTGATCTGGTGTCGCTTTATTGACAATTTTCCTTTATTTTCTATTAAACAATAATTTTTTTTCTTTGCTTTTTATTCCAATGTAGAGTTTATTATGTTTAAAATGCACAATTTTATTAAGGGATTGTCATAATGTTTTATTTACACAAGTAATTGATTTGTATGTCAAATGAGAACACCATGTTTTTTCGGTTTCAAAAGTAAATTTCTCCATGGAATTGAAACATAATCATTACGTTTAACATATCAATTGAAAGCTGATTAAATTTGCAAGTTTTTGTGAGATTTGACGTTTTGTGGATGTGTTTTCGAAAAACGGTGAGCGTTGAAGTAATATAAGACATTGGGAATTCCCCAAATAAGGTGAAGATCAAGGTGTTCTTTAGGTACCAAGTTTGTAGAATTCAAGGTTACAGGTACTCTGCTATTATAGATAATTTAATGCTATATCCGAAAATGTCAAAATTTTGAAAATATTTAAAAAAATGGAGATATTACAGCTTTTATGGAAAAAAACCGTGGTTTCCTCAAAAAAGTCTTTGATTTATCGTATATCTGCAACGGATTGAAGTAGAAAGGTGAGGTCTGCGACATTTTGCTAAATTTTTGATCTAGTTTCACCCATTTTTTTTTTTTTTACCCTAAGAGATACTCACCCTGTATGCTATATGAAATGTACTTGTACAATATTGTTGATTAATATTAGATTTTTCTGTTAATACTATGTTTATTATACCCCATCGTTTATGTTAAGTATTTGTCTTTAGAACAAAAAAATACTGTTCTATACTCTATTTAAGCTAAAAGGTGTAGAAAAAATATATTTCATAAGTATTTTGAGTTCATAAGAATAATACTAAAAAAAAAAAAATGGCTCTGCTTTTTGAATTTAGAACAATATACCCAAAAACAAGACATATTGAATTCAGATGATAAAGTTCACCTAAATAAGTTCCTTTTAAATATTTCATATTTTTTATAGTATTGACAATGTGTAATTTACTTATTTGAAACTGGTTGAATTTGTTGCATTAATTATGAGTTGTATTAATGACATTATTAGTAAATTAGATATTTCAGTATTCGTTTAAATACCTAAGATCTTGATACTAATTTAAAAGAGTCTTGAAGTCGTATGTAATAACAGTTCGTAATTCAAGTGAAACAACATGCAAGTAGCAAGGTATAATGAACAGTTGTTTATTTCTGGTACTACTCTCACTAATTATATCATTTGAATGACACAACGTTACGAAAGAGTTATGAATGAGCTCTGAAATATTTGACGAGGACAAATATTGGCCAGGCAGTGACCTTAGCCTTGGAGGACAGCTAACGGAATGCCTGGTTTCAAAAAAGGAAAGCTTCACACTTCCGCCGCTTGGCAGCGCCACCTCTCTATTCTATTAACTTATGCCATAAAATTATATTTAAAAATTCTTTTCTGTATATACAAATGTTATTATTTTGTTATTTTAAAGATTCTACGAAGGATTAACTGTAACTCCCTTCCGACATTTGTTTCCTTTTTTCAGTTTCCGATAAAACACTTGTGCGATACGTTTCATTTTCTGTTGTTGCTCAATATTTTTTTTATTCTCAAAAATGGTAAAGCTTAAAGCCCTTTCGTATGAAGAAAAGTTGAAAATTATTCAAGCCGGGTTTGACAGAATGTGTGATATTGCAAAAATAATTGGAATACGAGCTAACAATTTATCCACAATTTTGAAAAACAAGCTAAAGTACGAAAATCAAACTTTTTTAATATCAAAGAGGTTATAAGGGCACGAGTTTCAAGATATCGACGAGTGTGTTTTGAAATGGTTAAAGCAGTGCCGTAACAACTAGTCTCGATTTATCGAAATCCTCGATAGTTCGAAGCTTTCTCGTTTCCCTTGAGGTTCGATATATCGAGGTTCCACTGTACATGTAAATAATTTTTGAAGAGCACCGAAATATTCATATATTATTTTCAGTAATGCGTAATAGTCAATTTTAATAATAAGTCAAAGATAACTCATGAAAAGATGTTAAAACACATTAAAATGAACAAATATATTTACCATGATTCGTACTCAACTAATTTTAATTTAAAAGTTATTTTAATAATGAAATTAGTATAGTTATAAACTAATTGTGAGTTCAGGTAGAGAAAAAACCGATTGAAGTTGTGTGTTGTTTATCGGTAGTTTTAATAGCGCTCTCTAGTTATATATGCAAACAATCAACCTTTCCCATAGGTTTACCTTCCCCACAAATAATAACCTTTGCCAAATTGCAATGGCACCAAACGGAGCAAAAACTTAAACAAAATATGATTAGCCCAATTTTGGTCATATCAACTTCCGCCGTCAAAACAGAAATCTAGGTAATAATGATGAAATACTAATGATATGATGTTAATTTGTCTTATACATAGGAGTTAACATATGCAACAGTTGCATGAAATCCAAAACATTTCAAGAACCTGTTTCCAGCTATCTCCAATTAATCTTTGACGTCAGCTGATAACGACTTTACTCCGAAAAACCATGATGGTGAATTTATAATGAATATCAGAAAAAAAGAACGCATGACGATCATGCTTTCCGTTAATGAACTCAAAATATAAAAAGAACATTAATTGGGGAAAGAAACCACTTATCTCATATCCATGGATCAGGTGGACTTCTTAGGCAGCTGCTTTTACCTTAAATCGAAATTTTCTGCGTCGTTATTTCTTTACTGTATGTGTATCTATAAATCATTAATATATAATTTATTGGATTATTTTCCTTTTGTTATGATGTGTACTTTTTTTAGATTATATTCTCAATAAATTCTTCTATAAGCTAGGGTATTTTGTCATTTTTTTCCTTACCTTCCTTCATGAACCCTTTCAGCGTCAATGCAACTCTTTTTCCAACTCCCAGGACGATAGTATATCCAGGCAAGGTTTACATTTTTATTTCTGTCCCGACATTTTTTTGTGGCTCAGGCATCTTCTACATGTCTTGTATCGCGGCCCTTAACATATTTGCTCAGTCTCAGTTAAACTTCTTGACGTTCTTCAAAGATACACAGATACTTTATAACCGATCTACTTTTGTTAACCTTCCCCTCCCTCTTTATTGCGCTCTAGTATTCCAAATCTGCATCTATTTCTATTTGCTTGATCCATCATCCAATGCTTTTGATATTGAATTTACTTTCATTGAAGGAATAAAATAAGGAAGCTAGACATAAAGAACAAATGTAGTTTTACTTGCTTTCGGACGTTCTTCCCGGAGGCTCTCTCTATACATCGAGGTGCAGTCACTTGGAGTCCAAAGGCAATGAACCAGCAGATTGGTCATCCAAAGAGGCCGCAAAATACTTGGTGTCCAAAAAGAGTATCGGGTATTTGCTACTTCGATAAAACAAAAACTACTTAAAATAAAAAAAAAGATTATTGTTAACTATTACAATATAAAGTGGAGAATTATTTGGAAAAGATGATGTTATCAAAATAGTGACCGTTATGCTGTTGGCACTCTTCTAATCGGGAACGAAGATTGACAATCACATGCTGACACATAGCTCTCGATATTGTTCCCATTTCTGACGGAAGCTGTTAACGAATTATTCCCTAATAAGGTCATTTCGCGTAGGGGTAACATCAACTGGCCTCCCAAAAGCCCCGATCTTAAACCACTTCCCTAATTTGCGTGGGAATACCTTAAAAGTAAGGTCTATGAGAATAATCCTGACGCAATTGAAGCAAAGCATTAATTCAGAAACAATTTTCCACTTTATATTCTAATAATTAACAATAAACTTTTTTTAAAAGTAGTTTTTGTTTTATATAAGTAACAAATACCCGTTACCATTTTTGGACACCAAACATTTTGCGGCCTCTTTGGATGACCAATTTGCTGGTTCATTGCCTTTGGACTCCAAGTGACTGCACCTCGATGTATAGAGAGAGCCTTCTAACGAAGTAGTAAAATAACTTAAAACTTTTACCTGTTATTAATATTTTTATGTAATCATTATAATTGTATTCCATCGTTCTAATTGTATTTTTTTACATGGTATTATTTTTAACCTATTTTATACCTTACAAATATTCCATATTTTTTCAGAATATGATAAGTTATGTAAAAAGTAGTCTCATTAAAGGAGAATACACCCTCAATATATGAAAGGCTCACAATGCTGATATGTTGATAAAAATAATAAAGAAAAATAACTTATTTTCCAATAGTGAAGAAGTGATATAAAGGGAAATATGTTTAAAATACAATAAAGAAAAACAAGTGGTTATTTACAATAACACATTTTTGTTTAGGTAGATAGTACAACTGTACAAACAATAATGCAATAAGTAAATGTGCAGCATTGTAAATTTAATGACATGAGAAAAACTAGTACAGTAATGACAAATTACTAATATATTAATATATACAAACCTAATATAATTTTTTTAAAGTTTTAAGAAACATATCGCTGATGGAAATTAAATCAGTAGACTCAAAATGTAATTAAAGAAGTTTTTCCAGGTTATGAATTTTTTATTAAATCCCTTTTATAAAGAACCGCTTTTAAACTTTTTCGGGTTATTAAATTAGTTTAAATTGTTTTTACATACAAAGGTACAACTAAAAATTAATTCCGTAAAAGGTGTTTTTAACTTTTTCCCCCTGATTCATTAAAACCACGTTTTTAAAATTATAATTAGACTCATATTGTGAAAAACGAAAATGTTAAATAAACAAAGAATAGGTTTTAAAAAATCTAGTCATTAAACTTTATTTAATCTAGTTTTAAATAAACAAATTTCCAACTGTAAAATAGATTCGAAACTGTTACATTCTTTCATAGACTAAAAGTTTTACCACTGTTCTCCTACCGACGAGACAGAAAACTTTCCAGACCTCACAGACTCCTTATATACCACCAACAGTAACAAGTTAGTGTTAGGGGAAAATGGTTGACAGGTAAACAGGTCAGGTAGTCCAAGGGGTTATTGTCGTTCCAACTTCACTATGACCAGTCAGCAACACTCTATTTACTGCTTTTATTTTATTTTTTAAATCAGAATTTAATTTGTTAATTAAAATATTAATGTTATTTTTTAATTAAATATTTATAAGACTGTGCAGAACCAAATATATGGTGCACGTAAACCAAAATATATGGATATATTTTTATAATTTTAAGAATATAGAGAAATTGCAAGAGAATAAATCAACAAAAAACACAACTTTGATATCCATTCATATGTTTCCAGCTTAGGAAATTTACAATAATAACGTTAGCACACACACTCACAATTAAACATAAATATTTTTTTTTTTTTTATTCTTTTATTAATTGAAATTTACAACTGTATTAATAAAAACACATTTAGTAAATACGAGTGCAAAATAATGCCATGATTAGAACTTGTAGAGGAACTACCCATTGGTAGTACTCTAATGAATATTTACAAAAGAAGATCACGAACCCATCTTCTTTTCAGACGCCTCGGAGGATTGCCAGGAATGGAATGGGAAGCAAGTTGTGCTACAAGTGGATTTGGATGGCGAGTAAGTTTATTATGAAAGGATAGGTATCTGGTTCGTGCCAAATCGGCGACATATGGGATATTCAGATCATTGTGGATTAATTCATTTGTGACAAAGTAAGGAGCATTAAGGATTTTTCGAAGGATTTTGGATTGGAGTGATTGGATGCGGGAAGAATTCGATGGTTTGGTGGATACCCATAACTCTATCCCGTCTAAGTCCAAATAGGTCTGATAATCGTCATATAGATGAGTCTCTTGTAGTGAATCGGGAGATTTGAACGTTTGTCTAGTAAGTGTTGAAGCAGTCGAAATCGACGTGCAGCTTCTTGTCTTTTCAATCTTGTGTGAGGGTTCCAGGTAAGTGTCTTGTCCTGATAAAATCCCAGGTATCGTATTTGTTCCACATTATTCAGTGGTACGCCATTAAAGGATACAGGAGGACAGGATGAGGTAGGTTTTCGACGGAGAGTAAAGGTTATTTGCTGGGATTTGCTAGGATTTATCTTAACTCTCCAGTTATGACACCATTCTTGAATGGAAGTGATATGTGACTGGAGTGTCTGGGATACAGCTAAAGGATCGTCATTGACTGATAACACGCTGGTATCATCAGCATAGGTATTAGGATAGTATTAGGATGAGTTGGGATATCAGCTGTATACACGGTATAAACAATGGGACCCAGGATACTACCTTGTGGAATACCAGCAGTCTGAGGAAAGCTAGATGAGTATGTGGAGTTATGGTTAACTTTAAATACTCTATCAGAAAGGTAGGAACGGAGGATGAGGAAATATGTAGATGGAAGGAAGTGGCGAAGTTTATAAAGCAGTCCTGGATGCCAAACCCGGTCAAAGGCCTGTTCAACGTCAAGAAAGACACCCGTGCAATACATCTTGCGCTCCAATGCAGATGAGATAACATCCACCACGCGATGGCACTGCTGGGTAGTGGAGTGAAACTGACGAAATCCAAATTGGTGATCAGGAATTATGTGATGGGAATCAAGGAAGGGATAAAGGCGTTTCAAAAGGAGCTTTTCAAGGATTTTGCCCATGATAGGCAGGAGAGCAATAGGTCTGTATGAGGAAGGATTTTCTGGTGGTTTTTAAGATTTTGGGATCATTTTTACAATTGATAATTTCCAGGAATCGGGAAAATATGTTGTACGGAGGACAGCGTTATAAATGTAAGTTAGGAGTAATACTGCTTTCCTTGGTAGGCATTTGAGGATTCGTGAGGTAATAAGGTCATGTCCAGGAGCTTTATTGGAGGGCAGACTATGGATTATGGATATTATATCTGAAGGGTGGAAAGCTTTAGGAGGAAGGGTCATTTGGAGAGGAATAGTCAGTTCTGATTCAATAAATTCTAACTGGCAAGGATTTAGAATGTCAGAATGAGGTATAAATGTATTATGTAATTGTTCACCAAATACCTCAGATTTTTCTGAATCAGATTTGGTCCAGGTTTGAGCTGGAGTAAGGAGAGGATGATTGAAGGATTTAAATTTTAATAGTCTTTTGGTAGTGGTCCATAATGATTTGTCGGAAACAGATAGTTGTTCAGTTTTTGTAAAATTAAAAATTTTAGTTTTTTAAGTTCTGATTTAAGTTTGTTAGTTAATTTGGTATAAATGGTTTTGTCAGATGGGTATCGAGTTCTATGCCATTTGGCTCTAGCTCGACGTTTTTCTACTGGTAAAACCCGAATATATTGAGGTAAGATCATGCCTTCAGAGTGTCGTAATCTATTTTGTGAGGTATTTTCTGTTTTGCTGGTTTCTATTGATTTAGTAAGATGTTCTATTGCTGCATCTATTTGTTGACAAATTTTTAGTGGAATTTTGAGGTCAACATGGTTTTCTAAACATAAATATTAAAACATTATTTTAGATAATGTGTAATTCAATTGAATTAATGTGTCAATTGTTACTAATGACCGTAGTTGTTTATGCAACTTAAAATAAACAAATATATTTAATATAATTAATTTAAAAACCATTTTAATAAAGAAATAATAATAGTTATAAACTAGTTGTAAGTTCAGGTAGAAAAATACCCCAGCGTAGTGTGTTGCTTAACTAAGGATTAGTGGTAAAATATAAAGACAAACAAAAAATACCCAACATGAAAAGAAAAAAAAAGTAAACGAAATTGTTAGTCGCAAAATCCTTGGTATATTACAAACTAAAATGAAAACTTCGTTATAAGTGCATAAACAATTAAGGATCTTCAGATAAAATTAACAGCATTTCAGTTCACTTAACATTTTTATAATTACATATAAGAAACGCCAATATTTAAAAGCAACTAGGGATTTCGTATAAGGAACGTTGATGCCAATGAGAGTGAAGTGTGTGTACACAACACCATCATCAAATCCAAAAATGTATATTTTTTAAAAACAATTATTGCAGTGATATCCAATCAAAATTATATTTTAATAAATATATACTTCAGTGTTTACTTTAATAAGACAAGACATTTTCCTAAAAGCCCAGGTATACACAGAAGGGGAACCTAGTGGTCCCGCCAAAAAAACAGTCTTTGCCGCCGAACGTTATCTGCTAATGGGGTGCGGTCGCTCAGTAACGGTGCACTCCCTCCTCGGCTAGTGGAAATGATAAGGGATAATTAAATCAGAATTTCTTTTAACCTTATTAAACCCTTATCAGTGCCCTTAGGTTCCCTCCGCTAATGAAAAATTAAATTCTCCAACCAAGTTTAACGATTAAGATATTGAACAACATGTCGTCGTTCAGGACGGTTAAAAATTCTAGGTTCATAATAAACAGTAAAAATAAATGCTCCTAAATTGATTAGTTACACATAATTAACATTTGATTTGGCAAGATAGTAAATAGAATATAAAATTTAGCCTCAAATAAACTAGAACTGATCCTTTATTTTGTTAAGACAAAATGCTGAAATTATTGTAGTAATAATGTAAAATCGGGGTAAGTTACTCCATTAAAATCCTCAAAGCTGAATATAATAATAACAATTACATATTTCCTAATAAAACCTGCACCAATTTTTGTATCTAATCCAAAATCAAGCCCAATCTTAAATCAACACTAAAGACTTTTGATCCAATCCCTATGGAGGACATACATTACTCGTAATATAAATATTGGCAGACCACATTCATTAAGTTATGTAAGAGCTGGTTCACAATTGTCTCGTTATGAAAATTTTTGGAAGAGTGAATTCATTGCCATTTGAGTTAGGTGCTTTCTATTGGCACAACTGAATTGTACCAATGATGTAAAATATGTATCCAATTGTGATTTCTGCCGTTGAATTACGTTTGAGCAATCAATTTCCCTCTATCCCACCCTAAATTTAACCTGTGATATTTTGGGCTGTCTGTTTGCTTGCATTACACACTTTTTTGCCAATGGATTACAACTTGGTTACGTTCCGTCCTCTTTATCAACACGAGTGAAATACATGAATGTAATGTAAAAACATACAAATGACTAATGTTTTTAATAAGGGACATCCTCTTGTCTTGATTATATTTTTTTTTATTATTATTATTTTTTTGGTGATCTCTTTTCCAGTTGCTTTTGGACTGCTGGGTATCAGTCCGTACACCTTCATTAACAGTAGGTATGCGACGGTAAGCATGGAAAGTTATCATGCTACTTTCGTGATTTCAGAAAATGTTTTTGGTAGGAAATTTTGGTTATATAAACCGCTAAAACAAAAATACCTTAAACTACAATAGTTACTTTAATTTCTTACAAGTTACTTTAAATTATTAGTATATTAATAAGTGTAAGGACAATTTGTATGATTTAAGTAAGTACTCCGAATTCCTGAATAAATAGTTGAACAGAAGATAGCCTATTTCATAATGAAAATGTATATATTTAGTCTTTGAATCCATTACCTAATAAATTGTAATTATTAAGTGCTGCTTTCAACCAGAGTACTCCGTGAGTGCTACCTACCCTCTCTACTTTATCATTAATTTTAACGAACTAATGGTAATCTTTTTAGAAGGCATGATTTATCAAAAAGTGTTATTATTATCTAGGATTTCTATCCATTCATTTATTCATATTCCATCCAAGTATTCACATTTTTCTTTGTTTCTGATTTAATATTACAAGATTCTAATCGTGTTCTCCAGTTTTTTTACTAATACAGAATGTTTTTGGATACATTGATGTCAATCCGTGTTAAGTAGACCATTTATTGCAATTGGTGTAATTTAAACGAAAAATGAAAAATTATTCACTTAATTATTCAATATTAGTGATACAAACAAATATTTCAAACACAAATACTTAAGCATTTGAAATATATCCAGATCAATTTAAACTCCTTCAATTAGCGAATCCACCGACCCGCACAACCTACATGAACCGCCAGGTGTGCTTGTTCTCAGGTGAGAGGAAATATAACAGAATACGTTGTTTAATAATAAAATTTTTGAAGTGAAAAATATGAGTACACCCTTTTTGTTTTAATTATTTATTATATATATAATTTGATTTCAAATTTAATAATAAATGCTTCAACTTTTTTTAACAGAAGGATTCGAAATTAACATGATTTATTTACAGTGAAGAAAGGAAACAATAATAATAAATAACATAAAATTGAATAATAAACTATTTTTTTAATTTAACAAGGATGGTGGAAACAAAATAAAAAACATTTTTATCCAGATTTTATAAAATAAAAAAGAAACAAACACAACACAAGTTTATATGAAAAGATCAATTTTATTTCTAAAATCAATTGACTAAAAGCATTAAAATACGTATTGAAAAATATTTTTGAATCAAATTAAATATACCTTAGGAAATAAGGGGTATAAATAAAGATATTTTAAATAGTAATATAATGATGTATAATATTTAATATATAATGAAAAAAACATATCGAAAATATTAAATATTGAAAACATGGATTTCCTTTTTTAGTAAGTGCAGGAAATCTCAATTTCAGAACTTTTTTTTTTTTTTTAGTTTATATACATATACAATTTAAAAAAAAAAAAATCTAAAAGATATTTTATAAAGTGCTTATTAGTCTGAAACTAATGATAAAATGTAGGTTATTGCCACAATAATGTACGAAAAAAATATAATGAAATTGGAAACCTAAGCAGTTAACCAGATAATGTTTGTTTATATAAACTTGACAGAGTAAGTACATGTGATTAAGTAAAATTCATACATTTTTTTTTTTTTTTGAAAAGAGGAACATTGCTGTTGATGAAGAATTCGTGGAACACAGCTCACTGTATTTTAATTTTAAAATATTTAATTCAACAAGATTATTTATGATCCGACCCGTGTAAGTCAGTATTAATGTATTTGAATGAAAATTATACTTTTTATTTATATCTCATTATATTTTACCAAATTTAATTTTAAAACTACATCTTATTTTATTTGTTTCATATAATTTCTGTTTTATGTGTAGAAACCAAACAAGAAAAAAATAGGCATTAAAAGCTTAAAGATAATAATTCGAATCCATAAAACATTTACAAAATGTATTCAAAAAGGCCTACAATTGTGGGTTTATTATTGCCTGAGTAAGGCAGAGTGAATTCTGCATCACAAATGGTACGCATCAAAGTTCATCATCACTTAGGG
This sequence comes from Euschistus heros, assembly GCA_003667255.2. NCBI lineage: Eukaryota > Metazoa > Arthropoda > Insecta > Hemiptera > Pentatomidae > Euschistus > Euschistus heros. Next base: position 1,811,619 of record RCWM02000093.1, read on the forward strand.
TTTAATAATTTATATAATACATTGGAATTGTTTGAAAACCAGTATGAACAGGTAATAAAATTTAAAATAATCATTATTCTGGGACATAACTACCTATAAGAAAAAAAAATATGTCATTTAAAAGTCTGGCTGCTTTTATATATTTGGTTTAAAATTGTAATATTATTTCTTCATTTTCCAATAGCTAATAAATATTTTTAACAAACTGATGTTTGACTTGTTTTAAATTGCGTACGATGTGGTCTTACTCTAGTACACATTACATTCGCTCTTACTAAAAACGAAAATAATGGGTTTTTTTTTCATTAGAATAATTATTTATGAATAATGATAAGCATAATTAGATAACAAAAAACTATTTCTTACATCAGCTTTATCGATCGGTACCTAGAAATCTGGATTATCATCTAATATATATTAAAAATTAAAATTAGATGTCTAATTGTGTTTTAATGTAATCTTCAATCACATAATCAGAGCAATTTTAATCAGGTTAAAAATGACTGCTCTGCTTAAAAATATAATCGAGAAATAATATTAATTATTAGAGGCTACAATACAAAATTTTTATCAATAAACAAATAAAACATCAGTTATAAGTTAAAATTATACATGTTCTTTACTTATAAAAGCGGGCGAAACCGCGACGAGGAATGCTAGTTTTTAATATGAATAAAATCAATACTATGATAAATTACCCAATCGTAGATCGAATATGACAACTATCACGCCTGAAAGCATCATATAAATGACAGGTACGTTTCTTATACTCAACTATGTTTATACAAAATGTATAATTCATTTATTTTACTAATGATTTCAACAGACAACCTCCTGATTGAGAAGTATTGTATTTAATGGAATAAAGTAAAAAAAATATATTTTAAAAATACAACAAAAGAAAAAAGTTGTATGAAATGAATAACAATGCCTCCGGCTAAAAATGTTTATTTATAACAAAAACATAGAAAATCAGCTTACAAAATTAATCAACCAGTTAGATAAAAACCACTGTTATTTTTAGGAAGTAGATGCCTTGAGGAAAACCAAACAGGTTATCCAGCACTCGGATCCAAAAACCAATTAAATCCCTGAAGATAGGAATCTGGGTACAAAATCAGTTACAGTATCCATTACACTGAATTATATAACCCCGTTATGTAACGACCCTCAGGTGTGAAGACAACCCTTGAAGAAACAATTCCATCGGTGGCGCCTCATTGCTCCATTAGCTGCCTTCGGTTATCGGAGGAAGATAAAGGCTTTTTGTTCCGACCGGATATTTATGCTCGGAATCGAACCACAGGGCTTTTAAGAGACGCTGGATGAGTTCCCATGCGATGAGAGCAAAGAAAAAAATTTCGGGTCTCTATCTTAAGTGGCGGCGGATAACGTAATAAAAACCCCATTGAAGATAAAAGGGTTCTAAAATAGACCATATGATAAGTACCAGCTACCAGGTTCTGGTACCAGTAGTGTATCCAGGCCTTCGTCCAAGTGGGATACCCTCTTAGTGTCTTCATCAGTTAGTGCTTCTCATAATGATTAGGCTGAATTGAAAACGTCCACGGCTCTTGCATTTTGTTAAATGTCAAAAAGGAACAAAATCTGCAATTTTTGTAGGAAATAATGTTCACAACAAATAGAATGCCATAGCTAGTGCTTTTGCTAACAATATTTCGATACCCAGCTGCACATGCAAGACAATGAAACATGAAGAAAGGGCCCTTATATCACGACGAGATATAAGAGCAGCAATTTGCTGGAAGCGGCAATTTAAAATTAAAATTGTTTATTCCAGTAAATTGAATTCCATCCGTGGAATATGTAGAACAAGAAAAAAAACTGATTTAAGAAACTATTGCTTTAAAATATATGCGCCATAGTATAATGTATTAAAACAGAAATGTTTAATTAGAAAATGGACTTTTTTAGTTTCATTGCTAAAAAAAAGATAGTCACGTATCATTTATTTTTTTTTACGAAACTGAGGAAACTCGAAGGGTATCGATTACCGGGGCACGTGTATCGAAGAGACAGGCGGCAAATAGCAAGTCCCGCAAAGTTCTCCAGCGCCAATATCGTGTTTTTTGGCGGGAGTAGCGACTGCTGCTGACATTGACAGTTTAATTAAACTTCACACGCCTCAACAGTTGAGTTCTTGTCCGAGCCAGGACCGTGTCCCCAGCGCGGGCACCATATAGCACCATATGGCGGGCTACATGGAGAGCCGCTGGTGGTTTGGATGCCACATGCGGTGCTGCGCGCATCCTCACTATGTCATACGTAAAATCATGAACATTTCGAATCCCGATGCACTTTTAAATATTCACTATTGAGTGGTCTTTTGACATTGTCCAGTTGTCTCTGTGGTTGCTATATCAAATGATAAAACTTTGAGCCTTATTTTTAAGGCCGTTAAATCATAGTTTAACGCTACTATTAACTTTTTAAAATCAATGATAATGTAACTGAATTATGAGGTTGGATAATCATAAAATCTAGGGATGGGCGACTAGTCGGCGAATAGTCTAGTTTTTATTTTTTTAAATTAATTATAGAGCTTAAAGAAATATCATATTAACAAAAAATACATTCCATAACTAGAATACTGAATAGAAAGGACTTATGCAACATACTTTTTATTACTTCTTTTTCTTTTTCATTTTTTTTTTTTTCAATTTTGCATATGTTTTATATTTAAAAAATATTAATTCTTAATTAAAAAGTAACATAGTTAAGTTAACTGGTCTATTTAAAAGGAAATTTCATTGATACAGTTTGTAAGATAGCATCTTTAGTAACATATTAAGATTCTCAAAATATTCTATTGTGTAAAATTGACAAATATGACTTTTAAATAATTTTTTTTTCCAAAAGGCTAAAAATACTACTTGTGGACATGTTGTACCGATTGTGGTCTTAGCAAAAACTAGTTATGGTCATGTTACAAATTAATCTCCAAACAAATGTTTTTAATAATTAAAAATGACTATGAAAATAATCTAAATACTAATCCAGCGTAGCCTAACAGAAAAGTAAAATACATATTTAAATAAACAAAACAATCACTTGATACACACATGCGTTCACAAACTTTGTAGTTAGGTACTTATTAGTTTAGAAAATCGCCACGAAGTGATAGTTGAAAATATATTAAAACAACTATTTATTAGAGTATAATTTATAGCTACACTTCTCGTTGGTATTTTTACTTAAGCAGCAACGGCATAAAATGTGGTAATCATCCCTTCAAAAAGTAAATAACTTTTAAGAATTCGGAATGTGTGTGATGTAAATTATCTTCTTTCGATATTCTAACAAATTCTAACAAAAAGCTACATACACTTTTTGAGGAAAATCAGGAAAGGGGTAGAAAGGAATAAATCATAAACCGTTTCAGAAAAATTTATTTTGGTGATATCAAAACTAAATCGTTACCTTTATTATTGAGAAAATTGTATTAGCTTACCAAAAATGGTGAGGTGACCATACTAGTGAGATCGAAAAAAATTTTAAACAGTTTTAAAAGCCGTGTATATCAATTGAGTTTAATGAAATTCAATATTAATTACTACTTCTCAACACTTATCTAAACATTAAAATTTGTGAAGATAAGTTTTCGAATTATTATTACACCCACATCATATATTTTTAATATAATTTTTAATTTTAATAAAATACAATATAAGGTTAGGGAGAGGAAAAAATAAGATCGAAATAAATTGTTTGGCATTTGCAGATGACTTTGCTATCCTTTCTGAAAATGTTACATCTGCTGTAACCCAAGTAAATGTCTTAGAGGAAATTGAAAACAGAAATAGCCAACAGGACTGGCCTAAGAATTCCTACAGAAATTTTTTTTTTAACAATGCACCAAAATATCTGAAAACAGATACTAGCCAAATAGAGAGGGTAAAACAATTCAAATATTTCGGAGAAAATGGTTTGGAAAAATCTTATACAGAGGAAATATTGCATAAAATGGAGAAAGCACATGGTATTGCAAAAGATCTTTACAATAAAAAATGCCTATCCAAAAATGAAAAAATAAGATACTACAACACAGTAGTGAAGCCAGAATGCCTATATGCAAGTGAATGTCTGGCATTAAACTATAATTTAAATAAATTACAAATAATAGAAAGGCGAATCATGAGGAAAATACTAGGCCCAAAAAACACAGTAGAAGGTTGGAAGGTACGAAGTAATGCGGAAATATATCAGATGTAATGAGAAAAAGAAGATTGATGTTTTTTGGACATTTATATTAAATGCCAGATAGTAGATTGACAAGTAAGATTTTCAGATATATGTGGGGTGAGAAATCAACAACAAGCTGGGTCAATGAAGTGAAAAGGGATTTAGAAAAAAACAATAGAAAAATAGAAAACATAAATAATAGAGAAGACTTTCGGCAAAAAGTATTGAAAATGAAAGTATTCCAAGGCAGGAAAGTGAAAAGGACTGGCACAAAATAGTCTGAGGACAGAAAGAGGAAACATGGTGAACAGATGAAAGCATACTGGAAGAAAAGACAAAAACATGGGAGAAAGAATTGAAATTGGCACGTGGTCCTCTTCTGGCCCCTTTAAAAAAATATATATAATATATATTTTACAAAAAATATAATGATTTTCTACATGTTCCACATATTTTTATGATTTCTTATTTTTGATCGGCGAAGAATGTAAGAAGCATAAAACGGGATCTCTAATGAAGTCATGTGTTTGGAAAACGTTAGTTGAAGAAAAAAAAAATGACTTTATACCGCCATATCCCTTCTCCAATTAGGTAAATATATGCAACTTCAACGCAATAAGAACCCGTCCTAATCAGGCGGAGTGTGGAGCTGAGAGAGGCATAGCATTTGCATTTATTGGTGGAGGGGCTGGCCAATCAATCAACTGCTCCGTAAATATCTGCATTTTATTGGACCATTCCTCGGCTAATGGCGATCGGTACGGGATTAGGGGAGCTGCGGTGTAGGGCAGATTCTTGGACGTCTTTTAGCGAGATCTGTTCCCCCGATCTGTCCAATTAGTCGAAGTAGACCTGGAAATTAGTTACCCCGTCGTACCTCCTCTTAGGAAAACACAACCGGACCAGCAATCCATGCTTGGAAATGTTCGAAAACTACTCGGTAGTACTTTAGTAATGAGACATCCATTCCTCATTCTATATAGCGAAATTAATGGCTTCCTGAATTTTATAGGTAGCATTGAAACACCTACTTTTTGAATTATTAGAGGAATGAATGATTTATAGCAAATAATAATAAAAAAGAAAAAAATAATAAAATAAAAATGAAAATTACGTGATAAACAATGGTCGTGGTTTTAACCATCGCTTATTATCTTCATTGACGCTAAGTAAATTCAAGTATATTACTCATATTTCGTTAGAACCTTTTTTTAGCATCATCAGCAGCTAAGAGAAGGCATTTAATCTAAAAAAAAAAATGAAATATACCAAGAATTACTGCGGCATTGTATTAAACCAGTAATTCTCTCATACCATTTTCATTTATCATATTATTGGTTCATACATTTGTACTTTGTGTTTAAAGGTTTGTTTTACAATTTAAATTTCTCTTGGGGTTTAAATATTGGGCTAACCTGGAGCAATCATCCTGGGAAGAAACCTATTACTAGTCTCGGAAAATCTAACTAATTCGTAATGGTAAAGGCCACGGCTTTATAAAACGGACTTAAAATTGGATTGTTTAATGTTCAGCGATTTAACAGACAAAGACCAACCAAATAATAGTAAATTAAGTAAAACAATGTAATATAGCGTTGAAAGTCATAAGAGAGGTAAAATTACCAGATCATGGTTAGACCGCCATAGGCTAACCATTGTCCTAGAGTATAAGAAATGCCAAAAATACGTAAGCAGCTAGGAAATCAGTAATAATATTTAACAAAATGTTAAATGCGCATAAGAGGTAACTGGTGTTATAAAACAATTATTAGTTTGTACTCACCAACCGAAGATAAGATGGTGGGGTGAAGTATAATGATAAATATCCTGCTGAATAGAATTTACTCCTATTATGAAAACATAATAGGAGACAAATAAACGGGTTTTAGAAGAGGAAAGGGTGATTTTGACCAGATTTTCAACCTAAAGGAGGTAATAAAAAATGTGATATCTGAGTAGCTTATAGCTCGGTGGACAGATACTTTCTATGGAAGACTGAATAGGATATCCCAAGAAAGTTGGTGAGATTGACTAAAGTGTGCACGAATGATCCCAAACGCCAAATCCTGAAGAATTATTGGATGACTTTTAAGTTAGAACATATATGAAGCAAAGTGATTGTCTTACACCGATACTGTTCAACACAGCCCTTGGGAAGGTAGTAAGGAAAAGATCAAATGGAAATGGAAGGGTACATTTAAAAATTCATCTATAAGAGTGGTCATACAATTTGTCTAAAAATCGTTTGTCTTCTTTACACACGTAGTTAGTTAGGAGGGACTCTAGTTACACAAAACATACCGAAGCTGTGGTCAGTAATATCAAGATTAGCTGAAAAAGCGATGCGAATAACATACTTTCTTCTCTATACCAACTACTGAATACCAGTTTTACAGATGCTGCCTGTGCCTTAAGAACGTTTTTGTAGCCAATGTGAACCTACAGTTAATAAAGCAGATAATAATTACTGTTCTGCTAAAAAAAATCTAGAACGGGAAAAATATTAAAAGACAAATTCGATATTTTCTAATTAGTGAAAAATGATCCCGAATATTTAAAAAAATAAAATAAAACAACATTTTCTGTTTAAATAATAAAAACCTATTTCGCCGAATTATAAATTACATCCTAAGTATTTTTCCAAGAATTATCAAAATCGAAGAATGTGAAGTTATTCTTTAAAAAAAATGTTCTTTTGTGAAGAGATTTTATAATAAGATAAATGGTGAAATATAAAATAATAAATTAGCCTTATATAAATATTATTATATAGAATACAGACTAAAAGCTCGGCTTGTCGAGATAGCGTTAGACACGTTGGTTATCGCCTTACCACAGGCCGAGAGAAGCCTCACAAATGACCGTCATAATTGCTACAGATATAATAGTGCCGTACTAACGAACCTAGAGAAGGTGAAAGATGAGCCTGTAGCCCTCATGGAACCCGATCCTCTTTGGAGGGGCAAGATCGGGAGGGGGGAGGTTATACCTTCATGTAGGTTCCTCCGGAGGCGATGTGGGCAGGCAGGAAGTGGTCATTACCAAACCCTTCCAGGACCCTTTGTTCTCTTCTTGGCGATAAAAAAGTTAAGGCCATCTTCCTCTAGATCAACTGATTGCTGCAATTGGTCGATGGCTTTATTATATCAGCCGCAGGAAGCGTAAAAAATATTAGAGCATCCTTCATAATAATCGGGGCCAGTTCTGCTTATTGTAGCGATTAATATTAATTGCCCTCTTAGTTATAATATATAAAGAAATATTGTTTAATAATCATGAGTGTTCTAGTTCTTCAAGTTTAAATGAACCAATATTTAATTGAAAATAATATATTTCCCTTTTTCTAATTTGATAAATACTTGGTGTGAATGCATTATGGTTAATAAACAATAAAAACATTGAAGAAAAACATTTCGAAATACAAATTAACGCACCTGTCCTTATAGACATATGTGAATATTTGTTAGCTTAGAGATGTTTTCTTATGTACTCAATCTTGTGCAAGACGGGTTACCGTGCAGTGTGGGAAAGTCAAAATTTATTCCGTGGGTCCACCAATCAATAAAAAAGGCCAGATTGAACGTTAAACTAAAAACCAGCGCTCAGATTATTACCATAACGCATTTAGCAACCTTGGCTTCTATCTGCCTCATCATGATAGATATATCATGTGTTACATAGCAATACAATTTAAACGAATATTAGAGAAAATGACAAAAATTTATTTTGCAAACTAACTATATGTTAGTTGCAAACTAACGAGTGCGAAAAAAAAAAAAGTTTCTTTATTTTGACTGCTCGATAGTCCCTTTTATAATATAAAATTTATGTCTCTCTGTATTTTCTTTCTTTCTGTATTTATGTATTTTATGTATTCTTTATGTATTTGGTTTCTTTCTGTATTTATCAATCTTATATTTTTGGTGACCACAATGGTATAAGTTGACTGCACGGAGGTGTTCGACTCAGTGTCACATGGGTTCCTATGTAAGACACTGTAGGACAATGAATTTCCGGAGCAGCTTCCAATTTCATTGATCAACGTAAAATCAGGGTGCGAGGCGGCCAGGCATTATTATATTATTCCAAAGAAGTCCCTCAAGGGTCTGTGTTCTCTCCAGTATTATTCTCAATATAAACGGCTGAAACTGTTGAAGCTTGGTGCAGAAAAGCGACTGTGGCGTCCCAAAAAGACATATCAAATTCTTTTATAGTCTCAAACATACGATTAACCCACTATTTAATAATTTACCACCGATTGGCAAAACTATTTCAAAACACTTAGATTTGACTAAGCTGGCTTTACACACCCCTTCTCAATCACCCAGTGAGCACCATCCATTACTAGACCAATATGTTTTATTGGTTTTAATGTTGTGTACTTTTTTACAGAACTCTCTTAAAATCTGACAAGTGCAAAAACGACTAGATTCATATTTTTTGTAATTGTATCCCAAATCAATAAAAATAGAAAAGGATCAGAAAAACAATCTCTTACATTAATAATATTTTTTCTTTCACATTCAAAAAAAAAAAAATTAGGCAAGTCATTTTATACAAATAAGTGAAATGAAACAATCCTAATAACAATAAATGAAATCTTATAAACGAGAGACTAATGAAACCAATTTTGATGATGATCTAGAATTCAAAGGTAAAAAGGAAAAAAAAAAGTAATTATTTCCTAATATTTTATCATCCTCTTGAAATAAATATCGCAAAATCTTTTTTCGAAATATGTTTTTTCCACTTTCAATATAACCAACCCTATTTGGACAGGAATTAAATAAAACGTTTTGACATTTCTTATACTTTTATTTGTATAATATGTTGACAAGACATTGAAATATAAAAATATTGGACGAGGCATCTGCCAAGTTAATATCCTGTCTGCACCTTCGAATCATGCCGTCCCTTTATTCTGAAGGAACCGGGACAACCAGGACTATTATTATTCATATCATTTGTTCAATAAACGAATGGGACCCAGGCTTAAACGAAAATGTCAATTTCTCGGATGAGAGGGAACCGACAAAAGATCGACTGAAATATCTTCAGGACTGAAACGTCACTTCCATTCAGCCGCGACTCCACATCTTCCGGTCGCAGCCTTCTATGACCGCGTAAATATAGAAGGCACGGACAGGAATAGGATTTAACTGGCAGTGGCAACAGCCCTTGTCGGCGGGAGTATGCGCTCCTTAGTGGGCGATTGATGACAGCTCGTATCTTAGCCGTCTGGAAACGGTTAGGCGGACGTTTTGATGATAGTTTGAGGTGATAGGTACATAGGATGAGGGATGGTCTGCTAAATGGAGCAATGGATTGCTTGTTGGAATAACCAAGTCAGAAATTGTGAGTACGGTCCATGGAACAAAACTGACACAAAAATGATCAAATCGATGGCATACATTACGAGTACTACTTATTGACAAATACCTATTTATAATGAAAGGTTAATATAAAATAAAAATATTTGTTGATTTACAAAACATTTATTTAAGAATTCCTCAACATAATCCTAATTATAGCTGTAATATAAAATGTAACAGTTATATAGTTCAGTATTATGCAGGAATTGAGATATTAAATTCAATGTTTTAAAAATATTCATTACTCCGATCATTTTAAAATGCACGGGCTAGTCAAAATCGGTCAAGTTAAAAATTTTCTATCTTTGTGAATAACAATTATCCAATGTGAAAATTTGAGATTTTCAAAACATTTGACGCAATTTTAAGTTTTACGCAAGACCTTTTAAACTCACCTGAATTTAAATGTTTCAAACCGTTCATCTACTTCACGTCTTCTATCGCAAATGTAAACTATTGAACCTTATGAATAAAATCAGAGATTAATTACAATTTTTCTTCTGAGCAACTGTTTAAAGTCTTAGTCTCAGTCTATCATATGTTAACCTTCAATTTCTTTTCTAAAATTGTATAAAATAAAATGGGGACAAAATGATGCTCTTCTTGTTTATCTAATTATACTATCAACTGAGCATTTAACCTAGTGGCTCATGTTTTTCAAATGTGACACAACTCATGAAAAGTCATAAATGTAACTTAAAATCCCACCTGATACATCTTCCGCTTGGGATAAAAGATCATTCTGGTACGCTTACGATATTTCATACAAGGCTGTTCTATTTATTTATTTATTTATTTTTAATGCAGATTTCTGAATCAAAGGGTTTGGTGAATGAAGGTGTTATGTCACATTTAAAAAAAATAAAATCTTGTTGATTGGATGAAGGATTTATGTGCAGAAGTGTTAGGTTGTAAAACCTGAATGTTTCAAAATAACTATAAAAATGTATATGAAGATGATGAAGGAGCTATGTAGCATTTTCTAATTTAAGAAAAATGTAAAAAATAAAAAAAGTTTAAACATAAATTACTCAAAATTGAGTTTTGTTACATAACCTCTCCACCAAACCCTTCAATTGTGACACATTTGAAATACATGTGGGATATACTTATATAATATACCATTGACTGGAAAACTATTTTATTATTTTAATATTTCTATAGTTTGTAAAAAAAAAATACATAAAATAAATGAAATGATAACTTTATAAACGTCTGATTTGATATCCGAATATGTACTTTATCAGCACATTACTAATCAGATGTTAAGGAGTCGTATATTGAGTTAATTTATTCATTATGAATTGAAGTAAACCACATTTCAATTGTTGCATGTTTTTTTTTTTTGTAGTGTTTAGAAACTAAGTGAATTTTTTTCGACTTTTTCAGGCAGAGAAGCCACATGATGGTGTGCCACCCCAGGTTGACTCTTATCCTCGACCACGGGGCGGAAGAAGTTATTTCGCAGCCCATTTGACTAACGTAGTCGAATGAGGGACCATCGCTCAGTGCTCGGTGCAGTAGGACTGCAACTGAGACTCTCGCTGAGCGCTGCAGTCCACCTCGATTTATTTTCTTTATTTCTCGATATGTCTAAGGCAATCGATGAATATTTATGAGCCTATCGGATCCTATCTTCTGCACGCAAACCTATTTACATATCCTTCTTTTTTTCTTTAGTATATGTCCTTCGCCTAGAAGGAGATATTTTGATTTTGAAATATGTCACGTTACTTAAGAACTGGCGATGTTTACGTTACAGAAATATTCATGAATTATGGAACAAACACCTTAGTCCTCCTTGAAGATATTCCATTATCGACAAAAGCCCAGAGGTTCTACCTTGATCGTAGGATTTCTCTTGTGGATCGCATAGATGCAGTTCAACATGTTCAAAGAGGCGGTGGTGTACCCTTTCACTGCAATACCACCGTTAAATATGAAAGAATCTTTTTTGTGTTCCAACTATGTAAGGCCATATTGCTCATTCGGTGGAATAATGAATGACTTAACTGCGAAATTCGTTAAAATTAGGAACAAATTGCTCCCAAAAGCTTAATACATCGGTAGAATCATCGACTAAATTATATTCTTGTTCTAGTCCGTGTGAAACAATAAAAATACAATTAAATTGCAAAGCAATTAAAACATAAAGCGTGACTTTTTTCATTCAAACAAATATTGCTTCTAAACGGTAGGTCTTAGTGACAAATTTTATGTAACAAAACATATTCTCCAATTAATTTTCGATCTGAGCTTTACCAAAAGAGGTAAAGCGTGTCAAAATGTTCCCCTTTTGATAAGGGTGAAAATAAGTTATATCAAAAAATTATAGACCCCCCACATAAAAGTCATATCCAAGTCAAAATACTATCAAAAGATATGTGTTGACAAGATTGCTGTAATAATTAACATTTGGCATGTCCATAGTTCATATCAATATTACTTATATTCAGATTCATCTTTGTTTCCCAGGATGGACGATATTGATTCAAATAATTGAACCAATTTTATAAATCCTTTTTCAATTTCAAAAAATTAAATCCAGTTATACTTAATAGTCTAATTAAATCCCCACAATTAAAACTAAAATAAAAATTAAGGAGACGAATTTGTCAGGAGTGCAGTCAAGGTTGAATAAACACAGCCAGTTTTTCATTTAAAAACTGGCTGTGCTTATTCAACCTTGACTGCACTCCTGACAAATTCGTCTCCTTAGTAATAATTCACAGTCAACAATACAATCATCATCATAAAATAAAAATTTGTTTTCTTCTTGAATTATTCTTTATTTTTATCGATATAAACAATTTTTTTAGTCACACGGTTCTCTTATTCTTGTTTCAGCTCTATGTTATGAGCATGTAATCATCGGCAAATAGTAAATTTTAGGGATATCTTTGAAACCTAGATAATTTAACTTTCTTTACTACCTTATTCGCGTTAGACATTTTAGTGAAAAGCTCTTTACTCCATGATTCATTTTAATGATTCATTGAGGTTGTTTCCAGTTTCTTAATTGAGATCATTAATTGAGTTTCATAATTGGGTCATTGCTATCAGAGCAAAATATAAATTTGTCCAACATAGATATAATAAAGTTATTATTATCATGATAATATTATTTATTATATATTAGTTCATGGTACAGTTTAATAACAAAAATAAATTGTTGAATTTAGACCATGTACAATTGTAACTGAATGCTAATACATTATGTATACTTTGAAAGGAAAAGAGTAAAAGGTGGATATGAAATTGAACAAACCATTAGAAAAACTAAAATAATGTTAGAAGATAGTAGTATGAGATTATCTTTAAAAAGAAATGAAACACACATATGGGATTGATAAGGGGAAATGTATGTGTGAGATAAAATAAATGAGAGAGGAGAGAGAGAGAGAGAGAGAGAGAGAGAGAGAGAGAGAGAGAGAGAGAGAGAGAGAGAGAGAGAGAGAGAGAGAGAGAGAGAGAGAGAGAGAGATTTGCATTTTGGATGCCAGTCGAGAAGTAACTAGTGCTGTCCAGCGGGCTACTGATAACCGGTCAGTAACCATCTGGGAGGTAACAGAGATCCTGGGGTAGTCGTACCTCCGGACAAAGCAGCTGTCTGATCGATGATTGTTGTTTGTTGAGAATTTGTTGCCGTTCCAATACTCGATCAAATATTGTAAAAGCTTTAAACTTTCACTTTAACAAATTCTCAACAAACAAGAAATATAGAAACCTAATACGAAAAAAAATGAATAAAAGAGAGAGAGACAGATAGTGTGTGTGTGTGTGAGAGAGAGAGGGAGAGAATGTGAAAGAGCGTGAGAGAGAGAGAGAGAGTGAGAGGGGAGGGGGTGAGTGAGAGGAGAGGGAGACTAATATGATAGCCTTTTAGATTTTTAAAATTTTAAATTTAGGTAGTTCATAGCCGCATCTTGTGACTGACAGAATTCGCACAAGAGAGAATAAGTCCTCAGAGAAGAATGAATGCTGGCGCTGAAGGCTTTTCTTTTAATGCCTCTTTCGCCCTATCTCCGGGCATCAAAGGGAATTTATAAAAGTGGGTAAAGAATCCTTTTAGTCAGGTCTTCGCCATAATAGAGGTAGGACCTCCTTTTTATATTTTATAAAAACCTACTCTCCTTATTTCTCCTCTTGAGCGCTTTATCCTTTCGCGTAATTACCTTGTGATGTGGAGGAGCATCCAGTCATCCACTTCTTCCATTTGACAGGATTAATTAGCACTTCGTGGCCCTGGCTGAGCCTGAAAGGGTTTGGTACTTGAGGATTGCTAAGCTTGTCGGGGATATTTTTGATTAGGCAATTACAATATAATGCGTTAAAAAGTATTTCTTAGTGATAATCATTTCGGTAATTACTTTTTTTAAAATTTAAACAAAAAAAATATTATGTCTTGATTACACACATAACTTTTATTTATTTTCTCTAAACTAGCATTTTTACTAATTATTATAGATATTTCCTGTTTTTGGAGGAATATTGAGTATTATCTGATTTTAGGAACTTATTAAAAATATCAGGGACTAACTTTAGATCTTGAATACAGACTTGTGATGTGAATAAGCAGAAAAAATATGTTAATTAATCACAGCATTTATAAGTCATATATTACGTATATAATGTACAGTATTTAATGAATTTGTTTTGTATACACATATTTTATATTTTATGTTCTAAGATTAAAATAATTATAAATTAAAACCTCTGGATTTTATTTTCAAAATATTGAGAGGAAAAATATTTACTGCTTACTCCACGTGTCCAATTCAGTTTCATTTTATAAGTGTTTTCTTATGTATCCATATTAATTTAAGGTATTAAATTAATACCTTAAATAAATAAAAATAAACTGACAATGTTTATTTTTATTTTTCAGAATTATTACCTGCATATATATACATATATAAAGAATTAAGGTCATTGACCGGCTTTGCATAGACTTTTTGTTGTCACCGCAACATGAAAATCGTGTGATCTCAGGTCTGGAGAGCGAGCAAACCAAGCCACTGGTCTTGCACGGCCAATCCATTGGTTGGGATAATTAACACTCAGCTATTGTCGTGTACCTCTTCCTTGATGTATAATTGAAACCTTCTCAGTTGTAGGACAATAAGTTCAAATAAATCATAGTAATCAGTGGTAAGAAATGGGGACATATAAAAATATTGTCTATTATCTCCAACAACACATTACACTGAAAATGAGCTCACGGATTGCTTGGGGATTTTCATGCAACCAGAGATGATTATTTTTCTGATTGTAGATACCTCTCCTGATATTTTTCCTGAAAAGCGTAGATTGTGATGAACTTGATTTATATACTAATCTGTGAAATATCTTCTTTGTCGTAAATCTTGCGGTAGTAAATTTTGTACCCGTTGATAATGATATCCATGACGTCCATCTGCAATGAGAGTCCTCCATACTGTAGTTGGCATAACATTTAATTCTACTCCGGCTCTTCGTACACTAACAGAAGGACTATTATCACAATATTGTAAAACTCTCCTTTCTTCATATCGTAGAAGGGCATAACTACCATCAGCACGTGGTATTGCAGCAAATGTACCATTTTATCTAACCTACTCTCTCAACGTGAAGCTAAAGATTGATTTGATTGGAAATCTTCTCTTTGGAAATCACCCGGAATATTCATGACGGGCAGCATTAGCAATACCATCGCAAAAACTGTACACAAACACCATATCGGCATATTCAACATTAGTATAAATATAAGGCAAAATGATGAATACTCTGAGGGTTAAAATCAGAGCTATTAGCATCTCTGACTTCTCCGCCGATAACTCAAAGAAACATCCGAGACTGTATTTAAACACCGAAATAGACCACGCGAAGGCAACCCTACTGCTGAGGACAGATCAGGCAGTACAATTCCATTCCTTTGCCCCCAGAGGCACACAAAGATCCAAAAAATTCGTTATGCACGGTTATGACCTCGACCACCCAGTAGCCGACATAACCGAAGAATTAAAAGACGACTGCCCGGATTCAGAATGGCGAGGAGACTCACCAGAAGAGAGAGGAACGACGAGCCCTACCCCGTTGAGGGCATCCAAGTAATTACTGCCCCCACTACGAAGATGGAGGATTTTCAAAAACTAAGGGTCGTAAACAATATTCCTTTCAGGGCCTCCGTCTTCAAAGAAGATGGCGGACCTGAACAAAGCCGCCAATGCCAACAATTCGGCCACACAATGAAATACTGTGGCCGAACATGTAGATTTCCTTGGTGTGGAGGCCCGCACCTAATCGAAGAATGCCCTCAACTGCCAGGGCGCTCACCCAGCTTCCTCCAGGGACTGCCCACATCGACAAAGTCTCCTCGCCCAACGAAGACAGAAAACAGCAGCAACTGCCCCGGCACCAGCACCAGCACTAGCACCTGAAATCAATGAGAGGAATTTCCCTGCAGCCCGCCCAACACGGACTTCAGAATACGGACTTCAGCTTCTCTCAAGCCTCAGGTGGAGCAGCTCCTCGTCGAAAACCCGGTACTACCACTACTACTGACGGCATCACAACTAGTCCAGATCAACTTGCCACCAGAACCTGACCTGCATGACAAAACCACCAACGTGCTCCTCAACCGGCTTCTCAATCGCATGGACGCGATGATGGAGATGATGACCTCAATGATGCGCCTCATGACCAGGGTAATTGAGAATCTCGATGATCGCTGAGCACGTTCTTAACCTGAACGCCAGAGGCCTGCCTTCATCGCAGGCTGAACTAGAGGTCCTCCTTCTTTAGTATCGACAAGCGGTGGTGGCACTAACTGACACTAAGATCCCCCCGACTTATCGACTCCACTTCACTGACTACATCTTCTACAGAGAAAACGTACAGGGATCACAGGCAGTCGCCATCCTCGTGAGAAGAGACATACCATCTAGACTCATACCAAACCCCATGGACTCTTGCGAGGGATGCCACATGATCACAGTTGACGTGCGACTGAGAAATCGGTACACGTTCAGCTGTGTCTACAGAAGACCTCGGGCCAACTATACGCCTGTTCGTGGTTTGCTGCTTCACGCACAGGCCTGCAGCAGGTATGTTGTCCTGGGGGACCTAAATGCTCGCCACACGAGCTGGTTATGCCCTAACAACAATCCATTGGGTTCGGTCATCACGAAGATGCGGCTCTCTGACTTCCACCCAGGTGGACAATCTTTCCGACACAGCGCCAACCCCGCCCATACCTCGACACTGGACTTACTCCTCACCAGGGACATGCACACTATCACTGAGTGCCGAGCCTTGCCTTTCTGTAACTCCGACCACCGCCCAGTGCTATACACGTTCGAAGAGACTCCGGCCACACCAACTGCCACTCAGTTCCTTCTGCACGAAGCGGACTGGAAGGGCTACAGAACCAGGATACAGGAATCGCTCTCCTCAGTGACTCCGTGCCTCACCCCTGGTGAGATCGACACAGCAGTGGAAACTATCACCACCCCTATCCTTGATGCTGCCGACCTCCACATCTCTAAATTCAGTCCCCGACCCAACAGTCGACGATCTCCTCCACCGCACGTCTTGGCCTTGATCGGACAGAGGAACAATCTCCGGAACATCTTCTGGTGAACGCGGGACTACAGCCTCAAGCCTGCTATCAACGCCATGACCCGGCAAATCGCCAGGCTCATGAGCGATTGGAAGACGACTTTGTGGCATGATCGGCTCCAGCTGACCCATAACGACCACAGACAGTTCTGGAGATTGGTCCGAACCTTCGTCAACAAAAGGCGTGGTGTAGTTGGTAATCATGTGGACTACCAAGTCCAAATGAGATGCCCATCTTCTCTACTTTCAAGGATCTTGAGTCTGTTCTCCGCCGCCAGAAAGGGAGAAGAGCATCCGGACTGGACGGCATCCCGTCAACTATGCTGAAGATGCTTCCTAGGAAGGGTAAAGCCTTCCTACTAAACATCTTCAACTCGTGTTTCCGGATTTCTTATTTCCCCACGATCAGGAAACGGACCACGGTCCCCCTCTAAAAACCTAAGAGACGTGGTAACGTAGCGGAACATTACCGTCCCATCAGCCTCCTCTCTCACATCAGCAAGGTGTTCGAAAGACTGGCTCACTACCATATCCTTGACCACTGTCGCCGTGAAGAAGTCATACCACCTGAATAGACCAGCTTCCAGCGAGGTGTTGCCTGCGAACACCATCTGCCCAAGCTTCAGGCATATGCCATCGACCAGATGCATAGGAATAAAGCCACTGCGCTCATCTCGCTGGATTGCACACAGGCCTTTGATTGTGTCTCACACCCCCTACTACTCCGCCGACTGGAAGAATACAGGTTCCCTACCGCCCTATGCCAACTGATCAGAAGCTATCTTAGCGAAAGATCTTTCGTCGTACGAGTCGGTGGGAGCCTGTCTCAACCAGTCCTCACCACCTGCGGTATACCACAGGGATCAGTACTGGGACCAATCATCAAACACTCCGAGGCGGTAGTTGCTGCTTACGCAGACGACGTAGCCGTCTACGCCTCCAGCCTTAACCCTGGCCGAGCACTCGACATGGCTCAGAGGGCAACCTCCACCATCGTCGAAGCTCTACACACCTGTGGAATCAAGGTTAAACCAAAGAAAACTGACACTATTGTGATGTCCTTTATTAAATTCAGGAGATCCCAGAGATTGCCTAAGCACTTAACAGTAGACAATGTTGGGCAACCAATATCCAGCTCCATCCTATATCTTGGGGTCAACATTGACCGACACCTGACCTTCTCCACCCACGTGAAGAGCAGGATCAAACAGGCCAGGGCAAAGACCTACCGCGTCTGTCATCTCCTGACTTCTCTCCAACTATCCCTCCGCCTCAAGCTCCAGATATACAAATCCATAATTAGACCCACCCTACTCCATGGAGCTCCTCTACTGCACCACATGTACAAGAGTACACTACATGCCCTCCAAACGTTCCAGAACACCGTCCTTCGGTGAATCGTCCGTGGTACCAACCTTCAGAGGGCCAAACACAGTCACATCCTAGAACAGCTAAGGATACCTTCCACCCCGACCTACAATGGCCGCCGGCAAATCAAATTTTTCGTTGGGCTGAAGCACTGTTCCAACCCTCTCTTCAGGGACGTAGCCCCGCCTCCCAGGCCTGGGAGGTGGCAAGGTTTGACCCCCTTAGCGGACATACTCGCCGAGGGAAGTGGTTCAGGCTCAACAGACTGACCCGTTAGAACCACTATCGCCAGCAGAGTGACTCCTCCTCGCTCAACATAGAAGAAGGAAGACCATCCGTCAACAGAGTAGATCCAGCAGCTGCCGAGGACACCCATCTTCAAATGCCGCAAGGTAATCCAAGATCCTAATATATATATTGTATATTGTATGTATTGTTAATAAATGGAGGATTAGAAAAAAAAAAAAAAAAAAAAAAAAGAATACTCTGCGAAAGCCTCAAACAAATTGATAAATGTTGTTGAGAGTTCTCAATGCTAATTTCAAATAGTCCTTAAGTTAATAGTTTATGTAATGTAAGAGAGACAAGGTCATATTAGTATTTTGTCTAAATCCATCTTCTATACTTAGCGCTTACAGACATAACTTTATAGGAAATGTTTTTTTCTTGTTGTGAGGTCCTTAGCTCACATTTTTAGATTGGTCATTGCTTTTAAAATGTAAACACTTTGAAACAAACTTAATAATAAAATTTACAATAAAAGAAGCTATAAATATAACGAATGCATGTACTCGATCAACGTAATAATCTATTGAATACAGGAAAAGATACATTAAATAATAAAGGAAACGTTAGTTACAAAAAAATAAATTTGTTTAACAAACTGGAATAAAAGAAATGGCATAATTTATTACTTTAAACGATCCAAAAAAATTCAACAGAACGAGAACTGTCTCTGCCCGTTACTGTTCAATATGTGATTACTAGCGGAACGAATCTTTTAGTGCAATGAGTGCAGATATATTTAGTGACATAAGGCTTATAAAGAAATAAAGAAGAATAAAAAACAAGATAATCCGGATTGGAATAATGAAGGCAGTGGCCAGTTCCAGTGCTGACTTGATCTCACTCTTAAATAACTCTGCTCAATGTCTCAATTAAATTCGATATCAAGAATCCTAATCGGCTATATCCTTCCTCGGGGAGCCAGGGCTGCTTTAAAATGGATTTTAACGGATTCCGCATTTGATTCTTACTTCTTAAGTCTATAAATAGAAAGACTATATTTTTTTATATATTTCTTTGTCTTTCGAAATGTTTTGCATAATAGCATGGCTGAATACTTTACCTAACTTGAATTAAATGTGAGAGGAAACATATAATATAATCAATTTCATCACTTTTCATTTAATTTTACGTACATTTAAATCACTAAGCGCTTAGTAATCCGGACAATTTACAAGTTCAGGCGACCACCTGTCAACAATTCGACCAGACTATCAACGTTCTAATGTACTTCAAGAAAACTTTAGTCGCTCGTAGACATTTATCAAGAATTTAAATAATATAATTGTTTTGAATGTAACAGCAGAGACACGTTCATTTTTGAGAGATCACTCAATCGTGATGACTCTAACTTTTTTCTCATTATTGTGTGAGAATACTTATATTATAAATTCATATATTTTTATCTTTAGTTTCTAATTATATTCATTAGAAGAAATGGATAATTGCTATCATCCATTATTAAGTTACTATTATTACTATCAAATTGATAATTCTGGTTAATGAGATGATTCTTATTTATTTGTTCTTTTTAAACCATTTTATATCTTTCGGTCAAGTATTATGTTTATAGTAAATTGATAGTTCACATAATTATATTATTGAAATTGGTATAAAGAAATGGTATAAAAGAATCTGCGGATAAGGATGGTGTTAAAGATAAATGGGAAAATCGTCCTATATATATCTACGTGCTCGGAATAGAACCTTATATGATGGTTAGACTAGAAGAAGGAACGTCCGGTATCCATGATTCTTAATAAATCACAAAAGTAAACTGCAAAGTCTACTTGAGGATTTTCTTTCAAAATTGAACATGTCTACTTTCGGTCGAAATTTATTTTACTTTATTTTTTACTGATAAAACCTGGCGAGCTGCATACCCTACTATTCATTTTTTCGTTAGTAGACCTCTATCAAGAATTTAAATATATAATGTCTTGTATTTAAAATCAGAGGGAGGACTGGTGTTTTTTGCTCTTTTATAACAATTATCTGAAGAGTACATGTTCAGTTTTGAAAGATTACTCCTCATATTCTTTCTCGTTGGGAACGGCTTCTTTAACTCTAAAACATGTGAAAATCCTCTTTCTAGCCTCTATGAGGCAATCTTAAGTGACTGTACACAAGTTAACAAATGGCGATAAAATCTGTTTCGATTTTTTTGGACATTCTATTTCTAGCCTAACACTATTCATATTATTTTAATTTAACATTATATTTACCTAAAATTGGATTATGGAAACAATTTCAATTAGGGGCTCAGAGTGTAACGGTTGACGAAAAAAAACAACTATAAATTAATGAACATGATTCTTATTTATTATTTTCTTATCTATTTTCTTTTACGTAATATGCAACAATTTCTTAAGAAAAAACTTAAATAATTCAATTACACATGAGGACAAGTCAAACAACAAGCCTCTTTTGTTTTCTCTATTTATTCATTACAATATTTCAGATGAAAATAATGTAAATTATTATCTAATTTCTTATAAATCATTTAATGTCAATATAATAATAGAAAAAATATATTAAATTTTAGTTGAACAAGATATGGGTATTATTCTGTTTTTTTCTATATTAGATGGACAAAGAATTACTTTACCCTATAGTTTATACTCTAACGGTTCGGTACCTGGGACTCATCTGTCTTAGTAGGCGTTGGATCTGATCTTGGTACCAGTCAACTGCTTTAACGAGCCACGCACTGGAGAAGATAAACTGCTCAAGTCGTGAAAGCTTAGTATTGCTATCGATAAACAATCAGTCAGCAGTGTTTTTATTTATATTTTAGACTTATATATAATAGGTAAATTCAATCTATTATTATTTTAAACTTTTATTTATTTATTTTTTTTATTTTATAGCGAAGCAACCTTATGTATAAGTAAAGAAATATAAAATATTTACCAGTCCATAAACTTTTAAATACTGACTTCCATCTTTTTTTTTTTTTTTTTTTTTTTTTTTTAAGAATTGGTTAATTTGGTAACTGGAAAATTATTGTTTTGAACAATATGAAAATTACATTCGTTAATTTTGAATTATATTTCCAATTTTCCATCATTACCACTAAAATTCCCGTTCCGCAACGGTAAAGATTCGTTCCTTCAGAAACCAGTACTGAAACCAGCTAATCTAAAATAAACAATAATTAAGATCAGTCGTGAGTTATTCGGTACTTCGGTGCCCATAGTAAATTCAAAATTAATTTTTGATTGCCTTCGATTTTCTACTTAAGTTTACCGGTTTCAAAAATCCACAAACTGCCGTTGGATTGGAAATTATAATTACAGATCCGATGGTTTTTATATTTGAACTGGCAGTTAGTTATGATCTCTCCTTCGGAGCTATTAGACTCCGTCAAGAACATGTTCACCTCTTAATTCTAGATTATTTCCTCTCACAGATCATAAAAAATAATTAGGATTGATGGATTAATTGGCACTTCTATTGGAATTATTTTATTTGAAAACTAGTTTCGAATTCTAAACATTCGTTTTCAGTTCTAAAATATAAAACGTTTTCAAAACATCAGCACTTTTTTACAAGGATATACATACCAAACTTTCAAACATGTAAGAAGAGAAATCAAATATATACCGATAATACCACATATATAGGTGAATAAACCTGAGGAGATCCAACGGATATCTGAAATATATCCTTGGTAGATGTAGAAGGGCTAGGTAGGTTACATTTGTTGGGGTTTTTGAAGTTTTCCGTATGACTACTCGGATTTTTTTTCCTATTGGAAATAAACTTAAAATATAGCTGTTGGAAATGTATATCTGGTCATTTAAAAAAAAAATCTGGATTGGTATTGAACGATTTTATTATTTCTTATGATTCATAAATATTTAATTTTGGTACTCCACTTTGGAAATCAAACGGATATCTAAAATATATCCATAATGGAAGGGAAGGGCCAGGTTAAATTTTGTGGGGATTGAAAACAAATTTAAAATAGGGCTTTCGGAAACGTTTTTGCGGTCAATTAATCAAAAATCTCGATTGGTTTTGAACGATTTTATTGGAATTTTGTGTCTTATTGTAGTATGCTCGTATATGTTCTTCTAATCTTTGATTTACCCATTGTTCAGTTTTTCAAAAATATAAATCTATTTTGTCCCTATCTTTGAAAATATAAAGAAGTGGCTTTTAAATTTCTTGTAATTCCAAGTAGTAGTAGTATTAAAATGTGTTTTAGTGAATCCGCTGAAAGATAGTTGAAATATTTTTTTATTACTAAAATAGTCTTAATATCAAAGCTAAAGTTTTCCTATTCTATTCGATATGATGAGTCCTTAACAATTTTTCTACTTTACATGGCAACTTTAATCATCTAGACCAAAAGTTCATTGAATCATCATATTCAAAGCTTACATTTAAATTCTCAAGATTTTTCAAAATTTGTTCTCCATTTATGATAAAATTAATCAGAAAATTTCTTCCTGTTATAAATTTTTTATAAAACAACTTAATTTTTCCAAATAAATGTTGTCACCCTAAATTTAAGGTGCTAGTAATATCTAGCTATTTAATTAAATTAGTTTAATTCTTATTATCATCTTCCATGGTCAATGGAAGGAGGTATTTTTGAATTTTGAATAAATTTCATCTTTAAAAAGATGTGTTAAAACAAAACGCGAAAATATTAATCTTTGTTTGAAACTATTGATTTAAGCTAAATCATAAATCGCATACACAAAAAGTATTAAGTAATAATAATCTTCGTCTTGTGATTTTACTATTCCTTTTTGTTCCAACCATGATATTCATGAATAATCATAAACTGACAGTTATCTGAACTATTTAATTAAAAAAATTGCCAGAAATGTTCATTTTATACCATATACCTATATATACCACCAAGAAATAATTAAATATTCAGGAATGAGGATATATTTGCACCGAAATCACTTATCTTGTTTTGAAATTATTGTAACAAAAACGTTTGTTGTCTTTTTTATATATATGAGATTTAACAAGGACCATTTTTTAATATAATATTTAATTGAAGTTTGAACACACCCATAATTGATGTTGATTCATTCAAGTTTTAAATTTCGAATGAAGTTTTAATGATAAATTTAATTTTTGTTTTGGGAGAACAAAGACAGATTTGTGGTATCATTTAAATGCTCACTGTTTTTTTCTTCAATTCAGAATAATTTTCTAAAATGATAGTTTTAAAAATATTTGTAAATAACTTCTATTTTATTCTAAAACCTATATTAACTCGTTAATAAGACCACAGTAATCCGAAACTTTATTTTCTTTTGACTAAGGACATTCGTTTAAATGAAAATAAAATTTATTTTAAGATTTTTAAAAGGTTTGTCCAATTTAAAGTGGAAAAAGAATTCTTCTTGGACCTTTTTCAGTTTCACAGTAAGGCAATACTTGGCTTCGGTGTCGTATTTCCAAACTGCCTAATGGTTCTGAGCTTTTAACAGGATGGTGGTCGAGTCTCTTTGCCAGGCATAGTAGGTCTATGAATTTTCTAAGGAAATAACCAACGAAGAACAACTAAAGTTATTATTGTTTTCTTTGTATTTATGAATGTTACTATTCAATAGTCTTTCCAGATAAATTCTAATGTCAAAAGTTTTTTTGTTTTTTTTTAATAAAGGAAAATTCTCAGTCAGAATTAAAAACCATTTCTTTAATAATTGTGAGTATAATATCCCGTTCCAATCCTGAAATGGCATTCTAGTAACATAACAAATTCAATTTAGAAAATTTCATAGCGGATTAAAATTAACGTATTAAACATCAAGAATGTTTATAAAACACAACTTAAAATTTCCTTTTGAAAATTTAACTGCATAGGTCAGCATCTAAACAACAAATATATGATTTGTATTTATTTTTTTCTTCTAAAGAACCTTCTCAACACTAAAACTTACAAAAGGGTCAAATGACTCTTTTCCAACTTTTTGGCAGAAGTTCTTGGAAACAACATTCATTACTCTGATTTTTAACTTTACTACTATTATTAAAAAATATATCAAAAGGATTTTTCCAATATCCATTCCTTTCTCATTATTGTTTTTACCAAGAAATTTTGGTTGAAATTGGCAAACATGAAATTTCGGTAGGTTTTGTATTTACTGAAACCCTCACTTCAAATTAAATAGTAAAAACATTAATATTCGTTTCAGTCATTTGTATGATATATCTTCATGGCTTCTTACATTTGGGTAGATTTTAATATTTTTTAATATAAAACCTATTTGGGGACCTAATAACAATGTTGAGAACACTAACGATTGTAATGAGCAGCAATATACTAGATTATCAAACGTGTTGAATCCTTCCAATTGAATGTCCACAGAACTACTGTTAACGATCGATTTAACCTACAAAACTGAGCGAAGATTCCTCAAATGACCTTCTTCTTCTACTTTGTACTTATATTATTCTCTTTGTACTCCATTAAACCTTTTTTAAAAAGTTCTCTGGCTTAAACACAATCCTCCTTTAAAACCTGCTCCACTAAAACCAATGAGTTTGGCACTTAGTCAAATGAGGATATACTTTTGGTTTTACTAGGCCAATGGTTATGAAAGGAGGAGTTTCAGACGAAATCCAAAACCATTTTTTTCCCCAATTAAGAGTACCCACTTAATAGAAGCTAGGTGTGCCTCAGACGGGTCTCCTAACCTCGAAGTTGAAGTAATAAAGGATAATGTTCTGCAGTCATTTGGACTCGAACCCGAGCCCCAGAGCTTGGCAGTCTGTGCCTAACCCACTGAGCTACCGCGTCTCTCTTAATTTTCCTTCTTACATTGTTACAATCCTTTAGTTTCAAACCTATTTGGATCTCGGCCTTTTATTGTAATAAAAATAATTGTGACACTCGCATTTAAAAACAAAAAAATGTGACACTTTTCTCAATTTTCGTAATAATATAACTTCATAAATAATCACTTCATATTTTTTTTATATTTGCTAAGCGAGCTACAACACAAAGGTTTAAATTTTTCATACGCTTTAAATATAGAGTTTTATCAATGTATACATAAAACAAAAACACAAGGAAACTTTGATCAATGTGAAGATCTGAAAAAACCCGCAGAACCACTGATTCATTTGAACCCCCCAAACATCACCAAAACGAGAAATAACTAGTTAGTCCGTTGGCTATTGAAGCCCTCACTCCTTTATTTAATAAACTTTAAATAAAGAAAATCCGCTTTTCACCTCAACAGGACTGAGTAATAACATTTTTTTCTAATCCTCTATTGATCAAAGTTTCATCAGGATACAAAGGACCCTCCTACATAAAGGAGTCATTGAATCTCCCTCCCCCAGCTCATGCATGGAGGGATATGGAAAAGAAATGAATAAACATCTGAAAAATTACTCTAACATGGTGGATTCGGTCGGAAATAACTTTAGGGTACGATAAATAGTGCTCTATGCATGAACTGAATCATTTGAAGCACCAATCCTTAAACCATGTACTCTAAACCCTTAACAATAACTATATTTAAGAATACTACCAGTTTCTAATCATGTAATAATAATAAAATATAAATGTTTGATAGTGAGAGAGCTTTATTTATATAACAAAACAACTTGCTGTCCAAAATTATTATTTTGCTATAAAGATAGCCAAAAAGACATACAGCATACTGATCTGTCTTATTAAAGTTAACAATATTCTAACAATAATTCATAATATTTATATTATAGATATAATTTTAAAATATAATATAAGAAATTTAATAAATTAAACAAATTCTTCTCAAACAAAAAGTTGATAAAATATGTTTCTCCACCGTAAAATAATAAAAATTTGTTCCAGTGAAAATAGTTGGTTCAGGAACAAAGTATCCGAAACAATAGTTGTAAATCGGATCAAGTAGTAACAGCACAAGACTCCACATCACATACTTGACCTTATACACCTCAAAAACCACATTCGTTGTCAATGGCAACGCTACAGACTACCGGATCACACACAACTTGATATGAACCGACTCTCTAGGCAAATTAGACTAGAACTGGACAAAGAATGGTACCATAAATACAACAGCTACCTAGAGAGTTTCGAGCCGGGGGACCAAAGACTTTGGAGAGAAACCAACCGATTGACTGGAAAAATCACACAGATCCCCTCTAACACTCGGGACAGACACTGCAACGACTGGTGACGAGAAGTGGGCAGTTTTCGCTGAACATCTTTCTCGTAAGTTCAGAGACTTTGACAGACAAGATGAACTAACTGACAAAGAAGTAGATACATACCTCACGACACCTACGGCAACAGTAGAACCCCTGATTCCCCTTCGTCTCTTCAATCGAGCTGAAGTGTCACATAAGAAGGCTGGCATGGAAAAAAGCTCCAGGAAATGACCAGATACCTAATTAAATCCTCCAACGGTTTTCCTAGGCAGCCGTTTGAGGACGCTGCTCACCATTATATACAATGTCTGTCTCCGGTTTGGTTACTACCCTCACGCCTGGAAGAACGCCGTAGTACTGTTTTTCACAAAACGGGGAAGCTATCGTTCAATAAGTCCTCAACGCACTGGGAAAACTCCTGGAGAAGATTATCGAGAAGCGTCTCCGCTCACATTTAGAAGACAACGAAGTTATCCCGCAACATCAGTTTGGCTTCAAGCCTCACCACTCGGCAACACACGAAGTCCAACGAGTCGTCGAAGTACCGTGGCTTTGAGGCAAAAAAAATATACCACGGGAGTATTTCTAGATGTGGCAGCAGCATTTGACACGGTGTCATCTATCAGACGTTATTGTTTTATTAGTTTTTTAATTCTTTAAGAAGATTTTAAATGCAGACATACATCCGGTAAAAGATTTAACATATTTCAAATTCATTTTTTTTTTTTTTTTTTTTTTTTTTTTTTTTTTTTTTTTTTTTTTTTTTTTTTTTTTTTTTTTTTTTTTTTTTTTACGTTATTTCAATATTCTCATCTGTCGGTTATAATACAAAAATCACTGAATCTGTTAAGAGAATATATAGATGGCTTAAAAAGCATTAGGGGAAATAGAAAACAAAAGCACCTCCTATCCCGATCTTTTTTTGTATTTTAAGTCTAGGAGGTCACTCATCCAGCTCCTTTTTATCCTTCTCTGAGATCAAATTCTAAATATTAAAAATTAACTGTAATTTTTTAATTATAAATTATGCATGTGTTATTTTTTGAACAGTACACTTAGTAAATAGTTACTATTTACTCAAATAGTTTTCAGATATATTGTTACATATTGGGTCTTACTATAAATTATTATCTCTAATTTAAATTAGTAAAAAAGAGGTAACAAAACCATATAAAAGTAGTTTAATTAAGGGAGGACTTTTAATGTTTAATGTTTTTAATGCCACTTTTCCAATTTTATGTGATTTGTTTAGGAAATACTGTGTCCACTTCAGTATCAAAAGAGCGATGATATTCAAGAACAAGATGAACTACCACCAACAAGGAATAAATTAATTAAAAATATTTTCTTTCCCTACAATCCACTGCTGAAGATACGTGGAAATTAAATTGCTGACTTCACTATATTGATATCTAACCACGTTTACTTACTGCCTAATGTTTACTTCATAAGAAACTACTTTTAAGTTATATGAAATGAACATTTCAGATAATGTTTTCCTATTTATGTTGTAAAATAAATTAACAAAACGACATTGACTAACCACTGCACCAAACCTGTTCTCACCAAAAGTACCATTATATACCAAGATAGAAAACTCTAAATCTATATTAAAAATAATGTTTCTAGTTTTGGATATACTTTCTCACTTTTTTTTAGGAAGAAGTGTTTTATTGAATAATTATTACAATCTGCCTTACCTTAAGGCAATAAGTAATATAGATGACAAAAAATCCATTCTCTCAATTATATTTTAATTTTAAAAACTATGTGCACATATTATGTTTAATGAAAGTTTCTAACATTAGATAAGTGAAAATAACAAAAAATCAATATTTAAAACACGGAATTCATATTAGACGTATTTGGAGGAGCATTGTTTCTATTTCGGTACTTTATTTACCTAAAACGATAGACTGAACAGGAATATCACTTTAGCGTGAGTGTGGTATTTTAAATGACATTAAAAAAAAAATCACGATATATCGATATTTTTTGTCACCGATATTTTATGTATCGTTTTTCAAAGCTCAAAATATTTTCGATATACAATAACGATATTTTTTTTCGAAAACCCATCCTTTCATATGAGCAATGGTTTAAGAGAGACGTAGAGAGAGACGAAGAGAGAAGCAATGGTTAAATTCTTGGTCTGGAAATTCAAAATATGGATTAAATAGATTATCTAATATTAGCTGGCCTCCTACATACTGTTCCATCTTAAAGCATTCTGCATCTCGGTCTAATTTGATCTATTAGTTACGCAGATTTTTTTTTTTTTTCGATTACCCTCAAAAGAAGCTTCCATAAAACTGTCTAATGCAATAGTAACTAATCCCTTCCCTCCCCTCCCTCAGGGAGTTTATGAAGCCAGTGACTCCTGGAGACCGGACAAGACATAAATCTGGAAGGACACTAAATCTGTTGGGCTACCCTTAGCACGCAGAGGGTCTATCCTCCGCAGGAATATCTCAGGATTTATCGCCTCCTCTCGCCGCAAGAATCTCACCTTAATTACCGTCCGCTAGCATTTAATTCCGACCGCTTCTCCTCGGTTTTTATCCTTTTAATCCTGCCAGGACTGGACGGCTCCTGAGAAATGTTACCCTCCGACCGAGAGTTGTGTCTGCAGCATCCGGACATGTGTAAAGGTCAGGTAGAGAGAGGTCTGAAAAGTAGTCTCCGCAAATGGGGAGAATCTTCACTAGGGAATCTAGGATATCATTTCATGGATAGCAAAACGAAAACGTGGAAACTTTGTGCTATAAGATCCCAAGTTAAGAATTATTATTTTTTATATTCTTTGTAAGTTTTGTTATAGTTGTTAAGGACCTAACGTACTTTTGTACTTTAATAAGCGCAGGAAGGACGGGTATGGTAGGTTTTAAATACGGGTAATAGTTTTAGATTTTGACCAGGTGTTGACAACCTAACAACAAGTTGTTTATAGAGTTATTAAAATGATTTTAGAGGATCAATTAGTATTGGAAAAACGTTCGATAATTTATAGATCTAAATTCAATAATGATTGAAACTAAAAATTTCAGAAAGGTTTGGGTAGATAAAGCCAAGAAAATATTTTTTATTAGCATTTACTTGAAATGGCGGATCATTAGATCTTTTCCTCGTAGAAATCAAATTAAAACAAATACCTCTCCTTAGACCATTTCATTTGCTGCAAGTGCTACTTGGTGTGTGTAACTATAGGAAAAGAAATAAAATATTTACTAAAAGCAAGTTAAAATAGGCTTTATCAATTAATTTTTTTTTTTTTTTAAATCTTTTATTGAGTAATTATTACAATCTGCCACAAATGTGGGCAATAAGTAATATAGATGGTGTATGATTACTTTTACACATTATGTACAATGAGAAGAAAAAAAAAAGAAAAATAATAAAATAAAGTAAATTATACTGTATTTACAATTTATACTCATCCTAGGGATCCCCCCCCCCCAGACCCGTCCCTCCACTTATGAAGGGATAAGCCAGGCACAGAGAGATCCCAGCTCTTCTCTCTCAGCTGCGTCACTGGTGTAAAAAAAAAACCAGTGGAGGCTAAGTGAGAGCGCTATAACATTCACACAGGGCATGAGTATTGTTGGACGTATTGTATATTCAGATCATTATGTAGGATTTTGATGGAAACATAGTAAGGAGCATTTACTATAGTTCGGAGGATTTTGGATTGGAAGGATTGAATGCGTTTGATATTCGACTTTTTTGCTGTCCCCCACAGTTCAAGTCCGTAAGTCCAAATAGGTTAAATGATGGTTTTGTACATGAGAATTTTGTTTTCAATGGAAAGATGAGATATCCTATTTAATCAATCAATTTTAAATCTATTATAAGCCAGTTCAAGCAAGTGATTAACGAGTTTCTATTTTTCGCTGACTAGACATGAATATTGTAAGAATAGTATAATTAATATAGTATTGTTTATTGTCCTAAAGTATGATAGATTATATATTTTTGTTAAAAGCATATTTTTTTAACTAAAAAAAAAATAAAGTTCAATTATTATTACCTTAATCCTATCAAGTTACAGAAAACATCCCTCAAAACATAATTCATCCTTATACAAATACCTTTACCAGATTAACAATAAAAACAAATCAAATATTTAAATAAATAAATATTTAGGAATTATAAATCTTTGATTCATCCTTTTGATGAGCGTATAATAATGTAAGAGCTACATGGTTATTTTTTGGTTTGAAATCACTTCAATATGCATGAATTATTTTGCATGTCATGATTCTATTAACTAATAGATAATATAATATTTAGTATTAACAAGATATTAAATAGTTTGGCTGCAAATAGAAATCCCACAATCTATTTCATCAAGTTAGATTCAAGCATAAAAGTTTTATTTTTTTAACAATTTGTGCACAAATTCCTATTGGTCTCACATTGATTAAATTAATTTTCTGTTTGTCGGTAATCTTTTCATTAATTATGAGGATCAATAGAATAAATACCGATTTCTTAAAAGGAAAATCTCTTAACAAAAAAAAACAAAACTAAAGGACCTTTATCCATTGAGTGTTTTTATTTTTTAGAATGAAATCAAAAATTACTTGAAGTTACCAACGACTATTTCCTTGTAATGGTGAAATTCATAAGTCATTTCTCAATGCAATACACTCTCAAAATACTTTCATATTTTTTTGAAATATGCCTGGAAGTTTCATCAAGGTTTCGTATTATACTGGTTCAAAACATTTCGGTCTCCACCGTTCGTGCATGACATTTAATTCCAATCGCCAGTTAAAGGTCACGCTTTGGTAACTGTTCTTAGGGAATCGTTTTTTATTTCAGACTCGTTTTAAGAATGTCAGTATTCTCACGAATGCAAGATGTTGTGTTGCAATAATTACGATAATCGTGAAAACAAGAGGGTATATAGCTGAGGTAAACACTTCAATCCGCAGTGATATCCTTAAGTTAAGAGATAACAAATCTAATAAATCATAAACATTCAATATAGTACTAGTATATGTATTAATACTCCGAATTATAAGGTATATTTCGGGGGAAAAAAAAAAAAAAGTCATCTCAGATGACCTTTTGTGGTATCGTAAAATATAAAAAAAAGGTGTAGACCATTTTGTTGTACTACGAAAGCTTCAGATAATATTGCAAACAACACATTTCTTTTTGTAGCATAGGTTTCAGTTTATAATAATGAAGACATTTTAATAATTTAGTGTTTCTTTCCAACAACACCTGACCATCCGTACCAACCAGGCATCACTTCATTCTTAAAATCAACTTCAAATGACGAAATTTTAATTTTCATCACAAACTCATACATTCCACTCTCCGACCTTAGTTATTTGTATGGAAAATCTTTCTAAAGCTATTCTCTAGACTAAACCTCTATATGCACTTCCTCTCTTTAGACACTTAGTCCAAGACAACATTTACAATTTAATATAACAGAACACTAACAGACTAGTAAAGGAAGACACTAGAAATACAAATTGATTCTCTGATTCCGCCAATTAATGTAACTGCCAGTTCAATCCATAAAACTTTGCCTCTACGAAATGCATTCTAACCTGTCCAAACCACTAGTCCGCTATTTAAATCTAAGAAAGGACCTCCATACGCTACCATCTAAAATGAAAATACTAATCATCGTCTCACGTTATACCTTTTTTCAGCTGTTTTCCAATGCTTATATAGTACATAGTAACTGCTTTCTCCCTCTCTCCCTCTCCCTATGTACATATATATATTTATCTGTATGTTTGTGGGGCATAAACTATCAGTGTATTGTGATATAATATGAAAAAAAATACCAATTCAAGTATCTAAGAAATAAGAAAGATGCACACACCAGGTACTCAAAGGTGTTTTTATTTATCATATTGCAAGGTGTTTTTTTTATCTATAAAAGTATTATCAATTTAATGGTGTTTTTTTTTTGGATTCAGTATTAAATTACAAATTAATTTAAAATAAAATGGTAGAGAAAAAATTTGGAAGAGATACAGACCAAAGACTCGTTCCCATGAGAAATCCAGGAATAAGTTAGCCGCCCAGAAAGGTCCAGTTGATGAAGTGTGAAATAGACTGTACGCAGGTGAATGTCTGATGGATTACGCTAGCCACCTATTACGCTAGAATCCTGAATAGTTCATAAATCATTAATAGTTTAATGAAATAATTACATGGATTATTAAGACATTTCCCCTTCCAGTTAAAAAAAGGCAATCATAAAGGCATAATATTTAAAGGCTATTAACAACTACCAATTATAAATAAAAAATATCAGGTTGTATTTTTTTTTTTTTTTTAAACCGAAAAGCAAATACAATTAAATATATGACTCTTATAATTGATTGTATTTTTTTTTTCTTTTTAGTTTGTTAAGTACCTATGCGAAACTTCGTTGTTCACGTGAAAGGAAAAAAAAAATACGCTATGTTTTGAAAATAAAATATTGCATCAAATATTGAGCCCAGAAAACAATGAACATTCTGGAGGATTTCGAAGAGTTAACAATGCGGAATGACGTGCTTTTTTCCTGTGGGAATAGTTGAAGTAAAAGCAACACGATTTTTAACTTTCATGAAAATTTACTAATGAGATATATCACCAACTACAAAGTACCAATCTAAAGTAGGTAGTTGAACTGTAATAGACAAAAAAAAGTGATGAAATTGAATTGAAAATTTTGGTTAAAAAAAAAAAAATAATAATAATAAATAACGTCTTAGTCGAAAAAGTTAATTTTGGTAATGTCACAGAAAAATAAATATATAATAAAAAAATAAAATAAAAAATGCAATCCTGAGGTAATAATAGTAAGAGACTTATTCTTATGTTGAATACCTAAAAACAATCTGTCCTGTTTTTGTTAGGAATAACCTTTATAATATGACCTTTATGAAACTATCCATTTAGCTAAATAACCTGACTATAAGTGCCATCAGTTAACAGTAATTAAACGTATTTATCTGAATAAATGAAATATGAATATCTTTGAAATGTTGGACAAAGTTTAGACCATTATTGCGTTAAGGTATTCCAGATTTCACCAGATACTAAAAAACTGTTTTCTCCAAACTTAAAATATTTGTGTTGCTAAATTAATGTTTGACACCTCACGATTTAGTTTTAAATGTATTTAAAGGTAATATTAATAGTCATTAAAATATAAACCAATAAAATAAGTTGCAATCCGTTTTACTTGAGTAGTTTCAAATACAAATTAGATTTAAAATTATCTCCATTGTAGAAGAACACTTGCAAAATCTGAAATAAACTTTAGGATTTATAATGAATATGAATAGGAAATTGTTCAATTCGGTCACTTGAAAAGTATTCATCTTTTATGGTTACAGAAGTGAACAATCAGATTTAACAATGTATCCTGTATTTCGCTATTGTATAAATTTGTCCTTTATAACTTGAATTGAGAGAACTCAATAAAGGTTATAAAAGAGACGAGAAATGGAACACAATGGAAGTCCAGGATAATGAGGACCCGGACCTGAGGAAGAAGAGAAAGAGGAAACGGAGGAGAGGAAGTCATCGGGATGACCCTCCGGAGGAAGTGGATAATTGCTTCCGGTGCGCCCCAGCAAAAGGGTACCTCTGCGGTACTGGTTCCGGTACCTAGCCAATGTATGCGAGGGTGGCCTTTGGTACTGCACTTCCCGAGTCGGCGTTTTATCCCGCCTAATATCCATACTGCGCCCTTATTTAGAAGTATCAACGGTGAATTGCTGTGACCCATGATGTTCACCGGAACATAAGACTACCTTATATGAGCAGCATTATTAAGGTACCGAAATTTCAAAAATTTTTGTTTTTCAGTTTAGATTTAAAAAAAAAAAATATATATATATAAAATAATATATATATATATATATATATATATATATATATATATATATATATATATATATATATTATATATTAATAATAATTCATATCTTCATTTCAGAAGAGGCTATGAAAATTAAGGTGCCTGGACTATTAATTGGACAATGAATCTTGACAAGCCTATCTAGCCCAGCCTGTAAGAGTCTGGAATAGGTTAGTAGCCTGTAGGATAACCCGTCTTTCCTGCCTTAGTTGCAAAACATAAAGACGTTAAGCCCAACATCCAAAAAGATAACTAATACAATTTTAATGACCAAAATATCATTTTTGTCCCCCTATTTACATGTTCAGTCATAGCTGGAAAGGAAAAACTGCTTGCCGCATTTTGGATACCAGTCGAGAAGTAACTAGTGCGGTCAAGCGGGCTACTGATAACCGGTCAGTAACCATCTGGAAGGTAACAGAGATCCTGAGGTAGTCGTACCTCCGGACAAAGCAGCTGTCTGATAGAAGATTGTTGTTTGTTGAGAATTTGCCGGCGTTCCAATACTCGATTAAATATTGTTAAAGTTGTAAACTTTCACTTTAACAAATTCTCAATAAACAAGAAATATAGACACCTATTACGAAAAAAAAAACGAATGCACAGTGGAACGAACGTTAGGGCGGAATGGACATTCGTTAATATCTCCGCTTCTGCTTCTCCTAGAATAATGCTATTGGTACCGTTTTAAAGCTTTTTGAATGGACTATTAAATGATATGCTAATCATGATCAGATCGTAAGAGGAAACATGTAAGAATTCCTGATTTGATATTTCGATGTTGGATAATTTATCATCATTTACTTACCATTTATTGTACCTATATACTACGAGAATATATGCAATAAAATATTCTATGGAATGATAAATACATATGTATTAAATAAAATTACAAAATAAAACGTAACAAACTAAAATATTTAATTATAAAAAAAAAATAATATAACAATTGATAATTACTTTTGTCAGTTAATATCCTAGGACTAATTGATACATCAAAATTATAATATATGTAGGTGCCTATATACAATTGTTTATTTAAATAACGATCAGAATTAAACTCATAACAACATAATTTTAATTAAGATTCTTTTTTCTATATTCTAAGTAACAATAAGTGATTGTGCTTCTGGTAATAAATCACGTTTAATGTTTATTAAATTAAGGGATCCGAATTTATTAATAAATTATTTAAAACATCTCGATTGTTTGATTGCCTCGATGATTTTCTGGCATGAAACAGTCTGAAATTTCGGAATAACTTGTGATTCGCTTCTTGAGCATCTTCTGACAATTGTCCTATAGGTATTATAGCATTTTTGGCTATCAGTGTTCCGTGCACGAGCAGTTTGTGCACGGTGACTGGCATATAATACCAGCCATACAGAGATACATATAACCGTGCTGTCTCTTTCGTGTAGGCTTCAAAGTTATCAAGTTTTATAATTGACCCAGAAGAAATAGCTTGTAATATTATTGCAAAGCGTCTAATTAGATTTTCGTCAACCCCTGTTATAGCTGATGAAGTTTCTGGGGAGGCAAAAAATTTCCTTGCAGTATTTCCATCATTGCTTGTACCAAAACCTTGTCTTACGTGGTCTACACACAAGTCCTAACTGAATTTTAAAATCATGTTGAACTTGATTTTTTTTCCTTGCAAGTAACTCCTTTTGCTCTGTTGTTTTTGCACTCCAGGACTTGAAATCTAATCGGTAAGAGATGTGAATTAAGCACTCAAAACACCTGATCAAACAATGCAAAGGGGACAAGCCAAATGAGTAATACTCATCATTAACTATTTCCTTGTTTGTAATAATTTTTAAATTGTTCATTTCTTTAGGTGTTGCATTGCACAAAAAACACCTCATAGCTGAAGAAGTTTCAGTTAAAATATTACATATTTTGCCATCAACCATAGTTAATAACATTCTATAATTGATAGAGATTTTGTCATTTATATAGGGAAGTAAATTATCAATTTGTTTCTGAATGTCTCGAACTAAAGACGTTACAGTTTCATCTGTTTCTTTCGTATAATTAAATGAGATAGGCCTACAAAATCTGGTCGATGACGGACATTCATTTTGCCAGACTATTTGACAATTCTCTGAATTTATCAAATTAATCGGTACTAAACAGGCAATCAAAATGACCGAATCTTCGCTGAAAGTTTCAGATGAAGAATAACGTTGTTTATATTGTGATTGGTTACCCGCCCCATCACATCCCCACTTAATGTTTAACGTTAAACTACGAAAGTTATCATTCCCTATTTCACCACCCACGACTTGTAAAATCCGAGAAGAAGTATGGTCAAGTAAATTTTGCAATACGATATTTGCTCCAGTGTCACTAACCGATATGGATTCTTCTGGGGGATAACAATCTTTTTTTTAATTTTTGGATCTGATAGTAGCTGGGGTAAAGTGATGTATATCCTAATGCTTTTGCATTATTTCTGACGGCATTGTACTGAAACTTAGTAAAATCAGCGGCTGTATATAATGCTAATGCCTTTTCGTTCTCTTGGTCCTTTGGATTTAAAAGGTTTTCACAAAATTTTTTGACACTTAGTACATGTTCTGGATGCTCCCTAATAAAATTAACAATGTAATCTACGTCATCAGATTTGAACCTTTTTTTCATGACAAAAGCGAACATATCCTCTGAACATTTTCTAAAACTTTCCGTTTTTCTCCGTCTTTGTCTATCAGATAATTGCTCGAATGATTGAGAACAAGATGGTATACTTGCGCTTGTTGATGATGATGATGAAGGTAGGTTCTGGATAACATCTTCAGGAACAATGAAATCCAAATTCAACCAGTTTTCATGCTTCTCCAAAAAACTATTGATCTTCCTATGGGACGAAATCCAGCGAGAGTTCAAACTACTACTGAATTTTCTTAATTTTTCCCGTAAGCAGAACTTTGCGGTATTTGAAATTTGTTCCAGTCCAAACGAATTAATCCATGTTTCCAATGCCAGGTCATAATCTTTAAAACTTATATGATTAAATTGGAAAAATTGAAAAAACTTGAAAATTTGTTTTAGGAACCATTGCACCTATGTCGTTAAAATAACACACACAAACTGAGCATTTTATATGAGGACAAATGAATGTAAACAGACAAACAAAAGACAAAAGTAGGTAAACAAAAGAAAACTTGCGAAAAGTAGCGCCAATATCAACAGAAATCATTTAAAATTAATTCTCAAGACCTAGAAAAGAAAAGAAAAAAATCATTTTCTCGGAAAAGAGCACCTAAGAGCAAAATCCAACTAATGGAAAAAAAAACTTCAAGCATTCTAGTTATTTACTGTGAAGGTAGTTTTTTGGGCGATTTTAGGCGATTTTCGCAATTTACATTTGAGTTTTTTTTCTCCTAATTTTCATCGAAAAATCCCAGACGTTTGAAATAATCCCGAGTTTTATTTGCCTAAAATATCTTATTATGGATAAGTTGTTTTCCAGTAGTTGCACGGTTAATTTAAAGCATTACCTCAAACAATGGATTTTTTTTTAAAATATGAGTTTAAAAAAAATATATATATTTCAATGCAGAATTTTTCCTATAAGATTTGATTTTAACATTAATTTATCTATGGATTTGTTGAAAAGAAGTATAAAGTATAATTTAAGATCCAAATAAAAGACAAATTTAGTTATTAGAGAATTGGTCCAATGTCCAACAAATTCGTTGATTCGTTCCACTGTGCGCCGGGGCTATATTGCCGAACGAATAAAACCTCTAATCAAAGTGGCAGTGGCAGCCGGAACAAAAGTTTCGATTTCATTTCCCAACTGGGAAGGCCTTGAAAAATAACCGAGCTCGACCAATTAATCTTCCTCGTTATGGCGCCCCCTTTCGTTTAATTGAACAGACCGCTAAAAGAAGCAGAGGTAAACAAAGACAATTAAAAGAGAATGGAAGATAGAGGGCTACTATTAGGCACAGGAGGGGTTCGAAGGACCGAGTATTGTGTACAGTAACAACGGAAGAATTCAAGGGTTTTTTTATAAGAAATTTCTGATGGGCCATTCAGAGGGTGCTGTCCCCCGCCAGCGTGCCGAACCACTAAGTACCTTCCCCTTTAAAGCACTTCACCCTTCTTAATTTCAGCCCACCCTAATTGTCTATCGTTTGCGATAGATTTATGATATGTAGGCGGTGTAAGGGATCACTACTATTCTTGCAAAAAAACGTTCATAATACAGAATATATAAAATTGACTACACAGAATAAAGTTCTTGTGAATTAAACTAAACAGAAAGACGTGGTTTGTCAATGTATCAACATTGGATTAAGGTATAGTTTAGGAGTTATAACCAATTTATCAATGATCAATCTGATTCATCTAAATGTTATATAATCTGATCTTAGGCCTACATTAATTTAAACAAATGAAATAAACAAGATAAAACCAAAAAGAGTGAAATATTGGATGTACTTTTTATATTTTTGTTTTTATATAGCCATTCAATTCAAGGTGCTGGGACAGTAAAATACCATTTTATTTGAAAATTACACTTTTTTTACATTCTTTTACGAATTTCAACAGAAACTTTTATTGAAATTTTCGAATCATTAAAAATTATTAAAGTTTCTGTTATATTATCTTATGTCATTTTATTTAATTTTGATCAAAAACGTTGAAGAATGTTAACCATACCTGTATTCACTAAAGAAGTAGTTCCTTGAGAAAATTACATAAAGATTCGCTATTCAATAAACAAGTATTCTAATTATACTAATAGGACTCTAGGTAACATAGTTGAGAGAATGAATTTTTATAAAAATATATTTTTTTATAATATAAAATATGGAACATCTTTGATAAATTATATTTGATTTGGCTTAATGCCTGGAAAATCTCAAGACCGGGAGCGCAGCGGTCAATATTCATAGCCCTGAGGGCAAAGCAGATCGGCCTGAAGGACCAACTCGATTGAATATGTAAATATGTAGATTTATGTAAATATGGAGAAGTAAACATGTTTAGCTGGACCTTAGCTTAGTTAGTGTAATCGTAGTATGTCCGGCAGGTGTGGAATGGGTGATTTTTGCGACTAGACGAAGGTGGTTTACTAATATACTATTGACTTGTCTTCCTCAACTTTCGGACGTATATTATACATTGATGATACGACGATCATTGAATGCTTTTCGACTATAGTGGTTATTAGGAAATAATAATCATCTTTCAAATAGGATTGAGGAAACTCGTAAGTTTCGTGATCACATCAACCGTTGGGCAGTTAGAAATAAGTGATGTCTAAATCCAAAGAAAACTAAGACTATCTTTGTCGATTCAAAACCCATCTTATATACCCTTCCCTACTATCCATTGCTTTACCTCAATTAAATTCTTATTCATTACTAAAACTCTATCGAAAACATCCATATCTCCCAAATTTCTAAAAGAACCATCTTAATCCTTAAACAGCTATATAGATTTAGAGATTCTTTTCCCCAAAGTACACGTCCATTTTATTGTCCTCTCTTATTTTCCCTTGCTTTCATTACAGTTGTTTGGTTTATGAGAGACTATCTGGTGATCTCGAAATGAGATTAAAGAGGATAATGAAGTATTTCATTAGATTCATCTTCATGATCTCCAGGCAGTCACACGTTACTTGCCAATATTCTGAGCTTGATTGGCTTTTTCCGAATTTCCGACGGCAATACTATCTCGGTACTAACCTATTCCAATATCTAAAGCCCAAAAACACTCCCTTTATTCTTGACCTAACAACTCTCCGTTATTCTTTCTACCTCCTAAACACAAGGTCTCAACTGTTTAACCTGTGTACCCGTTCTCATAGAACTGCTTCCTTTGAAAAATTCTTTATCAATATCAACGTCCTTCTAGAATTCCTTTCCCACTCTTATTCTTAAAGCTGCTTCCCTTTCTTTAAGAATAGTTTATTATTACACCTTTTAGGCAATCAATCCTCCTCAAATATGAAAATGTTTAAGTTAATATTTAGAATTGTTTTATCTTTTTATATACGAATGTATTTTATTTTTTTCCCTGTTGACACTATGCGCCGTAATCACTGAGGATTTAAATTTTATAAGGAATTTTATCAATAAGGATTTAATTTATAAGTAATACGGCCAGACAATTGTACCAGTAATTTTGCATGATTTTTATTATTATCGTTCTTAGAGAATAGGAAGTTCCAGAATAAAGGTTTTTTTTTCATTTCATTTCATTTGTTAGGAGGTATATCACACACCTGGGAGTGTGAAGCATTTGTAATTGTTTACTCAAAAAATCTGATTTTAATCATACCTAAAAAATTATTTGGTCAGTAAATTAAAATAATTTTATCGATTCATTGAAGTTTTGAAATGTATTTCCATTATTGAAAAAAGATTGATGGGAATGACTTAAGAAAAAAAAAAAAATTTTCTCGAAATTTGATAGTTACGAATTAAAAATTGTGTCGATGATTCGGTAAATTGAAAAGATTTGTATTTATATTATTATTTTTTTATTTTTTTTTTTTTATGATTTTATATTGAAGATCATAAAATTCCTCACCGAGGTGGAGGGAACAAAGAGTGGGAGCCAGGGTATGCGGCAATAAGCCATCGGACAAACGCTTTTGTTGAGATTTATCCACGTTTGGTCCAGACACAGCGAACCATCCATCGAGGGAGGTGGGAGGTGTCACCATTATGTGATGGATGCCTGTCGTCAGTGACTGTCAGAGATAGCACCTTTGTGCCTCTTTGTGGGGGCGATACCAACCGGAGCCTGATATCCTCCGTCATTAAGCTGTATAGTCCATCGGGGTTTATCAATAATCCGTTCTGCCATAATAGAGAATGTTATTTACACAACTATTAAGTATCAATGTTCTAAATATCAATTAATTATCCTCTCCCTTAAGCTTAATAAGTCCCTTAAGCTTAATAAGAAAATACACAAAATCTCCTTCAGAGCCTCAGACAAAATAAGATATAAATTATATAATTAATTTTTCATGTGCTGGCCCAATACGGCAAATTCAACAAAGCTAAATTTAAATATCACCCCGCAAGTTAACCAATCATCAGACATCCGTAATCAAGAAATACCTCCAGGAACGCAAGAAGCTCAATCGCACAGAACAGGACATCAACAATCCAGCACAGCACGAAATCATCCACCACGACAACAAGCATCTTACGCTGAGAAGATTAGATATCAACCTAGACCTCAGGCGCCTCAAATCTCCCAACCCCAGCCCCAGACCGCTCAATTTCAATCTCAACCCCCACAACAAAAAATTCCTCTTCATCATTTACCTCTAAAAGTCAATCTACCACCAGAGAAGATACAACCGCTTCCTATACAAACATCATATTCACTCCTATCCTTCATCTCAAGTAGCAACAACAGTAGAAACTGCACCTCGTATCTCACGAATAGTGCAGCCCCCAACTAACACTCCAGTTGAAACAACCAATCCAACCCATACCATGGAATCATATCCGCTTCCCAACCAAAATCCTACCGATATCTCCGCCATCCTCTCCTCATTCCTTCGAGAACTACAAGACACCATCAGACCACTCATAACCCTACTTACCAGAGCACTTACAGAAATTCCGTTTAATGTTGCAAGATGAACGCTAAGCCTCTAGCTATCATTTTATGGAATGCCAACAGACTACAAAATCACCGAGACGAACTCGACATTTTTCTCCATGACAATAAAATAGATATTGCCCTACTGACTGAGACTCACTTTACTCAACGTTCGTATTTTTACATACGCGACTACACTACTTACAGATCAGACCACCCAGATAATACCTCTCATGGCGGATCTTGCATCCTTATCCACAAATCAGTATCCCATTCTCTGATTCCTTCTACTCCAACTGACACCATTCAATCCGTCTCTGTAAACATTTCTACTCGTCCTTTTAACATAAATTTTTCAGCTGTATACTGCCCTCCTGGCAATTCCCTTTCATACAAACATCTCGATTCCTTATTCCGATCCTTCGGACCGCGCTTTATCGCTGGAGGAGACTAGAACGCCAAACACCAGCGATGGGTTGTAGAACATCCAACTCCCGTGGCAGCATCCTATCCCGTATTGCAACCTCCAACTGCTATTCTGTCCTCTCACCCTTTAACCCTACTTATTGGCCTACCTCACTTAAAAAACGTCCTGATATCCTTGATATATTCATTTCTTCCCAAATTTCCTCCTCTCAGACCATAATAAAATCCATGGACGACCTTTCATCAGGTCATAGCCCTGTTCTGCTTCACTTCCATTCAAATCCCGTTCCTAAACCCTCCCTTCCTAGACTGATTTCAGGACGTGTAGATTGGGACAAATTTCGAACTGATCTTGAAAATAAACTGGACCTGAACATTCCCCTTAAAACTAAAGAAGACATAAACTTAGCCATTGACAAACTAACATCATCAATCAAAATTAGTATTACTGAAAATACCGCTCCCCGAAAAATTCATGATAGTCAACAGAATAACTTACCACAGCATATTCGCTCCTTATTGACAGAAAAACGCAGAGCGAGGGCAAAGTGGCACCGTACTAGATACCCATCAGACAAACATAATTACAACAGTTTAACGAACAAACTAAAGACAGAAATCAGAAAGTTTAAAATCCAAAACCTACATAACCATACTCAAAACCTCAATACTTCAGACAAGTCATTATGGATAACGACGAAAAAACTCCTTGGTTTCAAAAATTTTAATCACCCTCTGCTAACAGACTCTCAAACCTGGACAAGATCAGACGAAGAAAAATCCCAATTCTTTGGTCTTCATCTCTTATAAACCTTCAACCCCCATCCTGATGTCTTCAATCCTGCTCACTTTGAATGTATTGAAGCAGAACTAAATATTCCACTCCAAATGTCTCCTCCTCCTAATGCATTCCATCCTTCCGAAGTATCAAATATAATCCTCAGATTACCCTCCAACAAAGCCCCTGGACATGACCTGATTACAGCCCATATCCTAAAACTCCTTCCTCGAAAAGCAATCCTATTTCTTACATTTATTTATAATTCTGTATATTTATCACCACATATTTCCCCGATCCTTGGAAATTATCCATAGTAAAGATGATACCTAAGACCAAAAAGCCTCCTGAAATCCCATCCTCATATCGTCCAATATCACTCTTGCCTATTATGGGCAAAATCCTGGAAAAACTCATTCTGAAACGATTGTATCCCATCCTACATTCCAAT
This sequence comes from Euschistus heros, assembly GCA_003667255.2. Classification (NCBI taxonomy): domain Eukaryota; kingdom Metazoa; phylum Arthropoda; class Insecta; order Hemiptera; family Pentatomidae; genus Euschistus; species Euschistus heros. The sequence continues at coordinate 1,855,709 of RCWM02000093.1, forward strand.
CACATCATCCCAGATCACCAGTTTGGTTTTTGAATGTCTCACTCCACTATCCAGCAATGCCATCGTGTGGTGGACGTGGTCTCCTCAGCACTGGAGCGCGGAATGTACTGCACGGGAGCCTTTCTCGATGTAGAACAAGCTTTTGACCGAGTCTGGCACCAGGGTCTGCTTTACAAACTCCGTAAATTCCTCCCTCCAACCTACTTCCTTATCATCCGCTCCTATCTCAGTGATAGAAACTTCAAAATTAATCATAACTTTTCCTTTTCTTCCCTGTTTGTCCAAAATGCTGGCGTTCCTCAAGGTAGTATCCTAGGTCCCTGTGAATCACCAACATTTCACACAGACTCAATAAATAACTAAAAAAAAAAAAAAAAAAAAAAAAAAAAAAAAAAAAAAAAAAAAAAAAAAAAAAAAAAAAAAAAAAAATCACAAAAACATTTCACACAGACTTGAACTCGAAGATATCTATTTCGCTTTAAGTATAGAAGGGTTGATGGTATAGAAGGATCAATACGTGAAGATTGATAAATCATTCTCCACTTCTATTAGAATTCTTTTTAGATGAAAACTAGTTTCGAATGTTAAACATTCATCATCTATTATAAAACATTCTAAATTTTCAAAACATTAGCACTTTGTAATTGTATATATATATATATATATATATATATATATATATATATATATATATATATATATATATATTAAAATTTGTATACATGTAAGAAAAGAAATCAAATAAATTGGTGCTGATCTAAGAAGGCAAACATACTTCTGAAAGATATCAAGAAGAGTGGAAAGGGTCCTTTCGGTTTTCCTAATGACAGGTTGTTTTTTTTTCTGTTCCTATTGTAAACAAATTTTAAATGGACTATTCTAAATATTGAATCTGGTCATTGAAAAAAAAAAATTCTGGATTGGTTAAGAACGATTTTGTCATTTATAGTGATTCATGAATATATTAATTTTAGTCTACTTCCAACTCAATGTATCAGTTTCAAACCCGAGTCTTTGTTGAATTTATGGTTACTTTCATTTAATTTGAATGTATAATAGTGAAATTGGAATTCCGGTTCTTATGATTGTATGCTCTTATATTTACTTTTAATCTTTGATTATCCGATCGTCTAGTTTTTCACGTGTATTAAGCTTCTATACTATGGCTGTGATACTAAATACTCGTTTATATTAGCTGATAGGTGTATGATAATATAGAAGGATCAATATAATCAAGACTTGATGAATACTTCCAGGACTCATGATATTACACTTTTTTCAGCTGAAAATGCAATACTGCTGATATTGATATTGAGAAAAGCTTAAAAGATATTTTGGCCATGGAAGTTAAAAAATGCAAAATTGGTTTTGAAATCAACGAGGCGAAAAGCCAATTCCTGGTCTTCAACCTCTGAAAATAGAAAATTACTACTTAGCTTTTCTATTAAAAACCACTCTTTTGAACTTGTATCTTTAGAACTACTCGAAGCCACAAAAAGAATAATGAGTGGTTACATAGCTTACTTTGGTTTCACAAAGATTGTGAAGTTGACCCTTCTGTCCAAAAAAAGATAATGCTTTACAGATCTCTTATCAGACTCGTAGTGCGCTGCGGAGCTGGGCATTTGGGGACACAGCAACCCTCCATAGTTCTAAGGATCTTGGAAAGGATGATATTCAGAAGCATATTCTGCACGCTGTAAGCTTAAAGAGCATGGCGTATCTGGACTAACTAAGAATTAAATAAACTTACACAACATTAAACTATTGTAAGTTTTATTAAATTTAGAAGAATCAGCACATTAATACATCAAGAAAGGATGATTTACCATATAAAGAATACAAAAAAAAAAGGACGTTGCCGTAAGTGTTGGATTGCTGACGTGTATTTGGACCTGATAAGAGATTGATAGAAATTGTTTGGGAGGCCTAGTGTATCCTATAATATATTTTTTAAAATATGTTACGAATTAACACAATGTTCTAAGTTTATTGAATTCGAAATATGATTAAAACTATACCTACTTACTCTAACCAATTCTCGATACAGCAATTCTTACACTAATTCATTATGTAATCATATCTAGTTTTCAACAAAGAACTGTAAATTTTTTGTTCTTTTCAAACATATCTTATACAAATTAAATAAGCCATTTTCTTTTTAAGCATTTTGAAAATATCATTAACGCATGTTATAGATCATAATATGAATCCATCATATTTAAAACCATACACAACAGGTCTTAGACAAGATGATGAACGAGGATTACGCATGATGAATAATGAACTTTACAAAAAAAATCTTCCCTCAGCCTCCCTCCACCTCTTCGGTTGTTAGTAAACGGAATCTAGTTAGGGCTAATTAATCTTTGCCACTCCAAAGAGCGCATGTGGAAGTCATTACCTGACATGCGCATACAAAATGACACAACCGAAAGTTTTTACCCTTTCTTAGTTACATCTATCTAATGAAAAACATTCCAAAGGGTAAAAAGTCTAATTAGTTTCGTTGAATACAAGTTACTTTGCCGATGGGGGGAACATAATATCCTCTGGTTGAACTAAAAAATGTTTCGTTTGAAATATTATTAAAAATGTGGGAAAATGTCGGTTGGTGGCTTATACACAGATGTATCTTTGAATATATAACTAGAAACAGGTAGTATCCTAACCTTCAGCTATAGTTTACGAACATTAGTATTTTATTCTTTAAAAAATCGTTTCATTTTTATCTTATACTTAATTCTTGTATAGATCATTTTAGTGTATAAATTGCAAAATAAATTTCTCATTAATAAAAAAAAAAAGAAATCAAAAGTAAAGCATGCTCCTTAGCCAAGGATATCAAAGATAAATGGAATATTATTTTAGTTAGTCATGCTAAAATGGAAAAATAAATGGTAAGGTTGGGTATTCAGGCCAAAAGGTAAGTAATTTTAATTTTAGGCTACTGGTTATTTGTTCTCTTTGATTAAAATAAATATATTCAAGAGTGTATATAATGGAATGACACAGAGTTTATAAAAAATTAAAAAAAAAAAAATCAACAAGCAAAGAAAATAATATTTTTAGCAGATGGACAGAAACACTATACAACTAGCATCAGTGAGACTTCATATCCACAGTGTTAGATCAATGATCTGATTCACTGAAGAAAGGTGAATCTTTTTTTAGAAATTATGCTTCATTATACAATACCTTTCAAATAGGTTATAACCTTCCCCAAATCCAAATGTACATTAGTACCATGATTTATAGATTTCCTCATTCCCTTATTTGGAAAAGTATTTACACATTGCTAACATTGCCTTTCATTTAGTAGTGGCTCACCCTATGTTTCTTCAGATGAATCATTCAAAGAAATATTCACTTCAACATCCAATTGCTCCTTAGGTGGCACATTTTTTTGAAATCCTCTTCAGGATTGATAATTAGGAATTTTCATTAATTTATTCAGCAACGGCAAATAAATATCAAAATACAAAGCAAAAAATGGCAAGGGACATACGGACTCCTGGTTCTGATTCGTCATACATTATTGCGTGCAGGTTAAATCCAATCTTGTATGTACATAAATAGGATCATGTTAGGAAAGTTATACTATACATACAACCTGATTCCTAACTTAATCCTATTTATGTATACACAGGCTATAGAGGAAAAGGTATAAATATGGGCACCCTCTTTTGTTTTTGATTTAAAGTTAAAGCTTAAAATGATACAGGATTTATTTATTAGAGGATAAAAATATATTTACAGAAATCGTAAACATAACTTTATTCTTTTTGGATTATTATTTTTTTTTAAGGCCTTTGGTATTCCCACCCCTGCCTCTTGGCGGTCTCTTGCCCCGGGAAAACTCAAGTACATCTTATTAAAAGCACTTTTGTCGACTTGGTCAACTGATCCTTCTATGGTGATCCGGTGATGAGGCTGGATCTTGCTGCTTTGCGTCCATGAGTTGTGGTTCTCTTCTTAATGTTGGAGGCAAGTGAAATGTCGAACTGAGAAATTTCACTTGAAGTTCCCAGGGCATTGGGGCCCCATATTTACTATAAGAAAGGATGTCCATATTTACACCAACCCCATCTGAGAAAGATGGCCATTCTTATATTTAATAAACACTTACACCGCTAAAATAAACCCCAATTTGAAGAGTAACTTAGTAGTAACAGAGTAACGCTAGATCCACACTACTTGAAAAAATAGTTTCAACTGCTCACTGATATCTTATATTAGCGAATGGCTCCATTGAAAGTCCTCGCCGCCAGACTTAAGTATCTCCCATAGCCACTAGGGGCCCATATTTACACCTGAATAAAATAAATAAAAACAATAAATTCCTCTAAATGATAATTTTAAACTTAAACTTATAATACTAAAAACCCATTTGTATGCCACAAATAAATTTGTACATAGTGTCTCTATTTTGCGTTATGATAGGCCATGTACCAACCCAAATTCATTCACTTTTTAACTTGCTCACATTTAGTTGAAGGCTGACTTGGGATCTTCAAATATATAAATTTTTCTGAAGTACAGTTTCTCACAATTGTTTTTCATGTCAGTTATATTTTAAAATCAGATGTATATTAATTATTTTGTTTAATGTTGTGAAAACTAATAAATAAAATATTTTATTATTATGCACCTAATACAATTATTATATATTTTTTATTATTATTAATCATATTACACAATTTTTTTCATATATTTTCCTTCTCAATTTTAAATTAATACGAAGCGATGTAACTTAAGATTATTAGTCCCTACTAGGTAGTTTTATTCAAGATGAATATGCAAATTAATAATTTAATTACTTAATTAAATTCTCTTCTCTTTACTCAATCTGCCGGCGTTCTTCAAGGTAGTATCCTAGGCCCCATCCTCTACACAGTGTATACAGCTGACATTCCAACTCATCCTACCACTGTAACTGTCCTCACCACTTACGCTGATGACACATGTGTGTTATCAGTAAACAATGATCCCTTTATTGCCTCCCAAACACTCCAATCCCATATCCTAACCCTTCAAGAGTGGTGTGAAAAATGGAGAATAAAAAAAAATCCTAAAAAATCTCACCAAATAACCTTTACCCTTCGTCGTAAGCCCACGTCTTCCTGTCCTACAGTATCCTTTAATGGTATTCCACTAATCCCTGTTGAACAGATTCGCTACCTTGGACTCCACTTGGACAAACGTCTTACTTGGAATCCACATACAAGATTAAAAAGATAAGAAACTGCCCGTCTTTACAGATTACTTCAAAATTTATTTGACAAACGTTCAAAGCTCCCAATTAATTACAAAAGACTAATATACATGACTGTGATTAGACCTATCTGGACGTACGGAGTTGAGCTTTGGGGCTCCACTAAACCATCCAATTCATCTTGTATCCAATCCTTACAATCCAAAATCCTCAATGCGCCTTACTTTGTCACCAATAAACTTATCCATAAAGATCTTAATGTTCCATATGTTGCAGATTTAGCCCAAACAAGATATCTATCCTTTCATAGTAAGCTCCATAACCACTCAAATCCCCTAATTTCTCAACTTGCTTCCCAAACTATTCCTGATAATCCTCCGAGGCGTCTGAAAAGAAGATGGCCCAGAGACCTTCTAGTGTAGAATTTTTATTAAAGTGCTACTGATGGGTAGTACTTTTCATGTTTTGTCACGTTATTGTAATAGTTAACAGCACATTTACTTGATGTATAAATTTTGTACAGTTGTAAATTTCAATAAATTGTTATTTAAAAAAAAATTAATTAAATAATAGTTAGATTAATTTTATAATTATGTAAGATATTTTATTATACAAAATATTATCCTAATTTGTAGGAACATTCTGGCAACGTGCAAAAATATTAGAAAGATTTCAATCGGTCATTGGTAGACAAATATGAGATAGTAAACATTACAGAGTGTATAATGTATAATGTATTAATTAATAAGAGCATATAATATTTGTTATATTTTATGAATGTCGTTACGTAACATTGCTGTTATGTTTAAACACAATCTTACCCAGATGATCTTATTTCATACATTGTTCTGACTGTGCATCATCCATTCAACGCACTGATTAAATTTCTTCTAATAACAAATTCACTTCAATTCCAGGAGATTAAAATAAAAACTGCAAGACCTTTCTCTACAGCTGTGGGTAATGTAAGAGGAGAAGATGAAATACAGGTGAGGCGGAGCTGAGGGTTAGCTGGAGAGAGGTAAAATATGTAAGGAGCGTACATCAGCTGGCAATGGGATATATTAGGGTCGGATTAGCGGCCATAAATAGCACCTCGCTCCTAGTCCTTACTAGATTTAGGTCCTAGGTTTAGGATTAGTACTCACCTTAAGGGCCTCAATGTCTTCTTCTATAGGCAGTCAACATATCGACTCCGACGAACAGGGTTTCACTTCAATTACATCTGTATCAAATTTGTTTAGTAAAAATAACCTGTTTCTTATCGATTAAAAAAATGTATTTTTTTTTTTTTAACTCTGGGTTAAATAAAAAAAACAAACAGCTAATTTAGAATTATGTATTGAGATCAGAGAATGCCTGAGCTCAGATCAGTTAACACATTTTTATATCTCTTTATTGAAAAAAAAAATATAATTTCATAAATATCGCTTTATTTCATATCAAAAGAAATAACATTATCCAAAAATAATGAAACATTGTTAATTATACCAAAGGAATAAATAGTAACCTAAAGCTCAACATTTAGAAGGATATCATTTTGAAAATGAATAAAACATAAGAAATAATTCACTTCTAGTCATCAATATTATTTTTTTTTTTTATTTAAAACATTTTCATAATTATGATAAGGCCGCATGATGTTACCTTTCCTCATGTCTAGCTAGCATTTCATGTTTCATAGCTCCCGTTTTTTTTATCATTTATGTATTCTCAAGAGGCGTTTCAAGAAATAAAAGTAAAAATTAATAACTAGAGACATAAACCGGTAGATAAACCGAGAGAGATAAACCGGCTACTTTTGTAGACTGGTAGGCCATTTTGTGCATTTATATATTAACACTTAAAAATTAGTTGATTGAAATTAAAGCATAGCCTTAATTGATTACATTTATATATAGAATAGAAAGAAAACTTTATTCTGGGACAAAGTCCCTTAAGAATAACATTAAATAATACAAAGTAAGATCATAACTGGCCGAGAGGCTGTTAAAAATAAAACAACATAGGAAAAATTAAATACAAATATGTATGAAAAAAAAAAATACAGAGAAAAACTAGAAAAAGAAAAAACTATTAATAAAAAGAGAGTGAAAAAATAAATGTACAAATAAAGAGGTTAATATTGTAAACAAAAATGCAGAACAGAAAAAAAAACAGAAACTTAAAGAAAAATAAAAGATAGAAACTCAAAAATTAGCATTACAAGAAATCAAAACATTATTATAGTCAAACTATAATTTTTGGCCAATGTTTTATGTCTGACGGTCTTAGTAAATAAATTAGACGATTACATACATAGTACATACATCCTTATAATTAGAGAGCGTCGGGTTGGAGGGAAAGAAGATGGTGAAAGAGTAGTGTTTTGAATGTTCCAAGGGAAGAAGCATTGCGGATACAGGGGGGGAGGGAATTCCAAAGAGTAGAGGATCGGACAAGGAAGGAACGTTGGAATGCAGTACTTCTGTGGGATGGAGTATAGAGATCGGAAAGACGAGATCTTGTATGCAGTGATTTGATAGCAGACTTGAATTTCAGGTTACTGTAAATAAAGGGAGGGTGACGGGTGTTGATAACTTGGAATAGGTAGGAGCCTAGGAAGTACTTTCTGCGGAAGGAGGGGAAAAGCCAATTTAAATCCGTCCAGAGATGCGAAACATGGGAACGTCTCGATGTTCCGAAGACAAACCTGATGAAGCAATTCATGATGCGTTTTAATCTGTCTTCAAGAACCGTCGAGAGCCCGCCATATATCACGCTACCATAGTCAAATTGGGGGAAGATAAGGGAGGATACTAGAAGTTTGCGTGTGGGTAGGGGAAGGAGGTGACGGGATCGGTGAAATAGTTTTAGGATACCGATTGATCTTCGGGAGATTTGTGCAATATGGGATTTCCAGGAGAGGGTTTGATCAATGGTTAAGCCTAAATTTTTAACAGAGGAATGGAAAGTTATTGGATGACCATTAAGGAATAATATGGGAAAGTTGGCATTTGAATGGAGAAGGGAATGTGATCCTATGGCAATTGCTTGAGTTTTAGCTGCGTTTAATGTTAATTTGTTCAGATTTGCCCAGGCACAGGTTTCGTCTAGGTCTTCCTGAATTTTGGCGAACGCAGCTGACATTTCGGATGGAGGAAAGGAGAAGTAAATTTGGAAGTCATCGGCATAAAGATGGTGGGAACAATGGTGAATTGAATGGGGAAGATCATTGATGTAGGAATTAATCAGTAGAGGGGAAATGCTCGAACCTTGAGCTACTCCTGACTGTAGAGTGAGGAAAGAGGATAGGCCTTGGTTAGGAGTGGCAACTGCTTGGGTGCGGTGGGAAAGGAAAGATTGAAACCAAAGGAGGGAGCTGTGGGAAAAGTTCAATGATTTCAATTTGGAAAAAACGATATTATGGTCTAAGGAATCGAATGCTTTAGAGAAATCAAGGAGGATCAGGATGGTCAGTTCTTTTTTGTCCATCGCTGCTTGGATGTCAGTGATAATTTTAATGAGTGCGGATTGTGTTAAGAAGCCGGGACGGAAACCAGATTGGAAGGGATCAAGTACCTTGGAATCTTCTAGGAAATTGGAAATTTGGGATTGCACCAATCTTTCTAGGGGCTTAGAAAGGTTGGAAAGTATGGATATAGGGCGGTAGTCCTTAGGGGATATAGGGTTTGGGTTCTTGTTGATGGGATGAATTAAGGCCTTTTTCCAGGAAGTGGGAAATACAGAGTTTTGGAGGGAAAAAATTATATATGAAGAGGAGAGCCGGAAGGATTTCAGGAAGGCATAATTTCAATAATTTAACGGGAATGCAGTCTATACCAGATGAGTTGGAATGAGACTTCATAATGGAGGTAATTAGATCGGAGGGAGTGATATAAGAAAAAGAAAAATTATTAGCGTTATATGCAGGAGGAGGTAAGGGCAGGGAGAGTCGAGAAGGAGCAGATGAAGTGGAAGAAACGAAATAGGAATATATATATATATATATATATATATATATATTCATCTTCACTGTTTGTTATTTATTCTAAGTACAGTTTTTTTTTTTTTGAAAATATTAAATTTTAAGATTTATATAAATAAAAAAAAATAATAATAATAAATCCCATAACTTCTTCAATACTGAATTAAGAACTTACGTACCTCTTATTTTTTTTCAATCAGAGCTTTGATTTTGTGTCATATATAAAAATTATTGTTGGATATATAAATAAAAGTTGGACCACAAAAAGAAAACTGCTAGTTTAGAAATTACGATTTTATTAGCAATTAAATATGACATTTTTGTGTTAAACGTATAAATTCATGAACACGAAATCATTTTCGGCATTATTAAATTTGCAATTTCACAAATAACAATCTAAGCTAAGTAAAGTAAATTGCTGAAGTCTGATTTATTTTTGTGAAAAGAAAAAAAAACCGTCCCGTTTGTAAAAACAGGTGATAAATATAAGATAAACAAAAATCTGTAGCTACATATACTGACGGCTATAAATAAACCGAAGCGCCTCGAACATTGCCAATGTCAACTAAATTCCAACGGAAGCAACCATCGGCTTATCTGACTAATCGACTTTTTTGTCAACCGACTTGTAGGACTCGTCAGCTAAAGTCATATTCGGTCCAAATAATAGAGCAAATAATATACTGAACGAAATGGTATTCCAAGTAGTTGTATAACTTGCCTCTGACCTATTCACTGGCAGATAGTTGTTATTTTGTGATACTTGCTTAGTTTTCTAATTTCAACCGCTCTAATGATAGCCATAATGTGGAAAATAAATTATTTAGTTCTTAATAGCAATCATACCTAATTTTTTTTTACTGATTTCAAATTTGTTTGACTGCTTTCTATTGTAATTTTTTGAAACCAAACACATTTATTTATGATTAATTGGTTTGAGAAGTTGGTTGAATGCTCAATTTTTGCATCTTTCCATTTAAAACTGCATTTAAAACTGCAATAACATGTGTTTTTGAATATATAGAAATATAGACGCCATAATATATATATATATATATATATACAAAAAAAAAAAAAAAAATATATATATATATATATATATATATATATATATATAGAGAGAGAGAGAGAGAGAGAGAGAGAGAGAGATATGGATACATTTTTTGACAGTTACTATTAAATGTTTAGTAAGGTTCTTAAGGTTTAGTCAATAAATAAAATTTATTTATTGACTGAACCTCAAGAACCTTTTACATAGTTGGTTTTTTATTTATTTTTATTTATCACCTATATTTGTAGTAGTTCTAATAACAATTCTTAGATATCTATCTAATTGTTATTTGCCATTTAAAATAAACATTTTTAAATTTTGATATAAATAGATTTGTTACAATTTATCTGTTGTAACTTATTTTGCTATATATATCATGTTAGATTTACAGCGGGATTATAATATATATTTTTTAATGTTTGGAATCATTTTTAACATAAGAATGTCTAATCATAATCTTTTTAAGAAATCTATAACAATTTTGATGAAAAAGAATAAAATAAAAAATATATGTATATCTATCTATCTCTGTGTGTGTGTGTGTGTGTGTGTGTGTGTGTGTAAGGGGCGTCTAAAAATCTACGCCATCAATAGTTTAAAAATATATTCCTGATGGCAGTTGTAGCGGTAATGGCAGGATTACAGAGAAACCCACTCAGTTTCTGCTTTTTGTAATCAACTCATTCCAGGCCGATTCCTTGCCCCTCTTTTATCCACGAATCCATTTTATTTCCAAATTAACTCGACAATACTTTTAATTCCCACTAATAGATTTGAGAGTTATAGGATAATGTCCCCTTTCACACATTTTTTAACTCAATTATTGTATCAAATAAATAGAGAAGCATTTTTAAATATTTGATTTTATTAAAGTTTATCGTGTTTGAACCAAATCGCACCTGCACACTGTCTCAAATTGCACTCGGAATCAGTGTTCATTGCCACATCTAACTAGTCAGTTGTCCTCCATTAGAGGATGAATACATCGGAAAATGAAGAAGTTTAGAAGAGAGATTAGTCCAAAGAAGATAGCTAAGAGAATTGACCCTCGGTTCCAGGTGAGACAAAAATATCTGTGTCTAGCGGTTTTGAAGTTATTAATAACGTAAGTAGAAGTTAATAACTAATAATGTTAAACTACGGCCAACAATATCACGAATAATACTGTAGTAGTAAATCGCAAAGAACATCTTACAGTGTTAGGTAATGAATTCTTTCAACTTTTATTGAGAGCCAACAAAACCATTTATGATAAGAAATTCGTGTGTGTTCAGTGTTCGGGTCCGCATGATCTTTCACAATGCCCGAGAAATAAACGCCCTAAATGTGAAAATTGTCATAGACCACACATACTACTGCTTACTGGCTTCTTTTGAAAGGAAAAGAGATGGATAGGAAGTTAATATTTATTAGGATTTAATCAATCGCATTATCACGAAATCTTTCACATGATGGAAAGAAATATTGTTCAATGAAAACATAATAATCAATAATGAGAACTAAGTGACTAGAGAAAACTATTGCCTATTTCCTTGAATAGATCAATTCTCGAACTTATGTGGTTTATAAACTAAATAACTTTTGAGAATAGGAATATATGGTGAAAAGAAAGTTGATGGAAGATGAAAGGTAATAAATAATGAGGACATCGTAGATATACTGAAAAAAAAAAATATAAAAAATATAAGAAGGATATTATCAACTAAATAAAAGCAAGTAGACTGTGATAAGCCGGCAGGTGAAAGAATGAAGAATGAAAGGCCACAAAAGAAAATACTAGACATGATAATATTGCTGAGGAAAAGAAGAAGTAGAAGAGCAAGAAGCAGTTGGAAAGATGATGTGGCAAGAGATACGGCGAGGATGAAAGTTTGGGAAAATAATAGTTCGAAAGGCCGAAGGTACACCGAACTTTAGATCTAGAGAGTATTAGTCGTAGTAGTAATAATTCAAATAGTAATCACTTTCATTGCTGATAAATGAACATCCACCTGAAAATTCCTATTTTCAGAAAAAAACAGATTGGAATACAAAGTCGGAGGCTTTCTAGCATTCATCACACTAATTTAATCTACTGCAGCCGTCATATCTGACACGATATTAAAACACTGCAATCTTGCCATAAGTGGTTATTCCTTAATTCAGGGTAATTGTACCGATTCAATCCGAGGTTTCCCTCATAACGATTCGTCTCAGCATCGTGTGAAAGCAATTGCCTCCATCAACAAAAAATACCTACAAGAAATTTAAATTAGTTCCTGATTACATACAGCTATTCCGACCAACCCCAAAAACTGTGTACGCCTAATTGGGCCATCGGAGATTCAAACACCCTTTATAGATTTTCTAAAATAACATTACCGTTTAATGCAGTGTAACTATAATTTTTAGTACTTTGTGTGTGATCAGTTAATAGAAAGATAGACTTTTATACAGAAAATTACGTTATTCAGTTGGGAAAAACACAAATATGACTTGGAGTAATTAATTCAGTAATTACTGCAGTGCAACGCCCCTGCAACCAGCCACTAGGAAGATGCACGCTCAGCTGGCCAGCACATAACGTCCGGTCTTATTACAGCACCTAATGTCAACACGCCAGTCTGCTATGCATTTCCAGAAGCATTACAATACCATTATACTAACATGACACTTTAACACTCATAAATTCATTCTACTAAAATAATTATCTAAAATATTATATCTTCAGCCAATAACGAACAAATAAAAAATTTACTATTTATGTTTTGTTTATGTCTCTGAATATTTTCTAAGTTTGCTTTTCCCGTTTGTTTTATCAACACAATATAAAAAAAATATGTACATGTATATATGTCATACAAATTCCTATTTATTTTATCTTAACATAAAGAGCATTTTTAATTCACATAATTAGCAGAATATGTTTGTAAATTATGAAAAACTTATATTTATAATAATCAGAATGATGAATCATAAATTCGTTTAACTATTAGTTAGGAAAAACAATATTGTTATCTAACAATAGATTATTATACGAATATATTTATTTTCAGTAATTTATAGTTTTATTTCTTTCGGAAAAAAATACTGGATATCTCCATAGCTATATTATCATGCCACTCGATAACAAACAAACATTCAGAGCAAACATTTTAAATTTATAATCGGTTATAGGGTGGCACTTAAAAGCACAGTTACGCGGAAATTGCAGATCCTGCATTCGGAGGCCTGTATTTATGAAGCAAGTGATGTTTTCTCGGCTGACTAAATAGCACTTATTAGCCACCGCCTCCTGAATGATCCATGGCCCGCCAAGTGCTGCTATCTAGGTGGCTCTGGTTAATGTTACAGTGTCAGTAATTAGGGGCTTTAGGGTCACTGTACTCCTCTTTCCTTCTGTGAACGAATAAATTTTCTATCTACGTTATCAGGACGAATTGATTACAATAATACAGGTTTAGTATTCTCCGATGGTCACCGACTTGGGTACCCATTGATTGATAACTCGGCCATCGATTAACTACGGAATGGCATTCGAAATTAGACGATACCTTTGTTTGAACCTACCACCTAGAGGCATAGCAATCCTTTTCATTTTCTAAGTTTGGTTTTTTTTTCTCATATAAAAAAAAATAAGGCAGGCTACTGTTCTATAATATCAACTGTAAATGGACTATAATATGAATTAAATTTTGTTTTTTGAATAACTATTTTTTCATTAAGTTAATATTACAAGCTGGCTCTCTAAAGGTCAATGAATAATATGGATGGCAAAGAAAATTAAAATTAATCTTTGAAGGGAGCTCGTATTTTAAGGTAAATAAGGACATTTAAAATAACCTCAATGAGAATTTTCTAGTCAGAATACTTTTTTTCTTAACCTTCAAAATAAATGAAATTTCGGAATTGTTTTACTGGTTATAAAAAGTATTTATAAATTGGTGATTTTTCTGGGATATAATGGATAAGAAAAAAAAAAAATCTGCTGTTTAAAATAATCATATTATTTTAAATTCATTTGTATATTGTTATTCTCATTGGTATTCTCGATTCCCCGGAATATCAAATATAAAAAGTCGGATATCAGGAATATTCGACCCCCCTCATTCGTTTTCTTTCTTCGGCTACTCGGAGTTAAACTTTTTTTTTTTAAAAAAAAGCTTATTTATTAATTTTTTTCTTTATTATGTTAATTTGCACCAATCTCAAAGCTCACTTCAAAACTCTTTTCATTAAAACCTGGTTGCAAAATGTATCTTTTCACATACATTTTTTTTTTTTTTTTTTTTTTTTTTTTTTAGGTTGCCGGATTATTCTAGGAAGGGTGAAAAATTCAAGATTCAATTTCGTGGGTCTGTTTCGAAATTAATTTCAAAACGCCGAGGTGGGATTCGAACCAACGACTTTCTGTACCGAGACCCTCACCTCTACTCCTGATAATTTTATAGACATCTGAAAAAAAATGGCATTGGGATCTTTTAATAAAGAAACTCCATTCATGTACTGCCGATGTGTATAGTTTTGTAAGTTCATTTTTATCCTAATCTCAGTACATTTAACCAGATGTATTTTATTCTACAGTAGTAAATTTTATTAAATTATCGAAAATAATTTTTATTAAAACTAAAATTCTTGGTTATCCCTCATATTTGTATTGTAAAGCAGAAATCATCCCTTCTTCACTCATCTCCTCTTTTTAGATATTGGTAAAAGTAACATGGTGTTTAAATACATTCTTTCGAACTAAAATTTAATGTATCAAAATTGCCATCTAAAGGCTGTACAGTGTTTATACATTATTCGAATCAATTTCTTGAACAAGAAAACATTGAAGCAAGGTTAGCTTAGTATATTGTAGAATTTTGTGATACCGTAAACCATTCAGGATAAATTTTAAAATTAAAATACAACCGTATGCCTCCCTAAAGGTACTAAACAAAGGTTTTGGTCGAGGATAGTGTGAGGGAGAGTTATGATGAAGAAGGGTTGGTGAGACACAGCACTCGAGTGGTCGTACTAAACACCTCCACTCAACCTTCAACAAAATTACTGGACATTGTCTTTACTGTTCTCGTACTAAATCACGCCAACTGTGCAAACGCAGCATAACGTGGGCTCTCACTTGGTTTATGACTGTGTTGGCCGAGTCTTGCTGAGGAAAATATATTATGACTTTCAGAGAAATAAGATCTGAAATATTGAAAGTGATATTAAAGGACTTGCGTATATTATGTTTCATTAAACTCCAAAGAAATAATAGATTGGCAATAACTGAAGAATTAGGCATGAAGGGGTTAAGTTTCAATTTATTTTCCAGTGTTTAACTCCTTGTAATATTTTTTAGAGATTTTTTTTCGTACAAAAATTTTAATAATAAATACAACAACGAGCCACTATTAGATAGGTCTATAAAGTAGAGGAGACTGTTGCACCTTGATAACAGTGAACTTTGAACCGATTGATGTTAGTATTGTTATTGGCTTACATTAGCAGATGTTTTGCGAGTTAAGTTTGTCATTCTTGGTCGCGAATCGAAAAGGAATTGAGCGTAGAAGGCCTTGGATGTTAAGTGTCTAAAAAAAACAAAAAACTAATCTGTAATCTCTAATAAAACAAAATCATTATATAAAAAATAATACTTATACATAAGGATACAATGGGTGAAAAACACATGTATGCTTCTTTACAATAAATACATTTAGGATAGGCACCTTCAAACCAAATGCGGTGCGCAATTTGAATCTTACTCGCACGCTTTGTGACCCTGTGTGGGAAGAGTGAGAGCGGTTTAGCCGCAGTAATTAGAAAATTGAGAAGAAAAATTTCCATTGCCAGGAAAACAAATAAATTTCAATATTTTTTAGTGAAGTGATGCAGTCAAATTTTGTTTAACATGTCAAATCTTCTTTTTGAGGCGAATAAAAATGAGGGAATAAGGTTTTTGTCTCATTACACTTTAAAAAATCTTCAAAGAGTAAAGAAAGTTCGTTAAAATTAATCACTTTAATTAAAATTTCTCTATGATCTAGTTTTATTCAAAAGAAAAAAAAAAAAAATAGCCGAATGTCCCACAGCTGGCCTCATATTAATGAACTGAACTATAATTAAAGGCCCACGGTCAAAAGAGCGACACAGCCTACCAGTCTCATACAAAGAACATTATTAATCAAAAGAAAATAATGCTACTTGATCATATTAGGCTCTCTAATCGAGGAGATAATAGATAAGAAAATGAAAATATAATTCAAATATTCCCTATTCAGATAGTTAATGCATTTATTATTATTAAAAATATTTCTTTCATTAAGGAATATTACCACATCTTAAAAGTAGTAATTAATTTTAAACTTTCAAATAGATATTATATTTGAAATCTAAAATAAGAAATGATTTGTTGAAAAATATGCCAATGGCCTATAGATTTATCCTGACACCTACAGTGGATACCTACATTTTAAAAATTCTTTGTACACAGTGGAGCATCAGTTAGGTTGTTGTCATCTGCTAACTGTCGAATCTAGAGGGTTGGGAACTTTACCAATTCACCCCTTCTAGTTTGGTTAGAAGCTCCCAGAACTACATGTACCATACGACATCTACTATTCTTCATGAGCAGGGTAGAAGAACAAATATGAGTTTCAATATGGAGATTTGATATGAATAGTAAGGAGAAGGTATATCGAGCTGAGAATACAGTGAGTCAAGTTGTAAATCTGTCATCACTTAATTCAATCTCAGACTAGTTTCTTAAAGAAGTTGGATAAAAGATACCAAACAGACTATTTTCTATGTCTATCTAATCCGTTATGTTTATCAATTCACTGCATTCAGAGATAGTCAGAATTAATAAAGATAGTTTAAAGAGAAAAATCGAGATAAAGGGTCATAATTTACTCAGCTACTTGATTAAATATTAAAAATGTAGCCACATATCTAATAATTATAAAGTTACAAAATTTAAGAGGCAACTATTCGTTCTTTCACCAAAATACTATATGTTTTCACACAACTGAGCCTTTGGTATGTTGAATGTATTTGTAAATGTCGTCACCGCTATGTAAAACTAATGAATGTGAAAAAAACACATATTTTTATTTTGTTCGTTTACAGTATTCTAAAAGACCTACCTTGCAGTAAAAATCTAGAAGATCGTAAAAATGGCATTATAGATTTCGGTCTTCTAGTCGATCAGATTCGAAATTTTACCACAAGGCTACAAGGCCTTGTATGTACATCGGTGAACGAACGAAATAAAAAAAAAAAAATAAAAAATATATATATATATATATATATATATATATATATATATTATTATTCGTTAGTTTTTCATCATGACGATATAATTGTTTATATCTATAATATTATATAAAAGGAAAAGACGTTTTTCGTTTGTGATCAATAATACAAATTTCTGAACCAATTTCTATCAAATTTTAACAGAATCATCTTTATAGTTCAACGAAGGTTCAGCAAAAATTAATTTTTAAATCAAATTGTTATCAAAACAGCGATAGATATATAGTGCGCAGTGAAGTTTGAACAGTGACCGATAGGTGGCGAGCGACATTAAAGAGAGGTTACCAAGCTATTGGTAATTGCCTAAAGTATGAGAGGTGAACGTCAATTGGTTTCAGATTTCTTCTGTTATATTATCTAAATTTTCTCATTTTCATCAGACCAATTTACGATCAGCGAAATCTAGAAGATCGTAAAAATGGCATTATAGATTTCGGTCTTCTAGTCGATCAGATTCGAAATTTTACCACAAGGCTACAAGGCCTTGTAATATATATATATATATATATTATTATTCGTTAGTTTTTCATCATGACGATATAATTGTTTATATCTATAATATTATATAAAAGGAAAAGACGTTTTTCGTTTGTGATCAATAATCATACAAATTTCTGAACCAATTTCTATCAAATTTTAACAGAATCATCTTTATAGTTCAACGAAGGTTCAGCAAAAATTAATTTTTAAATCAAATTGTTATCAAAAACATGCGCAGTGAAGTTTGAACAGTGACCGATAGGTGGCGAGCGACATTAAAGAGAGGTTACCAAGGTACGGTGTTATATAAAGCTAGAAATTGATAATAAAATTTACTCTTTTTCAATTGAATTGTTTTTCAAAAAGATATAATTATGTGGTACGAGTTGTGGATCCCAGTGAAGTTTTAAAATCTATTGCTTACTTTTTCATTAGAATTAACTGGAAACTGGATTTTCAGTTATCCATTTAAGTTCTCTTCAACCACCTATTTAATGCTATGGTGCTGGGTTAGAAATCACAGCTACGCGTGGAAATATCATTGCGGACATAATTCTCACTGCGCTTAATCTACCATTTCAATTCAAAAGATTAAAATTTTACAATTAAAGTTTCTTTTGCTATTGCAATTAACAAATCGCAAGGCAAGACTTACAAAAACGTTGTAGTGAATCTTCAGATTCACTGTTCCTCTCCCGGTCAATACATGATTATTTATTAATAAAAATAAAAACAACTTCAATTATTATTTACAGTTATCCAAGTTCTTTACTCATGACAGCGGACAAAGTTGCGGCGCGAAATGCTAGTAAATAATATTTTGTTTTATTGTGGATGTATTTTGTCAAATTAAATATTCTTTTATGAATATTTTGTGCATGGGCAAGTTATCCCCATGTTTTGTCAAGTACTTTCTCTTATGATATCGTCACTCAGTTTTAACAAACTTGTTTAAATATACAATAATGAACCAATATTTAATGAAAAACAAATTAATGGTCCATATAAATTATAGATTATCTCGTTTAACGATTAGTGTTTTTCTGAAATAGATTTATGGTACAAACTGAAAATTTTAGACTTATATTTCTATTTTCTCTTGAAAGTTATTTTAGTGTAGGCTCATAACTTTTAAGATTTGTATTCTTCCTTTTAAGTGAAATAGACTATTATGACGAAATGATTGATTTTCAAAACGTTTTTCAGAAAAATAATACTGTTTTGTAAGGGGTAAAATGTGCCCATCTTATAAGTTTCTAAAATTCAGATCCACTGCAGCCAGGTGGTTTGAACAGCTGCCTAGCTAGAGTCGATCACTGATTGCTGCTCGATATTCCTCCAGTGAGACGTTTCATTAAAACTCCATTGGCTTCATCAATCAGATATCATCAGATGACGGGTCCGAAACCGTACAAAAAACGCTATAATTAGTGGAGGCTATGTTTATTGATGATTCGGAGCATCCATCGCTCACTGAACGACGTGATTCCGGAGTCCGTCAGTTCTCAACTTTATCGTTATCCATTAATTACCAGGGAAAAAAAAAATGGACTAAATTGATTTTTATGGTGGAACTCCTGTCTGTTCTCTACATGATGCATTTGATTCGGTTTAGGGTAATTTTGCACTATTTTTGATTTTAAAATAAAAATACCACTAACATACTAGTACAAATAATTCTGATTACTCATATTATATATTATTATTATGCATAAATTATTATATTATTTAATAATTATTGTATCTATGCTATTATATAGAAGAACATGCCATTTTGCGTTTGTGATCAATAACCACGAAAAATACTGAAACAATCTGTACCAAATGTTAACCACACCATCCTTATAGCTCCAAGGTTTAACTGTACAACATTTAATAGCAGAAATGAGGTTTTCTACTCTGGCATATTCTTTCATAATTAGAAATAAAAATCCAACCAGATTAAATCAATAAATTTATTTCTGCCGATTAAAAAACATTAACAAATAAGCATGTCGATCCTATGCTTTTTGTTATTGTGTGCAAATATATGATGGACCTTTAGTTGGAAGCACTTATAATGCAGTCTATTATCTGCAAGTGTTTCTTAATAGTCCGCGTCTATCTTGATTAGCAACTCATACATTAAAATGAAAAATTGGATTCAAATTATCCTAATATGTAATCCCCAACCACCAAATCTGTTCAATTTTAATCAGGTAAAAATTAATGTTATGTGTGAAAATATCATTGAAGAAATAATGCTCTATTGCATACTTCAATAACAAATTTTTATCAATAAACAAATAAAACTTCAATTGAACGGGTCCGTCGAAAAACGTTCTAAGCGACAAACGTAAAATTTTGAGTAATCAGTGAAAGAAAATCATAATCTAAAGGTTTTGTTAGTTTTGTAGGTTAGGTTTGATATTCACATATTGATTATTATATTTACATGTATACTGACATAATGGAGTACTTACTATATCATACTAAGACGTACTATTATAAATTTTAAAAACTTTAAAATCGCCACTTCCGAAATTTTGTCGCTTAGAAGGTTTTTCGGCGGAGCCATTCAATTATTAGTTAAAATTATCTTACAATTAGTTATATGTATTTATACCTTCTATTTATGGTACTTATAAAGGATTCCTCTTCCCTTTTGTAGTTATAAGAAGAAGAAAAACTTACATATTGTCTGTGAATCTTAACCTCTCCCCTTTTAAAAATGCAATCGTAAAAAAAATGAAGATGTTACTATAATGAACTCTCAGGGCTTTATGGGTTTTGTTATTTATTATTTTGAAAAATTATGTGGAAAATCTACAAGTTTCGTAGTTCAAAAGCACGCCGATCCACTAAGGCCGAAAAAAAGAGGCTCATTGATCTATTAACAAACAATTATAAAAAAAATATATATTTTTTTTAATTTCATTGACTTTTCAAAAATTTAGGACACCTAAGCTTTTATTACTTTGTTCGTAGTCAACGGTTTGAAAGTAGGAGATTTGGTCGAAATATCTCTCAACCGCCAGATCTCCTCCAATGAAGGTTACCCACACCACATCATACAGGCTAGGTGTCTCCAGGAAGAATCCTTTCTACCAACCGCAAAAAGAACAAACAAAAAATGAAATGTTTATATTTACTACAAGGAACTCTCACAACAACTGTTTCCATTCTTAAACTGAATCTAATAAATTATTATATTTAGGCATTTACTTTGACAGACATATGACGTTTTTCTGCCCATTTTGAAAAGAAACTTAAAACTGTACGGACAAAATCATACAAACTTTATCACCTATTGCTATCAAGAGTCTTTCACTACGGCTCAAGCTAATAATTTATAAATGCGTTTTGAGGCCGGCGTTACTCTATGGAGCACCGATGTTCCTTCATCTGTCAAAGACAATAACAAAACGGTTAGAATCATTTCAAAATGGAATTATTAGAAAAATAGTAAAGGGAACGGCATTCGAAAAGAAAAAGACAAAATTAATAACTAAAGAGCTTCAATTACTGAAATAAAAGAAATTATAGATCTAAAACATTTAAATTTTCAATCAAAATTACCACTGTCCGGGAATAACTTGTTCAATAAACTTATAGTTGGCAGAAATATATTACAATGCGTGAATAAATTTAAGTTTTAATTTTAGTTTAAGTTGTTAGGTTAGGCCGGCTCAAATAAAAGATGAACCCTCATCATCTAATAATAAAAATAAATTAAATCAAAAATTTTCAAACCTATATTTATCACTTATAAATTCCTTAAAATGTAATCTAGTTACAGTACAAGGAAAAAAAAAAAAAAAAATATTAAGCATAACAGAACTAATAAAAATAAGGGGCTTAAAAAAAAAAAAAAAAAAAAAAAAAAAAAAAAAAAAAAAAAAAAAAAAAAAAAAAAAAAAAAAAAAAAAAAAAAAAAAAAAAAAAAATTTATATATATAATAGAAGTCGAAAATTATCGATTATTATTTTTTTTTTAGTATATATATTAATAAATATGGTGAATAACAATGAACTAAATAATTAAAAAGTGCTGATTCAGTGCGGTTACATCAAAAGTTTTAGAAACATATTATCAAATTGAGCTACATTTGTTTCACAACAGACGGTGTTCAGAACCCTTAATGCAGTTGAGGATGTGGCGAAACTATTGGTAACTACCACTTCGGCTTTACGAAATACCTTCTATGGTTTTTAGTTTCGTAGAAAATGTTAGTCCATGGATGTGATGTGTAAATGCCTAGATCCTGTGATTATTGTCGGTTTTCCTTTTTACACATTCCATCCACATTGCCAAAATTTTAAAAAATATTATTAGCCAAGTAAAAATATTAGCGGAAAAAACCCAAAAAATAGCATATTTTAATTATCAACTTTAGCAAAAACTATGAGATAAATGGTGTTACCACCTACGTTGGCATTAATCGGTTAAATCTGTTTTTATAGATTTGTTAATATGATAGATTTTTATCTGATTAATGTAATTATCATTAAATTAATCCATAATTATCTTTAGCACGAATAATTAAAGTAATCGTTAATTTTATTAAACAGATTAAGCTGTTTTTAATAATAAGTAAAACATTAAAGAATACTACGTTTTCAGATAAGTTCAGCTTGGATGACACTAATTATATGTACTAAATGTACTAAGCTAGTGATTTAGTAATGTAAGAGATGATAATTATGAAATGTTTAAGACTTCACGTCAAAGTTTAAGGTATTGTGAAGAGATTTCTGTTAAATATTTACAAAGACTAAAACCCAGTTATGAGGATATTTATTATATCGTTTTCTATATATTATAAAAATACAACATACAACTATATATATTTTTTAAAAAAGTAACATAACCCTATAAAGTTGTTTTATAATGTGTTGGGATACCCAAGCTTTAAGAACAAGTGGCTAGTGTGCTTTACTCCTGCCGATCAGACCAAATGTATTAATTTATTAAAATCAATTGCTGAATCAGAATTATTAAAAAATCCTGGACTCATCGCTGAAAACCAAACAGTTAGAAGTAACAATTCGCTAAAAAGTGATGATATATTTTAAATTAAATTTTGATTCAGTAAATGAAGCTAACATTTTCGATTTAAGACACCAGCTGGTAAAATTACCTTAATATTTTTTACTACGCTGGGAGCTGAAGAAATCATCTTTTAGAGCGCTACCCTATTTTTAAAGAAGTATTTATTAAATATAATGTCTTCCTTCCGTTAAGTTGAAAGTAAACGTAAAGAAGACTTAGAAGAGAGTAAAAAAGTAGGTATGTGATGTAATTTAAAATACTTTTAAAAAATGAGAACTGTATTTTGAAAATTATAACTAACCTATTAATGTATTGGTATTTGAGAATTCTAATTACTATTCGTGTGATTTTTATTATTTTAATAAAAAAGTTGTGCAGGATTTTTAAGAAAGTGGGTATGGAACTGTGAAGGGAGAAAAAATAGTCCCTCAAATAACAAATCTAGGAAGAACTAATGGATGAAGCATACGATGCTAATAAATTAGCAGACCCTGTAACCAAGACTGAAGTTATATATCTTGAAGCTGGGAAGGTAGATAAGAAGAAAGACCTCATAGATGAATGTTGATAGGAGAAAGGCGAAGATTTTCCTGGAGGAAGCAAGAGTATGCAAAATCATTCCAGTAGGAATCCAGCAGAGGTAAACGCGTAGAGAGGACGTAGACTCGCATAGATCTTCAACTTCACGTTACTGAGCCATATGGATTTAATAACGACAGAACTGTGTGAAACTTTGTCTGGTCAAGTCGAGTAGGGTGTGTAGTGATAATATAATATAATGTCGGCTAAATAATAGTTCTAGTCTATTGATATTGTTCTAGGTGTTTGTAAATAATTTTATTTTTTAATATATATTTTTTTAGACCCTCAGGTGTTACATTATTATTGAAATAAAAAAAAAAAATTACCACGTTTTTATCTTGTCTTTTTTTTTTAACTTTTCCAAACAGATTTTTTTAAACGTGATTAATGATTAATAAATATGATTATTAATCAGGATTAACAAAGTTTTGTTTACGATCAATAAATCTTAATCGTTAATTGTGATTAAAATGTTAATTGTTTTAAGATTATAAAAATAATATAGCTTAGGCCATAAAAAAAATAATAAAATAAATACATAAAAATCGGATTCTCTTATAAAAAAAAAAATCAGAATTCGTCTTGGTAATGGACAGATATTTAATCATAAAAGGTACGTTTTGTTTCTGTAAATGTCGGATTTTATAAATGTTTTTATAATGAAAGTTCAATAAGTTAATCTTTTGAACAAATAGTCTAAATGATATAATAATTATTTGATAAATAGAAAGCTTTCTAAATATCACACTCAGCGGAGACTCCTGCGAATATAGGTTAAAGTCTAAAATTTATTTCCTAACTGGAGAGGTTGAGCCTGGCAGTGGCATAGCTTTGTGTTGAATGGGTTCCAGCTCATGGTTCCTCTATTTATTCGCGAGGTGCTAAATATTAATTTAACCTAAATCTGCTAAAAGGTGATCTTTTTGTCTGTTAATCTATGTATTATAGCAAACATGTTATTATATTTGGGAAAAAAAAAAAAGAATAAACAATCTGTTTCTTGCTTCCAATGACCCTTTAGAATTTTAGGTGTATTAAAAATATACTGCAACTTTGTTTTAAAATCGCATTGTAACTTTAGTTGGTAACTTAATCACATGATGTCTACTCCTGGCAACTCGGACGTCAAGACAGACTAAGAGCTGGTAACCGATTATTTATTTTTTATTTTTTTGTTTTCTCCCTAACACTTGATTTCAAATAAAGATTGCATTTTTTCAGCCCATACCTTCAATTTGGTTCAAAAACCAATAACAAAAATGCAGTTAAACGTAGTATGGCTATTTTTTTTGTTAACAAACGTGGTAACAATGTATACATCTCGCCCTTTCCCTTAAATAGAGCTCTTTGCTGTAATTATACACATAAATATATGCCTGAAGAAATATGCACTAAAATGTAAAAATATATGCACTCACTGCAGAGTTAGCTGCAGTGTCAGAAATTGGAATAAGTATTTGTCCGATTCATAATGTTTTTTTTGATCTGAAATCTGAAAGGTGATTAAATTTACAATTAGATCTTATATATGAAATTTTTATCAAAATTCTTGAAATACACAAGCTATCACGCTGAAAATCACTTACTTTTGTAAAATAAATGTTTTTTTTGGCACATTATCGCTATATCACCAAAACCATTTGTCGGATCCAAAATTTAATATTTTTATCTAAAAGCTGGTTAATTGTACTATTGGCTCCTATATATCTAACTTATAATTAACACCGGGAAAAACCCACACCAGTCTACTGAACATGTCATAATTTACATATTTTGCCTAAACATACACATTTAGCGTGCTAGCTTGGGTGGTTTACAGGATTTAATATAATTTACATATCTAGCATCTGATAGCGAATTTAATCAGTTTTGAGATAGATAAAAGAAATTTGGAATCGAACAAATATTTGAGGAGTTAGAGGGACAAATGTGCCAAAAAACACTAGGATTTTACAATAGTACGTTTTTATTAGCGGGCTGGCATGTACATTTTACGGAGTTTGGTTAAAAATTTATTCTTATAGTAAATTTAATCAGCTTTAAGATGAAAAAAAAAGTAATGTTGTATCGGACAAATAGTTTCAGAGTTATAGCCAAAAGAGTACGACAAACGTGTTTTCGCGGAGCTTTGGACTGACGGCAAATTGGACAATTTCTCCATTTTTTCCCAATAACGTAACTTCGCGAAAAATGGTCCGATTTCGGATTTCGTTTTTTCATTATGTAGGTACTAGTTTCAGCTACAATTAATATTTGAAGACTTCCTTCGAAGAAAGGTTCGTTATCTTGTTATTGATAGAAAAACAAAAATAATGGTTTTTTTTTGGCGGTTTTTTGCGATTTTGAATATGAAGCCGATGGTTGCCGTGGTAGCAAACTTCAGATTCGGATTCAGCACCCCAAAGAACATAAAGATCCGTTGAGAATAAAAGTTCCGCAGTTTTTTCTTCAAAACGGCCTTTTGGAGTCTTATTTTACTGGACTATAAAGACGTTAAAGGAGGTCCTACAACTTTTGTTCTATTTCACTTTCCCAATGATGATTTTATTGACTAGAATTGTAACGTTGTTCATATATAACGGGAAAAGGATATAAATAAAAACATTTTATTATTAATTTATATAAAACTAGTTGAAAAAAAGAAGGAATCCACAAACGATTAAGTACGTATTATCTATTCCTATTACTAATTAAAAAATTAAAATTACTCATGCTATATTACTGCACATTAAAAAATATATATATTATGAAAAATATAATATATTATTTTTGCATAAATGTTGCTTATTCTTAATAAGGAATAATTATATTATGAGCTGTATTCATTAACATTATTTACTTTTTTAATACCCAAATCAAAAAGATTTAGTACTTTTCTTCTTTTTTTTTGATTTCATGTAAAAGTGATGAGTACAAAAAGTTATTGAATTTTTCAATTGAATGAGTTTAAATAGGCAGTTTCCTTCTTTCCCTTCCTGCCGCGCGTATTCCTGAGATATAAAACTCATTTTTCTATCTTACGTTTTGCCATAGGAATCCACAGTCAAGATTATGCTAGGTTCAGGTAAAAAGAAGAAGGTAGAAAAGACGCGAAATCCCTAGAATTTTTTTTTTTTTCATTTTGATCAATCCATTTAATTGTTTCACAAGAGTAGTTTCATTTCTTATTTATTCGACATATCACACACAGTATAGGCTTGTTTGACTATTCTCCTCCTTCAAAACCCTAATCTCAAAGTAAAGGTAATAATAAATAATTGCAAGCTTTTTTGTATGAGAAACTTCCCACATTTTTTTTACGTCCCAGGGTCTAAATTGTAGAAAAATGTGTTTTTTTACTGCTTAACATTTGAAAACGGTTAGACATAAGAAGTAATTCATTACAAACCTTTTGATTTAAATAAGAAGTAATTTTGGGAAAAATTTGATTTCGTAAATACTATTTTTATTTTATTTTTTTAATTATTTATTTTCCGCATACCCTCTTTTCTCTAGTCTATTCGGGCCCCTGTTTTGGTCAACAAACACGGAATGCTACAAAGACAAAGAAAATATTTATAAATACATTACAATGGATCTAATAAGGTATTTGATCGCAAAAGGGAGTGTGTACGTTTTAAAACCCCTTTACTGCGAAATAAGAATATTTTGCCCCTTATGATTCCATTTTATTCATTTTTTTCTGTTTGGTGACTAAATTGCTGAGAGAATATATATTGATATTTACAAGCTTACAATCAGAAAACGGCTAGCTGTATGAATAAATTTATTAAAAACATTATTGAAACGTTTGATTCCCGAAAAAAAAACATTCGTACTTTATTTTTGACATTGACTATATCTCGAAAATGGTCGACTCTAGAAAAATATGTTACAAATCTAAATTAAAGCTGATTACACTTCCTATAAAATAGATTATGTATAAATTTGTCGAAATTCTAATGGTTTTCGAGATATACGTTATTGAAAATCGGTGATTTTCGGGGAAAAAACAAATGTTACCTCACTTTTTGTAATACTTTTATTTCTAGTACCTTCCCCGATCGTTCCTCAGAAAAAATTACATAATCAAAATTGTAGAGCATTAAATTTAATTCAATTTCATATATAAGTTTCTGGTATGGAAGCAAATGTTTAACAAAAAGTGAGGTAAACATTTTTTTATTTCTAAAATTATCGATTTTAAATAACATATATCTCGAAAACCGTTGGAATTTCGACAAATATGTATATAATAAATTTTATAGGAAATTCAATTAGCTTTAATTCCGATTTGTAGCATATTTTTCTTGAGTCCACTGTTTTCGGGATAAGATCGAAAAATACGAAATTGGGATCTCTCTTCTCCCCCCCAACCTTAGCTCAACCTCCAGGTTCGGAGACTTTTAGTAGATTTGCCTTGTAATTGCTCCTGGCGAAGCTGTGACATCAGAAATTATCGCATATTTCATGCAATCTACACCCCTCATTTCAACACTCTTTGACTAGGGTCGCACTTTTCTGCGAAAATACCTATATCACCATTCATTTGGCTACAGTTCTGAAACTAATTGTTCGATCCGAAATTTCTTTTTTTTCATCTGAATGCTTATTAAATTTACTATAAGAACCTATATATAAAGTTATGATCAAGTTTCGTAAAATAACCATACCAGCACACTAAAAACCGCGACCTGTTTTGAAATTCAAACTTGTTAAAGTAATTGGATTATTTAATCTGGGCTGCAAAGCCCAGATAAACTTGATAGTATTGGTTATTTGTAAGGTTAATCATATTTAAAAAACCAAAGGTTCTTTATTTTTTATACAAAATTTTTTTCGAAATCAGGAACACAAAATATATAGGAAAAGATGATATTTTTGGCCGGCTAGACCTACAAGTTACCTCTCTGTGCGTTGGTGTTCCATATTGGTGTTATTTTATTAAACTTAAATTCAATTGAAAAATTCAATAACTTTTCGTACTCATCACTTTTATATGAAATCAGTAAAAGTACTAAATCTTTTTGATTTGGGTATTGAAAAAGTAAATAATTTTAATGAATACAGCTGATAATATAATTATTCCTTATTAAGAATAAGCAACATTTATGCAAAAATAATATATTATATTTTTCATAATATATATTTTTTTAATGTGCAGTTATATAGCATAAGTAATTTTAATTTTTTTAATTAGTAATAGGAATAGATAATACTTTATTGTTTGTGAATTCCTTTTTTTTTCAACTAGTTTTATATAAATTGATAATAAAATAATGTTTTTATTTATATCCTTTTCCCGTTATATATGAACAATGTTATAATTCTAGTAAATAAAATCATCGTTGGGGAAGTGAAGTAGAACAAAAGTTGTAGGCCCTCCAAAATAGGGCTAGAGCATGTCGTTATACCCGGCGGCGGAAGTTGGGGGATTAGTGTTTATAATCGCTTATCCTCTACCATACTTCTAACGTGATTTTTCCTAATTCCTTCTTATATTTTGATGCACCCCGCATTTTTAAATATATTTACAATGAGTATGCAGTTGTTTTGGTTATATAGTTTTAATTATTGTTTACTTTTATAATTTTCGAAATTTTCATTTCGGATCCTGTAAATATGTAAATATCACATATATGGCATTCTAAAATAGATTCATCAGATTCTATGTCCATTTTATTAATAAATCCGTTTTCCGATCTAAAAAATGTCTATTTGTTTCTTAATTAGAAGGAATCTAAAATTGACCCCGTAGGTGCTGCGATCTCTTGAGGCAGAAACACACCAGAGTGAGGGGACATTTAGCCTTAAAAGGTGTCACTTGAGGTACGCATGATGATATAGAAGGATCAATACAATTAGGATTGATGAATTAAATGCCACTTCTATTGAGATTATTTTATTTGAAAACTAGTTTCGAATGCTAAACATTCATCTTCAGTTCTAAAACATACAATAAAATTTTCAACACATCTAATCACTAGAAATAATAAAATCGTTTAAAACCGATCCAGATTTTTGTTTAAATGATCAGATTAACATATCCAATAGCCCCATTTTAAATTTATTTCCCATAGGAACGAAAAAACCCAATGAGTCATAAGGGAAACCCCGTTGTAAATCTAAAACTTAACCTACCTGCCCCCCTTTTACTTCTCACAAATTCAGTGTTTTAGTTACCTCGAAGGTGAGTGCCTATGCTTGATTTCTTGTCTTATCTTTTTAAAAAACTTTAGTATATTTAATCTATGTAACATAGTACTGATGTGTTGAAAATTTTATTGTATGTTTTAGAACTGAAGATGAATGTTTAGCATTCGAAACTAGTTTTCAAATAAAATAATCTCAATAGAAGTGGCATTTAATTCATCAATCCTAATTAAAAGGTGTGTTTGTTAATTGTAGATTTATCGATATATCAGTCAAATATAACAATTAAATAAAAACATGTACAATAGCTCTCTCACTCAGTCTCTACTGGGTTTTTTTCACCGGTGATGCTGCTGAGAGAGAAGCGATGGGATCTCTTTAGACCTGGCTTGTCCCTCCGTAAGTGGAGGGAGGTGGTTGGTTGGGGGTTCACTAGAATAAGTGTATATTGTAAAAACCCCATGATTGTGTTTTTAATTATTAATTTAATTTTTAGTGTTATTATATTTCTTTTATTATTATTTTCATATAAATTTTTCGCCTTGTATATTCATATATCTTTGTATATTGTTGTGGTTCTTTATATTATTTTACATTGTATAGCCCTTTTTCTGTTCTTCTTTTATTTTCATTCTTTTTCATTTATTGTACGTATTGTGTGTATGGATTCATGAAGCTATCCAGATTACTTGTTGCTCATGTTGGAGGAGAAACAAAATAAAATAAAAAGTAAATGATTTTTATTAATTTTATTTCTTAACTGATAGTATTGTTTTATTTATACTTCACGGATCTGGATTTGGCATTTTTTTCTTTTTCCCCCTTAATAATGGCCACTAAATAATAAAATATTGTTTTTTTACTATAATATTTTTTTTATATTCCTTAGTCTGATCCCTGAAAAAAAATTTACATGATGTGATATGTTTCTGGTTTAGGCCAATTCATCTACATGAGGGACAGTACGGGTATTATAGATACATAAACCTAACCTAAAACAAATTGTATCTATCCAATTTTTGAAGTTGAAAACCGAAGCAGTTAAATCTTTAAATTAATAATCTAGGCCCAATCGTTGACTAATTGATTGTCGGATTCCAAAATAAGTTACATTTCCGATTCAGATGCAAATGTCCTTCAAAGAATTACAAAGAAATATGAAATTACGAAGTTAGATATAGTACATCAGCTCTTTAATGATTGATGACGCTGTTGGATAACTTGTGGTGTATAAAGATTAACAGTTTTTTTTTCATATTCAAATGTTTATTTCAGAAACACTAAATATTTTTTGCAAATTCCAAGGAAATTTTTATTTCTATCATTAATATGATTGTTAGTTTTTGCAATTATAAATATGGGTTTGGAATCACAATTTAGAAATATATATTAATGTCTTCTAAATATTTCGTACACTTGTGGATCCAAAAGATAAATGGTACATGTGGAATTTTGACCGCAGAATATTGGATGACTTGAGAGAACCTTGCACTCTAAGAAGGAACAGTTTTCCTAGAAAAAAAGTTTTTTTGTTTTTTTCACATTGCTACTTAATAGCTCTAATGTTGTTTTTTAAAGATATTTTGGGATAATCATATCAAAGATATTAAAAGACATGAGCAGATAAAGGTGCTGAACAACTAATTTACAAAAAAAATTATTTTTTGTATTATGTGTAATGTGCCTCTTGTTTAATGTAATTTCCCAGTAAATGAAAGACACAAAGAAACCCACTAAATAAAAGTATACTAATTTCAAATCTGCTAGTATCTAACGATTTTTGGCGGTCTAATGGATATCCTTTACTACTTCTTCCAACAAAGTAATTTTCATCTTTTGAGAATTGATCAAATATTATGTTGTTTCTTTTAAAGGACACTCTTTCTGGCCTATTATTCTTTTTTACAAGATACTAAAAGATACTCGTTTGAGATCTTCCAGGGAACCATACATGCTTGACAACCGAAGGGTGTTCGGTCATCGTTGTCCTTTTATTATAATTGAATTAATCTTTTCGGTTTATAGGACTCTCATCCGTTTAATCCTTCGGATTTTGGCGGTTTTTGTCAGTTTTGTTAATGCGCAATGATTTGGAAATAAAATAAGGAGTAATTTTAAAATGAAGATGGATCTCATTGGGTCTTGTCTTTTATTGTAATTTTATCATGCACATACTTATTTTACATAACACCATAGAAAAAATAAATGTAATTATTTAATTCTGTGATTTAATGTTGAATTTCATATATTGAATGGGCAGTGTGAAGGGGGAATATAAAAAGATAATATTATCTTCACTTTCACTACAAAATTAGTGAAATATTAATATATAATTGTATACATAAATGTCAATAGTTCAGACTATTTTAGATATGTGGCCATCAATAATAATAGCAGATATTACAATTACTAGAATATTATAGAACGAATAATCATTTTACACTTTGTTTGTTTGTTTGTTGGGGTTTATAGGCATAAAACCCTAGGGTCATCAATGCCTGTGTAGTTATATATATAGGTATATTTAGGAAGATTAGGGTCAGGAAGGGTGCCACGAACAGAGGCGCACCCCCAAGGAGAGACGAGCCGCACCCGCCGAGCAGGAAATGCGCCACGGCTTGCTTATTTATATGAATACATATTTTCTTCTATTTAAATTATATACGAAGCTTATAAGTAGGATGTGGATAAAAACCATTTACATTTCTACATGGAAAAGTCCAAATCCTCACAAGGTTCGGAGCATTTTTCACTTTTGTTTTACACTAATTATGAAGTGTTTTTTTTTTGTCTTGTTTTTTTAGTGTTTTTCTTCCAGAAGTAACCAACCCTGTTGGAAGGGACTTTATTTATTTCTCCTCACACCATACCTAAAAGTATACAATGTACATGTAATTTTTAATTTTTATTTTAGTTATTATTTTATATATACATAGTGCATGTGTCGAAAGTTTATATAAAGAACAAGACAAAAAAATAAAGAAAAAATACAGGACAAGAAGCTATAAAATATTAAAATTCAATAGAACCAAGGAACAAAGTTATTTCATAATCAGAAATACATAAGAAAAAAAATATTAGAGAAAACTTAATGAATTGTTCATGTTTTAAACATATTTTTTATTGGTAAGGAATTTCAAAAAAATATTTTGAAATCTTCAAACAAATTTTTTATCGAACATTGACCATCCAGCAACATGTAAGTGTTGTCCATCTTATATAAATTGTGAAGTACTGTCATTTGTTTTAAAAATCAAATTATTCTTTATTTATTAAATATAAAAATAAACAGTTTATGTTATTGTTTTTTTTTTCAGTCTGTAGTTAGTTTTATTACTTGTATAATCAATGAATACGAGCAATATATTTAGATACATGACACCTCTAAGATGTTGCATTTAGATGATTCTAAAACGACAGAGACCTTTTCTGAAAATGTTCTAGCAGATTTGATCCAGGCCGGACAGAGATTATTGGCTGTTAGAGGTTCTACCGGGGGTAAGGGTGGAATACGAAGTGGAGGAGATTCGTCTGTTCGGCGGGAGGGGGAAGGAGGGTGGGGGGCAGGCTGAGATAAGGCATGTTTGTGCTCCGCTAGTTCCAGATAGACCACGGACACGTCTTTTCATGTCTTGTCCCCAGCGGATGGGGCTGATCTTCACTTATATGGCAGGAACGTGTCAAACGATAATTGTTTATAAGGGGTTTGGATAACTTGGAAATGTTATTATTGCAAATTACTGTTAAACTAGATGGATAAAAAGATCGTTTACATAGGAAACACATAAAGCTAAAAAAAAATATGATAGTAGATTATATTTAATACCACTTTATAAGGATGAATGAATCAATAAAACTACATGGTTTCTTTTAATATTCGAAATATAACCGTAGATGAAATTATCACATTAAAAAAACAAAATGCATCAAGCCAATGTTAAGATAAATATAATAAAAAAAACCTGTACCACTATGACCCAAGTGTCAAATAAATATAAAATTTTCTATTCAACTTGTTCTTGTATAAAAATCATTTAAACATTTTATAATTGATATTTGAATTTAATTAAAAGAAGATAATTAGCGATTTGATCAGAATCTTAAATAAAAGATCAATACTATTATAACCAGCATCGTGATCAATCGTAAGATTTTATTATCTTCAAAGGGAATAATACTCTTATATTATAGTTTACACTGTATTTACCTATAAGATTTTAGGAATGTTATCGGACCAGAGTTGAGAAAAAGAAAGAAGAAATATCAATTAAAACTAGACTCGAATTTTGATTTGATGGCTCATGATATCAAGTTAATCAAATAATAAATGTAAAATATTTGTATGGAAAACAAATATTAAGGGTATTAAAAAATAATAATAATATTAAACTTGTAACGAAAATTTTAAATGTATCATAAATAGTTTCTATCAACTGTAATTTTATTTTTACAAATATCACATATGAACAAACATAAAGTGAAAAAGTTTGAAATTGATATGATATTCTTACAAAGACATATCTTTGTTGGTTATATATAGTAGTGAGATAAACTTGTTAGAACTTCGCCACTTAAACTCGCCTTTATCCTAAAAATATTACGCTCTTTTGCATCTACCTCAAACAAACCACCAGAAAGACATGTAAAATATACACTCCACTTTGCAACGTTGTTAAGAGGTAGACGGAGCGACAGAGGAGGCACTCAAATAGATCCTCGTCGGTCCATTATTTTCGTTTAACTCGTAGTCATCCATTCCAGTTTTCATCCAGAATTTAAATGTCCCCCATTGTCCTCGAAAGTTTGTTTTTCCAACTGATCCCTTTTTGCGTTGTCATAAAGATGGTGAAGGGAAGTTTCCTTGTGTCAGTTTACCGGAAGTTTCAATTAGCTGAATAAGGCCCCTCCCCTTGGGGAATGAAATTGCGAATTTAAATAGGAAAGGGTGGTCTGCTGTGTAGAAGAGGGGAAGGGAGATCTTTCATGGTAATGATAAAGGATAAAAGTTGTCATTGTTAATGCCTGGATATCTTCTTTGTCTTATTAAACCATTCAGTTGAGTTGATAAATGAAGGCTTAATAATTTGTTTGCCTCGACGAGCCTCAAGACATATTATTATTGTGTGTTATATGTATAAAATATGTTATATGTGAGTGTAAACTTATATATCCCTCCAGTAGTCTCAACCGATCTTACAGATCACCCAAGGTATTTTTTGCGCAGTATTCCGAGTAGGATTTTTATAATGAGATAAGCGTCTCAGTACCTTTCAACTAACATTCCTCGAATGCATTAGTGACGTCAAATCCTCAATATTCTCTCTAGATTTTTAGCTATTCAGTTTCTATTCCGCTGTTACCGGTACAAGATGTATTATAGTCCAGTCAATGAAAGCAAGAAATTAGCCTTTGTCGCAACTAATTAGGGGAAAGCTGAATTTTTGGAGGGTGTTAGTATATAAAGTATGCACTAAAAAAACACAAAGTCCCGACCCCCTCCTCTCTTGCTTTTCCCCCCACCCCTTCTGCAACATTACAAGTACGGAACTCTGGTTATATGCCGACAGCTCGAAATCTAATTATGCTATCGGAGATCTCTTTTTTTTTATTTTATTTCTGATAATATTACAAAAAAAACTATGTTATTTACACTTTTAATGTAGATAGCTTAGTTTCACCGTAATACTTAATCATATACGGAAAAACTGCCACTACGAAAAACAAAAAGTAACTTAAAATAATTATAGATTTTAATCATTAAGTTTTGGGAAGAAAAGTGTTAAACGAAACTTATAGATAATATAATTAGCTTTAAAATGATG
Organism: Euschistus heros; assembly: GCA_003667255.2. NCBI lineage: Eukaryota > Metazoa > Arthropoda > Insecta > Hemiptera > Pentatomidae > Euschistus > Euschistus heros. Next base: position 1,891,268 of record RCWM02000093.1, read on the forward strand.
TGTCTCATAATGTATAACATTTAAACGATGGTTTCATAGATAGATAGCAGGGCCGTGCTGAGGTGCACAAACGCATATACTGCTGATTAGTCATTCAGTTGAAATGCAGCAACAATATAATAATGTTTATTTTTAGGTTATTACTTCCAAAATGCATTTTTTGTGCTAAAATAGTCTATAGTTTACTTTTATCACTTGTACAGGGTGTTCGGAAGATCGTTGGCCATAAAATTACCTCGGGTAGGAAGGTTCATTTTGAACCTATTTAAGGCCACTTACCTATATACAAAGTCTTACGGTTTTTTGTTTATGAATTTTTTTGTAAAAATGGCCAAATCCAAACATTTATGCCTTATAACTCCGTTGTTTACTTATATATCAACGCCATTTTTTCCCCTGTAATTACTACTACATTGTCCATGTAAAATAAAAAAGATATGGTGCAAAAAACAAATACCAATAAAAAAATCTTGTCAAGGGCAAAAATAAAAATTATGAACTTCAAGTTTAGGTTCAATTAAAAAAAATAGTAGGCGCAACAGCCAAATCCAAATTGTTTTAAAAACTTCTCTATTTAATAGTCTTTAAAAAAAACCATTTGCAGGTACACAGCACATCTAGTTTTTTTAATTTTTTATAAAGTAACAAAAGGGTGCCACCAGAACACGCTGACAATAATAATGAATCGAATATTATTCTTTATCCAAAATGTAACAAATAGTTACATCGCTTCCTCAGCGATTACCCTTGCCGTTTTACAAGTTTTGATGCATATCTTGTAGCGACGGACGAGGGTGCCCTCAGTTTAGCGGTGGGTTCCATATGTCTTTCAGTGGCTCATATCAGTTCACAACTGGTTTGAAAATTCCGTTTGAGGCGGTAGGCGATCTCGCTAGAACATATCTAATCCTTATTAGTGAAGAAATCAAACGGCAGTATTTATTTGAAAAACATAAATTTTTCCCCATAATTGACGTCCAACTTCAACTATAATTGATGTCCAACGTGATTCGTCCAAGTTCAACACAGATCTAAAGTATAAATTTACAAATTTACTGTATAAATTTAAGTATAAATGGTATTTAATGGTCTCAACATCAAGAGGATTAAGAAAATTGTTAACGACGACAGTGTGTCTATCATTTTGTCGCAGATAAAATGTAAATTTTTACTAACATTGGATTTAACTATTCAACAAGGTCCGATAATTCTGTCTCCTTTTTCAAATATCTTAACTTATACATCAAGCTGGTTTAAAAAAACTAAAATCGATCGAAAATAATGAAATCATAAGAAGCTTTTCTAATTTACAAGGGTGTATCGAACATTTTTTGTAGTAGTGTAGTATTGCAATTTATACAAGTTTTTATTTTATTTTCACCCTAAGTATAATAATTTTAATACTTGAAGTATAAACTATACTATATAAACTGAGCCTGAAGGCAACGATTCTTAGAATATAGATGAGCATAAATTTAATTAAGTTTGTTTGTTTGTTACATTTGAAGATTAAAAATTAAGGAGGTAAAGAAATAGATGATGTTTAAAGGAAGTAAGAGTGGAGCATTTTCGAATTGATATGAGGAATGAATTCCATAAAGAGGAAGCACGGATTATAAAAAGTTTTTCGAAGTATGCAGTTCGATGCGCAGGAGTGTACAGGTTGATGGGCTGGGTTCTAGTATTTAAGAGGTGGGTGGAGGTGCGCAGGGTAAGGAGGTCATGAATATAGGTTGGTGTTTTGGTTTTTAAGTATGTATGTGTACGTGCACCTAGGAAGTATTTACGTCGGAAAATGGGGTAAAGCCACCCAATTTCAGAATACCTAGGAGATACGTGAGAACGTTTGGAGATCCCGAAAATAAATCTAATAAAACCGTGAGGTTTTGACCTTTGTTTTCTCTGGATTCAGACTCAACAGAATTAAAAGGGGTTTGAGAAATACAATAGAATAAGGTGTTTAGATGGAGTTCATTAGGGTGGGGGAATAGGAATTAAGTTCATCTGGAGTAACTGGATAATTGTAATCAGATGTGGAGAACTGCATTTTTCCATTTAGATTTAGGGTCAGGAGCTTGGGATAGGAAACTGTGCTTTAGCACGGTGCAAAGAGGATTGTTTGAAATTTCGAAGAACAATCTCCTGATGTCTAGTACGCCTAAAGCGTCTCCTAGCAGCATCTCTTCGTTTTCCTCAGATTCCTAATGTTAATCCATGGAGCTGGTTGTCGTCGGATAATTGATGTTTTGAGGGGGGCAAGATGATTAAGGACAAAATAAAGATTCGATGTAAGGCAATACATTGAACAGAGATTTAAATATGTAATAACTAACGAACAAATTATGGTTTCTCAAAACAAACACCTCTAAATGAAATAAAAGAAACCGACAGTGGACAAACCAATGACGAAATCATTCATGTCAATCACATTGCAGATTAAACTCATTTTTTTTAATTACAAGAATAATACTTTAACTTGAGAGTGTTCAAAGGTCGATACAAATACAGGTTATGCGGAAACTTGTTTGTGCTCTATTTTTACAGGGAAGGCAACAGTTCTTTTAAATAAATATAAAAAATATATCCTTGGATACTTACAATAAATTCGAAGAGTATATTAGTGGATATGGTTAAACTGGCTATAAATACGTTTTAATAGTTTTATAAAGTCGATCATAATTCTATAAGAAAATAAAGGTAGATAGATATGTGACGTCACTTGGAACTCAAGAAAATTACATTAATTTTATTATCGATTAATTTTATTCAATATTCAATTTATTATTACTAGCATCCCCCGTCAAACACAGGTTAGGTAAAATCATTATCGTTCCTCCAATTTTTAATTTCAATGCATGAATTGGTAATCCTGTTGTACAGAGTCTATTAGGAAACTCTTGCAGATAATGAACTGCATTATAATTGCTTGCAATTAAAGGCCCATGAATCTTATTTCGGCTTATTCTTATTTAGAAGGTCTTAAAAATTTCTTTTAATTTGCTTGCATGCTTGACGTCAAACGACAAACTGGTAATGAGGTAACAGGTACCAAAGCTATACACTGAGTGGTTGCCCCGAAAGCTCATCCCCTACCTCTAAGGGGTTCCTAGCAACCCCTTATTGGTAATTATCAATGATTAGATTCCACTAATATAAATTTTACTTACTTTGAATATAACATTTAAGTACTTATATTGTACGTAGAACTCTTAACACCTAAAGATTTTTTTTTTTTTTTTTCATTCATAAAGTGTCCTCTTTGTGTTCTTTCTATATATTTAATTATTTTCTATGCATATATTATCATTATCATATTATTATTTATTTTTCCGATTTATTTATTTCATTTAACTAGGTCTCTGACCAGATGTAACTGGATTTATTTTAATACTTATTTGTTATTCTGAAGGGACTTAGTCCCAGAAAAAAAATATTTTTCCATTCTATTCTCTGAAAATATTTTTCATCTATTCTCTTAGTGACAATACTAATTTATGAAAGCGTTCATTTTATTGAATTATAATTATCTTTTGTTTCAACACAACCGCAGTATCTTTTCTAAAAAATATTCTTTTTAATTTAAGACTTCTAACAAAAGCCATGGGATTTATCGCTCTCCTTTCTTCCCCCGGCAGTAGGACACCGAGTATTGAAGAGAGAGCACTCGCTCTATTATAAGAACCCAGGGGATGATCCAAAGCGGTCCAGGATTTGGCAGGGACCCCAGTCGATATATCTCCAGTATTCTTGAGCAGCTTCCCCATTTCCATGTCCCCCAACATCGGGAACAGACCTCACTATTTCTTCACGCTACATTTGCCACTCCTTAAGAGGACTGTCTGCTATTAACGCGTCAGTGGCAACAGACACTATCGGTTTGATTTAAGGGGGTCCAGGTAGAAACAGAATTGCAATATCCCTGCCTCCGCTGTAGCTGGTATATGGTGTGTTAACGATATCCATTTGTCAATGGTTTTAAAAATTTACAGTTGACTTTGTGAAGTCAAGTTGAGTTGTGAGGAAAACTATCGGCAACGTTTAATGATATATATCATAATAGTATAGTGTTAAAGTGGTATATACTTCTTTTATTGATTCATTTACTATAGTTTCATATATGTTTTCATCAATACATTTATTATTTCAAGTTTTGGTATTCTGCATCGATCATGTATTAAGTAAAGTGTATGGATAAATATAATGCCTCTTTTAGTAAAATATCAGACAAAATGGAGAAGCCAAGTACTACCATCGTTTTATTTAAGTGTTATTTGCTTTTCTTCGACGTTTCGGTTTAATAAGTTATTTACTATCAGGCAGGACTGCCAACATGTATTATAACCTCTCGTTCATCAATCCCTATGTTATATATTTTCATAAATCTTTAACATAATATTATTAATAAAAATAAAAATACAATTTTAGAGTAAACTAATATCTGGATAGAAATAACATATTTGTAACTACAATTTAAATATTTAATGAATCAATTAAGAGTTTTATTTGAATTAACATAAAATGTGTTCTTAAAGAGATAATCGCAACGTCTGTAAATTAATATCTGTTTTAGTACCAAACCATAATACAGTTAATTAAAAATTATTTAATTAAATGACCTCTTGAATTTATCAAATAAATAGAAATAAGCATAATCAACCAAAGGAAAAATAAATCAATATGTATAAGGTAATGTATTATTCAACATTAATGTTTCTGATAAATAACAGAACAGTAGAAGCTATAAAAACCAAAGCCATAGTTGTTTAGCTGAGGACATATACTTTCAAATATTTAAAGGATGTAATAACATAAATACATTATGTAGTTCTTTGGAGTAGTATGGTCTTTTAGAAGCTATAGATACATCTAAATACATATGTTTATACATCTAAATATATTTCGAACAGGTTTAGTTCAATATATTGACTAATTTAAGAGAGGAAATTAATGTTTGCAATATATGTATAAAATATATTAAAACTAAATACAATCTTCTCATTTATTAAAGGTTCGAAACCCTGAACCACAACACAACAGACCTCTTCGTGGTTTAGACTTAATTAACCCGCCACAACTGCAAATGCCACATTAGTAAAGAACTTGAAACCACCGACACAAACACTCCCCTCCTGTGTTCCTGCACTAACTGCTAAAATAAGGCACGTAAATCGGACCCAAGTGTGCTCAGTTGGTGACGAACACGTGTAAGGATACCAGGTGGTATCGCAGGCCACTTCTACATCTAATGAGCCACCGCTGTTAGCATCCTCCCGGCCCCACTGCCTACTATATTACCTCAGCAATATCTGTCTCACTTCTTGTTCTGTCTCCTCCAGGACTATATATACGCTTATTAGTGAGTCTGTCTTTGTGTTTGTCACCAATTTGATGTTTTGTGACTTGGTTTCTATTTAAAAGGAAAAAAATAAATCTGGAAGTTAAGGAACAAAGAAAAAAGAATATTAATAATTTAATTAAATTAATGACCCGATGTATTTACGTAAACGTGAAAAGTCTATTAGCAACAACGTATAAGGCAATATAACATTATTTCCTTATAAGGTCTGGATTGGTAAGATTACTGGTTATTACTGATTGGTGATAAAATTTTATCAATTTTATTAATGTTATATTTTCAATGTAATTCTGTTAGACACTTAAAAAAAAAAAAGTAAAAAGTTTTTTTAACGACAATATTTTTTTGATTGCTTAATTCAAGTAGTGTAAATATTGTTTATGTTCCAAATAGTTATTCCGATAATCATTGATAAAGAAGCAAGTACCTCTATAAGGATCATTAATTGATACTATAAGAGCATCAATCGTGGTAGTAATTTATGTCCAACATACGTAAAGTCAATCTTTTGTATTTAATAATATTAAGAAACTTTTCTATTTTGATCTCATTAAATACTGTCACTCATGGCAGGAATATCTCTGAATAATAATTGAAATAACGTAATGATAAAAACAAAACCATGTTTTAAATATTTTGCTTTAAACAGTCATAAAAGAAAATACCTTAAAACCTTTTGATATATTTAATGTAACTTCCACAAGAAATACATTTAAAGAAATAAATTAAAAAATTCGAGTAAACTTTAGATATAAATACATGAGCTGTTTGAAATATACTATAAATAAAATTCTACTATAATATTAAAAATTTAAAGGACTATAGTACTTAAAAATTTCTAAAATATCTTGATTTACCAATCCAATAAAGATGAAAAGATGCAAGTAGGGGGCACATCTAAAACCACTAAAGGTCATCCAACCAACTCCATTTTATACATCCACTGAAACTTACAAAGTTTCAATTAGAGATTAACTTTGTAGATAGGGAGATTGTACATTTATTTCAACAAAAAAATTAATAAAAAAAAATATTTTATTGAAGATTATTTTATTTAGTTCATCTATTAATATGATAGTTGAAATAATCCATATCTAAATCTAATCCTATTACATAGAATTGCGAAACTCTTGAAGAGAGTTATCGGAAGATGACTAAACCTTCTGCGCCCCGGCTCTTCAAAACTGTTTCTGCTAACGACTGCCATCTCCAGTCCCGTTCTTGAGATCCTGAGGAACACACACTTGAGCACGTTCGCACAATACGTTCGCGGAGGCTTTTAATGGCCGAACCCAACAGTTCAGGATGAATCAGATTTGGCTATTTTCTGATAGCTTAGTCTCCATTAGGAATGAAAATGCAAATTTCATTAACTTAATCAATATTAGTTGACATAGCTTGAGATAGTACCTTAAGCTACGTAGGAAATAATTGAATATGGTTTATTTCCTCCTTCGAATGATCGAAAGATAAATATTGCAAATCAACCAATGTCCAAACAATAAATGAATAAATACAGTTTTACAAATCTGTCATATGCGTTTTTTTTTTTGTCTATAGAAATGGGTGTTTTCATTAAAATGTTCTATTTCTCTCTTCATCTCGCCTAGAAATATTTTTCTAACTAATTTATTCAATCTGAATTAATCTTTTACACTAATTCATTCTGTGTTGGCGGAGTACAAAGGAGCCGCTAACTAGGACTACAAGATATGAACCAGGCAAGGACTGCTAGATAACTATAAAATCCGTTACAAACTGCACAAACTGCAATGAATACAAAGCAAGTGCAACTAGTACGTGGTCTGTGAAAAGTCGCTCTAGTGAACTCCAACTTAACTTATATTTTGTTTTATAGAAGGAGATCATGCTCACTACAACTCAAATCATACAGACAAGACATCGTAGCTGTCAAGTTGTCTGTATAGCTCTTACATAATTGATAATATTATCTGTGATCCAGGGAAAATTAATAAATTTATTTTCTTCTAAGTAAAGTGGATATTTGATGATTTCTCATGATATTACCAATCTATTAGCCATGGTTAAAGTTTAGATCCCCTATTGGTTAACCTATTCAAATATTAATTGAAGTTCATTCAATATTTTAAAATATATATATCTACTGTAACAAAATCAGAACTGCCCTCATTGTAAGGCTTGGAATCTTCAAGAAATATGAATAGGAGACGGTAGTGACGATATGACAGAGCAGGAGACAGAGTAGCGGGTTTGTGGATTTTTGTGATGTGTTTGTAGATGAAGTAAATAGTAATTTAATGTATGTGATTATTAGTTCACATTGTTAGTTAATTTTGCTCTGTATGTGGGTTATTTTATTCTTATTCTTTGTTGTAAAAATTGTTGATTGAACATCCCTGTTGTTACGATATCTATTTTTATTTGCAAATCTGATACAATAATTATTGATATGCATTAATGTATAATACTTTAAAAAGTATAAAACAATAGAGATAAATGCACTCATTCAAAATATAAGCACATTAAAAAATAATAAATATAAACTGCATCAAAAAAGAAAAAATAACATTTAAAAAATCCTACTCTAACCACTGCTGCTTATTGAACTTCAATCTGACCGTTAGTAGTATTTGTTAAAATTAAAACATTCATTTCGTTTTTTGATGTATCACATAATATTTAATAATCCTTGGAAAGAGATCTTATTAAAATTTGTATTCAATATTTACATATTTGTTTCGTGTTTTTATCAATATAGAATGTAAAATAAAAATTTCTACTATGATTACCCAATATATTGTTTTAACTTACAATATTTAACCTGCTCGCAAATTGATGTTGACCGCACTACAAATGTTAGGTAACACTCTTTTTTAACCATACTTCTGTTTTGTTTTGTTTCATTGTGCTTATAATACCTTACTTATGCGTTGATGATGGTATTCGCTTAACAAAAACCATATGAAAAATTGAGAAAAATTTATTTTTTTATTAAAGATTAAAAAAAAAATAAACTTTTAAATTTTTATCTCTAAAAGATATGGTGTTTTTTTTCACTTTAGCTTTCTTCAGTAGGGTGTTGAACCCATTCCAAACAAGAGGTAATTAATTGTATGTATTTTTTTTTTTTCTATTTTTTTAAAAATTATTTTAAGGTGCTCTTTTTAAACTGCATCAAATAACTGAAATATTAGCAAATTTATATGTAAATATTTATTTTTAAACATTCATGAGAACCTTCAAGCTTTTTTCAGGAGGAAAAGTTGAAATCCGGATTAAGCACCCTAACAAAACATAAAAATCTATAAAAAAAAGAAAGAAAAATGTAAACAATACTCTTTTCTCTACCCCGTGAAACCTGCATTTTCCTGATTGTTCAATAACCTGGTATATTATGAGGTACCATTCTGAGCTGCGTAAAAAGTTTTATAGTTTTGTAGCAAATATAGGCTAGGTAGGACCAAACACATCTTGAGTGGTAAATTTGACCATTGTATAAACCATTGGACCGCTGTCATTTTCACCATGTAGAGGATTACTGGGATTTTTAACACTGGATGGAGTTAGAACCAGAGGATAAGATGTAGGAATACATTTGGAGAAAACATTGAAGAAACAAGCTTCAAGATTAAATAAAGTGCCACATATGCTGATTAATTAAGTCTAGTTATCATTCACTTCTATATAAAACATAAATAAAATAAATTAAGTGTTTATTTTGTTTCCATGAATTATTATAAAGTAATTAATGAATGTATGAATACATGTTTTTTAAAAAAGATAATTACAATTACTTGTACAGGCCTGACTTCAAAACAACGTAATCTGATAAAACGAAAAAAATTGGAATCTTAAAATCGAATCCACTGATATTTAAATTTCGCATAATGTATAATATATATATATATATATATATATATTATATATATATATATATATATATTTAATTTAGACAGCATATTTTGAGATATCTAATCCCTATCTGTTTTAAATTACGAATAAATAAATATCTTATAATTGTTTTGAATTCCGAACAGATAAAAGAACCACCAAGGTCACTCGGGAGTCAGTTAGGGTAAAAATAATTGTTCAAATAGTTTTGCCTCAGTTATTGAAAAGCTATGCATTCCAGTAAAAAGTTCATAATATATATTTTTTTTTTATATGTAAATATGCTGTATACAATACAAAATGATGGCATGACTAGGACTTGTAGAGGAACTACCCATTGGTAGTACTCTAATCAATTTATAATAATATAATCATAACATTTTAAGAATGTTACTGTCATAGTACTCATTGAAGCTAGATTAAAAAAAAAAAAAGAAGACATAATTTCAACGATAGGCCATTCTATATAAGAGAGCATGAGAACAGGCGTTCACGACTGAAGGCACTTACCGGAAGGGATCATTTCACAGGTGACTACCTCCTCGATAGCCAGTTAAAAACCTGTGAACGTTCCGAAACCACAACGTTATGAACATTATTGAGCAAGGCGTGTGGTAACCCTCCTTTAGAGTCTCACATGGTGTACTTAAGATTTCCACGGATGACTATCAGGGCGAGATCGAACCCGCGGGGTAGGAATGGTGATGAAGTAGCTAGAGATTACAGGCGGCTCTTGGGATAAACCGTTGATCGTGACCATCTCTCAGTCGATATCCAGCTGGGTGGTGACTTCCAGATGTGCGCCGAAGAGGAAGTGATGCGCGGTCCTCTCTGCATTCGGATGCCCCGAGCTCGCGGCTTCCTCCGAAAGCCCACGACGGTACGTGCCCCCAACGTAGGCCTTTTGTGTTCCTCCAGCGCGCCGTGGAGAGACTATTTCCTGGAAGCATTTATGGAGATTGTGTCAGATGTGAATTATGAGGATATTTCTTTTTTCAGTATCATAAATAATAGCAACTAAAAATATTATCATTACGAAGAATAAATATTGAAATAATATGAAGTTATTAATGAATAAGTGAAAATCAACTAATAAACTACAAATCTATATACGGAAAACGGTGGACATAACACAATATAAAAACACAGTTTATAACTATAATGGATCTATAATATTACATAAGTTATTTGAATATAGATAATTTGTTAATTTTATTGTTTGAACAAGCATAAATAATTTTACCAGTTCTTTCCAAATATAGTTAGCTAGTTCTTCATGCAACTTGTAAGGTTCTGAGCAAGTATAAAATACATCATCAGTCCATCAAGCAAAAATATTAAAACCCTTTATGCCAGAAAACGCCTATTTCCATTTTTATCGTCTTCGATTTAAAGTATGAAATTATCCATTGAACGAGAGCTGTCAAACAGCTGCCTCCTCCCATACAACTCTCAGACCCTTTGAGACTCTAGTACACCTCGGATTGGCGCACTTCGAGCTAATTATTCATTTATTCGCGGCTTTTTGAGCAGTTCCCTCCTGACAGATGGGCCATTTACATATTTCATGAGGGCGGGGTGGTGCTGCAGGTGAGGTCTCGGGAAGGAGGATTTTCCCTCGCCATTAGCGCGGCGAAGGGCAGAAGTTAGCGGCAAGGTGGGCCCTTAGCCACTTTCCAATCAAGACCTTTTCATTTCCAATAATCCTCCCTAGAATCCAAGCTGTCTTCTTTATGGTGGTGAAGGGCGATCCCCTAATGCTCCCTTTTCATTGAAATGTGATTACGGTTCAATATGGCTGACCTACATAGAAGGTCTCAGCATAGATTAAGAGCTAGAGGAGAAGAGAGTGAGGGGGAGAGAGAGAGAGCAGAGAGAGAGAGAGAGAGAGAGAGAGAGAGAGAGAGAGAGAGAGAGAGAGAGAGAGAGAGAGAGAGAGAGAGAGAGAGAGATGAGAGAGAGAGAGAGAGAGAGAGAGAGAGAGAGAGAGAGAGAGAGAGAGAGAGAGAGAGAGACAGAGAGAGAGAGAGAGAGAGAGAGAGAGAGAGAGAGAGAGAGAGAGAGAGAGAGAGAGAGATTATTGAAGTGTTTATATTACAATCTACTTTAATTATAGGTAATAAGCATTTTGGGTGACAATGAATCCATTCTTACAATGATTTACTATTAACTGTGCTTTACTTTTTAATGCTTATTTTTGCAATAATGCTGTTTTCAGAATTCATAATTGAATTTACTATTTAGTAACTTTATGAGGAATATAATATTACTAGATAATTGTAAATGTTTTTTGTAACGGTTTTAGAAATAATACAGATGAATTTGAACCAGTAGTGTGATAACACTACCTCCACCAAAGACAAAAGGACGATAAAAGAGAAGTAGGTTGTTGCAGCCCTAATTCGCTCAAGTCACGGGAGGAAAATTAGCCAATGAGAGTCTCTTTATATCCCATTAGCCCCGGCTATGTCTCCTAGCGGATTCCTCAACTCTCTCATGGGTCGACCCCCTCCTCTCCTGGCGCTGCCGGCTCAATTTTGTAGTCTATTCAAAGCTACTAACTTCCAGATATAAGATAATGAAAATGATACTGCTGTGAGTCTGCTTTTATACATTTTCTTTCTCTTTTGTAAAACAATATTACAGATGTTTTTGTTTTGATTTTCAGCCATACTCAGTAACAGGGCTATTGCGAATGTGAATAGATTACAACTAATTTATATTAAAGAGTAATATATCTGGCTTACAGCCAAGCAACGAACAAACATTGGTAACCATTATATATTAAAAGTTTTAAGGTGTTAAGGAAAAGTCGCTTAGATTCGATAGATCCATTAGAGGATGTGTACTAAAATACAACCCATTGGGGGTGATGTATAGCTAGCACCCAAGTCTTGCTAATGTAGTATAATGAGATAAAGACAGACAGCATCAGCAATGCGACAAAAGATATACGAAGTTGTAGACCCGAAAATAAAAATCGAAAAAGAATAGGTGCAAAAGCAAAATGATTTAAAGGAAAGGATATGTATATATATTACGTACTTGAGTAATAAGAGGTGTTCTGTTGTTGAAAGAAGTGAGGGCGAAGAGATTTGAGGATGTCTGGAACGGTCCAGCTGGCGAGGGAGGACTTCGTTGAAGATGCGGAATGCCGTGGACCAAGAAAAAGACCCTGTCATTTTTTTTTTTTTTTTTTAAGCTGTGCGACGTAGATCCATGAGAACTTGAGTACATATTTATATTTGCTTAGTTCTTTTGCGTGACCAAATTTAAGTTTAAAAATGATAAAATGAAAGAAGAAAAGAATATTTTCATGATGATAAAATGCGGAAATATGAAAATTATGTATGAAGCCCGTTTATATTATGGAACAAGAATAAATTGTTTTATAGCGATTGCTTTCTGGAAACACCGCAGCTTTCAATTTTGTAGAAGATACCGCAGGGTTTTCTGTTATATTTCGAATATTCATATTTCAAAAATATAATGAGACGGTGAATGATAAAAATTCTGTTAGGTTGTCAAAATATTTTATATCTGAGTGAGCGTGATTGAAGTCCAATTTGGATCGCTCCGATACGGCAGAGGGTGATTTAGTGCTGTTGATAAATCTCCGACGAGCGACAGCATAATAAATAGACCCACCATCCACCCTCCACCCTCCGCTGTCGCCCACCATCACCCACTCGGGGTAGCAAGGTACCCGCAAATAGATCCACTCGCTAGTTCTGTAAATAGCTGTCGTTTAAGCTAATCATTTAATTGAAAAAAAAAACAGAGAGAGCATGCCTCAATCAGGAGTAAAATTAGAACGCTGAAATGGTAAGAAGATTCATAAATAGTAGAAACAAATGACAAGACATTCACATCATTTGTAAATTTCACTGTATTAACTTATAGATTTTTGCAGAGAAAAAAACAAAAAACTGGGCCTCTTAAGCCTGTCAGCTATAGAAAGAATAACAGGCAACACGTTTTAGGGGTTGCCCCCTTGACCGTATGTTTTCGATATATATATTTTTTTTGGTAAAAGTATTGTAGTTGACTGTTATGGTGAAGGAAGAAGAAGAGATCAGGTATGCAGTTAAAGAGGAACACCACGTCAAAGAAGAAATTCTTTAATATGTGAAAATGTTTTATATTTTTTTTTTTTCGCTAACCTGTGATTCAGTTTTTTTGTAGTAAATTAATTTTCAAATTAAATAGCCAAATCCTCCTGACCGTCTCTGCCTTTTTGCTTTTTTACTTTATTCTGCTTACCTATGTGATTTTAAATTATTTGAATTATATTAACTATTAATGATTTTTAGAAATAATCGAAGTGAAAAAAAAAAAAAAAAAAAAAAAAAAAAAAAAACAGGGGTTTAAAGCATAACATTATCATTCAACCAATGTAGCTCCTAATCGGTAGGTCCAAGTGACCAAATGTGAGTCTCTAGTCTAGATAAAATCCATGGTATCTAAACTGTTCAAGATTATTTGACGGTACCCCACTAAAGAATACAGGAGCTTTCTTGATTTAAAGGCATTATATGTATAACAATTTACTTTTTACTCTCATAATATATATATTTGTTTAATAAATTATACTATCTTAGAAATAGTTTTATCTTCATATTTCTCTCGTGATTTAGGATATAGCTGAACTATTTTACTGACCAGCATCTCACATTCTTCTCCGCCTAAGTAATATGTTTGGAAGGACATTATTATTCAAATAAAGGGCCTTCGGGAGGATATTTCACCCTAAAAAGAGTTTTAATTTCGTTAACAAGATTTCGGCCAAACATTCGCACCCTCCATTTAACGAGCTCACCGGGCTGCAGTAGAGGCAAATATAGGAGGGTGTCTGGTCCCCCTGGCACATTAAGGCCGAAGAAAAAACTCAGAATTAATACGCCATTCGGATGCGGATGGTCTGACAATTTTAATTTCGAGAATTAGCTTCCCAAAAGGGGGAGAGGGGAGGATTAAGGATACAGGACACATTTGCCAGGACTCGGCTAGCACACGAGATTCTGCGATCTCTCCCGGCGCACGATGCCCATAAATCTATCTCTTCATTACAGAGATAATAGTGGGTATATTATATCATTTATCAACTCAGTCCTCGTTTTATAATTGACAGTAATTATTATATATTGCTCTTTATTTAACAATCAGTACTCTTAACTGTTCAAAATACCGTTGCAGTAGATAAAAACTCAGTTCTAGGACAGAACTAGAAGGGTCAGAAAACTTTAGTGGTTGTTTGTACAAGTTGTGTCAAGATATACTTCGACCTGAGTTTGCAATTGTCTAAAAAGGCCTGTTACTTTCTCTATTTTATTTAAATATCACATTAGGTTTAATTATTAGTAACATTGCAAGCCTTTATTAGGTAGGGCTAGAAGAAACTAAAATTTAAATGAAAAACTAAAATAACGGGAAATAATTTTTCGTTTTATCTTGTTGTTGTATTTTCTTCCCCTTTCCTTGCTGTCTCAGCTACACGAGGTTTCCTGGCTGGGATGGTGGGGCGGAGAATTAATTATATTGAATTTATAACAACCCCACACAACCCCAATCAGATTCGAGCCTGGGATCTTTCATTTACCATGATTGTTAGGGTAACGCACCTTTTTTTTCCAATTGCGTTACTCTGAGCCAAGACCCGCCCCTGTATTTCTTCTATGATTCTTGATGCCTTGATACCTTGATACCTTAGCTTTAAAATAAATTACTAATCGAAAAAAAAAATTACTAAGTTAAGTCTACTAAACATCAATAATTATTCAAGAAATAAATTACTAAACAGCAAATTTCATTTATTATCTACAAAATGAAGTATACATTTCAGTTAATTACATTTCAGACAGTGTTGAAAAAAATAATTCATTTTACAAACTCTTATTTAAAACATGAATATTCAAAAGGTTATAAGGTTAGGAGAACGGTTAAGCAAGATCTTGCATTAACTCTGTAGACGAGAGGACGCTTTGGTATTGCACTGAATGTTGTTTTAATACTGTAATAGGACTCGATGACATGAAAAATATAACAAAAAACTATAATAAAATGTTGCATTTCTCTAACTACCTATATTTCGTTTGTGCTTCAGGTTTGGCTATCTTAAATTGCAATGTTATTTCAATTCTATCATAAGTGAAAACCTTCGATGCATAGTAATTGGTATCACAAAACTAGCACCGAAGTCAGTACAAATCGGTTCTGAATCATCGATTATTTTATCAAGTACCGAGAATTGACATTTGGAATCGACACATCACTTCAAAAAAAAAAAAAAAAAAAAAAAAAAAAAAAAAAAAAAAAAAAAAAAAAAAAAAAAAAAATAAATATATATATATATATATATATATATATATATATATAAGAATTTAAATATAAAATTATTGTTTGAATATTAATTGTTTCCATGAAACCAATCAAATATTTCGAAGAGGTTTATTTGGTTAATGGACTACTTAGTAGGTTTTTCAGAGAGATTATTCAAAAGGATGAAATATACGAAAGTTAATTATATAAAATAATTATTCATAGAATAAGAGGTGTAGGGTAAAGTAAAATAGATTAAATTGATAAAAGAGCAAGTAATCAAATAAAATAATAAACAAGATAAATATAGTTCATTCCTATAAAATAAAATATTTTATTCCTCAAAAAATTAAAAAATTATATTTTCTTAATAAAACATTTGTTTATTGAATCTTATAGCTATATCAAAACTACATGAAATACACTTGAAATACAAATATTGTGATATGACGGGGTAAAGTTAACAGTAGCTATGTTTCAAGGTGTTGTGGTCATCTTTTTTCAGGAGCCTTGGAACATTTTATTTCTGATATAAATCCAATGAACAAGATTTTGACTTAGAAATAAGTTATTATTTATCATTCATAATAATAGATCAATATTTATGATTAAATATTTTCAAATGTTTATATGGTTTCAAGAGATATTGGAACAGAAAAGTAGCGTTGTGGTCTAGAGGAGAAATAATATTTAACATGTTAGGTGCTTGAGAAAATTACTTTCTAGAATCATATTTTTATTTTATTACCCATATTAACTTTTTATATTCAAGAACGAATATCCCTAGTGATATGACCTCATTCAACCTTTACAAATATGTCTACTTATTCTATATTTATATTTTTACTTTTTATTTTTTTTATCCAGGACTAGACTAGATTTTCTGATGCTGTTTTACACGCCAAATATATAGTGAACTAGTTCAGGTCTCCTAAAAATATCGGAATCATCATTGCAGTTAAAGATTATTAGTGGATGCGGAGTTCAAGTTATATAATGAAAAACATAATTATTTTTTGCCATTGTTTGTTAGACTTCTGAAATGCAAAGCATTATTTTTTATTACTAAATATTATTAAACTATTTTTTAAATTATATGTAATCACATTATTTGTTCTGTACATACAACTTTTGAAACTCCTGAAGTCTTGAAGTATTATTTATTTAATAAAAAAAAACTTACGTGCTAGTCAAAGTAATATTTATATAGTACATGGCCGTATGTACCCTCTGTTCAGGCCTTCAATGGTCTGATCTGAACGAGTGGTCCTGCAATTGTCTGCTATTGACCTAGAATAGGTCATTACGTATGAATGACTGTTTCGTTTACGTAAATCGCCTCCTCCTAAACTGCTCATACGTATATTTACTAATGTAATATACGGTTCCCAGGACAGGACACATCTACATTTCCAATATGTCTCTTCACGTAAATATTTTAAAGCCCTGAGGGGGTATTCGGGACCATTAAGGGAGAAACCGAAGACCTCGTGTGAATGTTTCATCCTGAGCTGACTATAATTGCCGAAGGCGAACTTCTGTTTTCTAAAATATTTAGTTTCGGGTCCAAGAGAACAAGAGAGACATGGGGTTAGAGTCAATAACAGGGTTAGACTTCGTTTTTAAAATATTTAAATATTGCTTTCAGATTACCTAGGCTTCCCCGCAAACAAGAACTACTGTTGCGTAAAGCAAATAAAATACATTTATGTATGCAGTATTTATGAATACAACATTTATATACACTAAATTAAACTTATATATATATTATATATTCTGTTTATAATATATATATATATATATATATATATATATATATATATATATATATAGATATATATATATATATATATATATGTGGCTGTGGCAATTGCAGAAAGGTACTTCCAATGACTGTACTTCCACCGCTACTTTCATAAAGAACACCTCTTTAAAAGTAGTTCGATCAGAACGGTTAAGGCAGCAACCTTGTTGCTCCTATAAATTTTATATAAACTATTACTTAAATAAAATAACTTTATAAGAACTAAACTTTTTCGGATTAGCCAACCCTAAGACTAAACTAAACCTCCGCTATTATTATTAAAGATTGATTCTAATCTAATTTTTTCTGTTTTATATGTTTTATTTAATATATATAAGAAATAATTCATATAGGCAGATATTTATTTTATTTATTTACTTTCTGGTGCCTTGTACCACCACATTTGGTTAGAGACACCATACTCAGGTTGAGAACTATAAAGACCTTATACTGATTAGTGTAAAGAGAATATGTTCAATGTCAGTTTTACCTGATATTCGTTGCATTAACATTGGCATATATAATAAAAAAAAGTTTTAAATTTAAAAGCTATTTGTTTTTCCTCAAAGTTATTAACTCTCCTCGCCCCCCCCCCCTTTTTTTATTGATGTAAATACATATATAAATTAAAAAGGTAATTTTGAAACAAATTTATTTTCTTTATAATAAGATTTTTTTTTTCCGATTTCAATAAGAACATTATTGTTAAAACAAATAAGTAAATCATCAAAATATTTCAAAAGAAATTTTATTACTAAAGAATTAAATTACTTTAATTAAAGAAATCATATTACTAAAATGAACAATATACGATGTAAAATGGTGTTCAATTGTACTTTAATACATTCATTTGCATTAGAACGCACTTGATGAAGGCTTAGCAAGTTCCAATTTTTACAATTGAACTATGTACGTTTTTAAAAGCTATGTTAATACTATATATAGAAAGCGTTACATTTTGTTATTTGTCGAAGGATCAGACAAGAGTTAGAATGCAAGCTGTTTTATTTTGCAAAAGCTCTTCATATTTCAGAGCATCCTTTTAAGCAGGAAAAACGAAACTTCTGAATTGTTATCTATTAGTGAGTAATTGCGAGTATATTAGAAAGTAATCCATTAGACTTTCCTTGCTCAACAGCTGACGTAAGACAGGATCAGTGGGCGGTGACGGACTTTGGAACTGGCCATTACAGTGGTGTATTACTCGTTGCTTCGTAATGTCACACTTGTCGCAACTGTTCGCTCTGCTGACTGACGTATATATACCTTATGATGGCCAGTAGAGGATGACAGTCATGCAGTGTCTTCTGTGGTTGGTGTTACTGGTAGCAGGAGTTACAGCAAAGGAGGCGAACAAAACAGACATCAGGAACACTGGAAAGAGAGATGCTGGCTTTGGAGATGGTTTCGGACATGGGGTAGGGTTTGGACATGGCGGCTATGGCGGCTATGGTTATGGTCATGGATTTGGGTACGGACATGGAGGTTTAGGTGGATATGGACATGGAGGTCATGGATATGGAGGACATTTATATGGTGGCCATGGCTTTGGTGGACACGGTTATAGTGGGCATCTTCACGCAGGTCACGGATATGGAGGACATGGAGGACCAGCTTTCGGTGGACACTTGTACGGAGGACACTACGGAGGAGGTTATGGCCACGGAGGACCAGTTGTGGTTAAACCGATAACCTTAACAAGAGAGATACCAGTGCCTATTCCGGTACCTGTGGACCGCAAGATACCTTACCCCGTACATATTCCAGTGGACCGTCCTGTACCAGTAAGAGTACCACATCCATATCCTGTGCACGTGGACAGACCGGTACCTATACCAGTGAGAGTTGCCGTGCCACATCCGTACCCAGTGGAGAGGCCAATACCTGTACCTGTGAGGGTCCCTGTAGACAGGCCGATACCTGTCCCTGTACCGAAGCCTGTTCCTGTGCCTGTGGATCGCCCAGTGCCAGTACCAGTTGATAGGCCTTACCCTGTGCCTGTCAAAGTTCCTTTTGATGTTCCAAGACCATATCCGGTACATATTCCGGTAGACAGGCCTGTCCCCGTACCAGTGGAGAGACCCGTGCCTGTTCCTGTGAATGTGCCCGTCGATAGGCCTTACCCCGTGCATATTCCGAGACCTATTCCAGTTCCAGTAGAGAGACCTGTTCCAGTCCCAGTCCATAGCCCAGTTCCAGTTCCAGTTAAGGTACCTTATCCTGTTCATGAACCTGTACCAGTCGAAGTACCTAGACCAGTGCCGGTGCCAGTGAGAGAACCAATACCAGTACCAGTGTATGGTGGTCACAAATTTGGAGGATACGAGCATGGACATGGTGGATTTGGTTACGGTCATGGAGGCTACGGACATTTCTAACTGGCAAAATTATTGTAAATGTAAGTCAAAAATTAATTTATGTGTAAATAAAGTGCAAATTTTCATTATCTTTCTTTTATTATTTATTTTCATCACATATTTTAACGTCCTGCAAAGTAATTCTACTCTATTTTTGAGTTTAGCTGGAATATTTATTTTATAACCTTTAGTTAAACTAAAACTGTTTTAGTAATTGATTAGTATATTGTCATACATTTGTTAATATTCTACCTACATGTAAAAATAGCAATTACAACACTAAAATATACAAACAAATCTGTACAAGGACTTATAGTTCTCAACCTGAGTATGGTGTCTCTAACCAAATGTGGTGGTATACGGCACCAGAAAGTAAAGAAATAAATAAATAAATGCAGCACTCAAATATATAGCTTAAAAAGGAAACGTTAATTTATGTCAAAAAAAAAAAAAATTAGACCCTCCTCAAAACTAAAAACTTTTTCTTTTGTTATTTTGAAAAAACTTATTTGTTTAGGGGCTACATCATAATCTCTCACCGGTTTTTTGAATCTTTAAGATTAATTAAATTAATGATGGAAACCGTTTCTTTAAATATAATTTTTATATCTAGAAAGTCATAATTTTCAACATTCCCCTTCCGAAACCTTATTATCCATTCGTGTTCTTATTAATCTTCTGTACTCGCAGAATACACCTGTGAGGTGATCTAGTGAAGTAAAGATTCTGAAATTTTCAGAAAAAAGCACGTGTAAGCTTCCCCTTCTAGCAATCCTCCTCCTTCTCCCTCCTCTTCCACTTTGTACAAGTTTCAATGAGTGAATTTGATAGGCGAAGAAGTGAAAATCACCTCTCAAATGCGCCGCAACCACTAATGTCAGTTATTTAAATTCAATATACTTTCATGAACTATCTGTCTCCAATTACATTCATTTATATTGATAAATATGATTGATTTTTTTTTTTTTTAATCCATATAAATGTCGACAAAATGTATGTTTGGGGTATATTAGGTACACCACAGAGCAGTAATTGCTACAGTGGGAATATCCATAAATCAAATTGTTAAGGATAATTAATTTGATATTTTTCTTTTAATTTTTATAATTTGTAAAACTAATTAACAGAATATGTAATTTTCTCAGATTATATTTTTGGCACCGTATTGTAGTTATCTCTAAATATTTATTTTTTTTTTCATTTATTATACTTTATAATTTTTTATTAGTATAAGTTAATTTTAACTATAAATAGTTATAGTTTTTTGAATTGGTATGACCATATTTTTCCGGTTTACATTTGTTTACAATATTGTTTTAATATAAGTTCTTAAGTACTTTTATAAATAATAATGCTTCATAAAATATACATATATATTTTTTAACTGATTACTACTATAAATATATAAAGTAAAAAAAAAAAATCATCGTTTACATTTTTTACTGATGAATCATCTCACAGGTGAGCCGCGACTAGTTATGTACATACAAGTAATGCGAGTAACGGAAGGTTAACATCCATGATGTTGGTTACTCTAAACACAGAAGTAATTCTTGTCACAGATACTCTTCATGCCTTGCGCCGGAGGTATGCAGGATGGTTAGTACCTTTGTCAAGGATGTAACTATCGTTTTGAGTACACTTCGTCGTAAAAGTTTAAATTTTTTTGATAATTCAAACCTATAATAATAATGAATTGTAATGCAATGACACTTGATTTCTAAATATGATCACGACTTTAACAAGATGTTAACGGAAATATTTGAGTAAAGAACTTTCTAATAGCAGTTTTCTCCAAGCAAGAAAGAATTGCATCTTCTTGCCTACGGCTGTCGAGTTATCTCGCTGCAATCTCTTGCTGTTTCAAAACTATTCGTCTCCACTCCATCTGATCACAGCTCAGTCATTTGACTTGCAAATAACAGATTACTTGTTATTTATTTGAGAAAAATGGAAATTGAGATTTATATTACTTTGATACTTTGAACTAGGCACAGAATTTTAGATATATTATTTTTTTTTTTTTTTTTATAATTAAACAATATTAAAAACTAAATCGAATAAATTGAAACAATAATACAGTAAAAAAAAAAAAAAAATTAAAAATACAATCACACTATGTATACAATATATTCACTCAGCCTAAAGATCCCCTAACCTTCCCTCTTACTCACAAGCCAGATCCAAAGAGGTCCCTGCGATGCTCTCACAAATCAGCTACGTGACACAATATTCCTTACTAAAGAAAAATATCGAATTCATTTGTATATTTATGTATATTTTTTTAAATTTCATTTATTATTTTTATGATGACATTAAAAATAAACATTTATTTGATAATTATTAATTAATTTTACTGTAATTATTTTCCTTCTGCTCTTTTCTTCAAAGTGATAACATAACACCTACAAACATATTCCCCATGCAATTCAATACCATGGTAAAACAGTCTTTATTTTGAATCTTCAGATAACATTTTTTATAGTTCATTATAATGTGAACAAATAATATTTAAAACGTAGATATATTTATTAGTTCTAAAACAGTGTATTAATGTGAGCATTTTCACTAAAACAGGTGGTACAATTGTGATGTAATGGGTCATTTTATATTTACTTGAGGTGTTCCTTTCTAGCGCGATAAGTACACACTATGAGAAAGGTACATATTACAGGTTGACCCTTTAGGGTAGATGCTTGTAAAAAAATAAATAAATATAGCAGGTATTTTAAGTAACTTTAGTTTATTTAAGAACTTCATAGAGAGGAGCCTAAATATATGGATAAATCAATTTTTATTCACTCAAATTTCAGTAATGAATCGTTCAATATTTCATGACGTAGTAAATTGTTGTTCATAAAAATATAAATAACTTAAAATCATAAAGGGATATTTTAACGTGTGACGAAAAAATATATGGTAGTGGTATGGTAAAAAAATAAGCAAAAAAAAAAAGCAGGCTGTTTCTATTCTATGATTAATTATGTGCTATCTTTTCGAACAACCTTGTTGACTTTTTTGAGGAGTTTTATAACGGAATATAATGATTATAAAATAAGCTTTTGTAGATGAGATTCAATAAATTATGAATATTTATTTATTTATTTATTTTTTTTTTTTAGCTATTTGTTGTAATTTATAGATATATGCAAAATAAAATAATATGCATCTCGTAAATGTGATGATAATACGCAAAATGGAATATCAATTGCTTGCAAAGCAATTACCCATCGGTAGCATTCTGTAAAATGAAAGTTTTTTATCAGAAAGTACCTAGGCCATATTCTTTCCAGACACCTCGGAGTGTTATCTGGAATAAAAAAGAAAGCGCTTTGAGATACTTTGATATTTGAATGGTTATGGAGTTTACTATGTAAGGATAGGTATCTTGTTTTGGCTAAATCAATAATATATGGCACATTACGATATTTGTGGATAACTTTGTTTGTGACGAAGTAAGAGCAAGAGGATTTTTGAAATGCATGGATTAGATAAGAGAAGAATCGGATGGTTCAGTGGAACCCAAATTACAGACATGAAATCGTAAAATGTTATGTAAAAATATAAATTTCTAATCAAAATAAGATAATAATTTAAAAAGTTAATAACAAAATAAGGCCATATTAAAAAAAAAAAAAATTACTTTATATTAACAAAACGTTATTATGAGGTTCATAAAATATTGATCACAGAATACAGTAGAAAAAAATAAAGATAAATATCGAAGTTTATAAGTTAAACAATATTGTAGAAAAACGGAATTAAATATGCATTTATTTAACATAAAACATAATTCAATAGACAAAATAATAATAGTGTTTGAAATGGTAAAATTGAAATAGGGATTGGATAAAGAAGGTGTAGAAAATTTAGGTTATAATTAAAGGGAAAACTAATTTATAATAAATAATTTGTATTAAACGATGGGGAGAATAAAGGTGCTGTATTCGACAATTAATTGGGATCCTAATGAATTGTCTATAAGCCTAATTAAACGAAGGTATACAATTAATTACAGTCTTTTCATACTTAGTGTTGAATTATGATAGCACACTAACCATCGTCTATGGTAAATTAAAGTATATTAGTTATCCAGGAAAGATTTCCGTAATACCAATATTAATTTTATTTAAATTATGTTGGAGTAAATATTGGGATATTAATTGTTATTTCTTTTTTTTTAATTCAATTAAAAACAGTGAATCAAAAAAAAATATGTCACTAAATATATAAATTTATCTTAGATATTTTATCAATAAATTTATGCCATTTAAAGATATCTAAAAAAAAAAAAAAAACTATTAAAATATCAAGTATGAAATATCAGCTTCATTGACGTATTATAAACCATAAAACTGATACAAAATGCAATGTTTACCAGTACATGTGATAAAACTTATAAAATATCAGACAAAAACGTCATTAGTTATGGTATGGCAAGTAACAAATAGTTGATATCTGGGACAAAAAATAGTCACATAATATTGATAATCTCGAACTGACTTTCATAAGTTTTCCTTATCGAATGAATTTGAAGTAAAAAGAATAATTAAATTCTGTATTAAAAGTGGGATTTTATTGAACTGTTCATTTGAGGAGAAACAGTTTTAAGTTTCATTTGAGTTATAATATTATAATAGTTATAATATATATATTATAAAATATTATAAACAATATAATAATACAATAATATATATATTATAAAATATTATAATAGTTAAGTTTGAGTTATATATATATATTTGAGTTAATATATATACATACTCAGATTAGCATACTCCGATTAGCACCCGAAAAGCCTGTAAGTCCACCGAATCTTCCTTGAAAATTGAAGTCCGAGGTCCAATTATATAATTGTTGGTAACTAACATGTATTATCTATAACCTAGAAAAAATACATAAAATAAATATTTCCTTTTTTGTCGTTGAAAAGAGTAAAAATTATTATGCTAAAAACAATATATAGTATAATAATTAAAACATTTTTAAATTTATCATTTTACAATAAAAGTCAAATTAACGATTTTTTAATTTTTAAAAAACAATGTTCACTTTATACTAGGGTAATTCAAATAAAAACTGAAATTCACAATTTTAGAATTAATTTGACAAGTAAATAAATAAATAATTATAGACCAAAATAAATATCTTTGTACAAGCCCTCAATCACATTCGTTACATTATTGTTTTCATGTTATCATCTTTTTTGATCTACGTTATTTCAAAGATGAGTCTTTTTTGTTGAATATTTTTATAATTACTGAACATTTTTATGTTATTTTTTAAATTTATATTTGTGTTGAATATAATCCATTCACTCTTCACTATTAACTATATATACATTCGAAACATCTTCTACTTTGATGGCACTACCTGTCCTGAAGGGTCAGGGTCTCTTGCACTCTGAGCCGCCAGTCTTCTTTGTTACATAGTATGTATGTAATACTGATTTGAAACATTAGTCAATTAATATAAAGTATTCAAATAATTATTCTTCAAAGAATTCATTAGTCATAGTAGTAGCATAGTATGCATTAATTTCTCAACTAATAATCCAAAGTAATAAATCCTAAAAGCTATATTTTAGTTTTATATTATTTTTTTGTAGCTTCCAAAACTCAAATCTGTTAACTTCTTCATAAAGTTTCACGTTAGAGATTAATGATGTCCTCCATCGTGAGATTTAACAACTGCTCTAAGCAACTAACCGGAAGAGAAAAGGCTTTTTACGGTGGCGTGAAATTGCAGCTGATATTAGCACGCTTCAGAGCACTGTCTTCAGAATGACTCTCTTGTATACGCACGTATTATTTTAAATCAATAGAAAATGTCGGCAGTAAATAAATCATATAATCATAGATTTTTTAACTTGTAAATATTTAAAGTATAATAAAATTATTTTTTAAATATAATGAAATGAGAAAAAATAAAGAAGAAGTAAATGTTTTCCTTAAAAATATATAAAAAAATGAAGTTAAATAATGCATAAACAAATTTTTATATTTTTTTTTTGTCTGTTTACAAGACAATCGCTCTTTACTTTAAACTGAAAAGATGACATACTGATAGCTAATACTTACAAATCCTGAGTCTAATTTACGATGAACTTATAATTTGTACATAGTGTATTTTAATGGTGTTCAATATTTACAGCTATTCGCTTAAAATCATTCAGATTTCAGCTAAAAATAAAGGAATCATAATAGGTGAAATATTAAAATCACCTTTTTCCTTGTCACACAAAACACAACATTCTTATCCGTATCCTAAAAATTACAAATCGATTTCAGTAAGTTTTGGTACAGAACACGGGATGGTGTGGAAAGGTACAAAATTGGGAACAAGAGAAATACCTGATTGTTATTTTAATAGCATTTGAGAATAAAATTGAGTTGAAAATATTTTACAGAAAATATAATTAGTTTGATATTCTGCAAAGGTATCTTCGCTAAAATTTAATGTTATGCTGACAGTTTACCACAATAGTTGTGATTGTTATAAATTGTCAAGGGATTTGAAATTTATTTAATTTTTTTTTTATGTTCCACAGAACTGTAAACAAAATTAAAAATTAGGATTTTAAAGAATTATTAGTCACTTTGATTGATATTTTATTTTATTTTATCCGAAGATTAGTTTTGAATGTTAAAAACTCATCATCAGTTTTAAATACGCACAAAATAATTCAAAACATCACGTTGCGTTACTGATTATAAATATTAAATTTTATGAATGTTAGACGAGTTGTTTAATATGTAAGAAATGTTGATACTAGCCTTAGGAGGCAAACTGGAAGTAGGGCTTCAAAAATATATCAGGAGATTTGGGTTATACAGTTCAGACATTTTGATCCCTGCATTTATTAGTCAGGTAAATGGACAATCGTTTAATGTTTTCCAATGAATGGTATGTTTTTTGTCCCTCCTGGAAAAAAAATTAAAATGGGACTATTGAAAATATTTACCTGCTCAACATATTTGATTTCTTGTCTTAATTTTTTTAATTTTTTTATATATATATGTTATATATATATATATATTATATATATATATATGCATTATTGTTGTTAGAATATGCATTTTTTTTATTTATCTTAAAATAAAAACAATCATGTCTATTAGTCTATTAAATATATATATACAATGTGTGTAGTTACGAGCTAATGATTTGAATTAATCATATGGTTTTAGAGTTAGCTGGTGATGAATGTTTAACATTTTATTCTTCGGGTAAAAAAATTCCAATATAAATGGAAAATAAGTTATCATGTCTAATTGTATTGATCCATCATGCTTACCTACCTCAAGTGAAAAGTAAAAATGTTATAAATTATTCATTTATTAAAGAAAAAGTTTATATGATGTATTTCATCATATAGTATATAATTTTGCTATTATTTTAGGACGTTTATTTATTCTCAGACAGAAAAGGAAGGACATAGAACACTGCCAGTATTTATATTTTTGCTAGATCACAATCAATCAAGCTATTTCTGTGGAGTACAGTGACATTTTGCTTCTTTTCTAGGAGCCATTTCGCTAATAGCAAAACAGTTCTGTATATTTATTGCCGGCAGTTGACTAACTGTGATGGAACAATCTCCTACGTCTCGACGTGTCCACAGCCATCTACAGTTGGCCTAACAGCTTGAAATAGAAAATAGGCCGTAACTCAGCTCTGGATCATGTGTTGGAAGACTAATGCTGTAATAAATAACACGTCCACTGGAAATATTTAAAGAAATTAAACGATCGCAGATATAGAGAAATATATAAATCTCACTTTCTGGTCTCTGCTTTTCTTTCTTCGATTTTAACAGGTTTTGAATTCGGATATTTCATGAAGGGGCACTGAATTCACCACCGGCAAGCTTCGCTTAGGACTTATCATATTTATATATATTTATTGTGTGAGGCTGTAGTAACTAATATGGCTAATGTGAATGAAGTAAGCATTAAAAATTTAACATAATGTATTTTATGTACTTAATCATTGGTATATAAGTATGTATCTCTTTGTACAAAAGGTCTTTTTTAAGTTACATATTGAAACTAAAAACTGAAAAATGAAATTAATAGAAAGCTTAGAATAACTTAAGTAATCCAATCCTCTTCTTTATGGAACTCCATCCCTCAGAACATTACCCTTACCAATTCCAAATAGCACATCTTTATCCACCTAATATTCATTCAGATTCACAAAAACTGTCAATAGTTACTTTTTAGTTTTTAAAATATGGACAATTTATGTTTATTAAATTTATTTTTTTTGTAAAAAATTGATTTTAAATTTTCTATTAATATCTTTTTTTTGTTTTTGTTTTATTATTATTATCTGTTATTTTTTTTCCTAAAAATATTATTTCATTTTAAGGCTCTGAAGGTCCTTAGCTATACATCATTTTTTATTCTTACGGGACTTAAGGTCCCAGAATAAATAAAGAACTCTTTTAATATTATTATTAGCTGTCTTGCTTTTAGAATGTATTTTTAGTTTTAATTTTGTTTTGTTCCTAACATTTTATAAAATTCTATTTCTAAATCATACGAGCAAATTTATTTACTCATTAGGGCCGCTGAAATGTAAATGATGTGATAATTTGTTTTAGAATCTCTATATAATTTAAGTTTCTCTTAAACCTTTATTTTTTATAATTTACAGTAATCATTTTAATTGTTTTTGGGGAAAAGACAATTTGGAAAAATATACAATATCAAAACGAACTAACTATTAGTTTTATATCAATTCACACTAAGAACACAACTATTTTAACATATTGTTGAAGTGATAGTTAAGAATATGTCATTCAATTATAAAAACCTGGTTGACGGTTCCAACTCACCTGAAATAACGAACCAAATATTTCTGATGTAATGAATTGGGTCCCTCATAGTAAAGCTATACCAGAAGTAGTTGTTCCGACTTACTAGCCAGTCAATGTGCCGCAACCTACCATTGAGGAAGTCGATACTGAAGTAGGTGGATAAAGTAATAAATGACTTCTTCTATGATTCCAGAGAGTCTTATGTAAGACAATGAAATAAAAAAATAATAGAAAACCCAGGATTATAAATTATGTAATAATATAATATATAATATAATATATATAATATATATATATATATATATATATATATATATATATATATATATATATATATATATATATATATATATATATATAATATAATTAGGATTATAAAAGCGATAATTAATTGTAAAAACTATTGATATGTGATGATCTACAACCAATGGTACAGTAACATTTTTATTGATAAACAATTTTATAGATTTCCATGTTAGATTTTGTATCGGTAATGATATCGTCCCAGTTTCATAATACATTTCAATATCTTATCGAGTATTAATTTTCGACATGGATTAATCAATTTTTTTTAAAGTTAGAAATATTCTGTTGGTAACCCTATAACGTACAGAATTCATGAAATATCCTATCGTAATCTGGAGAAAATTAAAGAAAATAGTTTCCAAGAAAGATAATGACTATGCTTTTTCATTGATGGCTTTATTTAATGGATGTAGTAACATGGGCCATAGCACGCTTATATAATACACTATAGAGCAGTATATATAATGGAGAGCGGCTCGTGAAGAAACAGTTAGTGAAGTGTGGCTTTGAGATGAGGAGGTGTGTGTTGATCGTGCTCCTGGCAGGGGCTGTGTTCGGAGAGCATTCCGATGAAGATGAGAAAAAGCAAGAAAAGAGAGGGATCTTTAACAACGTAGCTCCTCAACACGTCAAGGCGGCTATAGTGACAGAAGAAGTTCCTTATCCGGTCCAGTGACCGTCGAGAAACGTGTGCCGTACCCGATACAAGTTCCTGTACATCGACCAGTTCCCATCGAAATACCTAGACCGTACCCAGTGCATATAGAACAAAGGATTGCAGTACCAGTAAGGGTACCCATACCGCAACCTTATCCTATATTTAAGAATGTACCAGTACCTGTTCGAATACCAGTCAATAACCCAGTACCTGTGAAAGTGACCAAACAAGTTCCGTTCTACGTAGAGAGGCAAGTTCCTTATCCAGTCGAAAAAAAAATATACTTCCCAGTCAAGGAGTATGTGGACGTACCACGACCCGTGAAGATTCCTGTTCCTGTAGAGAAAAAGGTGCCGTACTACGTGGAAAAGAAGTTCCCGGTGAAAGTGGAAGTTCCGGTGGACAAACCTTATCCAGTTTATGTTCCCAAACCGTACGCTTTTCCAGTAGAGAAAAAAGTACCGTTTTACGTCGAGAAGAATCTGCCACCACCCACAACGCACCAACCACAGTACCATGCTTCCGAGGAAGAGGAAGATGAAGAACGTCCCTACAGTGAAGATGAAGAACGTCCATACAATGAAGATGAAGAAATTCCCTACAATGAAGATGGAGAGCGTCCCTACAATGAAGATGAAGAACGTCTATACAATGAAGATGAAGAACGTACTTACAGTGGAGAAGAATACGACGAAGAAGAGTATGACCACTATGATGATTAAGACGAGTGATTCGGTAATTGTTTTATATAATTTGTTTGTAAATTGCTATTGTTGTTTGTACATAACTTTGTTATATCTTTCTATTGTACAGTAGAAAATAAGTTTAATAAATAGAAGACGGCGTGAGGAAAGTAAATCAGTAAGTAATATTAGTTACTTCCATATATCAAATTAGACTAGATTCAATTTCGAGATTTATGTTAATGTGACTGTATTATTAAAGTGTAAATGCCCTTTGTAGTTGCTGCTCCCTAAAATAAATTAAATTATTTAAAATATAACTTAAATGTCTTTTTTGTGGTTTTACCATTAACGGTTGAATATTAAGATAGTTTAATTGGGTAGTCATATATTATGTTTATAGTAAATGGATATGGAAACTAAAAACACGAAGAAAAATTATACTGTTGTAAATCAAGTGAACAGAAAACCAGTATAATTAAATGAAGGAATCAACATATAATTAACAATCAATTACACGTGAAAAATATATCTCAAGTTAAATGTTAAGGCTATTATTTAAAAATTAAGGTGTTTTTATTAGCATTCCTTTGACTAAATACATTAATTTTGTATATTCTTCAATAAGAGATATTTCATTAATAGCCATTTAATGAAAAAAAAATTCTGTACAGTTAATATTTTCTTAAATATAATTACAACAACTAAAAGAAAAATAAATAAATACCTAGTATTGTTTTATTTATTTAATTAATACATGCCATACTCCTTTTGTTATGTCTATGTTTCTTATAATAAAACAATCATTGAATGTTCAGAGATACAAATATAAATGACTAGTGAGCTTGATGAAGAAATTTACCAATGGGACCTCCGGTTGGGTTGAAGTAAATCTCTCTTCCTCTTAGCCTTTGGCGTGTATTGTTTTTATTAATTTTTTATTTTTGGATGAATCATGTGTTATGATTATGAATCTCACGTCTTTAAGTATATTATTTTATATGCATGGTATGTTCTAAAAGTTTTTTTTTTTTTTTTTTTGTAATAAATCTAACCCTGTCAATGAGTATGAATCTGGATGAAGTGCTTTATTACTGATAGCTATATGAGATAGTTCTAAGTTAATTCAGATATTTTCAATGCTAGCTTAAAAGTAAAAAACTTAATTATACGCCATGCAAATGGGCAAACAATTTGATAAAACACAATACAAACTACGATAAATAGTAGAGATTAATTACAATTGATTTTTAAAAAAAATGTCATTTGAAACTATATTGATTGCTGATGGATTGCATCGGCTAAATATTTGAACTATTTTATTATTTCGAATATATCAAAGGCACAATATTCAATAAATATTTAATTTATATAAAGTCCAAAATAAGGCCACATACCTAGTAAATGATAAAAAAAAATATTTAGCAACCACAATGAACAAGGAAATGGTAATTCACAACAAATTTACATTTTCTTTTTGTATTTCCATCACATGAATATATATATTCATATATACTTTTTCTCCATAATCTCAGGCAACCTTTAAATACTTCCAGATATTGTTTAACCCTTTAACGGGCAGGTCAGCAATTTCTGAATACATTTCTTCTTTTTTTTTTTACCTTTGAATGCCTATAGCCACGCTAACCCTCACACATGAATCATGAAATTCAAGGTTGATTAAAGTATATTAGACGAGTAGGATAATGCGTTGGACATTGCGTCATTTATTGTGCAAAAGGCATTAAATATGAGTATCCTCCAGGATACATTGGCTGTTAGAGGGTTGACCTGTATCCCCAAAAACTATCTATAAATGTTGGATGATCAAATAACCTCTTATAGATATCTTGTAGAATCCACTAACAATATTTATTCAGATGATGAAGCTTTCTTTAATAATTTGATATGACGAATGATAAAACATGTTCATCTCACATGCAAGAACTAACGTTTTTGATAATTTTATATAAATAATGCTGACCAAACTTTAAAAATGTATGTAGCTTTAATTCGAAACCTGTTCCCAAGTTTAAATTATAGAGTTTTTTTTTTTTAGAGTTCTTAAAGTCTATCCCATAACTATAATATTTACAGCTAGTCTTTTTTATCGAACGATTTCCACTTTTGAATATCTGAAAATAATTATTTTCTCATTTCCAACGACCCACTTTTCATTTTTCTTTCTTCTGCCAACTAATTAGGAAGCTTTACTTTGGCTTGAAGTCCTTCCAGCGGTCTTTGAAAACACTCCGTTCTGAATTTGCTGTGAGCTCGTTAATTCTCGCGAAGAAATTTCTTTTTTTTATTACTATTTTTTTTTGTTTCAAAAGTAGCTCAATTATGTTTAAATAAATACGTCATTGTAAATATAACCTAGAGTACAATTAAATTCGTAATGACCAATATTTTGAAAAGTAATTTATTTTTTACTCCTTATCTACTATGTTAAAAATGATAGCATTGAGTATAATTTACTTTGAATAAAAACCAAGTATACAAATAGTAATATCTAAGTAACTGTGAAATTTTTCTTGGACAGCGGTAAGAAAAATATTTCGTTGGGAAATTAGAGAATCCATCTTGATAAAAGACATATAGATTTTTTTTTTTTTTTTTTTGGCAAAAAAAAAAATAACAGCTTTAATTCTAAACATTGAATTAGACAAATTAGAAACTATTCAGTAAGAAAAACGCCATAGACCTTCAGGAAAAGACTAAATAGTTATGCTATTGGAGATCTCTTCTAGTTCCAAAAGTCTTCCAAATTTCGTGTTTTTTTTTTGTTTTTTTTAAATAGAATAAAAATAAGAATATTCAAATAATTACTTAGTGAAACCGAAGGATCAATGCGGATTACACATCTTTCTCTATCTCAACCCATGAAAACCCAAACTAATGTTCTGACAATGCTCCCTATCTGCGTCTATTCTTCGAACGTTTATCTGTGGGTTCAACACTGATTATATTTTTAGAGATTCGGTATTATTTAATTCTGTCACTTTATAAACCTATTTTATTTTATAAACGTCACGCTTTTATCTGTACAATTATAAAAGGATAAATTTTATACAATTCTGAATTTTTTTTTTTCTAAGCATCTTACTTCTCCTTTTTTGAAATAGCTTCAATATAAGAAAATGTATTTATTTAATTTTATGTTATTTTATGTTGTTATAATATTTTAGATATATATTTTTAATTAATATTATATTGAAATATTCTGTTTTTGTATTGAAATAGTACCGATATAATACAACTGACAATAACTATTCACGCATATTTGTTTTATTTAAAAAAAAAAAAAAAAAAATATATATATATATATATATATATATATATATCTTCTTTCAAATAGTTAATATATAAAATAAAATTTAGAAGAAAAATTTGTGGTTAATTAAAAAATATGAATCCTGTATCTGATTACAATTTCGTATTTTCGTAAGCATTCTGTACGAATCAATATAGGATATATTCGAAATATCATAGGATATAAAATATTTCTTCCTTTGATTAAAGTAACGTCTTCATCATCTTATGATAAATCAATACAGTTGCCTTATCCCGTCTTATTTTCATTAATTAATACAGTTGTGAAATATTGACATCCAGCGATATAATAATACCATCCAACAGTATATGGTTTAATACTTCTTATAAAGCCTTTTGGAATATTTAAGCCACGGAACGACTAGACACTTGAATAATGTCTTGATTATAAAAATTTCACTTGCAGCTGTCTGTTACAGTTTTTAATAAATAATACGCCTCTAACCTGGTGCAATTCTTCAGAATGTTGCAACAGAGGATCAGTGTTTTATAACATACTATTATTATTTCTCTTTGTTGTGAATCAGCTGAGGCAACTATGTAAAAATAATTAGGCGTATCAATTTTAATTTATTTGATATAATATTTATTTAAAAAAAACTTTTCTCCTGGGGTTGAAAAAAAATAA
The DNA here is from genome assembly GCA_003667255.2 of Euschistus heros. Lineage (NCBI taxonomy): Eukaryota > Metazoa > Arthropoda > Insecta > Hemiptera > Pentatomidae > Euschistus > Euschistus heros. The sequence goes on from RCWM02000093.1 coordinate 1,925,408, forward strand.
AATACCTTATGAATCTGCACACACTACAAGTCCTTTAAATCTTATCCTTTACAATTATAAGTGAGAATTCGAAGAATTAATACGAAAGATTAATGACATTTGTAAACTTTTGACAGCCAATTTAAATAAAACAATTTTCTCAGGATTTTTTTCAGTCCGAAAGATAATATTCAGATATTTTTAGTTTGATTCTTTTATCAAAATATTTTATCTTATTGCTGAATCGAGCTTCGGCCTGCCATCAATCAAACAATTATACAAATATTTAAAATATGCTATACAATTATTGAATATTGTAAAAATAATTTAATAGAAATATATCAGTTTGTAAATATTTACTTTAATTAGCTTAATCTTAACAGTAAAGCTATGTCACGAAGAAATAAGGCGAACAGATTTGACACAAAGTCGGAGGGAACAAGATTTGAAGCGACAGGCTCTCTCTCTAATTGGACCGGCAACTGTCAGTGTCTGCTTCTTGCAACCTATTCAGACACTCAAATATACTTCACCTTATAAAAATATATCATTATATAAAAAATAATATGTCATTATAGTTTTAAAATATAAATATTTAATCTACAAAACCTAAAAGAGAAAAATACAGTAAAAATAAAAAATCCTTTTTTAAAACAAACAAATAAAAATAAAAATTAGAAAGAAGCAAACCGATCTACACCTTCAAGCATCAGTTGTTCTTAGGGAATTATAAATTCTTAAATCATCAATAAATGTGTTTTCTAATTATGTATATTGAATGAATCGTTTGCTGTAAGGTTCTTGAGGTTCAGTCAATAAATAGAAACAACTATTTTGGCTTAAGTTATACAAGTTATTTCAAAACATAAAGTTAGCTACAATACAAGTATATAACAACATGTGTTAGAATAATAAAAAATATATATAATTACAGAATACAGAAGAGTATGAAACTACTTACAATATTAGAAGGATCGACTAACTAAATCGATTCTTTATGGGGTGTCACAAAGGTTATGGGGAATTCCCCGTATTCCCAATGCGTGACTCATTGGAAATGCAAGGCGAAAGATAGAAAGGGATTGATCTTTATGTGGCTTATGCGTGCTCATTATTATTAATAATAGTAACGATTTAGATTTCACTTAACACTAAATTTTCCTACTCTGTAAACAACATGTAGATAGTTTTATTACATTTCTTGCACTACATAAAGCATTGCACCTTAGGCATTTATTTTTTTATTTCATTTGCGGAATATTATTTTACTTCACTCTTTCCTTTCTGTATCTTTACTTGGTTTTATGTATATATTAACTTCAATATAACTATTTATTCAATTTTAATCTGTCTCTGACTAGATTATTGTTTGTTTTTATTAAGGGACTGTATTTTTTCCTACATTAAAATTTTTTTTTTTTTTTCTATTCTATTCTATTCAATAATGAATATATTTTATTAATGTGGCTATCGTTAATTAATTCCTGTATAGAGCAATCAGACCAAATTAGACGCCCCTTGAACTGACAATATGAACTCATAACTTCCTAAATGAGCTATTATTACTAATTAAAAGGCCCCATCAGTGGCTTTTGTGAAGGAGAGGAACTAATCGAACCAGCCGTGAGTCACCGGACAGAGACTGAAAGGGCCGGGAACTGGAACTGACTGATAACCTGTGACTATTGTTCCAGTTCCTCGGGCAGGTGTAGGTGTTCAAAGGGTCGCAATTAACATTCAATGGCCGTCATCTGCTTAACTAATTCGATATAACTGAGGCTACAAAGGAACTATCGGCTCTGTGTAGTGTTTATTGTAGCCAACTGTCGTACGTTATTATTTTCAACGCCTGACTTCTTTCCATTTATTGATTCATCGTGTTCTCATGCTAAGTAATCTTGAATTTCCTTATGATTAGGATAGACAATGGATTCCTTTGTTTCTTACAGGGATCAATGTAGATTTTTGTCTCTTTACATAAGTAATACAAATACTATCTAGTTTTAAATTATAATCTAAATTGCTTTTTAATATGTGGGTCTGGCTTGTCATGCTTCAACCAAGATTTCCATTGGAATCCCTTCCTAAGTTTTTGTACATTGTATATATAGTGTTATTGTGATTTTTTATTTTTTTTCCTTTATTGATACATTTTTCATAATCCTTATACTTTTATTTTCTAATGTATTTTATATTAATATTTACTGAATTCTGTATCTTTTTGAGGGATTTTTTTTTTTTTTTAATTTATATGTAATTTATTTTGTACATATTGTAAGAATAGATTCATTATTCATTGCCCTTTAAAGAATCAGCTTGTAATATTTATTCAATAAAACAATAGCTGTTAAAAAAAAAATAGAAAATTAATCAATCTTGTCCATTGATTATTAGTATCATCATATTCAAAAAAAAAAACAGAAAAAGCCGTTCAGGTCTACCAGGAAATAAAAAAAATAATAACGAAGCAATCAGACATTTTGTACTTCTTTTAACATAATATTTGTAACAGATGTTTTCGAATTATATGGAATGAGTAGATTTTACTGTAGGTGAATACTCTTAGATGTGTAAGGGATCAGACAAATAGGAAAATTAAGAGAATTTAAATTTAAAGAAATTAGTATTTTTTTTGTATCCTATATAATATTGGTGGACTACAATAATAAATGTTCGATACGAAATAAGAAACGAAATATGTTCAATACAAAATTTTTGTTTGGTATCATACATGTCATTTCTTTTCCCTGATCAATCAATGTAATGGCTGAAATGTCGGCATGTTAATTAAAAAAATGTTAATTTAAAATTTCTAAATTTTCTTATTTTACTGATTTTTCATTCAGGTACATTAATAATTTTAACCTATTTTAGGTGGCTATTGTTACAAATTTCCCACTCTGTAATAATTTCGCCTAGAACCCACACAGGCTAAATCCACTTTTAACACCGACAGGAACACAAAACTAGATTATGTTAATTTTTCTGATTTTCACATTTTCACATTATTTTTTGATTAAATCCCTTTTTTTAGGGTCAAAACGTTAGTATATTTCAATTAAATTAGTCTACTGTTTGTCATTCGATTAGCTAATGCTTAAGGCATCATCATTGTCTGAAGATCGTTCGGCTGTTTTGAAATTTATGTAAAAAAAAAACGAAAAACAAATTTATTAATATTGGTAAGTATTTTTAGTTTATTATTAATCCATTTTGATATAGTTTTTTGTTTTTTTTTCTTCTTTTTTTTTAAATTTATATTATTTTTTTTTAATATATATTTTTAATCAGTATTATATTTTTTTTTTATAATACTTTTTCATTTATAACATATTTTTTTATTTATAATATATATTTCTCTTATTTTTAATATTTTTTTATTTGTATACGTCACTTAATGAATAAATTAAATAAATTTTAGTATTATTAAGTATTATGGTTTTTTAAATTAATAAGCTGTATTTTTCACTATTATTGGTTGTAATTTTTAATTAGTTGTATTTTCTAATATCACTGTTTGTATTATTTCTTTGTATAAATCAGTTATTACATTCTTTATTTTTTAATTTCCACAATTGTCTACAGGTCATTTAATGTTTTTATCCTCCTGAGTATTAATTCCAGATGTTTCCTCAGGAAATATTCAATATATGAACGATATTATTTTTTCTTTTAAAATGTACCCCAGAGAAGTAGTGGCCTAACTAACTTACGCCTACCTGCCATATCAGACAAAACGCCCAATCAGTTACAGCTTTTCAAATAATATACAAGGCAATTAAAATCCTCCGTAAGCTTTTGTTATATTATATGGCAGTTAGTGAAATATAGGGTCGTTAGTGGATAGCAACGAGCGGCTATTATCGGTGACAATGGACTTTAACGAGACGTCTCGTTCCCTGAGACAAAGGCTTCCTCAGGTGCGGTCTGTCTTATCCGCTGCATGGTGATCCCACGTCGGGCTCCCCTCTCTTAAATCCCAACCAAGTTATTCATCTAACGTTATACTTTTAGATCTATATTATTTGTCCACCATAAGGAGAGTTATGAATAATTTCATAGCCAACCATAACAAAACAAACCCGAAATAAACTTAATATTAATAACTTAATATAATTAAGGTGGTTTCCAATATATCTTACTTGAAAGCTAAATTATATGACTATAAAGTGCAAAATGTGCAGTATATATACGAGCGCACACAACTGACGGATCGAAGCGCAGCGGATTTTCCGACACGATCGGTTAAGTTGGTTGGGTACGGGCAGGCACACTATGTCGGCACGGGGCGAAGCAATATTGCTATGTAACCAACTTTGAAAGTTCATTCCGATGCGCTGTCATCCGTCGGGAGTGTGCGCTGGCCTTATAACTGCCAAAAAATAAAAAAGTTTTCATATTTAATACATTTTCCCTCATTTAAGTAATTATATTCATAGAACTAATACATTACATAAACGAATAACTAAGCATCGGATGTCAGCTTAGATAAAAATGTTAGTCACCCAGTTAAGCCCTTGGGCCCAGTTAACTCCAGGTCCCGAGTTGAGACTGATGATTGTTTATTCGGAAACATCGAGGATTGACTCTCGTGAGAGGGCCGCACTCAGCCTTTGTGAAGTGGTCATTTTCAATTGGAGAAATGCTAGTGGTGGCAGTGGGGTGTCATTCCGGCAAAATCTCCTGATTTTACTGCTAACCGTACCATTTACTAAGCCCAAGATACTTCATGGGTTGTTGTGGTACAGCTTTTAGTTCTAAGTACTCATAAGAAATAATTTTCTGTATAAGTAGTAGACTTGAACGTTTGAAGATAAATGAGTACAAAATTTATCGTCTTTGATAGAGCTTTTTTTCTTTATTTTTGGGTCTCATGTCATTCTCCTGTAAATTTCAGACCAAGGTAGTGTACAGTGTCTGTCTGAGGAATTAATGTGTTGTCATTATTAAATTTCAATTCGTTAATTTTTATTTCATTACTACATTATTTAATTTCATTTAGGTACCATTGCTTATGCATTAACATGAAACTACCGTAATTGTAAAAAGCTCACTGACAGGCGTTGTCCAAGTTGCATCTGTTAATATCACTCGTAATAAATCAACATAATCACTTCGGAGAAGTTTCTAATACAAAAGAACATTGTAAAGGAAGAAGAGAAGATTTTACTTCCAAATAGATATCGATGACCATGGATAAGAAATTATATCCATGGCTGTTTTCCATTCAACAGCAATCAGTCAGGGTTGGAATTAGAATGAACTCATCTCCTATTGGGATGAGATTTAAATAAGTCCTGTTCATGAAGTCATCCATCCCGAGGCGAAGCTTGTAGATTGTACCCTCTCGGCTTGGAGTTGCATCACCCTGGGAGAGTGGTTGGGCTCATCATATGTTAATCTACTGAAGCGATGTAAATAACAACGTTGATAGCTCTTGGAGCCATTGTTTCCCTCTGTTTAATCAAAATAAAAACACTACAAAAATTATAGTAAACCTAAATATATATAAAAAATTTACACGTTTAATGTCACATTCAACCTAAGACAGTACTAGATACAACAAATCTCATTAAAAATCGTAATATTTGTCTATAATCTATACATTTGTATATTTATTTTTTACATATTTACAAAGCGCAGACAATTTACCTCTTTGTGCAACAATTTCTAAATTTAGGATATACTCTAAATTATGAACTTGGGCGAAGCATCCGATAATCTGCTAATCATTTGCATTTAAAGTTAGCTGAACACAAATGGAATGTTATATAAACAAATCTAATTTAGTTAATATGGTTCAATAATCTTAGTTCTGTATCATTTGGGAAAAGGTATTTAAGTCGATTTTTGTTAAAAATAAGATAAATGCTCTGGGCCATCCATATTGATATCACACACTTCACGTAAAAGTAGGCAAGTTGTACTGGAATCGTTTAAAACGCATCTAGAATTTATAGACATATATATACATTATATATATATATATATATATCCAATAATATTTATATACAAGGTGAGTAGATCACTAGTGCTCTTAAAAAAAAAAAAAAAAAAAAAAAAAAAAAAAAAAAAAAAAAAAAAAAAAAAAATAGGGTTAAACTAGATCAAAAATGTAGAAAAATGCCGCAGACCTCTATTCCAATCCATTGCAGATATACGATAAATCTAAGACTTTTTTGCGGAAACCACGTTTCTTACCATAAAAGCTGTAATATCTTCATTTTTTAAAAATATTTTTCAAACTTTGACAACATTATCGAATTTATCATTAAATTTCCTATAAGAGCAGAGAATGATATTCCACTAATCCCTGTTGAACAGATCCGCTATCGAGGACTCCACTTGGAAAAACGTCTAACTTGGAATCCAAACACAAGACTAAAACGTCAAGAAACTGCTCGTTGTTAAGGAGTACTTCAACATTTACTAGGCAAACGTTCAAAGCTCCCCATTAATTACAAAAGACTCATTTACATGACGTACGGGGTTGAGCTTTGGGGCTCCACTAAACCATCCAATTCATCTCGTATCCAATCCTTACAATCCAAAATCCTTCGAAAAATCCTAAATGCCCCTTACTTTGTCACCAATAAGCTTATCCATAAAGACCTTAATGTTCCATATGTTGCTGAGTTAGCCCAAACCAGACACCTATCCTTTCATTGTAAGCTCCATAACCACTCCAATCCACTAGTCTCCCAACTTGCTTCCTCCATCCCTGATAATCCTCCGAGGCGTCTGAAAAGAATATGGCCTAGAGACCTTTGTAGTGTAGATTTTATTAAAGTGCTACTAGTGAGTAGTTATTCACAAGTTATTTACATGCCATTGTATTCACTGTCAACACATTTACGTGTTGTATATTATTTTGTACAGTTGTAAATATCAATAAATGAAAAAAAAAAAATTAGAGCAGAGTACATGTAACCCTGAATCTTACAAACTTGCGATCTAAAGAACAACTTGATCTTCACCTTATTTAGGGAAGTTACAATGTCTTATATTACTTCAACGCTCGCCGTTTTTTGAAAAAGCTATCGACAAAACTGCAAATCTCACAAAAACTTGCAAATTTAATCAGCTTTCGAATGATATTTTAAAAGTAATGATTCTGTTTCGATTTTATGGAGAAATTTACTTTTAAAACTGAAAAAATATGGTATTCTCGTTTGGCATACATAGTTACTTGTGTAAAACATTATGAAAATCCCTTAATCGAAATGTGCATTTATACATAATAAACTCTTCATTGGAATAAAAAGCAAAAAAAAAAAAAAATATTGTTTAATAGAAAATAAAGGAAAACTTTCAATAAAGCGACTTCAGGTCAGAGGATCATATGTTATTACATTTATTATTATTATTTAGGATTTATTTTATTAGATTTTCAATGTAAGGTTTAAAACTCAATGAAAATGAACATAGACATCAATTCTGCAGTTAGCTTCTGAATGCTTTCGCTATCCATTTAAATGAAAATAACCATAAATTTAATAAAGACTCGGGAGTAAAAATAATATATTAAGTAGAAAATAACCTAAAATTAAATATTTAGAAATTAGAAATAAGAAAATCGTTTAAAACCGATCCAGATTTTTGTTTAAATGACCAGATAAACATATTCAATCGTCCTATTTTAAATTTGATTCCAATAGGAACGGAAAAATTCAGTGAGTCATAAGGGAAATCTTACAGTTAACCCCAAAAATTTAACCTACCTGCCTTCTTCCCGATTCCACGATGGATATATATTTGATATCTCAGGTGAGTACTAATGTTTGATTTCTTGTCTTACATTTTAAAACTTTATTATAAATAATCCACGTAACATAGTACTTAGTAGAGTTAAAAATTATGTATGTTTTAGAACTGAAGTTGAATGTTTAGCATTCGAAACTAGTGTTCTAATTAAATAATCCCAATAGAAGTGACAATTAATTCACCAATCCTGATTGTACTGATCCTTCTACACCATCATGCATACCTCAAGTGATATATGTATTACATAATAAAACCTAGAGAATTCATAGAATAATGGTAGTTGGAAAAATATGGGGTGCCCTACACTAGTACACTAGACATGTGATTTCGGACATGCCCAGTTTTCTCCAAATGGTACTGACAATGAGTTGCTTTTTGAAAATTCTTTACTATCTACCGATAAAAATCCTATAGGTTTCTGTGACTCTGTCAAGGCAAAACAATTCTAAAAACACTTGATAATCTAGCTTCGAAAGTTTCTCATATTTTGCTTTTATCAGTTAGCTAAAGGTTTCTTATAGTATACCTGGCAAAATTTAGATGTATTTATATATCAATTTTGTAATAACGTTATTTAAAAAAATAATAATAATCTACATATTTAAATATTATAGAGAATTAAAAAATGTAATACTTATACCCTTACCCTTACACCGAACAATAGCTATATTTTATTAATATTGGTAATAACCTTATATTTTTGGAAAATGTTATCAGTATTCCATCGGTCTGCCTGAACAGGAAAAAAAAAAAAACGTCGACACTCCTTGATCTCGATCTCAGATCGATCAATAAATTTATGCAATTGGTAACATGTAAACTGAAAACATTTATTCAAAATGTGATTGAAATTGTGCTAAAACAAAATGAGAACATCAACAACAAAAGTTACCGTATATGTTTACAATATTTTCAGTACAAATCTTCGAAAAATTTTAGTGACATGTTCAATAAGTTATTTCCGGTGTTTGAACTTAAATGTTAATTGAATATTTCAATAATACTTCATGTTCTTTTCATCATAACTTAAATCACGTATCATTATTGATTATATTTTTGATTATTAATTTGTTTCTATTAGAACTTTATTCTGATTCAGACCTTTAATTATTCATAAAACACCTTCGATTACTTTATTTCTCTCATTAATATGGCCTCTGGTATTTTTTATCTTTTTAATGTCACTTATTCTTTCATCTGCTAAATTTTTAAGCTTCTTTAAAATATTGTGCGGCTTGGTTTGAAAGATGAAACATAAAACTCTGTAGGTAAGTATAAAATAGTTGGGAAAGCTCCCAGAAAAAACTAATAGTTACTGAAATATATATTTCATCCAAATTGATTTCTGTTAATTAATTCCTGGAATGCAGGTTGTGCGAGATAGTTACTGCAACAGCTTTTAAGAAATAGTCTCTAATACGCGTCAATGTATGGATAAGTAATTGTGTAAGGCTTTGTGTCTAAAAAAAATAAATATATATATATAAATAATAATAATAAGAAAAGGTCAAAAGATATTTATTTAATTTTAACTTAAATATTGACATAATTAAAACATTTGCATTGATCACTTGAAATATCATCTTCGATAGTCTAAAGCTATGCCTTTTATTAATATTTCCGTGATTATTTATATTTTATTGTTTTATCACATCTGAAACTAGCATTCTCCAGTGGAACACCAGTGTTTCAAAGCCACCGAAGGATAATAGGACCTTTCTTCTTGACATCAAGCTGTTGTTTGATCTAATTCTGATGCGTTTGGTCAAGTTTTAGAAATACGGTGTGGCGTTGATAGTTTTCCCATCGGTGACAGGTAATAATGGATAATCCAGGCCATAGACCACTCTACAGTTAAGATTAATTCATTCGAATGATGATTCTAGTTTGGTTAGTGACCAAATTGGTAGATTGACATCTAGCAATTGATATGTTATGTAACATTGTCACACATGATCCATAGTAGCGGAATTACTAATTATAAGTTATAACTGATGAAATAAACTTACTCGGATATCGCTTGTGTCCATTCTCACGTTTGTAGTGAAACTGAAATATTTACGTTAACTGGCAAGAAAATAAACACGATTATTACAAAGCCACTGAAGATATTAGTTTCAGATGGTTTCTAAAAACTTTAGAATGGTTATTCTACCCAAGAGGATTTAATTTATTTTTTTATTTTTGTTTACTTTTTTTTATTAATTTTTTTTTATTTTAAAAATAAATTTGTTATTGTTTTTTTGTTTGTTCTTAAGGTCAAAAAACTGTTGGTAGTTATTATTGCTCATATACTTGAACTTTATTATACCGTCTGCATTGTAACAATATAATAAATTTAAAATAAATTTTAAACAAATGAAAAATTAAAAACACATTTAAATAACAATGTAAGAAATTTGAATGTCGTTGTTCTTATCAAGTTATATTAATGTCAACCAAAAAAAAAGAAAAGATAAATACGATTTACAAAAAATAAATCAATAAAAAGAAATTTAAAAAATAAAGGATAATAATAGATATAAATAAATAAAAAATAAAATAAAAATAATTTAAAAGGGAGGGGATAGTAAATGAATTAAATAATTACCATTAAATAGAATTATATATTCCAATTTGCTCGAAAAATTTATGGTGCTACAAATGTACTGTAGCATTTTGCTCGAGGCCATACAGAGCTGACGAGGCACACCACACTTATCCATATCTCTCCTGTACTTAGAAAGAAATAATTTTAAATAATCAACTCATTTTGTAGTGCATATGTTATTGAAATATTCCTGATCTCATGGATATGTTTTATTATTTTTTCAATGTATTATTCATGAAACATAGATCCTTGACTTACGGACTTGAGGCCGTGGAGATCATGCAGTTGTGCAATGGCTATTGAATCTCCAATGACTATAATCAGTGCCCAGTGCACAATCTACACACTCGCCCCAAACAATGGCCAAGGACTAGAGGAATAGTTAGTCGTCTTGTGGTGGATAATTGCAAGCCAGGACCTGGACGTGGACTGAATGAAAACATTCTAGATAATGAGATGTATTTCTACAGCTAGATATTTCCTAAGGAACACCTACGACTAAGTAGGATTGCATTTATTGTGCACTCGTTGCATGCTCTTTAAATGTCTGCAGGTCAGTGAGGACAATATGACTTCACGGCATTGTTTAATGTTGAATTTTAATAATCTCCAGGTGTCAATGTGTTAATTTCATCAACCTATCTTTAGTAACATTATCAGTGAAGAAAACGTAGTTAGACTAATGTGCTTGCTATATGGGGACTGTTGAATAGTTTACAACCATACATTTTTTTTTTTTTTTTTTAAATCAACAAAAATCATAAGATCACTCTACCCCTCTGTTACTATTCGAGTTCTTCAACAACATGAATTCTTATACATTCTCTCTCTGATTATTTATTTATTTATTGATTTTTACAACTGTATACAGTGTATATGTATATAAGTTTTGAAGAAAATTATTACAATGACAAGCCAATAAGTCGTAAAGAACTGCTCAATAGAAGCACTTTGTAAAGGCTTGTTCAGCTATTAGCTGTTCGGTGAGGCTAGATTTGTCAGGCTTTGGCAGCCGCTAGCGAAGGGGGTGGACCGTCAGGGAAAACAAGTTACTTCCCTACCGCGTCTCATTGAGACTTTATTAATATGTTTGCTTTTAGTCAATGTGACCATGTATAATCAGATATTGCAACAAATAACCCGGTAATGTTCCTGTATACTTAGATAAGATATACAAATTTTATTTATAAACTAAACCTATATATTGATTGTTACATTAATTAATTTTAGTTGATGTTCTACTGAAAAGAATAATGTTGATGTTTTCCGAAAAGGAATCTGCCTGATGTACATATGAAGATTTATGTAAATTTCTTTGTTGCTGAGAAGTTGGAGGACAATAGAATATTTTATTATATTCATGAGAAAAAAAAAATGCCCATGGACTTCAATATCATACAAGAACTGATTACAACATCAATAAATGTTTAACATCAAAAGGTCTCTTAGCTATCTTCCTTGATGTATGTATGTCTCACAGGCTTATCAAGTGTGAAGGGTAGATTCGAGCGGGCATGGAGTTCACTATAAAATAATTGGTATCTGGTGGTTTCTCTCATTTGAACAATTTCCGAGGGAAATTGTACTTCAATCTAATTAAAAATGACTAATAACATCGCATCCCCTTGTCACATGTTATCTATATTATTGAAAATTTAATAACACTAAAAGTGCTTCTTTATCCAAAGAAAAAGCTTGTTTTTGACAGTTACACAGATTATATATGTTATTTCTATAATTATAATTAGATGTAAATTTTAATAACAGCAACAAAACGTACGGTTTTCTGATTGTATATAATAAGTCTATAAAAAATATATCACCATAGTTAAAAGTACTCTCATGCTTGCAACTACTACTTGGAAATAGAAGTTTCGAAAACTCAGTAATCATTAATAAAGTATCATTTTATAGACAGCAACAAGATGGCATTGTGGACAGCTTGTAGATTTCCCTCCCGACGCGAAGCAGTGCAAGATAACAATTTCATTGACCATGAAGTATAGTAGCTAGAAATATTTTCTAAGATATCAACGTTATAATTTTATTTAATAATACTCTTTTATTAAAAATCTTGAACTATAAACAAGAACCACTATTGTTTATTGCCCACTCTATTATATTTCAGAACGAAGTAAGAAATAACTAGATTAACATTTTCTTAAAATACTTATGCCAATCATTTTCCATACTTTTTCTATTCAGCAATTCTTTGCTGCATGCTGTCGTACTATTTGACGAAGGAGATCTCGACGAAGCGCTGACCCTTGGAGAACAAACAGTACCTCTTTGCTGACAGCGGTATGACGATGATGGATGATAGCGACCTATTTAGGACGGCTATGATGTAATTCCGAAAGGTACGACCACCACTCCAGTCAGCGGGAATTCATGATAAATGGCCTTTTGCCACACAAGAGAGAAAGAGAGAGAGAGAGAGAGAGAAAGAGAGTGTGAGAGAGAGAGAGAGTGAGAGACAGAGAGAGAGAGAGAGAGAGAGAGAGAGAGAGAGAGAGAGAGAGAGAGAGAGAGAGAGAGAGAGAGAGAGAGAGAGAGAGAGAGAAAAAAGAAATGCTCTCAACCGTTGCAGGATTGAAGAAAGGAATTGCTTGGCTGTATCAGAGAGAATGCGTTCTTAGCCTGTGAGAAGACCACTCCACATAGTCACTACCGACACCCGGTTCTGTAGAAAAGTTTCCTTTAATTTTTAGTTTTTATATGAATTATTCTATCGAATTGTTTGCATAATATAGTGATAAAACTCATAGCATAAATTGAATGCTTTAAAAGCATAAATTCATAGCTTAAAGCGATTCCGTTATCACTTATTTATAACATCGTAATATTTTTACTCTGGTGTGCTAATTTGGTAAATTATATCACGGAAGCCTCGTCACATGTAATGCTGGGAGGAAGTAAACATTACAACATTAAAAAATTACAGGACAGGAAGTAAACCCTTCTTCACCTAGTCTTCTTCTTCTTCTTCCTTCTTAGTGCCTTTCAGCTTCGAGGGGCGTCGTCAATCCATTCTCACCAGCCATTGCGGTCCTTTGTCAGTGCCCTCATAGCACCCGGGTGCTTGCCTCTCTTTTCTTCCAGCTTGGTGACCTCGTCCGACCACGTTTTCCGAGGTCGACACCTTGGTTTCTTATCGGTTTGTCTTTCATCAACAAATTTCAGGATCTCCCTTTCTTCGTTCTTCCTTAGTACATGACCAAATCATTTGAGCGCTTTCCTTTCTATAGTTTCCAACACTGGTGTCCCCTTTAATTCTTCTCTAATCCGTTCGTTACGGACATGATCCCTCTTGGTTCGGACAGCTGCTCTTCTTAGGTATTTCATTACGGATGCAGTCAGGCTGCTTTTATGCTTATCAAGTAGGTCCCAGCTTTCGCTTCCTTACAGTAGGGTTGGAAGATATAATGTGTTATAAATAGTCATTTTTGTCGTGTTTTCCACCTCTCGTTTCTCTATGACCGTGTTACATATTTAATAATAGACTCGTCGACTATTTCTAGGATCCTACCCTTACAGTTTATTTGCATGTCTTCAGCAAATCGCCCCATCTGCATAACTTTGCTTTTTTCCTCATTCTATTCACCTAGACCCGTATGGATATTCTGTGAAATCCAACCCGTCTTGTTCATTGTATTTCACAGAATATCGTCTAAAACAGAGCATTATTTTAGTAACAGCTTAGGTTATGATTATAGCCTAATTTTAATGTTGCATAATCGTTTATTAAGGGTTGTAAATTTATAAAAAATTTGAATATCAAACGTTTTGAACTCATTACCAAGCTTATTGGGCAAACATTGTTTTTAAAGCTAAGGTTACTTTTTCTACGGAAGACTTAAACGACAAGAAACTGCTCGTCGTTTTCAAATACTCCCACATTTACTTAATAATCGTTTAAAGCTTCATATTTACAACAAACGACTTGGCAGTAATTAGACCCATTCGGGCACACGGAATTGGGCTTTGAGGCTGCATTAAGCCTTCCAATTCTTCTCGAAACTAATCATTACAATCAAAAATCCTTCGTAAAATCCCCAATGCTCCTTATCACAAGCAAAATAAGCTATATTACCCTTCCATGACAAACTACATACCCACTCTAATACACTACACGCTAAAATTTCTTCTCACTTGATTCCCTATATACCTCATAGGTGTTTGAAACGAACATGGCCTAAGGAATTTTTATTAAAGAACTTTTTTTTTTGTAGAACTAGTTCTACTAATAGGTATTTTCTTATTCGAGTTGAGCTTTGGGGCTCTACTGAACCCTCCAATTTATCCCGTATCCAACCCTTACAATCTAAAATCCTAAATGCTCCTTCGACACAAATAAACGTATATTCACAGATCTTAATATACCTTTCGTTTCTGACTTTCAAACCAGACATCAATCCCTTCATAGCAAACTCCTCAACCATTCAAATCTATTAGTCTCTCAATTCACTTCTCATCCCATTCCCAATAACCGTCCAAGACATCTGAAAAGAAGATGGTTTCGAGACCTAATATCGAACTTTTAGTGTAACCAATGGGTGGTTCCTTTACAAGTTATTGTTATGTTAATGTATTATTGTCATTTTTCCAAACATTTACTGGATGTATATGTACTGTGCAGTTGTAAATATCAATAATCATATAAAAAAAAAAGAATCATCAATATCGATTCATAATTGACTAAATAATCGCGTAACAAACATGAAAAAAAAAAAAAAATATTCAGTCGAATTTTGGAACGATCCTCCTTCTTTTAAAAGTCGGTTAAGAACAATTAATAACATAATAAATCCCATATTAAACAGTTTTTTGTTCGGAAGAACAATTCTATGTTTCATTTGGGATAATAGAAAACCTTAATTGTAGCTATATCGGTTGGACTGTGGTTGACAAACAATGAGTTGTGGCTATTGCTCGGGTTATAAGTGTGCTCTGATATTGCGACTCGGATCCGTGGACCATTAAGCTCGCTATTAGAGCAACACAGGCTGTTAGCTTCCAATTGCTCCTGCCGAAGCTGGAACCTGGAACCTGTCCTCTAGCCTGAGGTGGTCGTACCTGGGAGGAGTTTATGGCTCCCTTTGTCCCTGTAATTCGTTGAGGCAGCACGGAATGTTTGTTTGAGTAGCCTGAGTGTAAGAACTGAGGAATGAATTAGTTTTATTAAACATTAAAATAGTTATTTTTAAGAATATATTTTATAGTATATTTTCCCCCCTTACTTTCTAGTATATTATTATAGACGTGTTTTTTTTTTTGTTTTTTTCAGTTTCCCTGAACTGAACTATTCTGACTTTTCATTTGCACGAGCTGTAAAGTATTACTCCAAACTAATTTAAATTAAATTTGTATGGAACACGTTTAGTAATTTAATATCTAATAATAATAATATGTATAGGTACTATAATATGAATATCCTCCTTCCTACCAAACTAATTGTTGTTATTTATAGTACTCCAACCATTTTCACAAGTCACAGAGCCCTTCAGCCCCGCATATAGACTGTAAATACCTAACTGAACATCCTTGGTCCATCACACTGGACTGACGGACTTCTTCAACGTAAAACAGAACGTGACATGTACTGAAATGAAAAATGTACTGATGTCACTTTGATTATAGAAACTCGCCTCACGTCACGTTATAAATTGAACTGATCGTAAGTGCTGGATAACAGTAGAATAAATTCTAGACAATACTATTCACTGTGGGACTGCCTTCGTCATCAAAATATCACTCAAACTTAACTTATACATTTACCAATTGCACTAGACATTCAAACAACAGCTATAACTCTATCCAAGACAAAACAAACCAGCATTAGCAGCGATTTACTGTTTTTCTTGATGTGTGCTGGCATCTGACATGTTTTTTAGCTTCTTTGAAAAACTGGAAAGTTATAAAACAAATAATTTATTATAGGTTTCGCAATTAAGTAATTCAAGAGTAGAAATCATTCCTTCCGCTCTACACACACACACACACACACACACACACACACACACACACACACACACACACACACACACACACACACACACACACACACAAACACACACACACACACACGCAAAGGAGGAGAGGAGTGATACTCTACTAAGATGACAAAGGCGCTGACAAGATACACAAAGATACATCATCTTCGGAAAGATGGAACCTCCGTTTGATACCAGATATTGCAACATGGATAGCTCGGAAGCATGGGGAGGTTGATCATTACCTTACCCAATTGCTAACTTGTCATGGGTGTTTCAGGGCCTATCTGTTTCGGTTCAATTTTGATAACGAATGATCTGGCCCCAATTGCACAACAGTAGAACAAGTAATCTTCTGTTGCTCTAAATATGCAAAAGAGAGATAAGATCTAGCCAGGACTCTAAGAAATCAGTTGGTGCAAGAAAACGTTGTTAGCGAAAAATATAAAGTAGGGACATAGTCAGTCCGTCCCCCCCCCCCCCCCCCATCTGTGAAGTAATGCCTGACAGCAGTTCCACGGGGTGGTGAAGAAGAACAGGGAGGTGGCTTTTAGTTAGTAAGAATCTCACACTGTTGTGGACTAGTTTTCCTCCAACAAGTCGAAAGGATGACCAGCAAAAGAATAATGAAGAGGATTATGAGAAAGAGCTTCCAAAAAAAAGAGAGAAGTCCTTAGAAAATCCTGGAAAAGGATGTTGAGGACGAATTGAGAGTACTTCGGGTTACCGACTGGAGGAATAGGGCTCTGGATAGGAGCGAATGGAACATAATTGTACGAGAGGCCATGGTCCACCATGGACGTAGCCCTAAATACAAACAAACAAAAGTCTGATAAATAATAGTTTATAGTTGTTCCGAGATGTATGTTTAAATAATTGATAAAATTTTAAATTATGTTTTAAATAATATATATTTACTAATATAATTCGCTTTATTTTATTTCCTCTGAAGTCGCTGTTGTACCTCTGGAATTTTCTAATCTTCTAGCTTCGTCTTATCCAAATCTCTTCCTAAAACGTAATTCTACAAAACTCCTCTTCTTAAAGAGGGTTCTGCTATCTTACCTTAGCACATTCTCACCTTATTATGTCAAAAAAAACATAGAGCAAGGTCGAAGGTTCGCCCTACTCTTCCCCTTTACCCAATTCGCTGGTGTTCCTCAAGGGAATACCTTGGTCCCATTCCCTACACGGTGTATACAGCTGACATACCGACTCATCCTTGCACTGTCCTCACCGCGTACGCTAATGCCACAAATGTTTTATCAGTTAATAAAGAGCCTTTCAACGCATTCCATACAATATAATCACAACTATCAAATTAGGTTTTAGAGAATTAAAAAAATTCCAAACAAATCTCATCTAGTAACCTATGATTTCTCGTCTCACAATATCCTTTAGTGTTATTACATTAATCCTTTTCTCCATCTAGACAAACTCTTCACTTGGAATACACATGGAAGAAAGCTCTTGTCGATTTAAACTTCTTAAACATTTACTTGACAAACGTTCAATGGTTCATAAGATGTATATAGGTAACAGCGATTAGGCCTATTTGGACTTAGGGAGTCCTCTTGGATCTTTTAGGCTTCACTAAATCATCTTATTCATCTCGTATCCAATCCGTATCGTATTGCAGACATAGGTCGATAGAAATTCTTTTTTCTTGCTTTGAAATCCTTAGTTCAAATTATCATTTTGCCTGCTTAACCTGCTTGTCCTGCTTGCCTGCTTGTATAATTTTAAACTAAATATTTTAAATAGTGTGTTACTATTTATATCGGCTGTCCCAGGCTCCTAAAATTAAACGGATCACAAGTCCTTACTATATGAACAGTATCCCAAGAAAAGAAAAAAAAAAACTTACATATTTCAATTTGCTGAATGAAAACCTCTTCAAGTTTTCAAGACTTCGATAGTAATAATTGTAATAGTAATACTGGTGACTATTATACTTACTAATATGTTCTGCCTGTCATCCCAATATGAAAATAATAAAGTCTTAATTGAATGGAGAGGACTAGAGACAATTGAAGACCCTATCTGCCAGTGAGGGAGGAATTAAACTGACCCACATGCCTCGAATCGAGCACATGACCGTGACTGGGCTAATAGAGTCTTCAACTTCCAGCATCTGTAACCCTCCTAATGGACACTCAACCTCTCTTCCATTCCTCTCCGTTGGCTACGCTCCTCTGTTTCTGGCCCTTACATCTTTAATTTCGTATTATTGTAAGTTTCTCCAACTTTAAATATTATTTAACCGATCATGAAAAAAAAAAAAACAACAAAAAAAAACTTACTTGAATGGTTATCATTGCTTTATTAAAGCTAAGAGATTATTATTTTTAGTGTGTGTGTAATGACCTATAATAGAAGGAACCAGGTTGCTTAACAATTACAGAGCTGCTCCAACAAGAAATAATTTGCCGGATTGGTTAAACCAAAGCAGGACATGAATTTCAATACACGAAAACCATATTACTTACTGCTATTCATTGTAATTCTCATATAGTATTTGACAATAAAAACAAAAATTTACCTAAAAATCATTTACTCTCATCTGCCTCAATTCTTAAAAGCTTTTTTTATAAACATTAATTAATAATATCTTACAAATATTGCCAAGTGGCTATTGCGTACAGATATTTACACGTGAAATTTGATCCATCCCTTATGCATGTTATAGAAGCATAAATTACATTCCTTTTTTTTTTTTTTTTTTTTTTTTTTTTTTTTTTTTTTTTTTTTTTACCTATTTAAACTTATTATAAAAAAATGTTACCACTTTTGCGGGTTTATTTTTTCAGAAATGTTTTGAGGTAATCTATTTTCTGAATGACGGGATTGGTGAAAATTGGTGTCAGGTAAAAGGTTTTATGTGTCCTTAAATGAGTGTACTGTTTAATCAATGGCAGGTTAAACTCAAATAATATATTTGAGCATGGATAGTGGTTTACTATTCTCGAACATGAGTTTCGAATGGCTTATAACGGCTATATCTATTAAGAATCTTAGATTTCTCTATAATATTTAGAACATAATACAAATAAGCAGGAAATCATTTAATGTAAATGCATAAAACATTATTACCTCCAACAAAATAAATTATAATTATAATAAAACCAATAAAATACATCAATGGTCCCTTACTATCTTACCTTGCCTTATAGTTTAATGATACTTAGTGGCAACGAGTAATACTTCATATGGTAATAATGTGACAAATTAAACATGATTAAAACGAAACACATAACAACAACAGCTGTCTATGATAACAACATTTGACTCACTAGTTAATTCAGGAATGTTTCTTAAGAAACAGTCGATGAAAGATTAGAGTTTTCGATATGAAAGTCAACCAGGACAGATATTAAAGGTAATTAATATTGTCATTGCTGGCCACCTTACTAAATCCTAATGTGGATTTTTAGCCAAGTATTACTAGTTTCTTTTACCCAATCTTTACTGATATTCCATCCTAAAAGCGAAAACCCTGAAATTTTAAAAGATTCCTTTTTTCAGAAAACAATCCCTCCCAGACTTGAGTGCCTTCCATCCATCAACCCCCCAACGGCCGATAATCAATAGCCCGTGCATCTTCTTCTTGATGAACGGAGGAGGAAAATCTGCAAGAGTCACGGAGGAAATGAAGCAAGGCTCCCTTCATCGGAATTAGCGAACTAATGCCCTAAACTGTTCGGTTTAATTCAAGGCCCGGAGAGAACAGATAGCTATTTGGTGTTCATTTGTTTAGCTGTCACCGGCTGATTGGCTCCCGTGTGCAACGGCAAAAAACGACAACAACACCAATGGTAATTAATTCGTCAATTTGCCTGATCCTATTCCTCTAGTCCTTAAAAAGCTCATCTCGTTGGCTGTGTTCTGCTGGCAAGGGTGGAAATTAATGTCAGTAACATCTATGTTGGTTAGGGTTTGCACTGTAATCTATCATTGTAATCTATTCAAAAATATATATATCACTAGCATCCCCCATCGCGGCTAGCCCGATCTCATAAGTATAATTTTAAATAATTTTACCTACAATTAAAGTATTATTTGTTTATCGATAAAAATGTTGTATTAAAAGTATACAATAAAGCATCATTTCTTCAATGATATTTTCATTTATAATTTAAAGATTACGTAAAAGCACGCTTGGACATTTAAAAAAAATTTTAATGTATAATTTGGTAATCCAGATAGCTAGAGGCTATTAAGAAATTATTGCGGATTATGGACTGCATTATATACTGCTTACGATTAAGGCCCATGTACCATATTTTTACACACAATGCCCAAAAGCAAAGGATCGACATTTTGATTTAGTAATAATTTCATTTATTTTATCTAGCTGAGTTTAATTTCGATCAATAAAAGTATATGCCAGTGTGGCAAAGCTCGTTTCTGCTGTACTGTTTCTGAGCCAGCAGTTGTGAAAGGAGGTGATTTTGCTAGAATTTTTACACAACCGCCAGGTTTTTCCCCAGTTAAGGATACCCACTTTTTAAGCGGTTGGGTGTGCCCTAGGAGGCTCTCCCGATCTAACCACTCTGGAATAAATTACGGAAATCGCAAAATAAATAAAAATGGCGTGTACTTTCTTAATTTAATGTGTGACAATAACATGATAATTACTAGTTTCAGATCTACTTGGATGATGGGAACAACTTTGAATTACATAAGGTAATGATTTTAAAGGTTCGAAATCGGAATTAATGAAATCAAACAGAAGTTTTTTTTTTAATTACTAACAGGAAAAGTGAAATGTCTATAACCTAAACAATGCAGATAACTAATGCTTAAATTTATTACCATAACTATTATTATTAGCCAAATTATATGCAATTTCCTACAGTGTTCACCATTTGCAATTTTATTTTATCATTCATTCATTACTTTTTGGTGGTCGTCAAAAACGGAAGAAAACTTTGCATGACGGAAGATACTAAAAGCATGGACAATTAAGACGATTAACTCATTCCTTTTCCTCCAGAAGGTCTAGGACGCTGGAAAAAAAAGGAAGACTAATTCTTCCAGGAGTCTGTCCAACTGTCACTGCTAAGCTGAAGAAATATTGATGTCCCAACATTTTTTCTTGTTCTGTTCTCCCGAGTTGTAACTCGACACTCTATGAAACTTCAGGATTTTCTACGAATTGTAGAAATATTAACTATAAACACTTTCTTCAGCTAAATTAATGACTAAAGCGAATAGAAATGAATTTATTAATTAACTTATATATTGTTTACGGTATTTTGTAACTTAGTTTCCCATTGAGTTGTTCCTGTATGTCATTATGATTTGAACCAAACCAGAAATCTATCCTTTCATAGCAAACTCCATACCCACTATCCAAAAGTCTCCCAACTAGCCTCACACTTTTTTCCTCTATAATCTTCCGAGGTATCTGAATAGAAGATGGCCAACAGACCTCCGATTTTAGAAGTTTTATTGAAGTGCTACTAGTCAGTAGTTCTTTGCATGTTATTTATATGTCACCGCAATCATGTTTCAAAAATTTAATTGTCGTATATAATGTATACAGTTATAAATATCAATAAATGGTTTTAAAAATAAATTGTAGATATAAAATTAATTAGTTTTTAAAATAAGGTCAGGAGATAAATATTTTCTTAAAGACTAATATATAAATACAATCGTTAAGCCTTAGTTCATTTTAATCGAGTCGGCAATCTATCTCAACATAACCTTAATTAGTAAGTCATTTCATCAATCAGTAATACACTGCAAACAGAGTATGAGCTAAAAGTCATTGATGCAACTGGAAAAAGGCTTTTGCCAATGACAAAGTGAATTAAATAACTCATCTTCAACTCGAAAATACTGATATATATATATATATATATATATATATATATAGAAGAAGAAGAAGAAGAAGAAAATAAACTTTATTCTGGGACAACTTGTCCCCTAAGAATAACAAAACGAGTACAATACATAGAACAATCGTCTGGCTATGATAATTAATTATAATAAATGATAATAATAAATAATAATAAAAATTGATAATTAATTAAATTATGAGTTACAAAAATAAATTAAGGAAACTTGTAATAGGATACATCTTATGTGTACTATTATAATGTATATAACTTAAATATTCATGTTTTACATTTGCTCGGAAGATTGAAGATCCAGGAGGAGGTAAAGAAATAGATGTTGTTTAAAGGAAGTAAGAGTGGAGCTTTTTCGAATTGTGATGGGCAATGAATTCCATAAAGAGGAAGCACGGACAATAAAGGATTTCTCGAAGGATGCAGTTCGATGAGCCGGAGGGTATAGGTTGATGGGTTGGGTTCTAGTATTTAAGAGGTGAACGGAGGAGCGCAGAGTAAGGAGGTCATGGATATAGGCGGGTTTTTCGGTTTTTAAGGTTTGGAATATGAGAGCACCCAGGAAGTATTGACGTCGAAAACTGGGGTAAAGCCAACCAATTTCAGAATACTTATGAGATATGCGAGAACGTCTGGAGATCCCGAAAATAAATCTAATAAAACAGTTCATTACTCTTTTACATCTCATCTCGAGCTCATCAGACAGTCCTCCATATACTGTGCATCCGTAGTCAAAGTTAGGGAAAATGAGTGATTATACTAAAAGATTTCGAGTGCTTAATGGTAATAAATCACGGTAATGTGAGAGTTGCTTAAGAATAAAAATCGATTTCCTCGTGATTTGAGAGATATGGTTATTCCAAGCAAGATGTTGATCGAAAATTATTCCCAGATTTTTAATGGAATTTTGGAAATGAATTGGACGGTTTTTGAGGAAAAGCAGTGGATAGTAGGGAAGAGCTTTTAGGTGAGGTTTTGACCCAAAGAGGATAGCCTTTGTTTTTTCTGGATTCAGACAAATTTATCCTCCACTGCCCAAAGGTTAATGCTATCTATGTCTTTCTGTAGCTTACAAATCGCCTCTAGCATATTTGAAGGATGAAATGATAAATATATTTGCAAGTCGTCAGCATAAAGATGATATTAGGAGTAGTGGATGCGATTCGGTAAGTCATTAACATAAATAGAAAATAGGGTAGGTGAAAGAGAAGATCCCTGGGGAACTCCTCGCGAGAGTGGTAGTGAAGATGAGTGAGGTTTTCCAGGTATAATTACTGTTTGGAAACGGTTGGATAAAAAGGAAAGAAGCCAGCTTAATGCACTATTAGATATTGAGAGGTTATGGAGTTTGGAGAGAAGGATTGTATGGTCAACAGAATCAAAAGCTTTTGAAAAATCAAATAGAATCAGGATCGTAATATTCTGTTGGTCTAAGGAGGAATAAAGGTCTTGGGTAATTTTTACCAAAGCAGATTGCGTGGAGTATCCGGAACGGAAGCCTGACTGGAAAGGATTAAGGAGGGCTTTACATTCAAGAAAGGAGGTGAGTTGGGAATGTACTAATCTTTCTAATAGTTTGGATAAATTTGATAGGATTGATATAGGTCTGAAGTGGGAAACTGAAGAAGGAGAAGGTACTTTGTTCAATGGACGGACAAGGACTTTTTTCCAAGCTGTAGGAAAAATAGAGCTTTGTAAGGAGAAATTATATATGTGGAGCAGGGCTGGTACGACAACAGGAAGGCAGAGTTTTATTATTTTTAAAGGTATTTGATCCAAGCCGCAGTCGTTGGTATGAGATTTAAAGACTGAATCGATTAGGTCATTAGGTGAGATATTAAGAAAATAAAAGTTATTAGAATTGAATGGGGTTTGAGGAATAGAATAGGATAAGGTGTTTACAGGGATTTCATTAGGGTGGGGGTCAGCAAAATAGGAATTAAGTTCATCTGGAGTGACTGGATAGTTGTCATCAGGTTTGGAACTGGATACTGAAAATTTTCTCAAAATTTTCCATTGAGATTTAGGATCAGGAGCTTGGGATAGAATACTATGAAAATACTGCGCTTAAGCACGGCGTAAAGAGGAATGGGTAAGGTTTCGAAGAAGTTTAAAAGATGAATAATCTTCTGAATGTCTAGTTCGCCTGAAGCGTCTCTGACAGCATCTCTTCGCTTCATCAGATTTCTAATGTCGGGGTTTATCCAAGGAGCTGGCAGTCGTCGGATAATTGAGGTTTTGAGAGGGGCAAGATGATTAAGGACAGTATAAAGGTTCGATGTGAGGCATTCCCCCATTTCGTCAATTGAGGATAGGGAATAGATGGGTTCAATGGAATGGGATAGCGAGTCAAGTAGAGGCCTTATTCTATCTGGGGTTATGAGTTCAAGATTTCGCCAAGATATTTTCTTGGGAATAAGAGTAGGAACAGATATCTCATAAGAGATTTAGATTAGATCGTGGCATGAAAGGAAAGGTACTGGATTTTGAGAGAAGGATAATAGGTTTTTAGGAGAGTCAACAAACATGAGGTCAATTAATGTATCTGTGAACTGGGTATGATGAGTTGGTTGGAAAGGTACTGTAAAAAGATGAAGGAATACACCAAGTCCATTAGATAAATCTTATCAGGCGAATCTGAGAGAAGGTTAGTATTGAAGTCACCAGCTATGATGACATTATATAAAGGAACATAAGTGAAAAGGGATGATTCGAATGAAGGGTCGAATTTGACCTGAGGAGGGGGTAAACTATGATGTAAAATAGAGAAAATGATTCAGAGGAGATTTCAGTAAACATGTATTCTGGGTGTGGAATATCAGGAGAGCTGGATTTTAGAAGAATTTTTGCCCTCAGATTGTCTCGAACATATAAGGCAATACCTCCACCAGTTCGATCCATCCAATCATGACGAATGAGGGTGTAATCAGGAATAGATACGGAAGAGGAGGGAATATATGGCTTAAGCCAGCTTTCAGAAACAGCAATGATGTGGTAGGTGTTATGGAGAAAGTAGCCATAGAATTCATCGAAATGTGCTGGGAGGGATTGGGAGTTAACGTGACATGTCAGTAGTATATTAGACATTGGGACAAAGGAAGGAAAATTTTACTTCAAAAGATAATGGAAATTTTGAATTGGAATTTATAGGAACAATAATCATTGTATAGTCAATTAAGACGTAGAAAGAGTGGAATAACATAAATGTGCTTAACTTTAGGAAATTTAAAACATCGAGAAAAAAATAACAATATTACTTCGTACAAAGATCTTAATAAGTAATAATTAGCAGAAAAATTCTGGTTTGTCAAAACATTACTAAAACATGGACAAAAATTTACATAAGCTGGCAGAAAAATTAATTTTTTCTGAAAAAAATGATAAATAATAGTTATATGAAAAAAAATACATGTAAAAGTAGATACATACAATAAGGTAAAGGTAGTAACAGGTAAATGTATAAGAATAGTGAGAACGAGCAAATGATAAGAAGGTACAAGTAATGAAAAAAAAAAAATAATAATTATAAGTAAAAAAAAAAAAAATAATAATATAAATAAATGGAAATAATTGAAAAAAAAACGAATGTTAACCAATTAAAAGTAATATAGTGATAACAATGAATGAAAAAACCGAAAACCAACCTGGTAAGGATAATTGATAGAACAAGAACAACTATAAAATACGTTAATTTCAATAACAGGAGATGTAGATAGAGGACGCGAAAACAGGAAATAATTACCAAAAGGTCAGAAAAAATATCCAAGTCCTGAGGCTGGTCAATGTATATCACTGGTTGGCCATCTTCTTTACGGCAGCGCACCCGCCCCCCCCGCAATCCACACATATTTTAATTTGCCGGCAGATCTCTTCTGACGGGCGAGCCAATACAGATGCCTATTGGTCGGGGTCATCTCCTCGCCTAGATATATCCGGTGGGAGTCATTCTCCTGCCAGCCGATATCCCGCGTTGAGAAGTCCCTCTTGACTTTCCTCCTCCGTATTAAATCGTCCCTCAGAGATTGCCTGACAAATCGCGTGATTATAGGCGGTGGTCGCGTGTCATCTTTCCTAGGCCTCCGGCGCTCCACTAGGTCAAAATCTTCTAGATTTAGCTTGATGCCGAGACCAGCACCAATGGTTGTTACTAATGCTGTAGCGGTCTCACCTGGGCGTAGCGGGATGCCGCGAATTTCCATTGATTTATTCAAAAGCCCCTGCTCTGCTTTGTTTAATCTAATTTCGAGCAGCCCTACTTTTGTTTTTAAATTTTTGTTTTCATTGACCAAGTCTTCAATGAATTTAGACTGTCCCTCCAAATGATTCTCGATCTTTAACATTCTTTCGCTCAGTTCAAAACTTAAGTCTCCGTATTTGTCTAGAGACGTTTTTACGGACTTTATTTCTTCAGCGAGACTATTTACTGCCGCGAGTATTTCGGATCCCGATGGCTCAGAAGGTTTCTCAGTGCTTGAATTATAATTTTTAGTTTTGTCACAATTGTGGCAAAACCATGTTTTCTTCGTGTTTTTAAGTGCTTCTAAGTCCTTATCTTGTATATTATAGCACCTGCCGTAGTAAATTCCCTTACATTTAGAGCACATTATAGTGTTTTTATCGTCTCTAGAAATTGTATTTTCACATTTAGCGCACTGAACCATTTTGAAATATTTTGATCTGTCAGCTGATGAAGTAAATAGTTGTATGGAATGTTTATTTACTTACGATAGAAGCAAGCAGTCACTTAATACTGTGCGGATTAGCCTCTTGTTATTCTAGATCTGGTGCGATTTCTCCGTTCTTTCGACTATTATAGAGTAATCTTAGCGAATTACGACGGGTCACTTCACTGACTATGTTATTAAAAATGCACATGCACACTATTAAAAACTATAAAAAACAAAAAAAAAATACGCAAATTAACAAGATATAAAGAAAATATAAGTAGAAGAGTATAGAGGAGTTATTAACGGTTTGCTGTCTCTAGCCAGACTGATATATATATATATATATATATATATATATATATATATATATATATATATATATATATATATATAAACATAGGTACAACCAATTGGCTCAGGCGTACTACTAAATCCTTGCCCAATTGATTTTACTTAAGAGGGTCGTAAATGTTTCTTTTGGGAATTTCATAACAATTACTCAATAAATTTATTATTGCGGAGTATTTGCGAAATTTTTTTATTTATAACTTGTAAAATGAACATGGTGGAAATGAGGTCTATTCAGTAATACATGTGTATATCATTAGGAAGAGAATTATATTGATAGATAAACATAGCAAGGTCAATTAGTAATCATCTGAGGGTACAACGCCTCCGTGGCGCAATCGGCTAGCGCGTTCGGCTGTTAACCGAAAGGTTGGTGGTTCGAGCCCACCCGGGGGCGGTAAATTTTTTTAATAATTTTATTTTAATGTTTGGCATAGGACTTTCTTAGTTACAGTCCGTATATTTAGTCTTCTATATACTTTTCTTCAGTAATGAAAATCAAGGAGGATAAAATACATAAAATATACTATTGATAGTATATTAAACCCAAAGAAAGAAGTCTCTTCAAGCTGGGGAAGAAAAAGTAGTTAAGAAGAACTGAACAAGTAACCCTGAATAGTTGAAGTAACCTATCAGACCGGAATTACTAAATTAAAAATCAAATGAATGCGAAAATTATTGCGAAAACATAAATCATGGCGATAGTTTTATGAAATAGCTCTAGTAGGGGTAAAATTTATCTTAAGTAGGAAATATCTTCAAGTTAATTTTGGCGCTTAGGATTAAATTGAATTTATTAACTGTAAAATAAAATAATTATAAAAAACAAACGCCCCCGGGTGGGCTCGAACCACCAACCTTTCGGTTAACAGCCGAACGCGCTAGCCGATTGCGCCACGGAGGCGATATGGTGTCTGAATATTATTGATAGACCTCACTATGCGTATCTAGTTTTACAAATCTTTTCCTAAAGGCGGAAACTTAAAGTATAGATACCTATTCGTGAATAAACCTTATATCCACGATTGAAAACTAGTTTTCAAATATAAAAAATTCCACCATCAGAAATGTCAAATTATTTTTCAATCCTAAAGATGAATGTAATTAGAATAAAGAGACCAGAAAAACATGATTAAAAACTAAACAAGAATCTATAAAGAAACCAATATTTCCCGTAAATGGAACAACTTTGGAAAAGAAATTAGGCTCTGAAAGTAAAGATATATTTAGTAGAGAAGGATATCAGATAATTGCTTTCACCGCCTCTCCTATTACTATTAAGAAGGCACATAGGATTGGTCAAAAGAAGAGTAAACGATAACATTGTTCTGCTACGTCCTTATTAAATCCCACCTTCAGTTGACACTGTTTTACAAAGAGATCGCCATTCGGGGACAGGAGCCACGGGGGCCGAAGTAGGGGAGATGACGGACCACGGGCAATATTTCAGCTCCTGCCAAGAGTGGGGGAGGGGGAGGGGGGGGGGGTTGAGCCACTGGGATTAATCCTCACTCGTTACCGGACACTCCTGTTTGCCCCGTCCTAAGCAAACCGGCTTTATGTCATCCCTAATACATCATGCACAAATATATCAGTCACCGCAAACATTCTCATCTCTAACTTTTTTTTTTTGTTTTCGACTGCCAACATCTCGAATAAAAAACAGCAGTATTTCCTACTTTGTCAGCAAGCGATGGGCACTCGGTATCAAGCAATCCAAAATACATAAATCTGGAGGTAAAGATTTTTAAAAAAAAAAACAAAAACAGGAGATACTCCTGTCAACAGAACTTTAAATTACATCTGACTATTAATTCGAGAAGTTTTTATTCCTATATTATCATTGTTTATGTT
Source organism: Euschistus heros (assembly GCA_003667255.2). Classification (NCBI taxonomy): domain Eukaryota; kingdom Metazoa; phylum Arthropoda; class Insecta; order Hemiptera; family Pentatomidae; genus Euschistus; species Euschistus heros. The sequence continues at coordinate 1,954,461 of RCWM02000093.1, forward strand.
ATTTAGTATGTTTGATAGGAAAATTGTGAAACATTATCATCCTAGCCTTAGCTTTCCATGAAATTTTTTTTTTCTACAGTATTTCGAAATTGCTATTTTTTTATTTTTTTTATTGTTAACAAATGAAAAAATATATAATCCTTTAATAGTTGTTATATATATTTTTTTTTAATTTAAATATTTAGTGATTCAAAATGCGACAAAATAATAATTCATTTTAATGTTAGTCCTTAAAAAATAGGATATTTTAATACAATTTTCAAAATCATAACTTTTGAATTTCATATTAACAAGAATATTTCTTTTGGCTGGAGGTATACAATCTTTTGGTGTAACTTTTTTTTACACTTAAAAATGTAACATTTTGACACGCTCTATTCTATTAATGTTACTCGGATCGAAAATTTGCCGATACTTTTCATAATCAGAAATATAATGGAGAATATTTTTTGTTATGTAACATTTGTTACTAGGATCAACCGTTTAGGAGCCATACAGGTTTGAATGACACGCCGAGTAACATTTTGACACGCCATAGCTCATCTGGAGCTGCTCGGATCGAAAATTTTACAAGTTTCCTTATAAGTAAATTAATGGAAAATAATTTATGTTAAAAAACATTTGCCACTAGCTAAACCTACCCTTTACCTATTGGTTTGAATAAAGAAAGTCACGTTTGAAACTCCTGCTTTCTCAACTTTGTTTGTCATATTGAATAACGATTAATTGTTAATTTAAGTTAATTATTAATTAAAGTATTTTTCTCCTTTTAATTCTAAAATGTAAATTAGGAAAAATGGTAGATTATAGATAGTAGATTCATGTTTTTGCCAGTCATAGAGAAATTGTTTTGTTTTTTCAGGGTCAATATAATATTTCACTACTGAATATTTTATTAAATGATAATATTTTTGTTTTTCTTCTATTATTATTTCGTGCAGAGAAATTGAAAAAACGTTTTTCATATCTGAAATGCATTTTTCATACATTCATACAAAGGTATCAAGTGAAAGTGAATTTTATTTTCTAATTATGATTTAGTTTATTTGAACATATATATTTAAATATATTTTTTGTAAACCTTGAAGAAAGTTTGGCTTCTTACTGAAAATTTACTTATAAAAAAATGGTTTCTTAATTTTTTATGTAAATTTTTATCTTAATCCTAAATTTTTATGTAAAGTAGCATTTTTAAAAATCTTTCTTGAAATCATGTATCTGTTATATAAGAATATATTACATACTTCGGCAATCAAAATAAAACTCGTAAATGGTTATAAGCAACGTTTTAGAAATATTCAGATTACCTATCAAGAATAGCTTTATTTGATTGAAAAAGTGAAGAATCATTTATAATCTGTTTTAAACATATTTCACTGTTTTACCAGATATTTTCCCCTTAAATTCGGTTGGAATCATGACATGCGAGTCAGTAATTTTCGACCTCGTGCACATTAACCACAACATACCCTCCCCTCAGTGAGTAGTAAAAAAGCGGGCAGCGTCCACTAGCGATGTTGGTCCAGATCGACAAGGCAGTGATTTAATTAAATCCCACGGCCACAGCGATATTTCAGGGCCGGGTGTAGCCCCACCCCTCCTCCCCCCCCCCTCGGACCGAAGAGCCAATGTTTATTAATGACGACAATGCAATTTGATCCCTTCCCATGAATACAGTTATCTCCTGTTTAACTTTATCGATGGTCGACCATCCTCACAACTTCATTGCTCCATCGTCACTACGGTCTGTGTATACCGAACAACACTTGTATCTGTAAATATAGGAGGGTCACCGCAAGGAATGTGTTATCTCCACTTCTGTTGTGTCTTGTTATCCACACTTTGTTGATAGTACCATAGAGTTTCCTTTACTCTTAGATATGCAGACAATATTCAAATATATATTCAAAGCTGGTTCTTAAAAATAATTTTTAACAAAGTCTATAGATATGATGATGAATATCAGTTGCACTGAAGCCTAAATAATGGGTCTGTCTGTATCATGGATGTTGTGATACATGAAAAATATTTTGTATTATTTAAAAAGTTGGTAGAAAAGATTCCAAATGCTCAACTTTAATGAAGGCACAATAAAACTATAGCACTGTGAAAAATTTAATTCCTCCCTGACTGGGAAAAACAACAGACCACGGATATATCTATCAGTAATCTGCTGCTTCTTATAAGGAAACTATCGGCAAATTTTCGATCCCGGTAACACCAACAAAGCTAGGATGTGTTGAAAAAGCCAACACAAACAACGTTGGCAAAATGTTACTTTTCTTCAAATTGTAGATCCTAGCGAGAAAGGTCATATCATAAAACATATTCTCCGTTAAATTTCTAATAAGAAAATTGTCCTCGTTTTCAATCCAACCAACACTAACAGAACTACAGTGTGTCAAAAAAGCCTCAACACAAAAAAATATTGGTAAAATGTGACTTTTTTCATTAAAAAAAAAAAAAAAAAAAAAAAAAAAAAAAAAAAAAAAAAAAAAAAAAAAAAAAAAAAAAAAAAAAAAAAAAAAAAAAAAAAAAAAGGAAACCTTTAAATGGTACAGCCCTGGCGACATGTTGTGTAACAAAAAATATTCTGCATTAATTTTTTGTCTAAATGTTACATATTTTAATTTATAAAAAGATAAAACATTTGGAGGAGGAGAACAACGTTACAAAAGATAACTATAGAGCCCTACCACTTCTGAATAAATGAAAAAATAACATAAATTTCCTAAACAGTTATCAGTTTGAACCGTAGTCGAAAGATCATGTACGTTTCACCAAAAAGTTGACCTTAGTGATAGTGTAACTTATAGATCAATATCGTACTTTTATGATCTTAGGATTATTCTATTTCGATCATATTGCATATAGATAGACTGTTATATAAAAAAAAGTATTTATTTATTGACATAATTACTGTGTAAAACTGAATTTAATAGTAACACAAAAAAAACCTGAGCTAATAATAATAAGGTATTAAGTTGCTAAATGTAAGTAAGTAGTGAGTAAAAATAACTCGTTTAATAACACAGGTCTGCAAAAAAAAATTTTGTTTGTCAGCTGCATGAGATATTTTAACTGAATTATAAGTTTTGAAATGCGCTGATTTCAGAAGAGATGTCCATTTTTTTTTCTATCACATAAGGGGTTTTAGCTAATACAAACACAAACAATTGGTAAAAGCACTCGTTTATTCAAAATTATTATCAAACATAATATTTTTTTACAACTAATGAAACATTATTTTGAGACATAAAGTAACAATACTACATTTATTCATGTATTTTATGAAACATTCTCTTCTCTCCCTTGATACTTCGCCGAGTTCTTTTCTGATTTCCATCTTTAGTTTCCCGCTTGAGCATCCAGCAGTAGTCTGCAAGCAGTGACATCCCATCTTCTTTGGTGACGTCTCTCGATATCAAGGACATCCTGGTGAGAGCGCTCCCCCCTGTTCTTCACTGTAAGCTCCCAGATTTTCAGGAAAATCTTTTATGTAGGAGTGTAAAAAATAGACCTTCAAGCTCATCTTGCAGCCTTGAGCTTCGTATGCTGTTAGCATCCGTTGACGAATGGTTTTGTAGTCAGGATCCTCAGTATTTCCCAAAAACTTTCGCACAACATCCTTGAACGATAACCAAGCTTTCTTTTCCTTCAAAAAGTTTCTCGGGCTGACCAATCACTAGTCCTGTGTTGTTCTTTGGCTCTACTATCCCACAAGCATAAGAAGCAAGGGTATTTAGTATAGCCTGCCTGCAGACCCAAAAGCATCGTGTGTAACATACGTATAATAATAATAAACATAATACTGCAAATAAATAAAAACCTATGTGCTATAATTTTTTGAATACTTTTCCTGTTTTTGGGAGGTCAAAATCTATAAGAAAATGTTAAAAAATCCTATGCAGTTTTTTAGTCGCAGACCTGTGTAATTAACAGATTTAACAAGAATCTTATAGTCCTTTAGCTTTTTATCTTTTTGTCTTTTCGTAATTTTTAATTTTTTTTTATTTTTTGTACTTTGAATCATTTAAACTCTTAACAGGTGATTGGCCCAGTGTTCGTTCACAAACATTCACCAAATTTCTAAAAATAAATTTTATAAATATGTCATTGTTATATTATAGATGCGATTAATTTAATATATAAAAGGAAAAGTCATCGAACACAAAATACAAGAAAAAATCAAAGAAACAAAGAAAAACAAAAACAAAATAAAAGAAGAAAGGGCAAAGATAACAAAAATCACTAGCAAATAAAAAGAAATATATATTTAAATATAATTTATTATTATAAATTTACCAATATTTTAGAATAATTCGATAGTATTATTAGATGCGTACCGTTATACTAGAAGATTAGACAAGGGAAGAGTGGAACTGTTTCTAAAAATAAGTCGAAGCAGAGGCTGATGGACAGCAGCTAATTACCTTTCGAGAGGTATATTCTAAACTTAGTCGCAGACAAATTTCCGATTTTCTATTTTTGTCTTCAATGGATTCTTCTTTCGTACCTTTCATCAACTATAATAAATACAATTCATTTTGTAACGATTATTGTTTACGTTAACTATTAAACAAAAATTATGCTTTTAATATTTCAAAAATATATATGCGAGAAATTAGTTCATAGAAAAAAATTACATTGGCAATAAATGTCGCAATATAAATAACACCACTATCAGTTTTCGATCATTCAACCTACATTGAATCGAAAGGACTGTAGCTTTTCAGATTGACAATCTCTTAAATTAATTACAAATAATTCATTATTTTAGTTTCCAGAAATATTTATTGACAAAAGGGATTTGGTAAAATGTTATTCTAAAATTAAGCATGTAGTTTAATATAGAAGCATACTTGGAGTTCTCGTCCATTTATGACCACTTACCAAAATAAAAAATTGAAAAAATCCAGTAGAATTTTGATGGCCAAACTGTGTATGCCATGTAATGCCTTGTAAATTTCATTAATTACACATTAATTAATCGTGTGCCAAAGTCTCAGCCAATGTAAACATCTTCGGGGAGAAATAGTAGGTGACAATGGAAACAAATCAGAACGCCAGGTTCACTACTGCCATTTTTTTTTTTTTTTTATTATATATTTTATTTTATTTTTTAACATCATCATTTGTTATATTAAAAAATATAATTAATTTCAGGACCAATTTATTTTTAGTTTAGGCAGAGGACAGATCAATGTTCCTGATGAAATGTTTGGCGGGTAATGGGATTACTAGAGCTTTGAATTATATGAAATAAAAACTAAAACAATATGCACATATATATGCAAATCGAGCGGGTTAAATATGCCATTAAATGCCAAAAATATACAACTAGGTATCTACATCATTTAGAAAAAAGAAATTATATACTTATTCATAATTTATACTCAGGTTTAAGCAACGAATTGTGTTAAAAGGGGAAACATTGGAAGAAGACAATTAATAAAACAAAAATATTAAAAAAAGAAAACACGTTATAAAACTTAAAGTGGCTTAATTCATGGAAGGACATGTCACCTCAAAATGAAATACAATACAAATCGATATCGAAACGAGAATTTTCAGATCCAATGGCAGTTTGTGTAGCAAAAGTTTTTATTTTTATTTATGTTCCAAATTTTGACTGCTTACCCTTAGTTACTAAAAACCATGCAGTAGTTGATACAACTTTATCAAAACTAACGTCTTCATCACCCTTAAAAGTCTCAATTGAGAACTCATTACATACTTTCCAACAATACCTTTAGTCTTTGCTAGTGTTATTTATTTATAAGAATTAGCAAATGAACAAACACGAACTCATTTATTTGGTGGGAAAGAAAAGCAGAATAGAATGAGTTCCATGGTTTTTTTTCGGTTTTGATTTATATTTAATTTTTTCAACTGCAAAGAAACATTAAAATTTTCAAATTTCAAACATTGATTGGCCGGATATTCAATTACGGTTCAGAATAATTGAAAAATTAGTATTTAGGGCCAGATATGCAGAGTATGCAAAACAGAAATAACTCAAATTGATTCTAAATGCCTCAAGACATATACATTTTGATGATATTAGATATTTTAGTAGGCTACTTGAAATATGTAAATGCATATATTTTATAATGATGATTCTATAGTTGACTGTGAGATGTAATGTAGAAATGGTCAGTGGTGCCGTCAAGTAAATAAACACTTCCAAGTATTAAAATAAAAAAAAAAAATTAAATTTGGCGTGCCGAATTTTCGACACATTGCATTGTTAGTCAAGTCTTCAACGAGACCACAATCAAACGTCGGCACGCCAAATATAAAGTTTTTTTTTTTTTATTTAAAAACTTGGAGGTGTGTTTTTTACTTGACTGCTCCACCACTGACCAATTCTTTACTTACACATGTTTTATACCTCTAGGAATCGATAATTAGCTCGATATTGACAGGTAAAGAAAAGTGCTTGTTCCGTTCAATACAAGATTGTGTAGACTTCAATAGTGTTCGTTTTTTTTTTTTTTTTTTTTTTTTTTATTAGACAGGTTAACAAAAATGAAAATTTCCCATTTCATTACTATCTTTGATAAAATCTATTTTAGACGATGTAAACGCATAAAACAGAAAAATAGTACTATCGATACAAACAAAATAAACTTCGCAAAATAATAATGAATAGTGTTAGTTTCGGTAAGCCATCTGAAGAGCGCTAACGAAGGGGAGCGGTTTTTGCCTCAGACGCCGCTAACCAGGCGGAAAATTAATTCAAGGTTAGTAGATCAATCACTGCCATCCGCCGGGGCCGACGTACACACACTCACGTTGACGTACACAAGTAGGAAGACGTACGCAGGTACGGTAGGCATTATTCAGGAAGAGGGGGAACTGAGGAGCTGATATATATTGCAGTATGGAACCGTTATCTGTCATCGTTAAGATGTAACGGTTCTCTCCGGTTATCTTTTTTCCTGGTATTTATTAATTAATGCTAATTTATAAAAAAAATTCATTTCCATCAATTTATATTGATATTTAACAAATTCTGGAATCATAATAGATAAAATTTGCAATAATATTACCGATTAGCATTCCCCGTCACGTCTTCGCCCGCTCTAAAAAATAACTTTATCATCGGTAAAATCTTTTATTGAAGTATGCAATTGTGCATTATCACTTCAATAATATTTTCACGCAAATCAGTAATTTTTAAACTCATTAAAATGGCACTGATTAGATGTTTAATAATGATTAGGTAAAAGTTTAATTGGAAATCTAATTTTTTTTTTTTTTGTATAAGTTGGTAATCCAGATGGACAAATACTATTAAGATACTTCTGTTGTTAATTAACTGTATGTGCTTATTACGAGTTACCGCGCAGCGCTACAGCCCTGAGAATTTTCTACTCCGCACGTCTCTATTCCTTGCCCTCTCCCTCCATCCAGTCACTCATAGCACTCTCAGGTCCTACTCCACGTCCTGCACCTATCGTCTGCGTGGCCGGCCAGCTCTTCTAATACTAATAATTGTTTCATTCAACAACCTGTTATCATCTTCGTCTAGACTTAATAAATTGTAGCACATTACTGTCTTTATATATCGCATATATTTCATTGTTTATGTGATATCTCCATTGATTTTTGTCGTTATCATGGACAGAGCCATAGATCCAACTTAATATTTTATAGAACTATGAAGATGAGATAGTTTAAATTTGGTACCGATGGTTGCAGTAGTTTTACCGTTGTACACTCTACTGAGGTATGGTTCTAACCAAATATCGGTCGATTTTCAAACTTTAATAGGATTCACATATCGAAACATTTAATTTAAAATAAGTAAATTTTATTACCGATTTCAAGCTCAATATAACACCTTACCTTCGTAGCCTCTCATGCAGAACGGTGCTCGTTAGATTTTATTATTGCTAAACTTTCCTGGAGCTATAAGGTTAAAATTTGCTATAGACTGATTCAGTAGTAGTGGCTAGTGATCACAAACGATAAATGTGAGTAAACCTAGTTCCTTTTATATAATAGTATATATAAGGTACTAGGTACGAAAATGGTATGACGTTAAGACCCAAGTTCAATTTTTTTTTTTTTTTTTTCCGGTTCAACGAAGGGTCAGATTTCCACGCTATAGATCTAGAGGAGATCCAAGAGGTACGCTTGACTCTCCACGGAAATTTTATTTTTCTGCATATTGCGGTTGTCCTCCATTAGAATCATTAAGAAATAAATGTCATACAATGCAATATTGTCTCGTATAAATTTTACGGGCAATAAAATATTAGTTTTTGAATTAAACATCTGACTATTATAAAAATTAATAAATAAATAGTGGATATTAAACCTAATAGTGGAAATATTTTGAAACCTTAATTTTCAGTAGGTCTTTTAATGTGAATAAATGCTAAAATTATTTGCAAATAATTATGATATTGTCAATCATGGAAAATTTACTGTAGAAGAGTAATTTATTAATTTATACTATATGGATAAACATTTTCTACCTTTACCCAATTTATATAGGTTGGGTAAGCTCCAATAGAGTCCAGGAATGCGAAGATCGATCCCTGACTCAAAGTAACAATTTTCAACAGTTGGACTTGAACAGAGAACCGAGGACTTCATCCTCACCCACCGAGATGGAGCACCTTAATAATTTTATTAACTATTGTCATTATCAAAGAAATATTAAAAACATTTTTAGAAGTTAGTAAAAACTAAAAAGAAACAGAAAAAAAAATTCACTTCAAATGCTTTAGTAATGCATTAAAATGTCTAATTTTTAATTCAAAACAAAATTCATGATTGAAACATTTAAATTTCTATGGTTATAAACAAGAAAATAATAAATATTTTGAAACATATCTCAACATATCAGTACCAAAAAAATACATTACGTATTCTTATTCACCTTTTTTCACTTCATACAGAAATGCGAAACGAATAATGCTAGATAAGAAAAGGGCATATGAAATAGGCAAACTTGAGGAGATGGAAGAGAATTTTCAGGCACGAGAAAGCCAAAAATTCTATAAGGGAGTCAAAATATTAAGAGAGGGTTTTAAACAACAGACGGAACTATGCCTGGACCAAAACGGAAACCATCTCACTGAGAGTGACCAAATAAAAAGTAGGTGGCAGCAGTACTTTAAAGAATTGTTAAATCCTGAGACATGCAACAATCACAGACGGACTTCACCAGACGGACCAACCCGACAAGGATGAAGATATTGATGACCTGACAAAGAAGAAATAACGGAAATAATTCTATCATTAAAAAATAATAAGTCCCCAGGACCAGGACGAAATTCCGTCAGAGCTATTAAAATACGCAGGAGAAGAAACATGGGAACAGATTTTCAAGGTTATATGGGACATCTGGGTAGAAGAAAAATTCCGTCCGACTGGAGGGAGGCTACTATAGTCCCTATACATAAGAAGATAAATAACCTAAAATGTGAGAATTACAGGGGCATAGCACTACTACCAACAGTCTATAAAGTCCTGTCTGTGGCGATATGTCGGAGGCTGGTGGAGAGGAGTATATATGAACAGTCATAATATAAATACCGGCCACATAATTAAAAAAGAATAATATTTCAACTTATAAAGTTATGAAATATGTACTATCCTGGAACAAAATTCGTATAAAACTTGTATAGTAGTCCAGTTAATTGATTTGTAAAATGATAGACCAAGAGCCCGATAGGAAAACACCGAGTTATTTCACCCTTCTTTTGTAATGCATGGGTGTAACCTGTCCACTGTTATGAATGAAAATTTATGAATTTTCCAATAAAGGTGAGTGCCGCAAAATAACAGTGGGGAAAGAGGTTGAAAATAGTATTTCTTAGAAGTTCGGAAATCGTTACTTTTAGTATATTTTGTGTTCTATTATACGTTATTCAAGCAAATCAACTTTGCAACAAATTTTGTTCTCAGATCAATAGTTTTAGAGCGGTTTGGCCACCAAAGATTGACTAACTTCATATAAGTCGCACTTCTTCGTGAAAAGAAGCAGTTGGTACTTTTCCGTTGTCGGTTTATAGCTCTAATCCACAATTTAGCTGACTAAATTTCCTTTCAGACATTATACATAAAATTTATTTGTATAATATAATATAATTTATCTATATAATGTATATAAAGTTATTTAAAATACCCATGCCAGCACGCTAAAAATCCGTACTATTGTAAAGTTAAAGTTTTTGGCACATATTTCGTTATAACACCAAAACTATTCGTCCGATCCAAAATTTATTTATTCTTTCAATTGATAGCTGGCTAAATTTTCTATCAGACCTCATATATGAAATTTATATAAAGTCATGTTAAAATTCCCGTGCCAGCTCGCTAAAACCCCGAACTGTTGTAAAATCCAAGTTTTTGTGGTACATTTTCATTATAACCCCAAAACTACTCGTCCAATCCAAAATTATTTTCTCAACTGATAGCTGACTAAATTTGCAATCAGACCCCATATATAAAACTTTGATCAAGCTCTGTAAAATACCCGTGCCAGCACGCTAAAAAAAGTTCTGTTGTTAAATACAAATTATTTAGATTATTTTTCGATACTAGTCCAAAACAATTTGTCTAAACCAAAATTACTTTTTTCAACTGAAATTTGCCTGAATTTGATATCACATTTTATACATGAATATTTAATTGAAATCCATGCCAGCAGGCTAAATGTGTATGTTTTGGTAAAAACATAACAATTTTACATGTTACAGTGGGCTGGCGTGGGTATTTTGCGGGATTCATTCATCATTATATAATTTGATTTGATTGTAAATTTAGTAAGCTTTCATTGAAAAAAATAAATTTTGGATAAAACAAATAGTTTTGGGGTTATCGCGAAAATTTGAAAACTTGGATTTCAAAATATTACGAGGTTTTAGAGTGCTGGTATTGGTGTTTTACGAGACTTTGCATGAATTTAATATATAGGGTCTGATTGAAAATTAAGTCAGCTATCAGTTGAGAAAAAATAAATATCGATCGGAAGAATAGTTTTCGGGTAATTATGAAAAATGTGCCAAGAAACTTGGATTTCACACCAGTACAAGGTTTTGGTGTGCTGGCATTGGTATTTTACGTGACTTTATATCAATTTAATATATGGGTCTGAGTGGAAATTTAATCAGCTATTAGTTGAGAAAAATAAATTTTGGATCGGAAGAAAATTTTTGGGGTAATAACGAAAAATGTGTCAAAAAAACTTGGATTTCACAACAGTACGAGGTTTTGGTGTGCTGGCACTGGTATTTTATATGACTTTATATCAATTCAATATATGGGCCTGATTGCAATTCAGTCAGCTATTAGTTGAGAAATATAAATTTTGGATCGGAAGAATAGTTTTGGGGTGATAATGAAAAACGTGCCAAAAAACTTGGATTTCACAACAGTACGAGGTTTTGGTGTGCTAGCATTGGTATTTTACATGATTTTATATCAATTTAATATATGGGCCTGATTGCAAATTTAGTCAGCTATCAGTTGAGAAAAACATATTTTGGATCGGAAGAATAGTTTTGGGGGAATAACGAAAAATGTGCCAAAAAATTCCGGCGTGGGTATTTAACATGACTTTATATAAATTTCATATGGTATATGCAGTATGGTAGGAAATTTAGCCAGTTACTTACTACAAGTTAGCCAATCATTGGTGGCCAAACCGTTTGAAAACTATAGATGAAAGAAAAAGAAATGAATAGTGCCAAATTTCTTGCAAATTTGATTTGCTTCATAAAGTACATAGCTCAAAATATACTAATAGGAACGGTTTCCGAGTTCTTCGATCAAACGACTAAGAACATTCGATTTTCCAAGAACATACGTTTACGAAGAACTATATGTTTTCCACGTATTTTGTTCCAGGATAGTACATATTTGATAATTTTATAAGTTGAAATATTATTCATTTTTTAAATATATCGCCGGTATTTATATTATTACTGTTCATATGTATTAATTGGTATTTTTAACATTAAAATTTTTAAACAAGATTATTTTATATTAAAATAATCATATTGTACCATACGTAGGAAGCAACATAATATAATTTCCTTAAATTATTCTAGAGAAAAACTACTTATAGATCAAATAAAAAAGGAAATTATGTTCAAAAAGTTCACTGTTGGACGAAAATGGATGTGAGTTTTGAACAATGTCAGCCGGGTGTGACGCCTTCACAAGGGTTTTGAATTTTGTCTGCCGGTGCTTAGCCCCCTCCAAATTTTGGCAGAAAACGTTTTTTTTCATCTAGGAAGTATGCAGTTTCTTGTGAGCTTCAAATAAATCGTCTTCAAATTGTGCATTTTCGGACTGAAAAAACGTGGATTTTGAATTTTGTCTGCCGGTGCTTAGCCCCCTCCTAATTTTGGCAGACATCGTTTTTTGTCATCTAGGAAGTATGTAGTTTCTTGTGTGCTTCAAATAATTCGTCTTCAAATTGTCCACTTTTGGACTGAAGAAACGCGGATTTTGAATTTTGTCTGCCGGTGCGCGACGGAACGACTACTCGGAGAATATCAGAGTGGTTTCCGCCCAGGACGATCAACTACAGACCACCTATTTTCTATTAGGCAAATGCTTGAAAAGACGTATGAATATAACGTCGATCTGCACCATCTCTTCATTGATTTCAGACAGGCATATGATTTTGTCAATAGAGGATGCGTTACGGGCACTCGGAATACCAGAAAAACTAATTAGACTGACAAGAATGACATTAGAAAGAACAAGGGCTAAAGTAAAAACCAGAGTAGGCATCTCGGAAAGCTTTGAAGTTAATAATGGCTCGAGACAGGGGAACCCATTATCGCCTGTGCTGTTCAATCTCGCCTTAGAAGTAGCAATCCGAGGAATAAAGATGAACCCAGGATGCACTATTTACAATGGCCTTACACAGCACATGGCATATGCTGATGATGTGGTTATCACAGGTAGAACCGAAACAGCATTGGCCGGTGCTGTTGAAGAATTCAGGACAGCAGCTCTCAATTTGGGTCTTGAAACATGGACAAGACCAAATATATGAAAACCTCTAGACAGACAAAAGGAAGAAGAGAAATAGTTGATGTTGGGGAGGACACGTTTCACTGCTGTAGTACGTTTAAATACCTGGGAGGAGTTGTAACGGTGAAGAACAATCTGGAGGTTGAAATAAAGAGCAGAATGGTTGCAGGAACCAGATGTTTATATGCAATACAAAAAACTCTCCATTGTAAAACTCTCTCAAGGAAGGCAAAACTGCTGATATATAAATCTATAATAAGACCAATAGTGATGTATGGCAGTGAGACGTGGACTCTCACTAAAGATACCGGAAGACCACTGTTGGTCTGGGAGAGAAGAATATTAAGAAGGGTCTTTGGTGCGGTGAGAGAGGAGCACAGGTGGCGGATAAGAAGCAACGCCGAGATCGCACTATTGTATGGTGAGCCTGATATACTCTGTGCTATTAAGAAAGGCAGGCTTAGATGGTTGGGACACGTCGAAAGAATGGAGCCCAACAGGCTACCAAAGAAAATGTTTAATGGCACACCAGGAGGAAAAAGGAAGAGAGGCAGACCCAGGCGCAGATGGATTGATGACCTGGAGGAGGATTCGCAGAGACTGGGGATACAGAATTGGAGAAGGACCGAGAGGAATGGAGAAGGATGGTGGCAGAGGCCCAGGTCCTGCAAGGACTGTAGCGCCCAAGAACAAACAAACAGAGGTATAGAATTCTATTTCCTAGACTAATTAATTGTGAGGTAAGTTACATAAAAATGTTTTTTTTTTTATTTATTTCTATTTTTTTTTTTTGGGGGGGGGGGGGGGGGAGAGCATAACTTCCTTATGTGCTCAAACTAAGGCAGGAAGGACGGGTTACCAACCCATTCTAGCCTGAGTGAATTATTTCGTGCATATAAATACAATAAATAGTTCAGGAAATGATTTTTTTTAAAAATGAAACCAATTCAAATTGCTCTCCTGTAAAGTTATGGAAATGTGACATAGTGTTCTGTACCTCCGAGGTACAGATATGAATTATTATATGAATGATTACATACTATTATTACTTATATTTATGGAGAATACTCACAAATAACAAAATAAATAATCGTATTACCTAACCAATAGATACATAAATATAAAAGTAGTGAGTGAAGAGAAATAAAGTTTTTGACTGAATAAATATGCAACAGGAGATCTTACAGTAGACTACAAGAATATTTTTTTTTTTAATTTACCTAAATTTATAAGTGCAAGAAATTTTCTTCATCATATCACACATGTATTTCTAAAGTGACGTAAGTCAAAGATCAGTATTTTTTTATTTATAATCATTTTTAAGTTAAATATAAATTGTCAAAAATGTATCGAATTAACTTCAAATCTCATCTGATACATATCACATGCGGTTGTGATAAAAAGATAATTCAGGTGCACTTTCACAAAAGACTGGCAAAATAATACATTATTGAAATTCAGGTTTTCGAATTGTGCCACTTTTCAAATACATGTGTGGTGTACATATATACAACAATAGATATACGGATTTTTTTAGCTATTTATTCCAAACACATGAATAACAACAAACTTGAATGGCGACCAATTAAGCAGAAATATATTACATAAAACTCTCTCAAGGATAATAATTAAATTGAATGTCAGCTGAATACTACTAAAAATAAAGAGCTATTAAAAATTAAGACTCCACCGACGTAGAACGACAGGCCCAACGAACACGCCAAGAGCAAACGAAGGGCTGAAACTGAAACTGATTAATTAGATTTTCGCGGCTGAAATAATGCACTAATTGGCGCCAGCTGATTGGTCCGTTATGTCAGGAGACTCACGAGGATTGGCTTACTCACGGTCCAATGGGCAACGAGTACAATCCTTCGAGAACACGTCCTGTTGAGGGATTTGCTTCGTAAATTATTAACATGCTGTGACAGGATCAGTCGAGTGAGAGGAGATTGGTCAAGGTAATTGATACTTTGAATATTTCTAAAAGAATTAGGATTACTAAAGCTGAAAGGAACAAAACTTGTGTTTAGTTATTTTGACACGTATATTCGTTGATTAGGAATAAAAATGTATTGTTGTAGTATATTTTTAATGTAAAAATATAATAAGTTTTTTAGTAAAAAATAAACTATCTATAAAAAAAATTCACAATACATGCAATATTTCTTAAAAACCACACAGCAGCGGGCGAGGAGATATCTGAATCGTATTAGATGAAAGGGTATTAGCGCGCAAGTACTTGCATAATGTCACCAAATATTAAAGCTATTTTTTTTTTTTTTAATTATTTTATAAATAGAAATATGCAACTGTATTAGAAAACACATCTAGTAAATATACGGTGTATATGAAATATAATGACATGAATAAAAGTTGTAGAGGAACTTCCCATTCCATAGTACTCTAATAAATATTTACAAAAGAAGATCACGAGGCCATCTTCTTTTCAGACGCCTCGGAGGATTGCCAGGAATGGAATGGGAAGCAAGTTGTGCTACAAGTGGATTTGGACCTGCAGTGAGTTTATTTTGAAAGGAAAGGTATCTGGTTAGTACCAAATCAGCAACATATGGGATATTAAGGTCATTGTGGATCAATTCATTTGTGACAAAGTAAGGAGCATCTAGGATTTTTCGAAGGATTTTGGATTGGAGTGATTGGATGCGAGAAGAATTCGAATGGTTTGGTGGATCCCCATATCTCTATACCGAAAGCCCAAATAGGTCTGATAATCGTCATATAGATGAGCTTCTTGTAGTGAATCGGGAGATTTGAACGTTTGTCAAGTAGGTGTTGTAGTAGTCGAAATCGACGTGCAGCTTCTTGTCTTTTCAATCTTGTATGAGGGTTCTAGGTAAGCCTCTTGTTCAGATATAATCCAAGATATCTTACCTGTTCTACATTATTTAACGGTACTCCATTAAAGGTTACAGGAGGACAGGATGAGATAGGTTTTAGACGTAGGGTAAAGGTTATTTGCAGGGATTTGCTGGGATTTATTTTAACTCTCCAGTTATGACACCATTCTTCAAGGGAAATGATATGTGACTGGAGTGTCTGGGATGCAGCAAATGGATCATCATTGACTGATAACACGCTTGTGTCATCAGCATAGGTTGTGAGGATAGTATTAGGAATGAGTTGGGATATCAGCTATATATATACAGTATAAAGGATGGGACCGAGGAAATATAAAAACTAAATTGAAATATTAATCGAGTTGTTTCATCTGCATTAAATACATTGTTACATGATTCTACAGTGTATAACGAATACATGATAATTATAAACAATAATACATTAGGTATCAATCAAAAAATATTTTTATCAAAAAGTCATAAGAATATCGCTACTTTTAGTTTTCTATATATATTTAACATATTTTTCTGTATTAATTGATTTATAAATGATTATTTTAATTACTCCTTCTTTTGTTATTTAATATATTTATATTAGCATCATTTTTCGTTTTAGCATCCTGAGAAATTCTCTTTCCTAACCAACAGCCTTAATTATTTGTTTGGTTCATTACTTACTTATTGCTATTATGATATTTCCACATATCATTTTCATTATAAGCACTCTCTCTCAGCCACTAGTCTCAAATTCCAGTGATGCAATTCATAAAAACGTTGTGGATGTTCTGAAAATATAGCTCTCTGTAAGGATAAAACTGGTTTATTTATTTCTAGTTGTTTCCGACTTTTTTAAAAGCCATTTAGAATTTATTATATTGCTAGCAAATATTATAAATTAAAGGTAATTTTAAAATACTGTTTGAGAGGGGATTACTAATAGGGCTAGTGAAATAGCTATAGCTTCTCGTGTTTAGTTCATCCGTGGTTACCTTATTAGTTCATCTTGGTAACCACTTCGAAGGGTGACCTCCTGGCAGTAGGTGATCTAATGATAACCAAGCACCATATCCCAATGCTGGTGAGGCTGCTCATACTTCTGGAAGGAAATCATCACAGGCGATGGGCAGGCGAACGTATCCCTGCAGATTCCAGTCTAACCTTAAACGTCAAGTTATTCACTTGACCAGTTACATAATTGACATTAACTATCAAGACTAGAAAGCATAAATGAAAAAAAGGGCACAGGAATTATATTATTAGATTTACAAAAATTCAGGAGTCTGTTGATATATTTTACTCTATAAAGACTGATGTTGGAACTCCACCATATGTTGCTATTGGAATGGAGGTTTATTTTTTATCTTCGGAACAATCATTAAAAAAAAAAAGTTTCCTTGTTAGACACGAGCATTATCACTAGATACAAACTAGTAAATTCTAACGGTCAGTGTGGCACGATAACGAACAGACGGGAACAACAGACAATTAGACGAAGCACAAAAACCAACCGAAAAGAAACTAAAACAACTACAAAAAATAATAATAAAAACCATCTGGAGTAACTTGGGCTAATAAATTAAAGACTAATTAACCGAAAATCTACCGAACGTCAGATATAGATCAGTAAGAGGCGTCCGCCCGTGACCAGCTGTCACAGTATTATATTTTGTAATATACTATCTGCTAAGCGTTAATAAGAATAGCATTGCGGTAATAAAATATTGTAAACAGTTATTTCAGTAGCAATACTAACCTCTAGCGAAATATGTAGATCCTAGTGAGGCAGATCGTATCGTCACTGATTAGCCAGAACCCTAGAGCCGAGTTCTTTCTTCCTTTTTTAGAAGTTTAGAATTCCTGAAGATACCAACCGGAGATAAGGAAGTTGCTACCTGAGCTTTAGTGTCCTAACCAGTGGTCTTTGGCTTCTTACAACACTAAAACACCTCCAGCAAAGGATTTACGGAAATCTTTATCAGTTCAGAAATCCTTCATTGGGAATACAAAGTTATTTTAATGTAAAGTTAAAAAAAGTTATGAATATAATATATTCTTATAACACCAGGAAAAAATAATAGCCATATTTAATATTTTAATCAGTATAATTTATTCTAACTACATAAGTAATTAATGAAATGACCATAAGACAAAGGATCTTTTAACCACTACCTCAGTATCCATTTTATTGATGGCATAGGTGTATTCTGATATCTAGGATTCACAATAGACTAATAAATGTGATTGGAGCAGCTCGTAGACGAGATCGTCTGAGAATGAGATAGTTGGATGACATAGAAGGGAATTGAAAGAATCGGAAGTCAGAAGATGGAGGAATGTTGCTGCCGATAGACCAGATTGGCAAGCAATTTGTTACAGGGCCATAAAATAAATAAATAAAAAATAAATGTTGCAATTCCCCTTTCCACAAAGCTAATAATATAAACATAAAATGGTGGAATCAATATTATTCCTGAAAATAGAGCTATGTAAATTTAAAACTATTTGCACAAAACATTCCTTCTGCATCATTTCCCTGAATGAAATAGTAAGAGGATATTAGACAAAAAATTGGCCAAACCTCTAAAACAAAAAGATCAAATCGGACCCCATATTTGAAATTTCGATCGCGTCCCATAAAACACGTTGAAAAAACCACGTACTGCAGTGAAATCCTTTTTTTTTTTTCAGCACATTTCTCACTATAACTTCAAAAATATTTGCCTAATCCCAATTTTTTTCTTCTCAAAGCTGATTAAATTTGTTATCAGATCCCATATAAAATTTTGATTAAGCTCCAGCTCACTGAAAATGTCAAAATTGTCACATTTTATCGAAACATACTTCAAAATTCAATTCTTGATTTAAGTGGGTTTATTAGTTGTGTATTTTTTCCCCATAATAAAGATAAGTAGGGGAAGGTGATGTACCTGTGGAAAATTTTCACTTATCAATTTTTCTAATTTTCAGTGCTTTATTTATTTGAGTGGTTATTGTACCATTAGATAAGAAATGTAAGGGGCTATCGAACCCTGGTGTCTTTATTTTGAAAAGTAATTTTATTATCACAGAAAATAATGTTTTGTAACATACTGATTAGTGTCCATAGGTACCTTCCCCCTTTGTACCTGTGGACACTAGTGGTTGTACCAATGGACATTCATTTCTTCATAGGTTTATATGGATAATTGAAATGATATTTAAAGAAACACATCAGAAATAATTTTTTATAAAATGTTCTAAACAAAATAGAATATTTAAAGAAGAAAGAAACTTGATTATTAAACTAGAAGGCCGACTAGAAAGGTGACAAAAATAACTTTAGCATATGAAAGTAACTTAACTTATTTTTAAACCTTTTAACAAAAATAAGTCTTTTATGTACCTAAAATTAACTATTGTCGCAGACTTTTTTTTATGGAAAAAATCGAATCATTAGAGATTGTATCCATGAAAAGATGTAGGAAAATGTAATTATTTACATAATCTCCCAGTGCCAGCTTTAAAAGATGGCGGTGGTAATTTTTCTTTTGATATCTCATATTTCAATTTCATAATTAGTAGCGATGTCCGGATGATTAAATTTTGGGGTTCTATCATTTGATGAAATTTTCTAGTAGGTCTTAAAAAAATTAAAATCACAGGATTTGGAAGAAAAAAACTTAAAAATAATAATTTCTACTAAATTGGTGATCTGACAATCTTGAAAACACACATGCAACTGCAGGTAGATACTTGCAGTACTACCAATCTAACAATTTCAATTTCCCTCCTCCCACTCTCTCTTAATTAAAAATTTTCACTGGTACAACTGTGCTTTAGGTACAGCACCTTCCCCTACTATCAAAAAAATATATTTTTTAAATAAAATATATTTTGAAAAGTAAATTGAAAGTTAAACTAAATTTTGACGAGTTTGTAAATTTCAAATCTATAAAAATGTTAAGTACTTCTTATTGGGAAAACTTTAAAATTGAAATTGAACTATATTTTTTAATTATAGCATTTAAAACAGCAATCTTCCACTTGCCTGAGACCAAGTGTACCTTAGACCAATCAGTAAACAAACCAATTCCACATATAAAAATACACAAATCATAAAAATTTAAATTAAAAATTTTATTGAGAATATAAATTCTAGAAATAAAATTATAAATTAATAAACATTATAGTAACATTTTTTATTGACAAAATCTGAGTGATTGGATTAAGTAAAGTAAAGAAATAAATAAAAATAACATACTATAATAATCTACAATATTTCACGTGATTTCTACAGTTAACATCTCCACACAGGAAAAAATAAATTATTATTTCAATCTGAAAACAAAATAAGCAATAATTTGTTTTTTCCTTTTAATGGTGGGAAGAGATGATATTTAAATAAATAATTGTATATGCCATATATTCATAGCCAGAGAAAAATTCTCAATATATCTGGAAAGAAAATAAATATAAAAATAAGAGAATAATTGAAAAAAATACAAAATGGAGTGTTACAACTTTATAATTTAATTAACAAGACCTACACATTTCTATGCCTTTTAATTTTTCCAGCATCCCACACTATTAACTTCATATTATTTTTAACTTCTATTGACTCGATCCACCAATAAACTGACACTGACACAAACCAGACAGAATGAAAAAAAAAATTCTTTTTTAACTAAGTGGTTATAGCTAATGCTATTAAAATTAATTTCCTAACATTTTATTTAAATGAAAGGTAAAGTAGAAGTTTTATGTTCTTTATTAATAAATCATTCTTTTTTTTAAGAACAGTTATAAATATCTCACTGGAGTCTTATACTTGTCAAAACATACTTCAACAATGATTATGATGATACATAATGATATCGTGGTATCACTAGCAACGAAATTATTTATTTCATGAATAACTCTTATCTCCGTTTTCGGCATTATATAACAATAAAATGATATTTTTAATTAATTTTTTACTATTATCGATTATAATTATCTATTAAAAAATAAAGAATACTAATGATAATATAATTTTAATGTAGTTAGATAAAATTTCGCCGACATCAAAACGTAAATTTACTGAGCAAAGACCTCAGTGCAATGCTCTGGAGCGGATACATAAGTCAGTATTAGGATGGCGACAGATACCAGCATGGCACCTGGAAGCAGCTGACTCCTGCCATTCTTCTGTATTTGGATCGTATCTCTGTGTGTCACTATTGTCATGCTAATGGGTTCTTATCAATATTTTTAATCATTTCTTTGTTGTAGTATTTTTAATACTCTTCCACGTAGTAATCAGCCGACTATGCTTTTTCATTTTAATGTCATAAAAATTAAACTAAAATACAAAGAAAGACATAAATTAACATTATCTACCTCTTCTTTTTTGCTTTTGAAAAACTTCAAAAAAATATTATTCTCTATGTTTTCATTAATCATGAATGTTCTGTATGAGTAACTGATAAATTTTAAATTATAGATTTTATACCAATTCATTCTTGAAAAATTAAACAGCACATGCATTATTTTTTTTTTTCTACGATTCTGATCAGTTATTTAAAAATTTATTTTAGTTCGTTTTGTAGAAACATAAATTTGGAAAATATCTATATCTCTAGCAACTAGT
This sequence comes from Euschistus heros, assembly GCA_003667255.2. Taxonomy (NCBI): domain Eukaryota; kingdom Metazoa; phylum Arthropoda; class Insecta; order Hemiptera; family Pentatomidae; genus Euschistus; species Euschistus heros. Next base: position 1,975,941 of record RCWM02000093.1, read on the forward strand.
TTTCAAATTACGCGCTTCACATACATACAATAAAATGGAATTAGTTTATTGAAATTTGATGTATCCGGTTTAATTTAATTATTAATCTTATAATTGGCTATAACTTTTTAAGGACATATCAATAAAAAAAATAAAAACAAAAAAATGAAAAACACAGACAGCTAATCAGGAAATGCACCTCCTTGATCTATCTGGATAAGGCATCTCGCACACTAATGAGGTAAATGAACGGCTGTAATAAAACGAGGGAATTTCAACTTCCCGTAAGGAAGCCAACTGCGGGATCATAAAAAATGTTTTCCCGTAGGAAGTAGGAAACTGCATGAAGCCGAATAAAAAATATTATTAGCTCTGCTTTTCGTTTTATTCCTCTACTTTCTGTTGTTTTAATGGCTTTTTTGCAATAACAAATCTGATGAAAAACAGTTATACTGTCATCAACTTGCAATAAATGGAGACATTAATGAGATTAGATACGATCACGTTCAGAGCTATTTCCTTTACTCATAAATTTGATGGGTTTTATTTTGAATTAATATACGGTGTAAGTACTTTCAGCAAAACTAATAAACTGGAACTTAGATGAATTTGCTTTTTCTTATAAAATATAATAAAGAAAGCAAAACATTTAAAGAAAATTAAAAAAAAAAAAAAAAAATACACAAAATATGATTTAAATAAATTAAAATGATATTCTCTTAGATTATATTTCTAAACCAACTATATAGACTACTACAGTGGGCCTCTCACATTTCAATTGAAAACCTCTTATACACGTGACCGTTCTGAATCCTTTTTGGGCCTTTGAACTTGACAGCTAACTATTGTAAATGTACTGTAGTCTTTAACAAAGCCAAAGAAATTATTCCAATATGCCATTTGTCCTCAGCCTTATACTCCAATCTTTTGTCATTCAAAACCTTTGGATCAATCATCATTCAGTTTCAAATGTTCTTATAACTTTCCATGCAGACTAAATCGGTAGTGGTCCTAAATACTTCTTAAAATATATATTTGTGATAGAGTCCTGACAATGGCCGGCATTTTCTTTCAAGATTTCTAAGGTTATAAATATAGCTAAAAGATTTGTATTCAAGGTAAATTGAAAACAAAGGTTCAAGAAGATTCTGATTTGATGCACTAAAAAAAGTATAAGTGGAATTAATTAGGAATTTTAAACAGGAAACTAATCAGCAATATAAAAAATTGCACTCAACCATGAGTTGAACTTACAGTTCCAACATTCTGACAGTTACAGACGGATAAAATCCTGCGATCAGCGCAATACTTGAAAATACTCAGGCTCCAGTTACGTTACATAAAAAAATAAACAATTAAAAAAAAAAAATTAAATGCAATAGAAAATAAAAAAATAACATTTATGCTTAGAGGTACTGTTTGTCCACTATTGTGCATTTATAACCAAATAAAACAAAGCTTCACGAAGTTAATTGCACAATCGTGCTTGTATTGAAGGAAAATAACGAACTGTCCGTTAACAAAGAATAAAAAGCTTAACATTGAATCTAACACAAACTGAAGTAGTTACTACTCACAGAATAATCCAATATATTCTCTCTTTATTTCTCTTTATTTATATATTCTATTTACTTATTTGAGAACGCGAATAAAATATAGAAAATCATAGGTATTAGAATGGTAATGTCAAAATCTCTTTAAGTAGATGTATAACAAATAATTAACCGCTGGATTTAGTTCTTCCGTTTCCTTGATATATCATTTTAACTTGTTTAGTTTGTATCATACATGCTGCTGCTTGATAATAACATTTTTGGCTAAAAGATTAACAAATAATATTCATGACCTAAGAACAAAATAAAAATAATCAATCAAACGTAATATTACTTTAGAAGAGTCAGCGTTAATGAATTTCATAAAAATAAATTACAAATCGTTCTATTTTATATTCCTTTTCAATTCAGGTTAATAAAATATATTTTTAGTTTCTAACCATATAAAAAGTGAATGTGAGAGTTTATGTATGTAATGGCAAGTCAATGAAGTTTAAAACGACTACCCGTCGGTACTATATTCTGTTTCCTGAGAGTATGAACAGGAACCGAATCGGAAGAAAGTTTAGAAATTCTCAATTGATAAAATTGAAAACAAATGCTGAATTTTATATTGATATTGGTGTTAATATTGGTTTACCTCCTTATTTTGAGGAATAGAAACAATATAATTTACAAATAATATTTTACCTACTTAGTTGATAATCGTTTGTCTGGAATATACAATATAATTATTAAATAATGCTTATACATGATCTAATAACATGTAACTTTAATAGTTTAATTTTCTTTATATTTTCCAGAGTATTTCTTTTATTTATGGCCACGAAAATAAACGCCAACGCAGCATCTTTCAGAAAAGTAGAGAAGTGCATTCATCATGGGGAGAATATTTCAATCTTTTCATCTTGAGAATGAAAAAAATTTCTATTGTAAGGTGGCATTTTCCTTTTTGTATTTCAGTACTCAAACTTGCCCCAGGGAATAAGTCATGATTAACTTTTTCCACAGACTGTAATATTCCTTTTTTGTAGAACGTTTTCGACCCGAAAATTCTTAACTGAGATATTGTGGAAATATCGAAAACAGATAATAAGCACACTATTGACTTCAGCAGTTAATGAGGAGCGGTGGTGGGGGAACTGTAGGGGTGGGGGTGGACTCGCCTCTCAGTCGCCCTCCAGGATGTCTTGCGAGAGGTTATATCAGTACTACTTCGGTCAGGCTGCGTAATTTTCAAACAAAGATATACATAATATTATAGCAAAATCGATCAGGAAAATCTTGAAATTGGAAGTAGAATGTTCTTGATTGCTTGATAACAATAATAATAACAAACATGTAAGTAAGGCTGTCTTGAAGATATTTTTTGTAATAATCACTTACTAAAAATCATGTTACTATAGAAAAATAATATTTCTGTATTATTTTATTTATTTATGTATGTATTAGATAATTACTGTAGTTCGTATTTGCAAGCGCCATGTTACTAGACTTATAGGTACATAAGTGCAAATGAACTAATAAAATATAAAAATGAATAAAAACTAATTTATCCTCTTCATTCCTACACCTATTCAGTATTAAATGTTAGTATACGAATATGTTAAAAATTGTTCTACAGAGTATGTATCCTACTTTATTGTTACTCGCTCAATATAGAGGTACTGTGAATTATGCTTATCAAATCGTGAATACATCTGTTATATGTTGTATCGAAATCATGTAGCTATAAAGTGCTGAAAATAGTAATAGTTTTAATTATATAGATATATAGAATAATTTATATTTATGAATTCCTTTACAATTGTTTACATTAATTTATAATAAAATATTAAGCATTTAACAATATTTCCATAACTACTTGAGATACGCATGATGATATAGAATGATCAATACAATTGATGAATAAATTGCCAATTCTGTTGGAATTCTTTTTATTTGAAACCTAATTTCCAATGTTGAACATGCATCATCAGTTCTACGGAGGCAAAATAAGAGGACTTCTGCTTGTTGATTCTATGTTTCTATATGTTTATTTAATAAATTTTAACAATGAAAGTTAATTCTTAAACTATCTTTAAAGTTGTTTTATACTGGCCTACAATTAAGGTAAGTTTTACAGCTGAATACACAAAAATATATTTTTTAAGCCAAAGAAATCAATATTTATACATAAATGCTATGAGAAAAAAAATATAATTAAAGAATTAATCCAAAGGATGCTCGATTTAACTAAGCAATGCCAATAATATAAAACATCAAGGAGTTAAAGATAATAACTAAAAGGTACTAAATGGTTTTCTTATAAATAAGACAAGAAATTCACTAATAAAAAACATAATACAAAATAATATATGAAAATTAGATATATTTACAACCTCAACATTAACATGTAACAAAACATAAAACAAGCATCAAGAGCTCATTTCTCCCGATAGGATTGTCAAGCTGTTGTGATGAGAATTCCAGGTACTTCGTCTCGACTTCATAATTCAAAGAGAACATGCTTATTTCAATATGAGAAAATAATAAAATCATGGGTGAAAATTAAACAATAATTTATTGATTGATTATTGTGAAAATTTTAACAATAATAATTGATCCGGTCACCGCTATAAATAATCTCAAAGATATTGCTTTTATAAATATTTCCTTAGAAAATTATTAATTTATTTTTTAATTTTTTGATTTTATATTAGGCTCTCGATCAAATTTTGTTGTGCCGTAATACAACAGTTTTTCATTTCATTTTTCCAATATAAGTTAAAATTCGATTGGAGTCAAAATGAGACGACAATTACTGAAAAATATTCTTCTGTTGAAGAAAATTAGGAAATAAATGTAAGTAGTTAAGGTTGTATATTTTAAATAATTATTATAAAAGTAGATAATGCGATGCATTGGACTTTATGTTTTTACTCAGTTGGGATTTACTACCTAAAAATTTTAAGCTCAATTAAATATTTAAATTTACGTTTTTTAAATTATTTAAATTTAATTAAACATAGGACAAGTTTAACTATAATATTCAAGTTATTTTTTCTATCATATTTCAATAAAGCATGTTTTATTATTTTATTAGCTCTTTAATGCAGCTGCTTATAATTCAAGCGGCATATTGATTGTTAAAGGTCTGTACCCAGCTGGTCAGATTACACATGGTGATAAGGTCTTTTGTTGTCTTCATTCATGAGTTACGTAGATTCTGATGACCTCGTAATAATTTTTTTTTTCTTATTTCATAATATCCTTATTAAAAATATACTTATATCACTGTTAATGAAATCATTGAAATTTTATGAAATAGGAGCAATTATTATAGCAATTAATTATATTATATTATTATATTTATGAATTTAAGTATTATATTCAGTAGTTACGATTTTTATTTTTTTCAAATAACGAAATAAATGATAACCGAAACAGAAAGATCATTCCATTTTATGATCAATAGCATTAGATATTACAGCGATGCGACTCGAAACTTAGACATAACCTGCATCTATCATAAAAAAGTTCAATTAGTTCTAATTAATAAATGAGATCTGATTACCTGAATTTGATTATAAGAAAGTATAGTATCATCCGGATTATATGATATAAACCAATAGATCGCCTAACCATACTTGCTTTCAATGATTTTTTATGTTTATAATTATTTTTTAGCACTTATAAAAGAAATTCACTGTGACGTGTCATCATGACATAATTGTCGTTAAAGCCTATGGACGCTGAAGATTGCCATGAGTGAGCCATGGGAGAAGATTCAAAGTTAATTTAAGAAATAATTGAAAGAATTTCTTCTTTTTCTCTGATGTTTTTCTAATTAGAATTCTTGTTACTCGATAATTATTTAAAAAATCCGCGAAAATACCAATTATTTATCAAATAATATATATTTAAAAGTCGTTATTTGTATTTCTCGTAATTTGTATCAACAGTTCTGCTCACCTATAATCATATCTTCTGAATTCAATATTGATACCGTATTCTTCCCTGTCCAAAGAATTGTTTATGGCCATCTTTTCAATTGCTATATTTAACTACATTACCAGTGTTTGTATTAAGGACTTTAAAAAAAGTCATGCCAACGAAGCGAATGTTAGTACAAATTCATGTTATGTTTGAAAATGATGCGCTTAATCTATACAATTACATAGAAAGACAAGACATTTTTCGTTTGTGATCACTAACAAATCTAACTACTAAACCATAATTTTCTAGCACCTCATCAAATCAAAAATTACTGCTTTGCGTGAAAATATCACTAAAGAAATAATGGTCAATTTGTACTTCAATACAAGCTTTTTATCAATTAAAAATTAAAAGTTGAAATATTTAATTAAAATTATAGTTTTTCAACACATCAGTACTATGAAACATAAATTATATATACTAAAGTTATATATATATATATATATATATTCTATGTAACATAGTACTGATGTTTTGAAAAAAATTTGTATGTATTAGAACTGAAGATGAATGTTTAGCATTCGAGACAGGTTTTCTAATAAAATAATCCCAATAGAAGTGGCAATTAATTCATCAGTCCTAATTGTATTGATTCTTCTATACCATCATGCGTTCATCAAGTGAAATTAAAAATACATCCAAATCTCAGTTGCCTTTATTTATTAATTAATAGGAAAATTGAAAGTTTATAAACTCAAAGTATAATACCAGCAAATTGCAAGTCTTGTGTAGTTGTATTTTCTATTCCCTCTGCTTGTGCAATGTAGGGATATATCGTTTTTCTTTAATTTCGAAATTGTTTAAATTATTCATATAATTCACCTACAAACCATACATGTAGTTGTTTTAGACTGAACAAAATAAAAAAATAAAAATTGAAATATTCAGATTTTTCTTTTTCGGTCTTGGGCTGACGAGTTGCTATTTATAACGAAAAAAAGTAGAGGAAACAGCAGGTGTACACAGTTTACGCTAGGTTAGGGATTCATGAAACAATATCTCTGAAAAGCGGCTCTGGATGAATTTGCTCTTTTAGCCCAGTATAAATAATGTTTCCCATGGCTGGTTTCGAATACTTTTTTATTATTATTATTATTTTTTTTTTCCTTCTAATTATTATTCTTACAACTTAAAACCAATTTATACAAAAAAAAAAAAAAAAAAAATCAACTTAATTATTAAATTAATTATTATATTTCCTGAAGATAGGCATCGTTTTCATTCCAGAGTTTCTAATTACAGTTGAAGTAATTAAATTTAAATAAATGATAAAATTTAAATATTATCAAGATAAGGATTGTGTTAGTAAATTTGATTGTACTTCTCATCTAATATATATTTGTCAAAGACCACTCACTCATTTAACACGAAATCTCAAAAACCACCGAACGGATTGGAATGAAATTTTGTATGTGGCTTTCTCTAGGGCCGTAGGTGCTCGCTAAGAAAGGATTTAAAAAGATTCGGTCTGGATCGCGTGTAATTCGTGAAAAACGCGATTTCTTACGCATAGAAAATTCCTTGAATCAACATTACGGATCTTAATGAAACTAAGTACGTTGCTTCTTATTAGATGTTAGATGAACGATAACAATTATTTTCTAAGTAGTTTGCCCTGTATCGGTACAACTAGGGGGTAAAATAAAAGTACTCATAAAATTTTATTGGGTAAATAATAATTAATTTATTGTCATATGGTATATGGTGATAAGCTAAATTAAAAAATAGGTTAGATGCCTAAACCGCACACTTTGGCCACAAATTAAGTTCTTTATTGTAGTAAACAAATAAAAATACGATTCTAGCATGTGGAAAGCTTATTATATGGTACTTTCTGTGAACTCATGTTGGCTGCAGAGTGTACCCTTACAAGTTTGAGTTTCGGGACTATTAGCCTGCTGTGGAAAGGAAGTATAGGAGGTTAAAATACTTATGTTCTCTGGTGATGACACGGAAGGCCACTTGGATGTACCCACCAACCTTGCTTTACCAGTAGCTTCTTCCCTAACTACTCTTCCTTTAGCTTGATAAGATAAATATAATTGTTCTGTACCTGGTCCTTCTCAAATCGGCATTTTTCAACCAGGCTCAAGTTGTATTTCTCAAATCTATCTACTAAATATATTTCTTAAATACTACTTACTCATTCAACACGAAATCTCCGAAAACCACCGAGCAGATTGGAATGAAATTTAGTATACATCTTCCTATACGGCTGTAGGATCTCGCTAAGAAAGGAATTTAAAAAAATTGGCCTGGATCGCGGCTAATTCGTGAAAAAGCGATTTCTAACGCATTGGAAATTCTTTGAAATAACAATACGGATCGTAATGAAACTTAATACATTATTTCTTATTAGATGTTAGATCCACAATAACAATTATTTTCTAAGTAGTTTGTCCTAAATCGGTACTACAAAGGGGTAAACAGTACTAATACAATTTTTAGTGGGTGAATAATAGTAGATTTATTGTCGTATGGTATATGGTGATAAGCTAAGTTAAAAAATAGGTTAGATACTTAAGCCGCACACCTTTACCACAAAATAAGTTCCTTATAGTAGTAAACAAACAAAAATACGTTACTGGTATGTCGAAACCTTATAATATAGTACTTCCTGTGAACTCATTTTGGCTACAGAGGTATACCCTTACAAGTTTGAGTTGTTTCGTGACGAGAAGCTATTAAAAGACTTATGTTCTCTGGTGATGACATGTAAGGCCAGTTCGATGTACATATTCCTTACGAGCACCAACCTAGCTTCACCAGTAGCTTCGTCCCCAACTACTCTTCCTTCAGCTTTCCGGTCACAAGATAATTGTTCTGAACTATAATTGGCCCATTTCAAATCGGCTTTTCTCTACCAAGCCCAAGTTATATTTCTGGAATCTGGAAAAGTTATACCTAGCCTTTCTGAATTTCATTCCTTGAACCTAGAATCTACTTTTTTCTCAGTTCAGATGAGTCTATTGCAACATTCAAGTAAACTCATCAATCTAAAAGTAAACAACGTAGGAAATGATTCACAGATTCAGTTCGCAACAAACAACTAACGAACTCAGCTGCAAAAAGATAGTCAAACACATGTAGAGGTCACCGGGAATTCGTTAAAAAATACAGGAAAAATTATCCTGGAAAAAACATTAGCAGAAAAGCGGTTAACAAACATAAAGAGAACCAACCCGAAGTTAAAAGAAATGTTGTACACACAGATACTGAGGATCACCTAAATATACATAGAGGCTACAGCCTCTATATACAAATATACATATAAGTATAACTAAACCCATCCTGAAATCCATAAAACTGATTACCCAAAAACTGAATATCCAAAAGATAAAACAGTCAATATTGGACAACGGTCAACTTGCAATGGGTGTTAAGATGTAAAATGGAAGGACGAGAGCCCTGTCATGTGCTGCAGTAACGGGAAAGTCCAACTTCCTCCATTTTAAGAATATGCTGAACTCTTGCACAACCTCCTTACTTATGAACATCCTGAGGTTGAGCATTTTCTAAATAATATTTGGAAATAGAACGGTTGTTTTCAAATGACGTCGTTTGGAGCAAAAGAGATAAAAGAGGGACATTCTATGCCAACATTTAAGGTGCAAGGACATGCATACCACAGAATAGGGAGTTTACTTTCAGAATGTGAAGCATGCATTGGTACACCAACTCTAGAAAATTGTTCATGAACATAACAAGTATATCAAGGACTTCAGAGCTCCTGTTGAGTCGGCTCCTAAAGATCTACAAGATTTCCAGGTAGTTTTCAGTTCTGACAAACAACCTTCAAATGCTCACTGAGGACGTTACAATACTTTTACCTCTAACGAAGTTGAGTTCTTGATTGTTGGCCAGGTGTTAGAAAAGCGAAACATTATTCTCAACTGATAAGAATTAGTGAGTTCTATCGAGCGTATGATTCTTTTCAGTATCATCTGCCATGAAGAAGATGGGTACAGTATTAATATCCCTATGCGTGACCCAAACACAAATCCACCACTTAAGAAAACTGTCTGCAGCTGATTTTTACGCCTATATGTATATGGAGCGAGAAGGCGAAAAACCTTATTTGTTTTACTTTCGTAATCTCCTCAACCAATTTGTGCTTAATATGTAAGGACAAATAGAAAAAGAAACACTAAACTTTATTAGAAAAAGACAAAAAATTAGAAGTGGAGAATATATTCACTTGAAGGATGCCATAAGGGAAGCTGATGGTCTGGTATCGGAGCTGGGTAAGATGGCAGTGCTGCCATAAAGCTTTACTGCAGGACTGTTAAAATTAAAAAAATTAACTTCTGCAAATTGCCAAATTTACTTATGGAAATTATTCTAAGAATGATTTATTGGAGTAATAATAATTATCAACATTAAGCTTAACTTTTACTAATTAAGTTGTCCTTAATCCTAAGGACCGTAGCGGAGCACGGGCACTTTCAGTTAGTATTTAATATTTCTTAGATGCTTGTTATTTTTGGCCCCGAGATCTTTTTTAAAATTTATTTATGTTGGAGTTCTGGCAATGGCCAGCTTCTCCATCCATGACCTATGTGAATGTATATAGCGCTCTCTCTGAGCATCGACTGTTTTTTTTTACATCAGTGACGCAGCTAAAAGAGAAGAGCTGGGACCTCTCTGTGCCTGGCTTGCCCCTCCATAAGTTAAGGGATGGGTCTGGTCGTGGGATCTCTAGGATGAATATAAATTGTAAATAAAGTATAATTGCATTTTTAACCTTTAATTTAATTTTGTTTTATTTTTACTTACTGTTACTTTTTTTTTTATTTACCTATTTTTTTATTATTAATTTTTTTTTACATATGTATTTTTTTTAAATTTATATATATTTTAACCAGATGTATATTGTGTATTTTATATTATTTATGTATAGCACAGTTCTTTTCTTTCTATTTTTTTTTTTTTTTTAATTTTTTACTGCACATAATGTGTGAATGTAATCATTAAGCCACCTTTATTACTTATTGCCCATATTTATGGAAGATTGTAATAATTACTCAATGAAAATTTCATTTAAAAAAAAATTAAGTATTAAAAATTAGAAAAAAAAAAATTATTATAGAATGATTGAAAGAGGGGAAAGTTGAAAGCTCAAAACTAATTTATTTCCAAGGTTTTTTGTAGAAACATTACCGGATTTTCTTATATCTGAGCAGACCAATATATCAGTAAAACAAAATCTTTTTTTTTTCCTTATAAATCAACGATAAACTAAAAAAGTTAATATTTATGTCATTACATACATATGGAATGATCTGAAATCCATCGGTAAAAACTATTTATTGAGCTTAAATATCTATTTATAATCCTGAGGTACACTTACTCGTTATATCCAAAATATATTGGGTAAAATAATGATAGTTGATACGTAACTCGCAACATCTTCACTTCTAAAATGTCTTAGCCACTTTCATATGTCCGGTTCACTCTAAACCACATTGACGACGGAATATTAAAATTAATTAGGTACCAAAATATTTCATGATTTTAATATTTATTCTTTTCTTGTAACTTGCTTTTGTCAATATGAGATATAATAGCTAATATTTCTGTACTATTTTGGACGGCTTTCTGTTATTTTCAACTCTATTGATTTCTTTACTTCTTTGTGCATTTCATCTCTTCATTTCCTTGTCTATTCTTTCTGTACAATATTGAGCCTTTGGTAACGGAAGAGCTTTCAGTTGGACAATTGGAAGGCTCGCCCCAGGTGCTGGCTTCTTGCCATTACTAATTGCCTATTAGCTATCTCTGACATGAACAGAAAGTTAAACCTAACAGTTAAGTAAACAGGACTGCATCACCGAAGATAATTGACTTGAAATCTTCATAACTAGTATTTGTATGTTCCATCAGTGTTCTTGGTTTATTATTTATTTATCCTTATTACAACATTTACAGCTTGCAGCTTTGTATGTGTTGAGCTATTGTTGTATACAAGAAACAGTAACGGTTATCCTATTTCCGCCACTAGATGCTTACTTTACAACAGATTTTTATATATTTTTTAATAATTTCTACTTTTTAATAGAATATGAAATATTGAAATAAATCTCCATATATATATATATATACACAGACGTGTAAAAAATACAATTTATGTAGACTGACAAAATATTGTATTTTCAAATCATGACTATATAATATCCTAAAGCCAAGGAGGAACAGCGGAAAATCTCATTGTTGATTTTAAAATTAAACTGAAAAAATTTTCATTCTCAAAGTTCCATAGCAAGACTAATATTTTTCCATCACAACTCGCACCTACCTGACGCCATAATAATCTATTCCAGAGAAGATTTATTTCAGTTTAGTCACTTTAGTCAACAATAAAAGTAAATAAATGATAATTTATTACAGTTTTTTTTATTTAAATTATAATTTGTTCAACAAATCGATTAGTTCTAATTTGTTAGCATACGTTTGGGATCAATATTTTCATTATCAGGTTCTTATTTCTGTCCTTATACTTCTAAATAGGACTTCATAACGTGGAAAGATCTACTAATGAAATCGGAACACAATTTTTCAAATTTGAAATTCAAACAACATAAATTTTAAGTTAAGTCCCGCTTCATAACTTTTCAAACTTCTTCGATTTCAATACGGTTATTACAAATGAAAAATGAGAGAAAATATGAAGCATTTAGTTCTGTGTTTTATGATAATAGATATTTTTAAAGCAAATAAATACCTGTTATAGAATTACCCATCGTTAAAAAAAAAAATCTGAATTTTTCGACTTAATAGCATGTTCAGTTTTTCTTATTTTATTTAAGACTTTATCAAAAGTTAGATGTCAATAATAAATGAAAATGTACGCATGAATAAGAACAAGTAAAAAATAAATTGCAAATTTTATTTTAATGACTAAAATATAACCGATATCATGAATGGTATGGTGGTAATGTGGTCGTGAGTGAATCGGGTTGTATTTCAAAATTCTCTCCATAACCGTTAAGCATATCGGTTTTAGTGCCAGATACGTTTCAAAATTCATGTAGTGGGAGTTTTACTCAAAATGTTAGTTTGACTGACAATTTTCTTAAAGCTGCTCTCTTAAATATCAAAAATAGGAATGTAATTCTAAGCAAACTTGAATACTTTTACATTGTCGCATAGATATTTACACAGTTAGAAGTTCCGTTTATATTGACCTGAAAACAGAAAAAGGGCGAAAATATCATCTTTTATTTAATATAATCCAATTTTCACAGGATTTTTTAATTCATTTGGTTTGTAAGTTGTTTATTCATTAGTCTAATTGGTCCTTACTGGATAAAATTTACATGGTTGATATAGGTACTTAATATAAATTTTAACTTAAAATTTATCATATCAAATAATATTTTTTATTTTGTTTTATTTATGTGCTACATGTTTCAGTAATTTATGCTTCTATTACTTCCTTTATTCTTTTTCTTCAGTATTCTTTTTTTTTCTTTAAAACTAATTTTCTTCGAATTTTCTAATTAAATCTAAATCTGAATTAACATAATAGTTGATTATTGTACAGTTAATTTATTGATCAGGTACTGATGACCTTGTTGTGCTCTAAAAATGTCACAATGAGCCATCAATAAGAGGAAGATGGACGAAGTCTCTTGTGCAGCAATGAAGGATCTGTTGAGTACGGTCCCAACACGGCGCAGAGATCTGTAAATTAACAATCGTAAAGAAGTTGCCGTTCAGATGTTAATCAGCTGACTCTATAATGAGGCAAGCCACGGCCTTTGTTATTGGACAATAGTCATTCACCGGAGGGTCTCTCGGCCGTTTTCTTTTTTTCCTTTCTCTTTGGTCTCAAGTTTTCTTCTTTTTTCCTACTTATTTTCCATTCAACGTCGAGTTTACACGCTCCTCTGTCTGAAAGCCAATGTCGAACGGTGAATTACTGGACTAGAAGAGGTGTGAAATGTCTTTATATTTAGCTCTAAATCATCTAGTTATGGGGCGTTAAATTTATAAATTGCATTACTCATGAAAGTGATCGTGTTTCACACACCGTTCAAACATAAACTAATAAATAAAAAAATATTATAACATTTTTATTGTTCAAGATATATCACATTAAGTATAACAGCTTAAAAAAAACAACAAAAAACTTGTTATCACGAGTAATAATAATATTAAACTATAAATCAGTGGTTGTCGTGAACGAGTTAACGATTAACCTTCAAAGCAGAATTTTTAATATCTGCGTCAGTTAAGTTGTGATTCTTGATAATGTTTTAGGAAATCTATTTTGGTCAAATGATGTTTTTAGATTGGTTACATTTATAAAAAAATGACCAAATATGCCCTACTAAAATGTGCATTATTTAACTTATCGAGTTCTTCACAACAGGCATTATCAGTTTGACCAATCTTACTTAAATAAATTGGTGAACTACAACCTAAAACTGAACTCAATTATAACACACACTATCTTAGTAACATACAATCATAAAGAGTTATGTAATCGCAATCTAGAAATTCTGCTGAATCTGTTCAATTATAGCAGAATCGTAATCCTGGATACTATTGAAATTGTATTTATATAAGACGTGTATTACATTAGTAAACATATGTTGGTTTATTATGATTGTAAATATCAAATTGAATATATCTGGGCGTGTCTCAACAATAATGTAGACAAATATGCAATTACCGATTAAGCTACCAATATGTATCTTTGAAATTATTTTAAGATATAAATACAGTTGTAAAAACATTTGAAATAGATATTATAACAAAAAAAACCCGTGTGCCGCTAAAACCCATGAACGGTCTTAGGTGCAGTAATTGGTAAGGAAGTATAGTTTCTTGAAGAACGGTTTTACAAGGAAATGATATGTTCCGCAATCACGTTTCACCAAATTTATTCCCCCAATTAAGGTACCCACTTTACAGAGGATGGTTGTGCCCCAGGAGGGTATCCAGACCTCAGATGTCGATCCATAGCAGAAGAAGTAGAAATTATATTTACTTCCTTCAGCTGTACTATAACCCCGGTCTCAGCTCTGAACTTACAATTAGCTATCCCGCTCTCTTTTGAATTATTACAAGTTTGTCAATTATGAAGAATCCCATTGATATCATAGAAACTTTGTACAACAATATTTAGAAAATTAAATATATACACAGATTTGTGAATAAACATTGAATAAAACCCATATATATAAAATGACCCATATCCAAATCGGCGTACCATCGGCAGAAGGAAGCCCAACAAGAAATATAATAAACTCCTCCCTTGATCCCAGACCTGTCGTCGCTAATGAACGGAGCCGTTCCTAACTCCCCAGAGTGCCATTCGCTCTTGGTGAAGCTATCGCATCCAACATAATCCGACAGAGTAGCGCAACGATTATTGAATGGACTAATGAATATTAAAAGAAGGGATGGTTAACACATTTTAACCAATTCATTTAAATAATTTATCCCTAAGTATTCGTATTGTAGAGTTATAGTCCCTCATAAAAAAAGATGGGCGTGTTTTTGCTCTCCATATCGGAATCTATTAAATAGTTCTCTTTTTACATATTTTCATTCCACAGCTCTTTTTTTTTTAATTGAAATTTACAGACTAGTGGATCAATTTCGTTAATTAAAAAAAAAAAAAGTAAAATTCATATGGTTATGACTTTAAAATTTTTAAAATGAGATTAAAAGTTCTCTTTACAGGTTTACAGTGAGTGGAGTGGTGGAGGTAACTTTTTATCAGCATAATAGCTATATAATAGCTGGCATAATAGCCAAAAAGGCAATTCAAACTGAATTTTACATTGCCGCATTGATTTTATAAACAGTTTACTTATCTGTTAATTCTTCTAAGGCAGTATTATAAAATGTTCATTGTTATAACATACATTGGCAATAAAATATTTTATTGAAGGAGATTAATTATAATTATTTCATATTAAAGGCATAACTCCTACTTTATTATACATAAACATAACTATATTTTATTTTCTTCTACATGTTTAGGAGTACCTTTGCTCCATCTTCAGGTTCTACAATTCATATTATATTCTATTTACAATCCAATCCATTATACAATCTAATACTTCAATCATGTTTATATTTTTACTTAATCTGTGATTTCCTCACATAGTCACAAGAGCTTGTCCATACTGGCCCTCAACCGGGCAATGTTCATCCTTTGTTTATTTTGTTCATTTCTTTTTCATTATGATCATTTTATTTTGGATCTTACACAACCATTCTATTTTTATTCTATTACTGTATTAATCATATTTACATTTTTAATTTTAATTACTAATATTTATTGATATTTGATCTAATTAAATTACCAATCTGTTTATTAATTTTGCATAACAAGTTCCTATTTTTTGTGTATTGGTTTTATAATTTACAGCCTGGTCTATTGTTTTATTTATGTAGATTGCTTTCATTATTTTTCTGTTTTTTTTTTATTTTCATGATTCAATATCTTTGTATTTTCAAAGTCAAATTCATGTTTGAATTTATTAGCATCACTCTTTTAATTAAATTCTGTTTAGTTTCTCCTATGTAGTGCATTTTACAGTCTTTGCAGATTATTTTATAAATCAAATCTTTTTTAATCAATTTGTCTGTGATTTCTGTATGTTTTATAATGTTTTTGATTTTATTATTATTATTATATAAGGTACCTTTAATTTTAAAGTTTTCATTATTTAATTTGCTTATTATTTGTTTTGTGAGTGTTGGTATGTATTTACTCTATTGTAAGTTTTCTTTAATTTTATATTAGATGATTTTGGCATTATTTCTATTGTGTTATTTTTTTTTTACTGTTGTTTAATTCTTTCTCTGTACTTTGTTTTTTATTCTGGTAAAAATCTGTAATTTTCATTTGTTCATTTATCTTAACTTTTTTACAGCTTATATTATCTATGTTGCTGCTTTTTTTATTATTATTTTATATGTGATTTTATTATTTGTACTAATAGTTTTATCTGTTATTTTTATTTTATTTATATTTTTATACCAAATTTTATTTAATATTTTATACGGATCATATTGTCAGTTAGGTAGTTATTAATTTCTTGTTTTATTTCTTTTAGGTATATATGATCAGTAAGTTTTATTGCAGGGGGTGGTGACTGAAAAAATTTGATATTCTATTGCTAGTTTTTCTTTTTTTTATCCATTTAGTATTAATAGTGTTTTATTCTTTATTATTAATAAATTTAAATATTTCATTTTGTTGTTGGACATTTCATCTTTAGTAAACTTAATTTTTTTATTCATTTTGTTGAAATTATCGTAAAGTACATCCATTTCGTTTTTGTTTTTTTTGTTATTATTAACAAATCGTCAATATATTTAACCATTAATAATGGTTGATTTATTATGCTATTATTTAAACATTTCTTAATTAAGTGGTTTATTGTGATTCCACTTATGTTTACTCCTATACTAGAGTCCATAGCTATTCCGTCTATTTGTCAATAGAAGCTGTTATCAAATGTAAAATAATTATTTTATAAGCAAATTTTTTATCCCTCTAAATACATTTTTTTTTTTTTTTTTTTTTTATTGTTGTATTTGGTTCAATTTCTTTCCAATTTTCATCTATAATTTTCAGGCTCAAGTCTATTGGTATATTGGTATATAAATTTGTAACATCAAAGCTACAAATTTCTAAATCATGATTATAATCTAATTAATTTAATTTGCTTTTTAATTCGAAACTATTTTTTATATCATAACTATTGTTATTGTTTAGTGCATTTAGTGTATTGTTGAAATATTTATTCAATTTATATGTTGGTTCGTTTATATGGTTAACTATTAATCTTAAGTTTTCTTCCTTTTTATGTGATTTTATTAATCCTTGAACAGTTGGATGGTATATATTATTTGGTGCAATGTTGATTTTTTTCTTTCTTATTAATATATTTTTCTTTTTCCAGTTTATCTAAGTATTTATATATTTTGTTTATGTAACCTTTTGTTGGGTCCAATCTTAATTTATGGTATGTGTTTTTATCATTTAGGATGTTGAGCATTTTTTCTTTATAGTCAATTGTGTACATTATCGTTGATTGTTTCATTTTATCTTATTTTATCTTATTTAATTTGACCTTTATTGTATTTATTATTTTTATTTTTTTTTTTATTAATGAAGTTATTTATTGTGATGCTTATGTTATTTTTATGATTATCAGTTATAATTTCTCTGTTTATTATACTTACAAGGTTATTCATACATTGGCAAATTAATTGGATACATCATCTCAAATGATTACTAGTACCCTCATTCTTATCTATTTGCTTAGTGCTGTTCATTATTTCCGTTTCCTTATTAATTTTGAACTAGGATTTCATACATAGAACTCCCATCTGTAATGAGATTTGTTGTTCGTTGTTTGGCTCCTAATAAAATAATATATTGGAATACTTGGCATTATTGACTACCTTTGTGAAGAGGCAAGACCATCCTGCGTGTAGTATTGTTCTACTTTTGATTGAACGGATTATATTTAATGAATGTGAGAGGCTTTTGCAGAACCTGATAGCTCTGATGCATAAGTCTGGATAGGTTTTTGTAATGGATTTAATAGATTAATATTTTTTTTTTGTTAGGTCAGTGGTGATTGTGAGGTATATGATTCAGTAATATGAATCTTTATTTAATTTCTTGTCCTTTATGTTTCGTGTATTTGTTCCAAGACAGTTTAGAGTCTAATGTAGAGTAGTGTAATGATAGAGAGATCCAATGATATTTTAATAATTACAAAAAATGAAATGCTTAAGCACACAACAATACATCACTGTTGAAAAATAAGGTTTATTTTACAGGTATTGTTCATTAATAAAGTTTTGGGGGAAACTTGATATACCGGACCACAAGGCTCAATCAGCAAGATTGCCGACTTATCCGCGGTGTTTCATTACATAAAATGACCGAGGGTAAATATTTATTGAGTGAGCTAGGATCGAAACAGGCAATCCTTCTTTGCCCTAACAATCCCTTCCCCCCACCATCCCTCGGGCTCAAAAACTTTTCTAATTACCCTTATTGAAGAACGTTATTACAGAGGGATCTGCGATTATTTCGAGATTAGTAACTGTTTCGGGAAAGCTAAAAAACACTGCCATTAGTTTTTTTAATTAAAAGTTGGTTACGAGATCCGTCTGTAATGATTCCCTATTCTAGCCCTATCTCGCCCTCGGAGAACACTTATCAAACTACCCGGGTACCGCATGCGTGCTATCCGGTTGTACCGTGGAGGTCATTATACGCTGATTGTATACTATCGTCCTTCCCCGCCCCTCCCTCCTCCCTGAAAAGAAAAAAAGGCTTTCTTAATCAAAGCGAATTTCTTTCGTGCCATTTCCTGGCGAGTAAACATGAATATTTTTGACTGATCTAGCACTGGAACCTGATTATTACATTTGAAATTAATAATACTCAAATTGGATTTTTTAAAATCACAAATGCTACTTAATCAATAGCGGTAATCTATCAATTTTTTCTGCTATGATCTATACCATTATATAAAAGGAAAAACCATTTTTCGTTTGTGATCACTATCCAAGAAAACTACTAAACCAATCTGTACCAAATTGTAACTACATCTTTACAACTCAAGGAAAGTTTAGGAATAATAAAATCAACTGATTTTCAATTAGTTTTTTTTTTAATAAAAAAAAGCGATAATATGTGGATAATAGTGAAGTTTGAAAATTTACCGACAGGTGGCGAGCGCTGTTCTACATTTGCAAAGGTACGCTTTGGAACAGAGTTTGAATTGGATAAAAAAAATTGCTTATTTTCAATTTAATTATTACGAAATTAAATACATAGTGAGACATGTGGACCGCAGAGAAGTTTGAAAATCGACCAAAATATGATTAGCACTACTCCGCATCAGAAATTACAATATTAAACTACTGAACCCATCTGTATCAAATTTTAACTACATCATTTCCATTGTTTTAGGAAGGTGTAGCAATAATACAAAGTTAGATGCACGTGATTGGGAAGCAGAAATGAAGTTTACCACCCTGTCGAATACTTTTGTTGTTGGAAGCTAAAATCTAACCTAATGAATCAATAAAATTAATTATGCCGTATAGAAGTTATTACCAAATCAAAACGTCAATTCTTTTTTTTTTTTTTTACAGGATTCAGTTTCAAGTGAATGATGGGAAACGTTTCATCAGGATTTAAGGATTTAATCAGCCAAATGTACGCCGTTGGGGATGGCCAACATTGAAGTTTTCCTTAATTTTCCAAGAAATCAACTTTACAGAAATTCTAATCTTGTTTTTTAAATATTTTTGTATTTGTTTTTAAATACTCATTAAAGGTTTAAGCTAAAATGTATTAACATAGCTGAGGATGACCTCCCACCTCGACATGCTAGTGGAGGACGAACACTCAAGATTAGGATGTTTCATAAGTGCAGATCTTTAAGAGCCCGCAGTACTGAGACATAGATAACTAACACTAAAATTACGTTTAAAATCACAATGAAACTCAGTTCACTTTCTAGTGCTTTGCATAAATGGATCTTATTCATTGTTTTTAATATTTCTAATGAATTATAATAATATATAACTTTAATTTACTTTTTTTTAAAAAATATTTATTGTTTATATTATATATATATATATATATATATATATATATATATATATATATATATATATATATGATAATGAGTAAATGTGCTGTAAAATGATTACAGTTACACCTCAAAAACTGCATTTTAATAAATGTCAAGTTAGGAGATTAGTAGATTCGTTTGGTAATGTAGCTATGATGGAAAAATTGGTATCTTGTTTTGGTAAAATTTGGTACATATATATCGTTATGGATAAGTTAACATTGAGGATTTTACGACAGATTTTGGATACTAAGATATGAATACGAGAAGAATTAGAAGATTTAGTATAGCCCAAAGCTCAACTCTATAGGTTCAAATAGGTCAAATTACTGTCATGTAAATAAGTATTCAGGTCGTAGGTTTATGACGAAGATTAAAAGCTATTTGATGTGATTGGTTTGGATATATTTTAATTCACTAATTTTGACTCAATTTAAGAAGGTTTGTGATATTAGATTGGAGTGATTAAGACGCGAAAAGGATCATTATTTACTGATAACATATAACTGTCATCAGTATATGTGGTAAACATGGTGTAGGAGAAGTCAGGATGTCAGCTGTATACGCCGTGTAGAGGATGGAACCGAGGATAATATCTTAAGTAACACTGGCTGATTGGGTAAAGAAAGGATAATAGAAAAATTCATGATTTACTTTGACGATTCTATCACTGAGAAATGTTTTTTTTTTTTTTTTTATAGCTATTTATTGAGATTTACAACTTTATTCATTATAAAATAAAACAAATCAAGTAAATGTAATAATAATGCTAAAAATGACGAGTCAATTACCCATTGGTAGTACTTATAAAAGTTCTATATAATGAAGTACTATATTAGAAGGTCCCGAGGCTATCTTCTTTTCATGCATCTTGGATGGTAACCTTGAATTAGCAAGCTGTGATACTAATAGATTTGAATGGTTATTATGATAGGATAGATATTTGGTTTGGGCTAACAATAATGCCTAACTTGGCAGTAACTACAATGACTGTGTAACGTATGAAAATGAGAAGTATATGTTGAGATTTTATTTTTTGCACTATTCTTGTTTTCTTTTGTTTCCTAGTTGTGGATTTAACAGTAGTAGGACCATTACATTTTTTTCCTTGTTTTTTTTTTATTTTTTTTTTTTAGAAAAAATACAGACTTTTTTAATAACACCTTTTCAATTTATTTTTTACATATGGAACCCACACCTTGTGGTTCACCAACGACACCCTATCCACACCCTTTATCTAGCCTTAACCATTTTTTCTCCAAATGTTGGTCCAGGTAGGTGTCTCCAGTTACCAAGAGGTGGAGAGCACAATGAGCTGCTCGCTGCTGTAGAACCACTTGACATATTAAGCCCCGAGTGGTGTACCTGCTGTAATCCTACATAACATCAGCTGGG
This sequence comes from Euschistus heros, assembly GCA_003667255.2. Lineage (NCBI taxonomy): Eukaryota > Metazoa > Arthropoda > Insecta > Hemiptera > Pentatomidae > Euschistus > Euschistus heros. Next base: position 1,997,479 of record RCWM02000093.1, read on the forward strand.
TATAGTGGCTATTGTCTGCCTCCTATCTCCTGGGCAAAGGAGTTCATATTGTTCTAGGTCCAGAATTGGAATTTTATTTAAGAATTCGGAACTGAATATTATTTCTCAGAAACGACGCATAATTGGAATTTATAATACACTACGAGTGCAATTATATAATAAAAGGATACTGTCAGAATAAAACCCACATACTAGTTTCAAGCTCAGCACGATCTAACGATTTTTGACAACCAAACAATATTTTCCTCCATTAATTGTTGTCCTTTAAGTTCATTAAATCATTTTGTTCTTTAAAAGGACTCTCTCTTTCCGTTTAATGCTTTTTACAGAACACTGAATAATACAATTTTTAAGTATTACCGATCTAACTAATTTTCACGTCTGAAGGATATTCAATTCACCCAGTGTAGTTCAGAAAATAGTTTAAATTGTTTCGTTTTTCCAACCCTATCAGATAGTTTAAAACCTTACCTTGCAGCTTAGTGGGTAAGGAAATTTAAACTAAACTCAAGGGATGAAGTTCGAGTCCTTCTGAAGACTAAATATTAATTTTCTGATAATGCAGCCGTGGATAGACTTAAAGGTCAGGAAACGCTCATTGGGCACACCCAACCTCTATAGTGTGGGTATCCTTAATTGGAAAAATTCGGCCCTTTTTCAGACCCTTTGTGATTGTAACAGCATATCTTTACTTAAGTACTGAACCCAAGACTCTTCCTGGGTTATAGTGGCACAGGTATATATATATATATATATATATATATATATATATATATATATATATATATATATAATATAGACATTGCGAATTGTTTTTTTTTTTTTTTTGTTTTTTTTTTTTCATTTATTGATATTTACAACTGTACAGAATAATAAACAACAAGTAAATGTGTTGACAGTGAATACAATGGCATGTAAATAACTTCTTTTCAGACGCCTCGGAGGATTATCAGGGATGGAGGAGGAAGCAAGTTGGGAGACTAGTGGATTGGAGTGGTTATGGAGCTTACTATAGAAGGATAGGTACCTATCTGGTTTGGGCTAACTCAGCAACATATGGAACATTAAGGTCTTTATGGATAAGCTTATTGGTGACAAAGTAAGAAGCATTTAGGATTTTTCGAAGGATTTTGGATTGTAAGAATTGGATACGAGATGAATTAGATGGTTTAGTAGAGCCCCAAAGCTCAACTCCGTACGTCGAAATAGGTCTAATAACAGTTATGTAAATAAGTCTTTTGTAATGAATTGGGAGGTTTGATCGTTTGTCTAGTAAATGTTGAAGTAGTCAGTAACGACTAGCAGTTTCTTGTCGCTTTAGTCTTACGAATTGTAATCGAAGGAATGTCAAGGTTCTGATCACATAAATATTCTGCATATTAATTTATTTTATCATATGTCGTAACCAAAGAATTTCTTCTAATAATGGAATCATAAAGTTGAAATCTGGTATTGGGAAAATCGTATAAGATGTAAAGAATTGAAACTTTTTTAGAAAAATTCTAGAAAAATTGTTTTAAATTTTATCGAGAAGCACCAATACATTTTGACTGTAGTATTACTGAGAGATTTGTTTTTATTCCATCAGTTAATTGTATAATTTAAAAAAAAAAAAAAGTTATAATTTAAACAAATTTATCGAAACTTCGAAATTATAACTAAATGTAACGCAATTTTGACACATTTCGTTTATCTATAAAGTTACTATGATTTCCATATTATTATGTTTAAATATTATTTTATAATATATTAAAAGAAAATATTTTAAATATAAATATTCTATGACATTTATTATAATAAAATTGTATTAATATAAACACACTGAGCCAAAATTATTCATTTTTGAATATTCTGTTTTTATTAAACACAAAATTATGTTTTAGCCTATGGAACGCCCCATACCATTATTATATATAAACTGTAAGTAATTTTGAAGTTTTATATCTCAATAAAGAAATTAGCTTTGTATAAAAACTGACATCCAGAAAAACGATAACTTTGTCTTTGATTGATTCAACTTCACACCACTTCATATTAAATTTTAAAATTTAAATGCCTTTGTAATGAATTATAAATAAACATGATCAAATAATGATTTACTCGCACGCTTAACATTGTTCTACTTCAGTTTCATAGTATTTGAAAGCGCAACATAGTTTGAATAATTAATGAAAATGAGTTATTTACATAAATCTAAACAATTATAAAATGTAATATTTTAAAACATTGCTAGACGATTCTTTGTTAACGTTTTATTAAATAAATAATTGTTGTCATAAACAACATTTATGACAATACACCAATAAAAAGCCTATTTATGCTGTTCAAATGATACGAAAGTTATAATTACAAACACAGTGTATTAACTTTTTCGAATAATGAGGATGGTCCTTTAAAACTTTGTTATTATTTCAAGTTTTGAGAAAAGCACCCTGTTATCATCTCACGGCCTGTTGAGTTTGTAATACCTCTCAAAGTTTTCAGCCACATTTTCGAACATGGTAAAATACTAATTAGCTGCATATTAATAGTTATCTTTTACCATCTTGAATTATTTCAATTACTGGCAAGTGCTTTTTAGAACTGGTTAAATTTACTAACTGATTGTTAAACATAGTTCACTATATGACTATTTAGTGTATATAACTATCCGGCCATCTCCCGAGAACCCACCACTGCCTGCGAGTGCTATTTTGAATAGTTCATGCAAGAACGGTGGCGGTAAGCATTATTCTCCAAAGAAAACTTAAACAAATAGCTAAAGTTTTCTAGAATAAAATATCTGGGAAAGAGGTTTTCAAAGCTAGCGATGGATGGATAGATAAATTAATAAAACACATTCGGATAAGGTTTCTGGTTATCATACGAGAAAAACTCTCATCGGATAATTCAGTAGTCAGATTTTTAAAAAATAAATTTGCGTCTAAAATTCAAGAGTTGGGTCCGAAACAAGTGTGCCGATGTAAGAAACTACAACCTCTTGTCCACAACCGTACAGTACTTTCTTTCAAACAAATGAAGTTTAGGCTCCCGGCAGAAAACTACAAAATGATCGTTTGACATTTATGACGTGTGCCAATGTCAGTAACATGAATTATATCTGCCTAAATAGAATTTTTTCTTAAGAATACTTTAATAAAATTTGTTTAATTTCAATAATTTGTCATTATAAGTTTTTTTATTCTTTTTAGCCAGTAATCCCTACTTTCGGTAACCCAGCACTCCTCTAAAAGTTAACTCTAAGTGTTGGATTAACAAGAGAGTTCTACACTCTTTTAACCTTCTACCTCGCGCCAGTAGAACCTTGTATTTTGTACAACACTCGATTTGTTTTCTCTCTCTCTCTCTCTCTCTCTCTCTCTCTCTCTCTCTCTCTCTCTCTCTCTCACTTCCGATGAGCTTCCCGGAAAAACGGTTTTAACTATTCCTCGAAATACTTCTCTATTTGACGCCAGTAATTTTTCAATACGGTAGGAGGGATAGTTTCCTGATTAAAAAATATTTAGTCCTCTGTGCTGCACAAAGAACAACAAGCGACCGCTCTCGTTCTTTTTTTTTCCCTTACTCGGCAATCAACTGGATTCGATATGTTATAAGTAGGATTCTTTTGCATTTACACTTTTTTTATATTAGTCAGTGAAGTACTAATTATTCCAAATGTTTTGATTAGGTGTAAGTATATAAAATTGTAATATATTACTCGAATTTCGCAGAACTAGACGAGGAAGAAAAAAGAACCGGACAATCAAGTGGAAATTCGGAATTGAATGAAAAGAAAATAGAAAATGTTCTAGATCATGATACAGAAACCTATGTTGAGGGTAGTGAAGGAGGTGACGCGGGGCGGGGAGTTGGCAGCCTGAGGGCGTCTACATTTTATTCGTTAAAATCATTTCTCGAAAAAATTCATTTACAATTATTGATCATAAAAACAACCATTTCAGACCAGCAAATAATTATATTTGACTGGAATATTGTAAATAAAAATGTACCTACTTATAATTTTTTGTTTTTGCTATTTTCAATCATTAACATGTACCTATGCTCTAATTTAAATGGATAATGGTCAAAATATTTTATTTAAAAGATTTAATAAAATTTTTTGACAAAAACAGATAAAAAACAGGGTACTGTACTTTGTACAACGAGCGACCGCTCGTGTTACGGAAAATGGTGCGACCGCTCGTGTTACGGAAAATGGCGCGACCGCTCGTGTTACGGAAAATGGCGCGACCGGTGGAAGATTAATATGAAATATAAATAAAAATAAAAACACTTAAAAACAAAATAAAAACATAAAATGTAAATGAAGAGAAGTACAAACTAAAGAGGATAAGTAATTTTCTTTTCTTTTTTTTCTTCTAAGCATATTATTTTATGAGTATTGTAATATTTTCATAAGCTGCTGGGATAAGACTAATGTAATGCTGCATACAGAGTCTTTTTTCAACGCTATTTATTTTTAATATAAAGTATCCATAATTTATTGGTACATTAGTTACCCAATGCAAGGTTGTATCGTTTATAAATGAGTATCAGAATGCAGCACGAATTATAATGATATAATGCGCATAATCTGATTTATTGGTAATCGAACAATTGCGCTTTAAAGAGCTAATAGAGGCGTTAATCTGATCGCTAGTCCGGCGCCCAAGGTTTTCCGATGCATTACACAATGTTTGTGCGAAATCACTAATAGTCCAGTAAAATGGTACATTTCGGTATGCAAAAGGTCAGGTAGTTTTTATTTATTTATATATTGTTTGTTCTCGTATTCTGAAACCTGTGAATTTTGTATCTTGAAGCGCTGCCACTCCCAAATTCATAGCGTCAAAACTTTCGACCTTTTCTACGCCAAAATATCTGCTGCACAGTTAGTTCCAAAGCTTTTTACATTTAAAATTTAACTAAATTCTCTGCAATTAGAGCAGAAAATAAGATCTGTACTGAGACTAAAATACAAGCTTTCATATTTTAAGAATTCTCTCAAAATGTAGCGGAATGATTTTTCCAGTTGTCCTTAAAAATGATGTTTAGAGTATGCTTCATTATGAACGATTTTAAAAATGTTAATATATAACTTTTAATATAATTATAAAAAACTTTTAAATTTCAGGTCAGACATACATACTGAAAATCATTTAAATTCACTCTGTATTTTCCTTCTTTTTTCTTGGTCTAATATTGAATACATCTATATATTAAAAAAATAATTTACTTTCATTTATTAAAATTTTGTTTTTAACCGATGTAGCCCCTCCAAACAATCTATTGATCTACAGTGTACTGTGGTACACTGTGCCCTGAAAAGGGTTGACTATGAAATAATGTTTCATTAAATTTTCCGGTTGATTCGACCTTCAGGCCATTCCGCCCTACCCCTAGGTCCTTTAACAGTCGGATTAGTGAGCTTCTCCTGCGTGTTGTTTTGTTTAGTCTCTGTCTTGGAAATAGAGTAATGACTGCGGGAGGCGAACACAGGAATTCCAGATTAACAAAGTCCAGGCGTGTACCAGAATCTTTCCTTTATTTTTCCCCTGGTCGAGGGAGTTTTTTGGAACCTGAAAACTATTCGGAGACGGTTGACAGAATAAATAAAAGCAGTGACAGGAGCCGTAAGTGATCGCTGGGAGTAGTGGAAAAAAAGGGTGTCCCTCAAGGGCCGGTAAAAAACCAACGAAGGGCTCGGTCTTGTCAAGACCTGCCCTAAACACTACACAGCCCTCTCACAAAACCCTCTTCGGCACAATATTAATTCGCGATCCCTCAACCTCTTATGATGGTCCTTCAAGATGTCTCAGTAACGAAGCTTGTATCAAAAGATGATACAAACCCTCAGACAGAATATCTATAATAGACTCGCATTTTCCTCAGGAATATCCTAAACCATAACATAAAATATCGTAGAACAGTTGTCAAGGAACTGAGAAGCTAGTAAAGCATAACCATATTTTATGTAATATTCCGTAAATCAATAACAATAATAACAAGAATATATTATTCGTATGTCTTATGAAATCATTATTTTTAATGTTTGCATGCTTGCAATATACAAGATTTTCATTGATAAAAATATAAAATTTCAGTTATCAGTTAAAATATTATCTTTACTTATGAAAGCAGGGGAGGGGGGGGGGGGAGATGGGGGATCCTAGTATATTATAATCATTTTAGACATAAGTATAAACAATATTAATTTTGGAAATATATAATATTAATATTAAGAGAATTTTATATTGATATCATCAATTTACACATATTTCACCGAATACTCTTGCATAAAATTACTTTCTATCCTAAAATGTAATTGACCAATTTTATTTTATTTATGAATGTTTATAATTTATTTCATATGCTTTTAATAGGTGATTTTTATCAATGTGTTTACATGCATACATAAAATATCATTTATTAGATTAAACATTTCCAGAATTTAGAAAAAAAAAAAAAATGTGATTTGCTTTAGAGCTAATTTAATTTATAGTCCTAGTATGAAAACATAAGAGCATTGAACCCCCCCCCCCCCCAAAAAAAAAATAAATAATTATGAACTGAAAACTTACAAACAATTGTAGAATCATTTACTACGATCGAGAACGATAAAACGTGCCAGTGATGATCTCAAATCTAATTAACAACTGAACCATTACTTCAGTACTAAAAAAACAATTAAACAGAAAGATAAACATGTGATACTAGATTTCTTTGCACTTTGTAATAAGTCATATTAGTTTTATTAAATAAACAATGTAAAATATATCAATAATTACGATATTAATTGTATAATATTTTATGAACTCTCACATTTATAAATTTTAAGAAGCAAAAAGACATGAAATGTCATGACCTGTCTTAGAAAATACCTAAGAAAATCGTGAAAAGAGCGAGGATATCCAAGGGATTTCACGATAAATCTACCGATTGGGTGGTAATCCTATCTTCGATATATATCTCTGGCTTCATCTCCCGTCACCATTATTTTCGGCTTTTCTCCAGTCTCCGAATAGAGCAGGTTTCGGACTTTTGTATCTTTTTTTTTTCAAAGGAAACAATTCTTTTTTCGTTTGCCTGACAACTAATGATTTAAATCCCCAATCAAAATATTGAGAAAAAAATATTGTTCCGCTGACATACATTTCTACTACGTTGGAACTATCCAATCCTGTCTGTATTTTGTCCTTTTCTCTCAAGTCTCTTTTAAAATCGATTACAATAAAAATCTAGAATAAAAATATTACATTAGTAATATAAATAAGCACATTTACAAGCACTGAGCTGCAAAGTACACTAATAATTGCACACTTTATTTTTCCAAAAATATTTTTACTAACTGTATTTAGGAAATAGGTTAATTAAAAGAGGTGCGACTAATAAACTTATAATTCGAGGTGAAAATGAACTGATTCGTTTCACTTTCTGAAGATTTAATAACTCTTAATGAATCTCCCATAACCTCTACATTACCATATTTCAGTTTCAAAATTTAAATAAATTATAATCAATTGGTAATAATAATTAAAAACCGAATAATGTGGAATACTACGATATGAAATTAACCTTTTTTATTAATCTTGGAGTTGATAAAATAATAATTTAAATAATTTCCTGTAAATAAATATTAATTTAATATACCGTTAATTTGTTAAAAGTTGATATTGCCTCACTGATCCCAAACTTCTTAACACAATATATCTCACATATCTTGTTAGTAATGAATATAAACATTTTTGGGGCCGTAATGGTCAAGGATGTTGGATTGTCAAGCACTTTAGCATTCTCATAACGTCTACGGCGCAGGTTTGAATCCAGACTTGAAGAATTGTAATGAACCTGAACTTTCACTTCCAGACTAGAATATATTTGCAAACTGTAGGTTGACCCGTCCTTCCTGCGCTACTTGGGGCACTTAAACCTTAAAAAACAAAAAAAATATTTATCAGGGTTCTGAACAAATGTTTACACTATAAAAAAAAAAAATTAAAATAAATAAAAACAAAACAAAAACAATAATAAGTCTGGGAGAGCTAGTAGTTTCGAAAGGTATTAATGTTATATTTCATTCCTATACTCTGGCCGTGGAGCACTACGAACTGTTTTTAACGAATGGATTTGACTTATCTTTAGAAAGGTACCACGCTAATAAATACAGAAAGTACCCTCGGATCTGGACCATATCTCCCGGTGAATGAAATGGGCGAGTTGCCTGCAATAGTTATCCCGATTGAGACGAGTCATAAAATGCATTGCTATAGAGTCGTAGCCTTGGAGCATGCCTGCACTGCTATCATTCAGCCGAGGTCTTTGAGTTACAGAGAGGACTAAGAGTCTCTTGTTCCAAGATTGTAGATCTCAGTTTTCTTTTGAAATACGATCCATTACTGAAACAATATTGGTAAGGTTAGTTAAGTGTTCAATGCCTAAAAAACTGCAGAATATTTTCACAATAGTAATCATATTAACTCAATAATATTGTCATTGAATTACTTTTTTCATGAAAATATTTTTTAATTTTTCTCGAATACATATGATATCGTGTTTTATATATATAACATCTCTAATTTTATACTTTATTGTACTTGCTTTATAAATACATAACAGCGATTGAGGTATACTTGTGGTAAAGTAATGGTTCTCATGTTAAATCAGTTCTGTTAAGAAAGTAACTATAGCACACGAATTAGTATAGCCCACGATCTTGGTAGGGTACAAGATTTATACCTTATCTTCCTTTCAGGCTGGTATTGGACTTATTTGATATCGGTATGGATCAAAATTAATTATTATTCTCAAGCCGTAAACTCTAATCTTTTAAAACCTAGATTATATATTTTCGATTATACACGTGTCAATATACTGGTAATGGACAAATTTAGAAAAATTGTATTTATTTATCTGAAATGAAAAAGTTCCTTAAGTACTCCTGATGAAATAATCTAATTTTTTAAGAATTATCTTGCTGCTTGATTGAAGAGGGATTCAATTATTATTTCTAAATACACTCTTCGCTAATGATAAGGAGGTACAACTTGTAGTAATGACCTTTGGCTAACATTATTTCGTTCCTGGTTTTCCACAATCAATACCTCATATTGCAAACGTTCCCAACATCCAATCTGCGCCATATTCTGATCAGCTAGTTCCAGAAATCCATCAGCGAGTAATGGATTTGGATGGGTGCTAGGTATGGAACAATCTGTCTTAACCTCTCCCCTTTCAAACTAAACTAGTTATTGCAACTGTAATACGGTCGGACTGACAATTCAATTCCCTTCAGAATACAAACTAGATTTTCTCAATATTCTAGACAATATCCTATGATTTATCCGGCAACAAGTACCTCTCTAGCCTCACTCCATTTGGTCACAATAATTTAATATTTATCAATAATTAACACATTCCACGTTTTAAAAAAATACGAGGTTAGACCGTGATCAATACTAACCCTAGAATTGATTTATTGCCGCTAAAGTTGATAAGTTAAATATAAATAAATACAATACATATGTATTCATATTTATTGTTTATGCCTTTTAAAAAATGAGCTTCTTTACTTCTGAAGGTTAAAGTCTTGTAAAAAGCATTAAACATTTTTTTTTTTTTTTTGTAGTAGTTCAGTATTCATTATGAGGAGGTACCGGGGCCACCTTTTTTTAAACGCTTTCAAGGATTATCTGAAATAGAGTTATAGAGTTCAGTATAAAAAAATAGTTATCTGGTTTGGGCTAAATCACCAACAAATGGAACATTATGTTGTTTATCAATAAGTTTATTTTAGACTAAATAAAGAGCATAGGGGATTTTCGTTTGCAAGAATTTATTTTCTAAATAAAAAAAAAATGTATCTATCATAATTTTAAAAAAAAAAAATGTATATCTTGTCCTGTTTTAAACCAACCTCTGAATTTATTCAAGAGTTGAGCATGAGGAAATGTATGTATATGTAATGACATATTATGCTGCTTTAATATTGCATTAAAGGCAATGTTGGCAGTAACTGCATTACCAACAAAACCTACATCGAGCAACGAAGGATAATGTAAGAACCCTCCAACATGATGAAGGTATCTGTCTGATCTATGTCAGTTGAGAGTGTATATATCAACTCTGGCAAATCGAATTGAAAGGATAAACAACTGGAGGGACGCATTAAGTACTTTATTAATTCATCAGTACAACAATATTCAATGAGTTAATACAATCCTAGTGTAAGAAACAAAAGGGAAATACCGATTAGGAAAATTACAATGAAACGTTGTCATTATATTCTGTTGATTATAATATTATAAACATTAAAACATTGATTTAAATATATTTTTTTTATTTACAATTTTCTTATTATAAAATAGACAAAAAAAAAATACAGTATCATTGTGAAGATGAAATCCATTGAGCCGTATTTAGTAGGCAGTGAGAAACGAATAGAGGTGGAAGTCATAATGGTGCCTAAACAAATATTGAAACAAGGAAGTTATGGGTTAATATGCTTCTGTTAAGACCTAATTTGCAAGTTCTCTATTCAATGACTTTACTACAGCCTACACGATCAGCCGGTAATTGGCAAACCTTCTGTATCTCTTGTTGATGGAAATCGTAAACAAATAAAGACAAGGCAGGTGAGGGATTAATACTAAAACAAACGAAATCAAAGGTCTAATCCTCTGCCAAAAGATTTTGCAAAAAAAAAAAGAAACAGAAGGAACAACAATCTCTCCGACAATGATAACTAAGTAAGTCTCAATTAAATAATTTTAGTAATTTTTTGTATTCCCAAATTGAATTATGACTGTATTAAAATAGTAATAATAACCATAATTTAAAAAAACGCTGTGGTGGACCGAAAAATGATAAATCTAATAATAATTTCTGTCTGTTGGGATATAAAGCCCATTGTAATCCAACTAGTGCAGGAAGGATGGACTATCCTACAGTTTACCGAACTATTCCTACCAAGGTGGGAAGGTCAAGATTTAATCCGTGGATTCACTCTAAAATAAATTTTAACCCACCTAGATGGAAATCGACCCAAAGATCATATATTCCGGGATTATAGCGGACATTAAAACCGAAAAGTAAGTTGAATTCAAAGTCGTAAAATATGCATTATTTATTAATCAGAGTTTGGAAAATCCAGTGAATCAAAATACGTTTTAATTAGGTATTTTATTCACAGAATATTGTGTCTTAATTTGTCGGCTATAGGTAAGTAAAGCATTCAATGTTATTAAAATATGCATGATAATTTTACGTCTTCTAAGGCTAATTCTGATTAACTCAACGTTTCTTTTTGTAACACCGTTTTTTTTTATCTAATATTTATGAAAAAAAAAGTAATATGTTGCAGTCATGTATAGGGTGAAAAGCATTAGTATTCAAATTGACCCCTTAGGAACTCCTTTGATTGAGGATGATCACTTAATTATGTGCCAATAAGCTCTAATTTTTTATTCGGGTACCCAGCACTGACTGACATTTCAATTCGAGATTTTATAATTGATTTAAGTAATCCGCAACTTTTTTAGATTTGTATCAAGTTTATTTCTAGATTTCTATGTTTTTTATTAATGTAATAAAACATTCTAAAATAAATGCTTTATACGCAACTTTATAAACGTAGAGAAAAATCTGGAATCCGATAAAAATAATTTGTCATAGCAGAGCCTAAGGTAGTGAGGTCAGGAACTAGGCACATACTTGATGTGTTGGCAGTTGACGAAGAATGTGCTCCTTAGCATCTGAGCCAACTTCCTCGGAGTCTTGCGGTCTGCACAAGTATTTTGTCATTGGTTGTAGTTGAGTTTCTACAGGGAGGATATAGTAGATCATGTATTCCATCATATATAAAACTTAGGCTAAAAAAACTATAATTTGGAAAGAAAACTTTTGTAAATTATACTTTTATTTTCTATTTTTATCCAACTTTACACGACTGTGCGCTAAAAATACCTAAACGTTCTAGAAAATAAAATATAAATAAAATTGATTTAAATAAAAACCATCGAGAAGCTCTGTTAGAAAAAATGTAGGATTTCCTATTTTAAAATGTATGTAAAAGATGATTGGGTTTCCTGACCTGAATATCCGTTATCATACATCTGGAATCATTAATATACAAGTAACAATAACATTGCAAACATTGATGTACAGAGCTAGAAATTAAAGTTCTTTAACCAGACACTGATCATTTAAGAATTTATAGGTTAAAAAATACTTATTTATTATAGCTAAATGGATGTATTATAGTTGTTGAGTAAAAAAATAATAATATTAATATTATTATGAGTAATATTTTTAACTTTTAAAAACAAAAATAAAACAGTTTGAGTTGTTGAAATGTTTAAATGATGCTGTACAACATTTTTAACTTTTTAGAATTTATAAAAAGTACATTTTCACATTCAAGGTATGATTACTTTACCTTTTTTTTTTTTAAAAAAAACATTCATTAAGTATTGTTTTTGACTATTCAGAAATGACTACCCATTTGATAAGTAACAGAAGGTAAAGAGAAAAAAAAAATACTTCAAAGTTTTCTGGAACACTATTTGAGTTCCAGGTTTGACCCTCCAAATAAATGTTCTTGGAAATGTTTATATTTTCTTGAAATGTATCATCATGTCAAGTACTATGTAGCAAATATAAAAAATAAAAAATAAAAATAAGAAATATATTCTTCATATTGCTCGTAAAAAAGTCAATCCGAATGATAATATATTGAAAAAAATTTAATTGTCAAAACGACTATCCTGTAGAAGTTTGAATACATCTTTCGAAATCTTGAAAAATAATATTTTTAGAATTTTTTACTTTAAAATTGACACTTTAATATGTCAATGTTTAATATGTTTAATGGACTACATAATTTTATTCTATTGAATTTTGAAAATGAGCTTTCCTGTTGCCAATATTAGAAATTTCTTGTAGTTCATAAACTGTCTAATATTTAATAGTTGCTAGCTCATAGAACGTAAGACTTCATTTAGAATTCTCCTTGATTCTATCATTACTATTTAGAGCTATAGATAATTAATTGATTTAGCAACTGAATTTATGAACAATATATAAAAATTATTATTTCTGTTTTTAATGTATGATTACAGGGAATACAATATAAGTTTATCACTCTTTAGAATTAATTGAATAATCAAAATGTTAAAAACTATTTTGCTGGCTTAGATATAAAGTTATTGCTATTGCCACTATTTCAATCAATGTTCCGTAATAGCGGGCTGTAAGTGGCTCTTGATATAATGTCAGATAAAATATACTTTAGCTATGATTCAGAATCGATATAGCGTATGAAATGGGTTATTTTAGCACGTTACAGTCACTCTTTATGTCATGTCTAAAGAGATATAATACCTATTTTTTTCTTTCTAAAGAAAGTAAGGTTAATGTACTCCATTGTCTTAGTTTACCAGTAAAAAAAAAATAATAAATTAAATAAATTCATTAAAAAAAAATCGTTGTAGTTCCCTATGGTTAGTATTTTTATGTTATACTAGAGTTTCTCTTATCAACCAAATCGTTATTTTAATTACGATGGAACAACTAGTTTTTAGATTAATGTCAGCATCTAAGACATTTATCCTGGCAAAAAAAAAGAAAATAAAGGCAATAAAATTTAAATTTATTGTTATCATTTTTCTATGGAATAAGCTTTTGAAATTACATAAATTTATTTTTAAAAATGAAAAAAATTATTTTCGATAAAATTATTCAAGTGAATTTTTTTAATGCCCTAAATAAAATATTTATGTATCTTACCATAATATAAAAAACAAAATATATTTTATAATAAACTATATACATTATATCGGGAGACCCTCCTGTCCAGCCTCTAAAAAAAGTGGGTACCCTTGGTTGGGGGAAAAACCTGGCGGTTGAGCGTGAATTCTAGCCCAATCACCTCCTTTCACAACCGTTGGCTCAGAAACAGTACTGCCTACCCAAGTACTGAACCCGAGACGCTTCATGGGTTGTAGTGGTACAGTTTTTTTTTTTTTTTTTTTTTTTTTTATATATAGATTATGTGATTTTATTCTAAATATGATTTTTATTTATTTCGAATTTAAAATGCTTTTACCTCAATCTATATTCCTAGTTCTTCGATTCCACCTCTCTATTCCTTCTCGATTCCAGGAACGGTCAGGTTCCTTTGGATTTCGCTGCGGAATGGAATACTTTAACTGCAACCCAATAGGAGATCCCTAGGATGAGTGTATATAGTATATAAAGTATGATCATATTTTTACCATTTAATTTTTACTATTATCGTTATTTATTTTTTTAAAATCACTTTAAATAATTTTTATTTAAATATTTCATTAATATACTGTTTATCGCGTAGTTCTTTTCGATTCTCTATTTTCTATTTTATTTATTTCTTCTTGTACATAATGTGTGAATATAATTATATAGCCATCCATATTACTTATTGCCCACTTTTGTGGCAGATTGTAATAATTACTAAAAATTTTTTTGTTTTTTGTTTATTTTTTTTTTTTTTTTTTTTAAATGTTTGGGTAAAATAAAATCATATTAGTTGTTTTACAATTATTATTTTAAATTTAGGCCAAAAGAACAGAAAAAAACAAAAACATGTTCAAAAACCTACCTTGCATCCCTTCCTATTGGCCGAAAACCGATCCCTTATCTGGTGATACTATAAACCAGTCAGTCGACTACAGAATAGCCAGAAGAAGGGAGGTGAAAAGGTAAGCTTTTAGCAGGAAGGGGCGAGATAAGGAAGCTTGTTCCGTACAAACACTTAGGAGGCTACACAGTGTACCAGGGCCTCGGATGTTAAGAAAACACTTCTGTCTGTTCGACCAAGGGTTCGGGAAGGTGTGTGTTATTTAGTGGTGTAAATATTCTCTATGGATTAAAAGTGAAGTATTGGAAACATTTTCGTAACCTTGAGAACTCCAATATTTGTTTTAATAATATTTGTTTAAAATTCTAAATTGTACCACAGATGGTATTGTAGATTGTACAACATTGAAAAGACTATTTTTCGTCCGTTAGTTCACTTATAAAATATATATATATATATATATAATATATATATATATATATATATATATATACATATAATTATTATGTTCCCTTATTCTATTGCTCCCCCTTTCCAGTCCAAATACCAATTTGATTTGATGTCATGTGTCCTTCTTGATATATTTCTTCATCGTTTGCTTATCGGGCTTTCTACAATTACTATTTGCTATATTAATAAATTGAATTACGTGAATAACGTACATTGTACCATATGTATTTAACATATTTTGCCTTAAACGAAGAGCCCCAAGTAATTTCTTCATTTAATATAAATCTAAATCTCATATGTACCTGCGAATTTGTGTTAGCTAAAGAGGTATATCCCTACTTAATACGATGGCTAAATTATTTACCAGCATCATTGCGAGGAGAATAATGCTATGGGCGGACTCTCAGAATCTAATGCCCGAAGAGCAAGCAGGATTCAGGAACGGAAGAGGCTGCATTGATCATATTTTCACTCTTTCGGCACTAATCGGAATAACGTTCAAAACTGAAGGAAGATATCTATATGCCACGTTCATTGACCTCAAAAAAGCATTCGATTCAATTAATTACGGACTCCTTTGGCGAAAGCTTATTACCCTAGGAATCGGAGGAAAAATTGTCAAAATTATTAAAATGCTGTACAACAATGCATCAACCCAAATTTCAGTTAATGGACAACTTTCGGATGATATTGACATCACCTTAGGACTTTTACAGGGCGAAAGTCTGAGCCCAACCTTGTTCTTGCTATTTATCTCCGACATAGTACAATTCTTCCATGACAAAGGAGCAGCAGGTGTAAGCATAGATACATCACATGAGGTGACTATGCTCCTATTAGCTGATGATATCATCTTATTGAGTAATAGTTGGCATGGAGCATAGAAGAACATAAAAATATTTCAGGAGTATTGCAGTAACAATTCTCTTACATTAAATGTAAATAAATCCAAAACTCTCGTCTTTCATAAATCTCCAAGGCTTAAACAGCTCAAACCGTTATACTGGCATGATAAGAAATTAGAGTATATAAAAAGGTATACTTATTTGGGAGTTCCCTTCACATCATCCGGAAAATTTAAGCAAGCATGTGAACACTTTACTCAGAAGTCATTAGTTGCATCCGCAAGAGTCATAGACATACTGAAAAAAGGGAAAAGTGACTCTTGGGAAACAAAAAAAGCTTTATTTGACTCTATGGTTTCATCAATATTGCTTTACGCTTCTGAAGTATGGAGCCCCAATTATCTTGAGGCAATCGAAGCGGTCCAACTTAAATTTTTTAAAGCGCCTATTTGGATGGCCAAGGAATACCCCAAACTATATAGTCCGTCTCGAAACAGGAAGAGAACCATTAGGCATGAAAGTGGTAAAAAAGATGACAAACCTATGGAACAAGCTCGAGTTTATGCCAGAAGAGCGACTCCCAAAACTCTGTTTTAATAGACTAAAATCACTAGACAAGGATAAGCCTGACATGGACTTTAACTGGGTGTCCCAATTTAGAGCAATAGCCGAGCTAAATGCCTTTGCAGAAGAGCTTTCTGTTCACAATACAAACGGACTTCTTCGATACAAAGGCGACATACTGGAAAAAGCACATAACCAATATTTCTCAGCTGACATTCAGAGAACTTTAAATTCAACTAACTACCCTTTATATAGAAGTCTATGCAGTTACAATACTCCCAATCCCGAAAAGTACCTGACATTTAAAGTTCATATAAAGAAATTGAAATGTGTCAGCCAATTAAGAGTTGCTAATTCAGAGCATATCATAATTAATGGAAAAAAAAAACACAACTTTTTTGTTCAAGTCACAAGAAATCTGTATATCTTGCAATCAATTTATCAACAATAGTCTACACCACATTCTCCTTCACTGCCCAGCACACAATGAACATAGACAACAATTTATTCAACAGTTCATCTTAGAATCTTCTGATAACCAAAGTATCCAAGCTATACTCGACATTGACAGTGTAGAGAAATTACATAAAGTTTACTATTACATGATGGGGCTCCAAAATGTGCTAAATCATTTATCATAGACCATTTTCTATTAAGTGTCTGTTTTCAGTTTATCGTTAAAGTGAAATTTTTGATAATTTATTTTTATTGTTTCTATCATAACACCAATTTATTCTCCATTCTATTATGTTTTGAAAACCAGAATGTATTAGTGAATCGAATTTTATTTATTTTATTAATTATGAAAAGATATGTACATTAATTGTAATTTATAGCCAAGCTAGGCTCTATTTGTATGGGGAAGCCCCCAAAGACAAATAAATATATCTATCTATCTATCTAATCTATCTATCTATCTATCTATATTAATAAATTGAATTACGTGAATAACGTACATTGTACCTACCATATGTATTTAACATATTTTGCCTTAAACGAAGAGCCCCAAGTAATTTCTTCATTTAATATAAATCTAAATCTCATATGTACCTGCGAATTTGTGTTAGCTAAAGTTTCCGTGAATTTCAACTGAGATATAATGATATATTTACAGAATATTTCAACAAAGCGTTCTCAGCAGTTAAATATTATGTTAGGAAGCTCAGAATGGGGATGGTGTAGAATAGAACTCACTTGGCACTTGTCGTATCTCAAACATCTACCTCAGCATGATTAAATATTCAGTAACTTTAACCATTCATAAACTCTCAGAAACACAATTATACAAATAAAACAAGCATTGAAGGACAAACATCATCGTAAAGTGAAGTGACAAGAGGCGGAGCAAGCTGTACAAGCCGACACTCCCCCGCGGGAAGGCAGCCATAGATCACGGTCACTGTTTGGACAGGCCACCCACACCAACACACTAATAGCCCGCGATTTGGGACAATTAGAAAGATTATTCTTAGTGACTCTTTGAGATTTATAACGACATAACTCTCCCTGACGCTTGACGTACAGCTACACGGACGTTCTGGGAAAACACGGACGAATATCCGTTAATGTTCTGAAGTCGCGGGTTCATCCGTCTTCTGGTGGTATTTATATATGGGACAGTCTACAGAAATACCGGCCTGGTCGATGGTTAGTCATCGGTGCAAATTTAGTGATACCACAATAAATTGTTTAAATTTAATTATGAACATAAAATATCAACAAATAATAAAATTGGCTAAGCAGTGACTAATAATAGTGAAGTACTTGGTGCTGTACAATCCGATGAACGCAACTTATTCTATCATGCTATTATGTAGCAGCGTAAATTACTGTTGTTATGATGTATAAAGTAAAGTCTGTTGATGATTTTTTTTTTTATATCACTTGAGCAAGTTAAAATCGTCAGTATTTTATTTTGAATAAAATATAACTCCAATTTATTCTCTTTTTATGAATACATCACAGATTCTCCAAGATAGAGCTAATCAAAATGTATTACCCAAACTTTCAAAATATGCAATTTATGAATTTAGTGTTAAACAAATTGGGCACACATAACTATGGATTACCATTCCGAGAATTTAGAAATGTTTTCCTTAAAAAAGTTCTACTTTTACTTATCCTAAAGCAAGCAATTAGTCATTTATTGATTTTTTCTTAACTTATTTATACTATAGCTGCAAAGCTGTCAAAGATTCATTATTTCATTTTTTGTTAAATAATTAGTGGAGAAAAGACATAAAGAAGAGGTTTTTTTTTTTCAAATAAAACTATGGAATTGTAGTTTTTGAATTAGAATAATGAACTTTCACATCTAAACGTAGATGTAAGGTAAACGATTACTGCCTAACCATGTCCAGTTTATTCATATCCAATTTCGATGAACTTATTCATACTGCAGCCCGGATGAACCAGACCAAATTCTATCCCCTGGCGAAGTTACACTCAAACACAAATACGACACAGAAAAACGATTCCCAACACAAATCGAAAAAAGTTAAATCATCGAACAAACTCTAGGGATTTTAAAAAAATGTTCAGTCATGTGTTTGTATTTATTCATTGGTTACAAAAACTTTTGCGGATACTGTTGTAAAGTCAAAAAGCTTCTTTTCTAAGAATATTTTTGGTTCGATAGCTTATTTTATAGAACAATATTAAAATCTACCACATTTAAGTGCAACAAGATACCTAGATTATAAATATATCCATTGGTGCCGTAGTTAAAAACTTCAGTAAATAATTCAAATTAATGCTCAATGCTTGAAAAAATGGATGTTAGTAAATAAAATTAAGAATTAAAATTAAATTACTAAAAAAATTACAAAAAATATAAATATCCATGCTCTGTAAAAAATATACATTCAGAGACTAGAACTCTGTGATGAAAAAAAAATTGATGGTTTGATATAATAAGACTTTTCATCCTTTCCTCATCATTGGATCTACTGTGTCTGTCATTTCTAATTTGTGCTTCTTTTAGTTACTTGTTCGGTTTCTCTATTTTTATTATCAATGAGATATAATTTGAGGAAAGGAGAGTAAGTGTAAAACTCAACCGATTTGGTGACGACGCATAAAACCAATAAATACTTTTAAGGAAGCGTTTTATTTAAATGGTAGTTTTGTAATAAGGGTGTCAATAATTATACGACTACCAATAACAATTTCTATTGCTGTGTGTTATACATTCATGTGTTCAAGGTGTCATTCTTTTTTTGTTTTTTTAATAGCACTTCTACAAGATCTGACTTTTGGCTGGGTACTCAATTAGGGTATATTTATCTCTACTGTGAACCTCGATCTACTTAAGCTCAAACGAAGAAAGACTGAGGAGACAATGTGCATAAGATAGATAAGAAGAGGCATTTTGGAGGTATTGTGCTGGAAGAAGTAACCACCGGAGAAACGAGAAACCATGGGGGTCCAGTTCCATGAGGGAAACTGCAATGCCGAATTAGACCTTAGCATTGAAGATAAGTTCCATGCACCGTAAATAGTCAGCAATGAGTTTAATAGAGTTAATTGCGTTCTGACCTATGAGCGGACCAACTACACGATAGTCCATAGATTTATGTTCTTAAAATTTTAATATTATTAAACAAAAAGTAGGATTCATCATTAGTATTACTCTAAATGCAACGACTTATTTTTATAATTGATCATCACAGTCAAATGAAATAAACATCTAGAGAGGAGGCTATTTTGTCGCTTGGAACAAATTTTAAAACCATGTTAAAAAAGGTAAAAGAATGTAATAAACTAAGATATGTTTAACAAAATATCAATACTCCTAACAATAATTATCAGAGTTAGAACTAAGGGCTGTGTTCATACATTAGGACTTTTGTAACAACTTACAATTAGTATAATTTAAAATAAGGTAATTTATACTATAACATAATATAACCTAAGCTTAAGAAATACACACACACATGTATATATATAATTTGTATACATACTAAAGATTAAAATCGCTCTGAATCAGCGAGGCAAGTCTTATTAATTGTAACAGCTGTTTGTCGTCTGTCACGCACACAGTGTCTTATCTTGAACAAATCGGCTAAATGGTGCGTAAAGTGTGACTGTAGCTGGTCGAATATTAATGTGATATGATATCTGTTATCTGTTATCTATTATCTACCTGTCACTATCACCCGCTTATTATTAATTATATATTCCTCAACAGGGAGCGTCGTGTTTAATCGCCCTGTTGAAATGAATAATAGACTTATGTGGCAGTTAATCAGGCCTACTTTACCCTAAGCTTATTGTCTTCGTGTAGTCACTATCACGCTCTAGGCACACCTACATCTAACGGAACTGATGAGATATCCGTGGTTGCTTTCACCTCTTGAACATATTGCTTGGAAACTAGATATTACAGACTTGTGATCTCTATACTGAGGAGGAACAATGCAACTACAGCAAACTTGTATTGGCTAAGTAACTGAATACATAGTGGTTTGTTTTCTGTTTTATTGTTATTACTCTCAGTTGACCAAGTTTCATGTAATCTACGTTACTTAATACATCAACCGAATTATGGTTATTAAAATGTCAAGAATAATCGTTATCTTACTAAGTGAGACATACTTGTATCGATAAAACAATGCCATTACTAACCGAAAATCAAACTTAACGATTTTTTTTTTTCCAAACTACAAGAAGATATTTAAAAAATCATAATACACTCAAGGTCTAATCAAACTTATATCTCAACTTCCCTTCAATTTTTCCACCTCTGATTACATTCGATCCAAATTGTCATAAATAATTTTTCTGGCCATATAAATTATAAATAAATCTTAGGCCTTATAACTATTCACACACCTAACCTGACGGATTAGGGAGGTAAATGTGCAGCTCGCAAATAACTGTCCTACACTATTTCAAAATATTACCGTTTAAAAATAAATGTATCAGTTGAAGGAAAAAGTAAAGAATTAATATGAAATATTGATTCAATTATTCAAGTGAAACAAATTAGTAAGATATTCAATGGATTCAGAAGTAGACAGAACGGGTGACATTAAACCTCAGTTATCTGTTTATTTTTCGACAGTCACCTGTGTTCAATCTAGCCAGTCCTGAACTGAAGAGTTATTAATCGTTTATAGCACAGTTGAAACATTTTATAAGACTCCTATAGAATACATTAAAAAAAAAATACATCATTTTACAAGTTGATACGAAATATCTCCTCAAGGGCCATTGCCACTTAGTCATTAGTTTCATTGCTTCCAGAGCTTTTAAGTAACAGTGGGTGTGTGCATCTGCCGTACAATGAGGATATGGATGTATTTTTTAATTGGAATAATGAATACAAATCGACCCAGTTATGAATCAATGAATGTCTTTCTTCTATAAAACCACTGTTAATATAAATTAAGACTCAGTCATAACTCTATATTTTATTCACTTTGCATATCCGTTCAAAATCCATTTCCAATATCAATTCCAAAAATGCTACCACTATGTAGCAATATTTTATTTATAATTATTTTTTCCATTCAGTAAACTTTGTGTAAGTATATTTTCTAAGATTATATCAAATTTTCATTTAAACAATAAATTTATTTCGGCATAAGATTCCTGGTTTATTTTTTTTTTTTATTAAGATTATATCAATTTTAGGTAAGGACTCATTGGCTACTGAGTCCCGAGTAGCTCAGTCGAATCGCTTTGCACCCATAAAATAACGCACTACCAACCTTGAGAAACCAAAGATCAAATGTTCGAATCCAGCTGACATAGGTTGGAATTGTGAGGAATAAATTCCCCGACCCATCCGTCTGGCCAGTAAACCTTGTGCTGTTGGGACTGTCATGAAGCGAAGATTTAAAAAAATAGGAGGGGTAATTGAATAATTTACAGTAGCTAATTAAATCTATCCTCGCTTTTTTGTTAAATGATTACAAATGTTGATATTTATCTGTAATTCCAGTGGTACAGTACGATATTGATAATTCGTACCTCTATGATTCTTAAATCCAGCTGATCTGTAATAATTAGCTGGTTCTTTAGTATAAATGTGGCGATTGGTAAAATTACAACGAATTTCGGTATCAATAACGACAAAAATTAAAATTAAAAACGACAAAAGAATCGGTATCAATAGTCGATGCCTTGAAGTCAATTCGTAGGAACGAATATAGTTATACATATTGTCCATGGGTACCTATGGCTTCAACGATAGTTTTATGTATTATACATCATTTCGATGCCGAACGTGATATTTTCCCATCATGTATAACAATTATATTTTTAATTTTCTAGATATAGATTGCTTGGTGCAGAATTTAATACCGTCCTCTTTAATAATAAATAACGCTATAATGCTAATAATATTCAATAACAATGCTTCTGAAAGTCAACTGGTTGAATATATAGATTTCGTATTGGTAAATGAAGAAACTGGATTACAATTTTTAACTGCTGGAGCACACGTCAATGGAACTAGGCAAGAGATGTATTTTATTATTTATTAATTAAATTCTTACCATATTTATGTTACCCCAGAATAAAGTTAATAAATAATTTGCTCTCTGACGTGTTATTTTTTGTGATATCAATCTATTATTATATCTAGGTGCCTAAACCAAAAATCAGGAATAAATATTTTGGAATTGGTTCAGGTCTCGAGAATCGAATAATTTTGGTACCGATTCATCACAGATTTCTACAGAGAGCTTGGGAATAAAAACAATCAAGAAGAAATTAACATATAAATGTTTTAGTTCATGTTGCTTTCTATTTATAAATTTTATCAAACACTGATAAAATAGGTTTCGATAATATAAATATTTGATAGTAAATTCTTGTTCCCTTATTATTAAGGTTTACTTATTATGTACCCTAATTCAATAAACAATATTTCGAAAACTAGATTGTTATTTATTCTTTATAAAACAATTTTACGATTATTTTATTCACAGCCTATGAACTTATGGTATAACAGGCAAATGTCTTCCTCCCTTTTGAACTTTACAACATCGTAACTAGAGAGAAGCACTATAGCGGCGATAAAGTTCCCTTCGGTACCGAGCTCTTGAACCGGCTCTCAATAAACTCCAAACACGTTCACAGCAGTTATTAAGACTCTCCTCGGGACTGTGCTGCGGAGACTGCATTCCGTGTGGAGTGCATAGATGCACCTGAGGATATATCTCGAGATTACACTAGAGTCGGAACCCTGCCTTTGAGCGGGGCAACCTTTATTGCTGCCTATATGACCCATTGTCTGGAGCTAAACTACTAAATCACAGCTGAGGGTATTATCGCTTAGGAGCTAGTGCTATCTCTTGTTGAGAAGTTGGCGCTTTGCCTTGGTTATAACTTCTCATAACCGCCTGAGGTTGCAGCTCGGTCCTTTGTTGTTGCTCAGTGCATCTCTAGGGGCAGTAGAACAGTGGGAAAAGTAGGTACAACTATAACCGCGGCTTGGATTATGTTGTCTAAGTCAGAATGCCCCAAGTTAGAATTTAATCAGAGTTTGAAACAGTAATACCCTGCTTCTTACAGAGTCCAATTATTTCACAGCATCTTGGTTCGAAACAGGTCAATCATTCTCGCAACTTTGGATGCTTTGTCATTCTGGATTACCTCCAACAAATCTACTAATGATAATCAAGAAATATTTTATTACAGCTATTTATTTAAATTTTAGGGAAGGATTCTCGATTCTTGGGTAAATAATCAGTATTGAAAATCGGCGATATGAAGTCTATTTCTAGGAACCGATTTATACAGTTGACGTTGATGATAGTTTTGTGATACCGAATTATTTAATTAACATACAGCAATACCCTCCTTAATGATAAAATAAAAACTGTTTCAAAATATATTTTATTCCCCTTTAATAGCATATCAATTTTTCATATACCAGAAACTTTGGTATAGAATTTAAAACAATTTTAAAAAATAATTATTGTTTAAGATATGTATGAAATTGTTTTTTGCGGTAAATAAAAAAATAGGATAACAGTTTCAACCTGCCTAATATAAAAATGAAATAAATGCATGTCAGACAGTACCAAGATATTATTATAATTTTTTTTTTTATTATCCTTTATTATTATTCGCTATTCGCTATCCAAAAATAAAGATTATTGTTCAATTCATTACATGTTCATATTGGTATCTAAGCCTTGATTCAGTATTAAAATTACATTCATAGAAATATTAATACATCCTTTAATATTGTTTATTCCATTTGTTATTTCCTAAGTAACAAATGATATCCAGAACCTTCAGCATACTTATCTTCTGAAATAAAAAATCGTAAAATGTATTATTTTTTGCACATTATCCGGATTGTGAATAACTTATATATTATAGTTCCAGCTAATAAAATATATTTGCTGTTTACTAATTTATTTCTGGAATATTTAATGATTCAAATGCATTGTTTTTTTTTATTTTTAGCTATCATATGAATTTATGTTTTCCGTAGCAATTTATTTTTAGATGGGGTATCGGTACGCAGAATCAAAACGTCTTGCTACCAACACATCACTCACATCTAGTATAGTTGAGGAATAGGCTTTTTTGTCTATTACTCAGGGCGATTTTATAAATTAGACGGAAGCTAACGTTGAAACTATTCGAGTATTGACTTTATTATGGAATAATGAATAGATATCTGGTTCAGGACTAAAGTTACGGGACATTAAGGACATCAGCCGTTGAAATAAACTTATTCTGATATATTAAACTTGAATTATCTAGTTTCTTCGTGAAAATTAAAAAACTCCATCTATGGAATGACTTATTATCTAGATGGTTTCACCTAATTTATTAATAAAAAAATAATAACAACGGTAGGAATTCAATGATACGACAAAATATTGAATTAATAATACATTTTTACTGAAATTCATAATTTTATAAAGTAACATTATTAAGTAAATGTAATAAATAATTAAGATAATAACATGCCAATGACGTGCAAAGAAAATGATCTTTAAGAATTATTTTTTGTTCAAAAGCCTCAAGATTTGTCGAATCTCCGTCTGGGAAAATGAGTTGATTATGAATAATTTAAATGATTAGAAATGGATAAGGCACTCAAGTCCTAATATGTCTGACGGTTGTCCAATGAACGAACTTTATGATTTCTTAAGATTCTTTTAATTGGAAGCTACGTTATTATAGTTCGTAGTCTTAATGGTTACTTCAAGCTAGGACTCCTAGAAATAGTTTGGATAATGAATTAAAGTTTATTCGTGTGTGTTTATTTTTTCGCACATAAAAAACACTATTTTAATGAGGATTTTTTTTTTAAATTTGAAGAGCGAACAACAATACAATAATAAATTCCTAAGTATACATCATCGAAGACTGAATAACATTCAATAGAGCAAAAAAAATAATGAAAAACAAAGGGTTCCCCGACAAAGTACTATAAAGCAGAAACAATACTGTATCCTTGGGCTTCAACGTGTCCTCAATCCAACTTTTACTGAGTAACTGTGACACTAAATTACTTTAAAATCTTGACTGTAGATGTAACAAGGCATTGTAAGGAATAGGGCAAACCGTTTATTTATAATATTGAACCGCAGTGGCTATGAATATTCATGAGCACAGCAAGGCGCTTTCTGGAATCCGATTCGTCCGCTTAAGTTATTCTAAGCCATAGACCTTTTTTAAAATTACAAAAAATTAATATATATTCTCCTTGAGTAATGTCTTTATTACAAATATACTCGCTCAGATTATAGTCATCGGTAATTAATAATAAAATATTGTGTCAATTATTATAAGAGCACCTTCATAGAAGAAATTGTAGACCATTTTTTAAAGCGTGTGGTTAAATCTTATGTGAATGAGTTCAAATGATTATATATATATATATATATATGCAATAGCAAATATATGCTTGTGCAGTTCATTTCATATATATGCAATAGCAAAATATGCTTTGCAGTTCATTTCACTGAATTCAAAACACTAAAAAATTAATTTTTTTTATTAAAGTACTGATTGGGTAAGTTAACCTTAATTCTAGTCTGACTTGATTCTTACCCTAACACCAAAGTTTAGAATATTTTTATCTTACATAGGATAGGATTTTAATCCCAAAATGAGGAAATATTTTATCAGGAGTAAAGACAAATCAGGCCAGGAACAGTTATGTCCTAGAACTGTAGGTCAGGTTTAAACGACGTTGGCTTTGATTCAGATATCTTTTATTAATATTTTCTTCTTCTTATCGATATTTAGAACAATCAAAGTAGTGATGTTTGGCTGCAGGTTTAATTATAGTGGTATTCGTTGAAGAGAGATCAGTCGAAGTTAGCATTAAAATAAAATAAATATTACTGAAACATGACTTTGTTTATAAGCCATCGTTTCACCCACCTGTAGTTAATAGTAAATAAATTTCAATGTAAACCATAATACAAATAATACCTTTACT
Source organism: Euschistus heros (assembly GCA_003667255.2). Taxonomy (NCBI): domain Eukaryota; kingdom Metazoa; phylum Arthropoda; class Insecta; order Hemiptera; family Pentatomidae; genus Euschistus; species Euschistus heros. Next base: position 2,024,354 of record RCWM02000093.1, read on the forward strand.
TATTTATTTATTATAAGTTCCATAATAATGATGATAATTGTTATTTTACTTTTGATCAAACTGAAATTAAAATTAGTATACTGTTGTTTTGTTAAATTTTTATTAAATAGGTTCCATAAATTGTTTTAATTTACTAATATGTTTTAAGGTTCAATCATTCTTTTATTTTTTTTCCTTTATTTTTTTTCCATTTTCATAGTCCTCTGCTGTTTTTTGTTTGTTTTTTACAAAGCTATTTTTTTTATTTATAACATACTCTTTTATTATTACATCATTTGTCACGCATGAAAGTTTTTATATTAGTTGTTTTTATTATTTTTAATTGCATTTTTCTATCCAAAACATATTTCTTGTATTTAATAAGGTTTTATAGGTTCTCTTTTTCTACGAAAAATTTTCTCGACAAATATTAAAATAAATAATAAATAACATAAATTTTTTAACACAGATTAAATTAAATTATTGGGCTGCTACCATTGGGTCCTATCTTATCTCGTTATAATTTAAATTAAGATTTACTTTATTAGATAGCTGTAAATTTCAATAATTGAATTCAAATAAAAAAAATAAATAAATAAATAAATATCAGCCACCAGGGAAAATGCAATTATAGGTTGATTATAAAAATATTTAATTCTATATCTGGAAATCTGCCGGCAAGTATATTAGTAAGTAAATTTTTCACTTGACAACTTTGCGCCTGACATTCGCACGCTGCTGGCAGTTGCCAGATGGCGGTGCAAGAACAGAGATAACACAATCAGATATTTCTTTTCCAGGTTGGCCATTAGAGAGCGCGATGAGTCAGTATATTATTCACAATCCACGGATGATTCACTCTGGCTTCCTCGCGTGCGCAACATAGAAACCACTCACTAATGTTTTCTTGCGCGGGGTCTGGTGGGTTATTTATTGCGCGGTACTCCAGCCTGCGGAAGTGGCCTTCGGCTTTACGACGTCTTCCGGTTCTAGGTAATAGGCCGTTACTGGACTCGTTGGAAAACTGTTTTATTTTTACTAACTATAAATAATAATTACAGTCCAGGTTTCAATAATTAACTTTCCAAATGTGAATTACTATTTGATCCAAAAATTAACTAATTAGAATTAAGCCTTTCTTAGCTGAATAAAATCTTTAAATCTAACAATCCAATAATAAAAAAGTTTTGTTTGTCATCAATGTTTTACTTATTACTCTTCTAATCATAGTCTGAGGCAAGTGTTATCAGAACATTTTGTTATTAATGTAGATCGTCTGTAAAAATTAAATGATTTTATTTACCTTCAAGGGATTTTCATAAGATTATAGCCCATCCTATATATTATTCTCAATGCCTATGATAAGAGCTAATAAATTCTGATTATAATTTATTTTATTTTATTTTTAATTGCCTCAGTTAGCAATCGGCAATTGTAAATTAATTAATATTAAGCGATAAAAATTAAAAAATATATATATACCATAACTCACAAATAAATCAAATTGAACTTTGGTATTAGTAGTTTATTCTATCAAGAAATAGAATTCATTCTTCCATGTTAAGTCTGAGGTCTAATCGTGAGAATTTAAGTGGAACGCTTCGGAGCGAATTTTAACAGTAATCTGTTGTGTTCCTTATATTGCTACATCACCCACAATATCAGTTTCCTATCCACGAACGTTCTTCAAAGATCTTCCCTAATCCGTTACTAGTGTGATCTACCCTTCAATCAAAATAATTTTTTGGTTATTGTACGAACATCATACAATATATAAATATGTATTATAAACCTTTAATTATAGTAATTTAACTAAGAAGCTTTTCTTTTAGTTTTTCCTAAAGTTTAAATAAGTGATAGGTTCCACTGAGAAATTAGAGATGGTCAGAAAAAGATCAGATACCGTCAACTAGGGTGAATTTGCCCATCATTAAACTTTAAATGTCATTATTTGTTTGTACTTTAATCAATTGTGTAAATATTATAATTTGTAACAATAAATCATATGTTATATAATGAAATAAACATAGGAAATTGTTTCTCCAACTTAATACTCCCTCTCCAGATGAGAAAACCAGGTGGGCACAGTCATCTTGGAATAGGGGTGGCTTACCCGCTTTGTTAAAACTATGAAAAAGTCTACATAAAACCAAACTCGGGCAAAGTCACCCCTCTCAAATGGTTACTTATGCCTAAAAAATTTTTATTAATTATTAAATAATAAATCATTATAAATTAGAAAAATATTACAGTAGCTTTACCACTAACTATACAAGCACATATTATATCTCGAACGGTAAATGATAAATATGATTTAACAATGACTCCTATGTCAACGGAATCGAGAGACACCCCAATCAGTACAAACGATTATTTGGTTAATAATATCTTTCTCCTCTTCCTTTGTTAGGATTTTTTTTTTCCTATCTGCCCACCTATTGATTTCCCATGTCGATTTTTCTATCTTGTTTCTTAAAGTTTTTCCATAGAATTCGGAAAAGATTAGCAGCCTTCCGAATAAGGATCCTTCCACTTCTGGTATCGGCTATTGTCAAAAAAACTTGGTTTTCGTCATAGTTGACATAACACCGAGCCCACAGTTTTCTTTTGCACGTTATGGGCATTAAGAGCTCCAAAATTTATCAAGTCAAATATACGGCACTAAAATAAAATTTATTTTGTGGTTTTATGGGGTTGCAGTGTCCATGATGATTGCAAAAGATCTGGTAGTTTATTTTTAAAACATACGAATATTTAGTATCAGGAAGGAATATACATTAATCTAAATGCTCTTTTAAAGTTTACCTTTAACAGATTTTCAAGATCAAAAAAGAAGTTCCACAACAACAAAAAACAATATTTTTTACTCTTTTTCGCAAAACGATTACAATCGGCTAGAATGTTTGACGATTGAAAGTCACCTTGGTTGACGATAACCAATAAAATTAATAAATTTAATTAAAAAAGCAGAAAAAACATATTTTTTTTTGTAAATATCTTTATTTTTACATATATTTTTTTTATTATCAGTTTTTACTGTAATTTAAATACTGTGTTCCATCTGAAAAAAGTCAGGATCAAAATAACTATGCCTATCTCTGTTTAATAAATAAATATTTGCATTGTTTACAGTTTGTTTATGAATTTAGTTTAATTCAATAAAGAATTAACAAATATTCGATTGAATGCCAAGCCATTTCCAAGTTTTATTTTTTAAAACACTTTATTACATATATTACAACTATTGAAATATATAATGTTTTATTTGTTTGTTTATTTCGTTTAACGTCACTTTATGCTGCTATGGCTAATCGGACGATGCTACGGTGGTAGTCCTAAATTTTGCCTATCCAGGTATAATTAGGATAGGGATCTTTAACGAGTACCTGACATCGCATGCGAAGGACGGCATAGCTAAGGATTTTTTACTCCCTTTAAAAATCCTAAGGTTAAATTAAAATGCCGGGATGCGAACCCGCGATTTTGGGTTTAGTAGATTGCTATGCTAACCACTACACCACAGGTGACCCCATGTTTAGTAAGTTTACTATTGTATGATAATATTCAATATTTTGACTTTTGGGCCTATTATTCGTAGATAAATAACATATTATAATAAATTTACCTATAAAATTATCTCAAGAATCCATTATTCCAATTTCTAAATTATTTTTTAGCCTGTTAATTTATATTATCATTAGTTTATTTTACTTCCTTATTTCAATTAGATACAGCATTAAGAAAAATTCTCGTTAAGTTCTTTAACAGCTATCTAACAACAATATTCGTAGTTTTATAGCTGACATAAACTACTACGAGTATATAACAAATAAAATTATTAATCTTCCTCTCAAGATTAATAGTTGCTTTACCAATTTAAATAAGAAAAATAAATAAATTTTCTAGCCTCCTACTTTAATTACACCAGTAACACTAGAAGTATTTTTGGCGCTTTTAATCGTTTTTTTTTTTTTTTTTCAATTAGGACAAAGCCATCTAAACAATCATTGTTTTTTTTCAGTTTATTTATTTTATTTTAAGGTACCGTGTACTGCGACATGGTCAGAGGCACCAGATACAAGTTCTGGATTCTAATTTATTTAAATGATACCAAAGATCCTGCGATTCCTCAGAAACTTTAGAACATCTGGTTGATTATTTTTGAGGATTATGGTTCTTGTTGAAGAGAGGTGTTCCAGCAGTGGGGTGTTGGGGTGCAGTTGCTAAATATGTGTTCCACTGATAGAGGGACATGGCACCTTGAGGACGTAGGCTGCGATATACCTTGAAGTAGGTGCTGATGTGTGAGTCTAGTATGCCCGTTGCGCAGCCTATACTAGTCATCACCACTTGTTCCCTCCTTGAGCCGCTTAGCAGTGGCCATGGTTGAGCATCAGGACACATCATTTTTAGTTTGTTTGTCTCCGGAACCCTAGTCCAATAATTAATCTATGCCTTCTTGCACTGCTGTTTAATATATTTTTCTTTTTAAAACATCAGTGAAAGACTAATATAAAATAAAAGGTATTAATACTCGTACCACTACTTAGTTTAGTGTTTAATGGCACACCAGGAGGAAAAAGGAAGAGAGGCAGACCTAGGCGCAGATGGATTGATGACCTAGAGGAGGATTTACGGAGGTTGGGGATACTAAATTGGAGAAACCTGGCGAAGGACCGAGAGGAATGGAGAAGGATGGTGGCAGAGGCCCAGGTCCTGCAAGGACTGGAGCGCCCAAGAACAAACAAACATAAAAAAAAACCACTACTTAAGCTCAGTACTTGTAAATTTGTAATGTTTCTTGGCTAAAAAGTACGGGAAGAGAAGATTTGGCCAGAATCACACTGCTATGTTGTTAAACTTTATAATATTTATAAGAGTTTATTAAATTTTTATAATATCTTTGTTATCGTGTTATGATTGCGAATGGGTAAGTGGGTATATCGTGTGTGTGTATAAAATTTACATTAATGGTGCATTAATCTCTGCGGAACACCGGCCCTGTTCGGATGTACAGAAGAGACACCCGAACCCAGTCTGACAAAGAAACACCATTCGAAAGACACGAAGAAAGAACTATAAAATAATTAGTAGAAGCTAATAGTTGCAAAACATACACTCAAACCTAATGTGTAAGTGAAATGTAGCGCTTAATGTTTTTAGTGTGGTGAATACGTATCGTCAAAAATCGACAGATCCTTGCAGATCTGAAACCATTATCCTTAACTGGCTTTCATCTATAACTATATTCAAAACCACTGAAGGGTCCTGGTTTTAGATCTGTCATGATCTGACGATTTTTGACGGCCACAGGACATCCTTGGCCACTCTCCTTCCAGACAAATTAGTTTTCGTCCTTAAGGATATTATTTCGTTAAATATTTCAGGATTTAACGATTTTTAGCCACTCTTCTTTTTCTGTTATTTAAAAGTATGCATCTATGAATATATAAAAATGAATATATATGAATATATATATATACTCATGGACCAGCACACAATCTACATTATTAAACTCATTCCTGATTGTTTGTAATAATATTTAATTATCTTAAGTGTTCAGCAAGGCTGGGCTGTTTCGGGTCTATCTCAACCACCTAGTTCATCCATGGTTTTCTAAATCTTCCTCCTCGGCTCCTGGTCCAGCAGCATACGCCACTTCATCCATATAAATACAAAATACCTCTATCCTTTTCTCAGGACCTTCTTAAATCTGAGTATATCCCCTCTATCTAACCTTTGGATTTTGAATCTTTTGTCTCCCTAATCTCTTACATCTCTTTAAAATTTTTCAATATAATTATAATTAATATTGTTTGGCACCTGCTAAATATATAGTAACATTCAACTACTAGGGTTTTTCCTCGATCAAGTTAACCTAATGTACTTTGTAGAATTATATGTTTATAATTGATATGTTAATTGCCGAAGTTATTGGAATTACACATTCTAATGGAGGCTTGGTGTGCCACAAGAAGGTATCCAAACCTTACGGTTGATCCTCAACTGATATTACAATGGCTTACCCTCTGAGCTACCACACCCCATCAGGCATAAAACAATTAGATATTCTGAAATAACCGTGACTGGTTTTTCTTTATTTTATCTCCAGTAAAATAAAATGTTGTAAAAATATATATCAGAATATGAATAATATATTATTCACATACCATTCATTTTTTTTTTTCTTTATACTCTGAGGTATGGAGATAGATGATATGAAGCTTCCCGAAAATAAGAACTTCTGTATCATGCCCATCATGCTTGAAGAAATCGTGATGGAAGGATGACTAAACGTCAGGACCATAATGGAGATAGGAGGGAAGCTATCGGGTCGAAACGAAAGAGGAAGAAAAGGAAGAAGAACAATAAGAATAAAAGCCGATGTCAACTGAGACAAAGACGGGACTGATCGCGATGCCATTTTCAGGATGTGTTGCGGGGGGATCTGATGGAGCCTGACGTACCGGCCCTCCTCCGAGTATTAATGCTGCCCCCACCCACCCATCGCTAACTTATTGTCGGTGGCTCTTTCCAGAAAGAAGGACATTTAAGTATTGGGTGTTTATTCTATCCACAAACATTTGAAATTCATACAATTTTTATACTAAAATTTTATTGTCAAAATATACAGTAACTTAATTGTTGATCATATATGAAAGGTAGAGTAATGAAACAATTCAAAGACAAAATTCTTACCTGGTCTGACATAACAAAATAGATAATTACCTACCTCAGACGAACCGGAAGTTGGGTCCAGGAATATAGAGTCTAAGCTAAAAGTAATTTAAGTTTACAGCAGTGTATATTTTTAAAATTCAATAATTAATAGTTATGTCAGTATAAAATAAATAAATTATGTAAATATGTGGGAAAGAAATGACAGTGACATGTAAATCAACAACGCATTGATATGATAAGTATAATTTTAAAACAATTTTTCCTACAGATGATGGATATCAGACTAGTATCGCCATCATCCTGAACAGGCTTACAATGAAACTTCTTGCTCTTGCTACTTTTAAATCTAGCTAGAACGGTAGGATGCTTAAATAATACAATGTCCTTATTTGCTTTACGGAGTATACAAGGCCATGGAAACAATGTTAACAATGTAATCATACATTTGAAAGTTAGAAGTTTTTAACGTGAATTCGAATTTTTAAATTATGCCACTTGTGTTGTAGACTGTTTTATAGTGTGTTATATATTTTGGACTGTCTAAGACTGCTTAAGACTATCTAAGACTACTTTAGGATGTCTAAGATTGTCTGAGACTGCTTTTTATAATTTCTAATATTGTCTGAGACTGCTTTAGACTGTCTGAGAAGGCTTTAGAATATCTAAGACTGCTTTAGACTGTCTAAGACTGCTTTACACCGCCATATACCAATTTATAAAGTCTAATACTGCTAGAAACTGTCTTCTGCTCTCTTACATTTCGTCTGGCTGTCTAAGACTGCTATAGACGGTTTAAGACCGCTTTACCCTGTTTTAGACATCTGAGACTATTTTAGACTATCTAAGGCTGCTTTAGACTGCCTAAGCCTTCTTCATATTGTCTTGGACTGCTTTATGCTGCCATAGATTGTTTTAGATTGTCTAAAATAACTATAGATTGTCTTAGATCGCTTTATGCAGTTCACACATCTTAGACTGTTTTGGACTACCAAAGACTAATATAGACTGTCTTAGTCTGTTTTTTACTACATAGGACTCTTTTATAATACCTTAGACTGCTTTATGCTTTTTTAGATTGCCTTAAATTGTTTTAGAAAGTTTTAGTTCGTTTTAAACAGTTTTAGGCTGATTAGACTGTTTTATGAATAGTCATCAAGTGGGTCTCCATACCTTAAATATTTAAAAAAAAATTCGTTTAATCGGGGAACCTGCCGAGTTCTAAAGACTTTCTTATTCTAAAATTAATTAATTTCTGCTTTCCTAAACAATGCCATATCAAGGTGGAATCAAATAACAGGATTCCTCACTGATTTTGCACTAATATAACGGGAAATGTGAACACCAATAAAGTTGCAAGAACATAAAATGTATAATGCTTGTGACTTTCGCGTGTTGCTTAGAGCTTTACTTCCGCAATAAAGACTCGGCAATAACTACACTTCTTTACGAATAGTTAGTTTTTTATTCAAAGTCATGTCCATCAGTGTTGCAGATAAAGATGATACCAAGAATGTACGGAATGAAAAGATTCCTCGGGTACTTAAAGGCATTAATGTTTAGTCAAGTTCTTGGAATTCCAAGAGTAATACAAATTTTTGAAGCAGGATATGTTTGTCGGCTGTTAGAAAACAGAAATAAAACCAGGCATTTCATTACGTCCATTTATTTAATTTTCCTTTAATCTTTCATCGAAATTTTTAACCCTATCACCTCTAAATGATTTAAGAAATATTTATTTAGTTAATATATATATGTATGTATGTAAAATAATAGTAATAGTCGATACTTTAGTCTCAACTTTCAGTTTAAGCCATTACTTTAGATCCTAATCCCGGCATTGTGCTTTATTACTACTTATTTTACCTAATTTAAGAAATATACCTTTATATCTATTAGGGGTAGGTATATCGTTTTAAAGCGAAACCATGCTGTTGAAAAAAATGAACTATTTTATAATTCTAAAATTTTAAGAAAACTTTAAGGGACGCTACAGTGGTTTGACTTGATAAATTTAGATGTAATAACTCCGTACAACATTATTTTTAATAATCAGATTACACTAATACAATCCAATCTTAAATTCTTTAAGATATGAATGTTAAAGTATCGTTAAAACCAGTAAAATTATTGAACAGTTTAAAGCTGCATTATTTATATATATTTGAGATAAAAGATCTCTTGAACTAACTAATAAAATGGAAGTAAATCAGGAAGACGTTTAGGTACCGGTCTTTGTCATTGCTTACACGGAAAACATATACACTGAATAACATCATATAAACTAAGAAACACACACGCATAAACACACCCACGCACAAACACACACACAAACACACACACACACACACACACACACAAACACACACACACACACACACACACACACACACACACACACACACACACACACAAACACACACATATATATTAATCAAAATATATATTAAATAGGTAAAAAAATAATCCAAAGCTCTATTGTTTTATTTTAGCGATAATCTATTAAGCAATGCATAATAAAAACTAATTAAACTAGTCCCACATCAACTCCAAGTTAGCGGAGCTGCTCAACACCTAAATTCAGTCGCTCATTAGTGACACTCAATTACAGAACTTGAACTAACTGTTCCCCGACAGGGCACTGCTTACGTGATCAGGAGCTCTCGTTGAGATAGGTCCCTTCTATAATATTCTAAAATAGTTATATTATAAGCTTTTATTTTTAAATAATTATATTTTAAATTTTGGATTTTTTTTTCCATTTATTTATGAGTGAACATACCATATTTAAAAGACAAGAACCTTTTCGCTGTTTCCGAAGCAAGCTCCAACATTTTATAGACAAACGTGTAAAGCTACAAATAAATTATCATGGCAGTAATTAGGCCCATTTGGACATACAAAGTTGGGCTTTGAGCCTCCACTCCACTAAACCTTCCAATTCTTCTAGTATCCAATCTTTACAATGTCGCAAATAAACGTATCCACAATATCCACGTTGCTGATTTGGCCAAAACTAGATACCTATTTTTTTATAATAAACTCCATAACCACTCGAATCCACTAGTCCTAACCTATCGACTGTATTTTTTATCTTCCCTGAAGGCTCTAATACGAAATAAACCACTGTTAATATCTAGAAACTAGTAATAGATTAACCGTGACATATATCAGTTCATTTTGTGAATTCGAAGAAATATTCATAATTCAAAATTTTGTTTTTAGTTGTTAATACTTTATCTTCAAGTTATAAAACGACCTAATTTAGTGGTAAAATATACTTTTTGTTCAAAGAATCGAAGAATTCTTAAAAAAAAGTAAATGAAAAATAATAAGAAGATTGTCTCAGACGCCCCAATCAGAAGTTTATGTGTATCCTTTACATAATAGCAGCTTAGGCCGAAAGGAAGACAATAGAAGAAAGACGAAAGAAGAAAATCAAATTCAATTCCGTAATAAAAGGAAAACTCGTGAATACTTTCAGCTCAGAAAACCCAGATGAAGGGGAGACGAAAATGGAATATTAAAAACGGTTGGTATTTCTTCCTTCTTGGCGGCACTGGAGTGAAGTAAGCTAACTTAAGGAAAGATTAGGGACTTAGAACCATTTCCGAGGGTCGTTTAAGAGTGAAATTAAAAATGTATTCACACCAACCTGGCGAAAGGACTCCATTTTCCTATTTGCAAAGAATGGAATGTCTTTTTTTTTTTTTTTTTAATGTATTTTAGAATCGTTTAGCCTCTATCACTATTAACTCAAACAATGTAAGTTACTTTAAAACATGTTTGCAGTTAAAAATATAACAAAACATAACTTTTGTTAACTAAGCACATTAATGCTTAGAAATATGTTAATGCAGGACTCATGGACTAAGAGCACCTGATGGCTGTTATTATTCCATATTTATGCCAAAACGTTTTGAAGGCCACTACTCTTTTAAAAATCGAATAAGATCATAAAGAATATTTCCAATCGAATTTCAAAAAATACATTTTGATGAGACAGAGTGCTTTGGATGTTGTTATTTCTTTTGTTTTTGTTTTTGTTGACAACACAAAACTACGGATTGTAAAGCTGGCTTGCAAGTTACAATATTGAACATTAAAATATTTATACAGCATGTGTACCCATATCCCAAACTCTTTTGATTATTTGCCGTCGGATACTGGCTTACAGATGTTGTATTAATTTTTAATCTATTTATATTAATAACTTATAATTAAATTAATATTAATTATTGGTTTACAAAGCAGGAGGAATGCCGTCCCACTAAGAGTAATGAAGCTATAGCCCTTGTTAGAGAGAATGCGTCAGCCGATGGAGGTTGATTAAAGCACGAGGGCGTTGTGGATATATTTCCTTCAATTAGCTTCTCCTTCCAGTAGCTAGCATGCTTTTGGCGCTTCCTTCATTAGCCAACTTATTTATTGTGAACGATTTGGCGTGAATTAATTAAGTTACTAATAACTCTTATAATTTACTTCTTTAGTTTGATAGAAGATGAGTGCAATTGATGTTGAGTAGCAATGATAATTGGTCCTGGGTATTCCGAAAAAAATAAAATAAAATAATGGCCTGAATTAAATCAAGAATGGCAGGGAGAAGAAGATGTATGTTTTCTCAACAAAAACTAATACAATTTGCGAATCTTTCTAGAAAAACAAAAATTATTATTTATAGGACAGTGATCCTGTGAAATATGGATCTTCGTCAAGGAAACTTAAAGAGTCCCCATAGAATGGGAGAGAGAGGGGTCAAGGAAGATTTTTGGATGGAATTTTGAAGAACCGCCCTAACAGAGAGTAAAGAGCAGAATCTTATTATACCATGTTGATTAGATGCCAGAGCATTGAGTCCCCAGCAGCATTGTTCATACAATATCGAAGTGAATCTCCAAATGATGATAGCGAGAAAATGGCCGACAGGGATGGTCGGGAGGGAGTACGAATTGTGAGGGAGGAAGAGCTTCTTCATCAGCTGTAGAGCCAACCACTGAGTGAGTGTGACGAGGGAAATCAAAAATTTATTTTTTTCATTTGAAGTACGCATTCCGAAAGATGAATGCAATAAGGAAATGATGAACTATTTGCTACATATATCATATTTAGATCCGATAGCTTAGCAATTCAATTCGAAATCTAGTTTGGAAAACATACAAAAATTCAAAAACATCTTTAATTTGCTGTAGGGTTAATGTTACTGTATTAATACAAAAATGCAAGAAAAATATTAGTTGCTAGCTATCTTTCAACTTAGGAATTTGTTACAAATTATCGTGCAAGAAGTGAAATTGGAGGTAATGGAAATAATGGAAGGAACTCAGTCAGCAAATTCAAGAATTATAATTATTAATTATTAATAAATTAATATTTTAGTTTGCTGCATCTTAATCTTTCTATTTTTTTTAAAAATAATCATTGCCACTTAATTATTATTTATTTATTTTCCCTCCTTAATAATAATATAAGCTATGGGCCAATGGTAAGTAACCGTCTTTTGGAGATAAAAAAAAATTAATGTAACACTGCAACTAATTATCAGAGTTATATTGAACATTATTTATATTTTCTAAATAAGCATTTCGAAAGTGTGCACATTCAGCTCTTGGAAAAAATCGATAAATAGTGTTGCTCATTCTTTGGCTAACTTCCCGATGACGAACTGAAGTTCTGTGTGAATATTTTATGTTTTCCACACCGGCATCCTTCCTCACTGTTAAATAAATGGTCGTCGAGTCGATATAAATAATTCGATAACAAGTAACGGTGATCTATTGTTCTTCAAATCAATTATTACCGAAGTAGGGCGAAATAATTCATAATCAATAACAAGCAAAATGAATTCCTAACCGCCTGCTAACAACTGAACAGCATTTATAATTCCCAGTTGGAAAAAAAATGTATAAATGAGTATTGCAGTAGTGTTGTATGAGACATCCTTAAAATCCTCGGTTGTTAAGGTATGCAGTCATAGATCACATAGCTAAAAAAATCGATTTTAATTTGTAGTTGTAACGTTTCGGCCTACAATGTAAGCTCTTCTTGAGGGCTAAAAGAAAAACAAACAAAAATATATGACAAAAAGAGGGGGTGAATGTAAAAATTACGATACAAGAAAAACAGTATGAAAAAAAAAATAATCATGAATAAAATAGAAATAAATAAATTAAATATTTTTGACAAGGATAAAAAAGATATTATTACAAAAAAGACAAGTAGGTAGGTGAATATAAAGATGAAATATAACGTTTGGCGGATGAAAAGTAGTGTTAGGAAGTAGATATATAAATTATAACAATAAATAGTTCCTTACAATAATGGAATGATTAAGATTGAGGCATAAATAGTATTATAAACTTGAAGAAAGGTACCTACATACAAGAAAAAGGGAGCAGATGTGATAGAAATAGAAATGAATGTTTGCATAAACATACATAACAATGAAAACTAAAAAAGATGGTTACATCGTTGGCCGAAACGTCGGCATCATAAATTAACATTTTTTTTCGATATGTATTTTTTTTACTTACTTACTTAATCCGACCCTCTTTTACCGCTGAGCAGTGTGAGGTTCCTTCTTATTGAGCCTGACCCAAGAAGCCCTGTCTTGCACCAGCTGCCTTCTCCTCCTCCAGTCCATTCCTCTTCTGTTAAAGGCCTCTTTGATTCCTTCCTCCCAGGTCTTCCTTGTGGTCGTCTTCCCTCTACTCTGGCTTCGTGGGTAACTCTGGCAATTTTGTCTTCAGCCATTCGCGAGACGTGCCCAAACCATCTGAGTTGGTTTTCTTGGATAATTTCTTCTGCCGGCCTCAGGTCTAAGTTTGTTCTTATTGTAGAGTTCCTCACACGATCTCTTCTTGTTTTCCCCTCAATTTTTCTTAAATAGCGCATTTCCATGGCTTAGATTTGGCTTTTATGTATTTCAAATCTCCCAGGTATTTAAAATCTGTCACCTGCTCCAGACGGTTTCCTACCAGCCTAGCGATTCGGTCCCCACGGTCTCTTCTTCTCCCGATTCTCATATATTTTGTTTGGAGATATTTATTTCCATATTTATTATCTCCAGTTCAGCTTGGAGGATCCATAGGTTAAACTGCAAATTACGGCAGTTGTTTCCCAGTACAAGCATATCGTCGGCAAACGCTAGTACCGTATACTGGACATTCTGAAGATTCCTATATCCAAGATGGTATGGCCTCATCCTATTTTTTGCTTGCTTAAGGGCAGAGTCCAACACTAGGATGAACAAGAGAGGGCTTAGGCTGCAGCCCTGTCTGATCCCCTGACCTGTCGTGAATTCTCCCGAAGTGTGGTTGCACATCCTGACAACATTTCTTTGCATTTCGTACAGGCTTAGTATGGCCTTCTTCAGTCCTGTGCTAACGCCATATTCTTCCAGAGCTCTTGAGATGTCTCCTTTCTGTACCCTGTCGAATGCTTTGTTTAGGTCCACGAAGCAAGCAAATACCTCTTTGTCCTTTTCTATAACCTTCTCGGATATTTGTCTCATGGTGAATATCAGATCCTGTGTGCTATTAGGCCAGAATCCATATTGTTCTTCCCCCAGCTTTTGTTCAACAAGAGTCCTTAATCGTTTTTCAAGCACCTTGGAATATACTTTGTAGGGAATGCTGAGTAGGGATATGCATCGATGATTCTGGCATTCACGATTGTCCCCCTTTTTAAAAATTGGAATGATGGTTGATACTTCCCAATCCTTTGGGATCACTTTCTTTTTCCAAGCCACATTGAGGAGGTGTTGGAGCATTTCATGTCCCTTCATGCCTATATATTTCAACATTTCTGGGGAGATGCCATCATTGCCAGCCGCTTTCTCCAGCTTTAGTGAGCTTATAGCCTCAGCTACTTCCTCTTCATCAATGTAGTCATCCTTTTCCCAGATGTCATCTGTGCTTCTAGCCTGTTGGTTTGCCTCCAATTCCTGCCCTTTATATGCCAGCAGTTCTTTATAATATTCGATATGTATTTATGACTGCATAAGCCTACAACCTACGCCTTCATTGTCAAATCATCAGATCATCAAATTAAAATTCTAACTGTTGGGGAGAATTCAATGTTTCTTTTCATTTTTCCCAAATATCTCTGAAACCGTAACCTTGAGCAAAACTTTCTATATATAGAAAATTAAAATACACTTAAATTCTCTATTATTACGATTTTATTCTTTGAGGATAGATGGTGATCAAATGTTAGTAAAAATTTAAATATCATAATAATGATTCACTAGGAAAATAATTTTCAATTTATAAAATTCAAAACACAATTTCGTTCTCTACCTCCCAATTATGCATAAAAGTAATAAAACATTTTTAAAAGAAAAGAAAAATGAAATTGTGGTTTTCTTTACTTTAAATATGAAGTTATTTTCCCTGAAGTTGGGGCAAATTCCAAAAACATACAATTAAGCAGCCAGCTCGTTCTTTCTTACTTCAGGATGATTCTTTATTCACTACATTCTACATAATACCTCAATAGAAAATTTTCCAAAATCAACATTTGTATGACTTTTGGTTTATTTTACCATTTTGATGTCTCGACTAAGTTCCATTTAAGAACTGTTATTTACATTATTTTTAATACTTTTATTCATTTAAGTATTGTTTTGACTTTTTTGATTCAGCGAAATTTGTAATTCAGACCAATACCAGTATCGTAAATTTCCCAATATCAAATATATTATTTGGTGAATAGTTTGACCTATAGTACAAGGATAGCAACTAGTAAGAGCCAGATTCCAGGGCATGTACGCCGTTTATTAATTGAGCGTCTAGAGAAAAATTGCCCCAGATAATTACCACTGGCAGCTCTACCACTACACCACTAATACCAGTGGTTCAGCACCGGCAAATTATCTGTTCTTCACGGCCGTTAGGTTCCGACCTCTGACATTTTCTAGGATAATATATATTCAATTTTTTTTTGTATATCCCTATCCTACCGTTATTTTAATATAAAATTTCATTTTTAATAACTTCCGGGTATCAACTATGACTGCTTCAGTATACATTTCACTACATGATTATTTTTTATGTTTATATATTAACTGAAATTTTCAACTGTTTTAACCTCAAACAGTGAAATGGAGGACTAATCAATGTAATGAAAGAACTATGATTTGTTTAGAAACTACCAAACATCACAATAAGAGTTTTATATCCCGATCATTACCTTAAACAGTTAATTAAAATTTAAAAACCAACTAGGACTACATGCCTGCTCTATATGGTCTCTTGGTCTTTTTGAGTGGCTTCAAAGGTTTTTTCATGAATAGAATGAGAAACAAATTGAAAAAACTAATGGATATAGGTATGTTGATAATTATAAAAGGGTAGATATCAGGTTTGAGGGGACACAAAGGTATTTATTCATTATGAACGATTTTGCCTTAATTCTCCTGTTTACTGATAATCCATTTCAGATTTTGTTAATGTATTAAAGTTGGATATCAGTGAGGAATGGTAAGTATTTAGGTTATTATAATGGTCAGGATAAATAAAAATTGCTCTTATTACCTAATTTTTACTTATTCTTTTTTGTTCTTCAAATAGTCCTATTAAAACTAAAAATAAGGTATCAACTTGGAAATGACTAGTAGGGGAATTACTAATTACTAGTTTAAATAGCCAATTCTTACTTATTTCGGGCTAAAAAAACGAAGATGTAATAAAATTTATTTATTAGCTCTTGTTTTTAAGATGTACAACAGCCCATCCATCAGTTTCAGGGTAAAGTTGAAGAAGAAAACATTACTAACTAATATATGTTATATAATCAGTCATGTTTCAAGAAACATTAAAAAGTTAAAAATCAATCCTGAGGTAGGAGATTTTATCTACCCGCTTAAATGAACTTCACAAAGATTATACAAAGAAAGTAAACCTGAGTGGAAATATGAGCTGTTTATGAGTAGGAGTAGTTTTCTGATTCTTGAAAACAACAGCTAATCTATTTTTGAGCCCGAAATATTTTTGATGTGTCCTAGTGTTATTACTACTCTAATAAAATTATAGTTTTGAGTGAGCATGAAGTTTGTTATGAATCGTTAAGTACTCGGTATGTAGAGGAAATTAAGACCATTATGGGTAACTTGATTTGTTACGTAATAAGAGCCATGAGGTTTCCACGAAAACTTTTCACTTAAATCTAAGAGGAAAGGGAAGAATGTGTGGAGACCCGAAGTTCGACTTATATGTTTTAATATGTTCGATACTAAAGGAAGCTATTGAGAAAAAAAAAATATGAATTAGGATTAGGTAGATGTCATGGAAGAAGCAAATGGTCCTTGTGGAACCCTTGGCTCCTAAAAGATAATGAAAACTTTCTTCTAAATCTTTATTTTCTTTACCGGTACATTTAAGTCAAAGCTGAATCTCATCGTTTATTAATTGGAATGATGCACCATTTCATTTATTCTACTCGTAAGTAATGTATTCAATTAGCTCTGTGAATATGGTGACTGACTAATGTCTAAACATGTAGTACTGAGACCAGCATTACATGATTCCATAATATGATTGTGGAACTGGTGAGCTACGATAAGTATTTAGTTTTCAAATAAATATTTAACGTATCTGTTAAATAATAAGTCTGAACATGTAAACTAACTTATTGAACAAAATTATCGAAATAACATACATCTATCATATAATTAATTTTTTCTCTTCCAGATAAGCAATTTTCTTTTGACATTCGAATGTTGTTTTTATCTTATTTTATTATTATTATTTTTTTTTCACTAAGGAATAAAATGAGTAATTATATTGTTCATAACTAAAATGGATCATGCAAAAGAAAAGAAAAAAATATCGGACGCTTGTAAAACTGTAATGACTCATAGGTATATATATATATATTTATATATATATATTTTTGTTGGTAGTACAGTATTTTAAATTCATTTTAGGGATATATCGATTTCAAATGTCGATTTTCGATTCTATAAATTCTTCAGACAAAAATTGGTACCGAGAATCAATGATCCAAAGTCGATTCCTAAGAATCGATCGATACTACTGACGTTGGAAATTAATATCTAATTATTATTATAGATCGATTTTTCTTCTAATTATTAAAAAAACAACAATAATCATTTTTAATAAGACCTAAATGTAATGTGCACAAACTAGACTGTTCTTTACACTTCTTTGTACAGAGTTTGAAACAAATCCGTTGGTACTGCAAGCCAAACGTCAATAATTTTTTTGAATTATTATATTTATTTAATTTATTTGTCTGAATTTTTGCATATTTTGCTTTAACTTCGGTTTAATAATTTATTTTTTTGATTATTCAGTTTTTCAGCTATATATCATCGACTATAGCTCGTAATAGCTCATGCTTGTAAATATTTTTTTATAACTCATCCTGTTGATTATCAATTCAACGCAAGCATAAACTCATTATATTTTAGAACAGTATGCCTCGATAGCGGAGCCTGCATTGCATACGGATACAACATAGCGGAGCTCTGAAAAGTCTCCTACTGCAACGCATTAATGCACTTAGCCCTGGAAATGGGTTAGTTGGGACTGGAGAACTTGCTGGAGCTGTAAGTTACCGCTCTAAGTCGGGACTCGGGGAGCTGAGGCTAACTGCTTTAACCATATCAATTACGCAATTAGGTCCAGGAAAGCGAACAAATGGGATAAACGGGTCTTCGAGTTGTAGCCGGCCATTTGCATAAGATGTGACTCCCTCAGTTCCTGGAGGAAGAAAGTCTTCCGAAGGATCGTGTGCTCTCGGTCACGGAGGACGAGACTGCATAATCACAGCTGCAGCAGTTAGCTCTGCAAGGGATGTGCAGCGCAACCCATTTATATTGGAAGTGTTAGGCATTAAACCTACTGAAGGACAGTTTAAACAAAAGAGATTATCGTGAATAATAGTTATTTGAATTAAATGATTATTTTGCTTTTTTTAATGTGAAATCATTCACAACATAGGTACAGTATTGTAATAAAATAAATGATATGGTATAAAATTAATTTTTATTAATTATGCCAATGCTTGTTGACTTCAGGGTTTCAAGGTTGTGTCTTAAATAAAAGTAGGAACTGACAGCCACAAGGCAAAAAAAAATGACTTTAGAATGTATCCCCACTCATTCTTTGTTTATGTCATATTAACATCTATAGATTTGCAAATGATAAATTGTTTGTAATTCTGCTTAAATGATACCGTTCTCATAAATGCATATATTAGCATAGACTTTGTATGGAATAGTAACATCGGAATTATTCATACTCTGTTTATAGTTATAGTGAATGCTTTTTGACAACTGCTTATTCCACCCATAACTAATATTTCTGAATTGAAGTGAGGTAAGAATATCTTTAAATCATAATTTCAACGTCGAGTATGACGCAACCGAGTTCTTGACTCTGAAATGAGTAAGACCATATTTCAACGTTTTAATGATAATCTATTTGTTAGTCATTTATTATCAGTATTAGAAAAATTTTTTTACAATTTCCGTTCTTAATTTAGCTTCGATAGCACAGAAAATACATATCTTTCCTAATTCCGCACCAAATCAAATATGAAATTAGGATCCTAGTCTGGCTTCAAAAAGACCAATCAAAATTCGGCCTTGAAGAAGACAATACAATTAAGGACTCTGTAAAAAGAGTAAGATTATTCGACAAACGACATATAAATAAAGGGACCCTTTTTTACCCTCATTGACTCAAAAAAGAAATCCGATAGAAAAACAAAACAAAGGCCATGAATCCAAAGTAGAAGATTGCGTAATGAACGGAGTAAAAAAAAAAAAAAAAAAAGACTAAACAGGTTAATCGGGAATTTAAATAAATCCTCTGCGTAGAAGCTCCTTGAACCGAAATAAGATACATCTCAAGAGAGGACAGCTGAATGCAGGCACTGAAGGAGATAAGAGTCGTCTTGGAATATCTAATGTTCGCTTGAGGTGATGGCGGCTCGGCCCTCCTAGCCTTTTTAATTGTGCAAACTTGGACTTAATGAAGCTTTCGAAGGACTTTGGAAAATGCTGACGATCTTGAGAAGTTTTTTTTTTCCGTTTTTTTTTTCTCTCTCTCTCTCTCTCCTTTTAATTCCTTCATCCCGACTTTCGAAATTCTATTTCACATCTCATCCCTTCATTGCAGAGCCTATTCTACTTCAGAATGTCTTTTCATCTTAAGTAGCTGCAGATTACAAGATTATGGCTTTCAGTATTATTAAATATGGTTAAAACGACTAAAAAACTAAACATATTTTACTAAGCATTTGTTATAAATATATTAAATCTGAAAAAAAAAATTTCGCTATCTGGTTAATTCCATTTTTTTTTTTTAACAATACACGTTCACAACAAGCTTACCAATTAAAAATCAACAACAAATATTTAATGAAAAAGGCATTTTGTGAATTTAAGTAATCTATATATATATAGATATCGATATATTACTCTCATAATTTTGTATCATTTTGTCCAATAGTACTCTTTATGCGTACATATAAATATTAAAAAAATAAAACTAAAAAAAAAAAAAAAAACCGAGACTTTTATTATAAAATACGTTTCAGACTTAACATAATTAATAACAGACCTATGCAGGCCTGTACAAGGACAAAGAGGTTAAACGATAGGTTTGGTTTAAATTACGTGTATGTTGTAGTAGTACATTTTACCTATTTGCCCCCGAAAAAAGGGGTTTAGCCGGATCCCAAAAAATTCCAACGCTGTTTTCTAATTTGGAAGTCAGGCTTCAGATTTATTTGAAATGACTTTCGGACAACCAGTATCCAAATTGGTGAATGTGCTTCTAGGTACTTCTTTTACGTTTATAAAGTTTTCGGCAATGTAACACTCTTCGATTCACTGATTGTTGACTATGTCTCCTTTCGACAGCTGTTAGAGAAAGAACATATCTTAAACACCAGACAAGGAAAACCCATCGATTCAAAACTGATTTATTCAACTTCTAGGAAAAAGATTAATTGAAAAATTTTAAAATTTATTTAATGGTCGACAACAATCCGCTCGACAACACGGTAACTAACCCTAAAGAGCTTAGAATAATAATGCAATAAAGTGCTTGTTAATTACAAGATACGATCATGGAAAATTCATTGAGCAGAATCCGGCATTATGACCACCCGACTGAGCGAATACACTCGGAGTTGAGCCATTAATATTTTAGTTAATACAACCTGTAATCTTCCAACAGAGACCGAATCGGCAATTTTAATTTTAAGTATTCAAGTATTTACGCAGACAAATGCAAAATATTAATGCGGTTATGGCTGATAAAGTCCTTCGGGAATGAGGCGGTTTCTAAACTTCATTAATATTGAGTTAGAGTTTTAGTCACGTATTGGCGGCTAATATCGACGATTTCTTTTGATGACGAAACCTATTTTTATTCTATAACCTAAAACTACTTTCCGAATGAAGCTTAACTATGAATATAAGTAGCCTTAAAAATAAATATGATTATCGTGTTGATGTTTGCGCTGTTTATTGATAATTCTATTGTACACTATCAAAAAGTGGTCATATTAGACCAAGAAACTGCCATTACGCTTAAGAGTTTCTATATTTTATTCCTCAAAAAAACCTGTATACAATTGGCTTAGGACATTTTAGAAACTTGTTCATAATCTAAGCTGAACAGTTTACCAAATTTTTAAAGATTTTATTTAGTTACTAGCATCTCCCATCGTGGCTTCGCCCGCTCTCATAAATAAATAAATTAGATTGTTTTTACTATTAATTGAATTTCATTTAAATTTCTAACCATAAAAGTATATGACAGTTTGGCAAAACTTGTTTCTGGCTCTCAAGACTATACATTTGAATTACTGTTATAGTAAAATTTATTATTACAAATCCTCCGAGAACTATGAAGATGTAGTTCAAATTTGGTACAGTTGTGTTTAATATTTTTATCATTGCAAACTCTGTAGCAGAATGGCCACATATCAGTCGATTTTCATATAATGACATATAAGTAAATTTTATCATAAATCTCTAGCTCTATATATTATATATACTATTTATAAGATCCACCATCACCAACAGAGTGATTCCTCCTGACCTGACATGAAAAGAAAGGACGTACAGTCAACTGAGGCACCAGGATCAGGAATGAAACGAATCTAAAAATACCGACGAAAAAAGTTGGAGGATACTAAAAAAAAAATAAAATAAAACAAGGCTTATTTCAAACACCATGTATAGTAAAATTTTACAAGCAGAAGAACTAAAAAAGGGGCAGATATTATTTCAATAGGAATATTCTAAATTAGGGTATTTTAGCGTGTAAGGGGTAAAAACACATAATAAACGGTGAGCCGCATTACTTAATGTAAAAAAAAATTCACTAATTCTAAATATCTGGTTATATTAGGATAAAAAAGTAATATTTCATATATTTTTCAGTTCAAATCTGTTTCACATTTTTAAAGCATATTATAGGTATTTACACCACTTAATAATGATAATAACATACTAATGATTAATTCTACAAATAAATAAACGGCTCAATGATAAATGTTTTATTAGAATTCACCTCCTACAATACAACTTGGAACATTACAAGGATTGACGGGGATGTACTTGAGATTACAATAGGTTTAAGTGGGTTAAGAAGTTTATTACGAAAGAATAGGTTCATTTCGATGATTCCTAGAAATAGTTTGGTTTTAAGGATTGAATAAGAGCTGCATTTGACAGCTTAGTGGAGTCCCAAAGATCTACTTCGTTCCATAATTTTATCAAGGAATCCCAGCATGAAAGTGCCGAAAGAAAAAGTTTCACAATAGCCAAGCGATTCTGAGAGTATACAGGTATTTTCAAACACTTTCTCAATAACATAAACAAAGGTGAAACAAACTTTTTTTTTTTTTTAATTAGCTTCTAAATCATCAGAATAACTTGATACTTTTCGGAAACTTGTTGGTACCAAATACATTGGATTCAGACCAAGGCGACAGCCTTCCCAGGAAACAGGAAGCCGTCCTAGCAATTTGCCGAAGAGGATCCCGTAGCAGGGTATTAGTGGATATTTATTGAGGGCGGTCGTGCTTAATTGCCGACGAGGAGGAAACGATATGCTAATTCGTGAGTAGCCGGCTACTGTCACAAATCATAGTGACCGGCCGATAGTATCGGGGAGGTGGAGTGGTTAGCAAGATAACACGCTCTGGGGTGAATGTTAATTATGTTCAGGTAATCTCGTTTGTCCGAAGGGGGAGGGTTTTTGTTTTTGTTTCATAGGGGTAGAGAAAAACTTGGCTGCTCAGCAACGCTCTCTACACAAAGGAGATAAGCTTAATATTGTATTATATATATTTAGAAAAATTACATTCTTCTATATTCATATCGGTCCTTCATGGGTCGAAATAAATCACTGCCGCAGTACACGGAGTACATATCATACATTGTGTTATTCTAACAATCTTTTATTCATTTAAAACTCTTTCCGATATATATCAATGGAACTTGTGAATAGTCGTTTATGTGAAAAAAATAGTATTTTAAGAAAAACGCAATCCTTTCCACAATGATTTACAAATTATTAATTATCTCTGTAATATGGTCATAAGTCCAACAGACACAAATAAAGACTAATAAAAATAAATTTTCTGGTGTTTACCTAAATTTTCCACTAAACTTAACACACAAAATGAACTTAACCGACGATTCACAAGTGCGACAGATCCCTGAATAATCCCTAAAGTAAAAAAATCAGAATTGGGATAGGACAGTAACAGGAAAAAAAAGGCTCTCTAAATCAGTATTCTGGAGATGTGAGATAAATTAACTGACTTATTGAAGTTGCATGTAGATAATTGCATGCAAATATTATTTTTCTAGTCGTAATAAATATAGCGATCAAAATATTTTAAAAAAAAAATGAGAACTATATAAAAAAGTTCACGCATTTTATAAATGAAGCACGCCAAACATACTTAGCATTGAGAAGTATATTTCACCTCCGTTTTTCTTCTATAATTGTTTTTTTTTTTTTTTTCTTCTTCTTAGTTAAACTTCATATAATTGTTAATTTACTAAGGTAAATTTATTATGTAAACTAAAATTAATTAATTAATATCAATCTGAAAAAAAAAAAAATTAATTTTAAGTTTACTTTTTTATTCTAACTACTCCAACATTTAATAGACAAGCGTTTAAAGCTCCCAATAAATTACGAAATACTTATTTACATGACAGTAATTAGATCCATTTTGGCATACGAACTTAAGCTTCGGGGCTTCAATAAACCTTAGTATCCAATCCTTACGATCTAAAACCCTTCGTTAATTTCTCAGTGCTCCATATTATGTCACAAACATAGTTATTGATAAAGATCTTAATATTCCACTAGACTTTTAACTCTTCTCACACTAACACTGCTAATCCTCCGAGACGTCTGAAAAGAAGATGGCCAAGAAGCCTTGTAACAAAAAACTATAGAAGTACGACTAGTGAATAGTTCTTTACATGTCATATTTATTATTTTCCTCAAATTTACTTGTTGTATATAATGTATACAGCTGTAAATATCAATAAATAGTTTTAAAAAATGAGAAAAAAAATTATTTTCAAGATTAAATATCCCATTGTGTTAGGTACTTGAATCGTGACAATTGGACCTAGAATCGAATCGCTTGTTAAAGATTTATAATTCAGCTATGGATTTAAGCTGGATTAAAAATCCCTTGAGAATTTATTACTATACAACAATATTAAATTTAAATGTGTTATTATTTATTTATTTATTTTTATTTTTTTTTTTTTTTTACGAATTGAAACTACATTGAAGTCACTTAAAGAAATAGCAGCTGTAAATATAATACAATATTAACTTACAATTCTTTGTCTAACTGCTTGTGAACCTCCCTTTTTAGATGCTCTGTTCCTTCGCAAGGTAATGCTGCTGCCTGAGCCTCCTGCATCTCCAGGTTGCATAAGTCACCTCGACAGCTGTAGGTCGTGGACCAGGTCCCGATGGGAAAGGTCGCTGTCATGATTTCCTGCCGCTCTCTCATCGCCACTTTCATCCCTCATTACATTCAAAGCTAATAAGAATGATCTCATTAGAAATAAAGTGAAATATTCATAAACTAATAATGATATAATAAATATTAATAAACTGAAATATTTTACTCATCGGATTATAATAAATAGTTTTTAATTTTCTTAGCCAAAATGAAGCGTGGTACCTACACGAGGTTGTCCTTGTAGAGTTAAAAGTCAGTAATGTCCTTGTACATTAGTACAGCTTTATTTGAGATTATACATTTTAAATATTATTAGATATTAGTCCTCAAAGTAAAGTCCATTGTTTTCAACTAATTTCACCAATTTTCGTACCAGTGATTGGATTTGATGCAGGTACCACTCCTTTGGTTTTGAGTTTAAACACCTCTTCATATAAACTTTTACGACCAAGAGATTATCAAAGATCTGTCCTTTTAAAAAATAAACCATAGATCTAAACAAAAAATATTCTTGTGTTGCAATATCTGGGCAACAATCAGGGTGAAGCAAAACGTATACTCCTTGCAGTTTCGATATTTTTTCCTTATTGTTAGTAAAACGAGAATGATAAGCAGAAGCATTGATCTGTTTTAAAATGGCATCGTTCATGCTTTACTTACTACTGCTGATAACAGTAAAGGTTCGAGTCCATTGCTCCATCTTCTGGAACAATCTCAAAATGCAGAATAGCTCCTATGTTCTACAAAACAGAAAGCATCTTTTTTTATCCAAACCGTTCTAATGGACCAAAGTGAGTGGGTAACTGGCTTCCCTTCAACGGAAGAATCTTTTTCTTTTTTTTCATTTGCGTTTAGATAATTTTT
The DNA here is from genome assembly GCA_003667255.2 of Euschistus heros. Classification (NCBI taxonomy): domain Eukaryota; kingdom Metazoa; phylum Arthropoda; class Insecta; order Hemiptera; family Pentatomidae; genus Euschistus; species Euschistus heros. Next base: position 2,049,863 of record RCWM02000093.1, read on the forward strand.
TTTTATTTTTATGACATTACACGTGCATTTTAAAAAGGTAAATAGCCTCCTAAAACTCACTCAAGTCACGAGGAATTTAAAAGATTGCGGGAAGACAAATATAAATAAATAGTTCCATTAAAACATTCTTATATAATTTATTATATGAGTTGGAATTGAATCTTGTGCCCATGTACAAGAACCTCTGTAGCGACTTTGTGATTGAGATCAATCTATCAGAAAATCGAGCTAACGAATTTAATGGGTTTAATTTTTTTTCAAAGCAAAGTTTTAAAGAGAGTATTTTTGAAAAAAAAAAAAAAACCTCTATATCGAGCCAAAAGGATGTATCAATGACTTGAGGGTCTCCATCAATCAATCTATGTACAACATATAGTAGTCTTGTTTTTCTAAATAATGTGTAATAAATTTATATGCATTAATTAATTAACAGTTCTCAATCAAGATAAAAAAAGTAAGGTTTATATGATACCAAAAACCTCTTTATATGACATAGTCACTTCTTAGTTTAACCTTTAACCATTACACAATACCTGCTAAGTTATGGGTCCAAGACCAATGAATTGTAGATACTACAGATTTATTTATTTTAATTATTAGGCTCATATAAAAATTAATTATAAATGTAATAAATATTAAAATAAATGTAGAACATTAGCCAGGTTACTCCACCTTCTCACAATCAGATCGATCCATTCTATACCTTGACCCCTGGTATTTCTGAGAAGGAAACACCCTTTTACACCCTTACTGAATCTCTTAATATTATTTCTTTTTAATTAAAATTTTATTAATTTGTAACAGACAATTATGATAAACAAGTATAAATTAATATATTTTTAATGATAGTTAAATGATATTGATTCCTGGTGGGTATATAAAATCTCTGTGTTGCTATAAGTATCTTCTACTTTTTGGATTAGATTGTTAGATTTTAACAATGTGATTAGACTCGTGGGAGAAAGCCAACTATATTAACCTGTGCCAGTTAAAATTTAATTCCTTCAGTCACGAGCTAGTTCTCAGGGCGAATATCTAGCGTAATCGGATCCCAAGAGCATCACGGTTCCTACCTACGGAGAAAATTGATACCTAATCATTTGGGGAACAACAGTCAAGAAATTTACTATGGGAAGAATATGACCATAGTTATTTGAAATCAGTGTATTACATAAAAAAAAAAAAATAAAAATAAAAATACAACTAATACACAAAACAAAATCACTGAAACGAATATTTTCAAATTTGAACACAAAATTCATTGATATCTGAATCACACATATTAAATATTTTTTTTTTTTTTTAAATTTAATTTAATTTACAAAGACTAAAAGTTTTGAGATACCTAATCTCTATCTGTATTAGATACGTAAAGTCGAAAAAGTTTCCGGCCTGGGATAGAAGGAAAGGTGAAAGAAAAAACTAGTCTTACTGTTTTTTTCAATATATTCTCCTCTAAGTTCAACACACTTAATACAACGCTTTCGCAACATTCTATACCATGAAAAAAATAATTTTCTTTTTTGTTAAAAAAATGTCCTTCCACTGCTGTTTGGAAAAATTGCTTGGATAAAACGCGTAAAATTCATTGCAGCAGTGAATGCGTTCCTATTTTTGAGCAGCTGAACGAATTTTTGGAACCCATCTTGGACTAACCTTGTTCATATGCAAATGCTCTTTGATGATCCTCAAAACACTTGAAAGCCCCAACCTCGCGTTATTTCCTTGGTTTTCAGTCGCAGCAGTCAGACAGAATTTCAGATTCCACAAGTTGAATTGTTTCAGAAGTGACAGCTTCCAATGGGCGACTGGGACACAGGTCATCTTCTAAACGTTCTTTGCCTAACTTAAATAATTTAACCCATTCTTTCACTGTGGAATTCGAGGGGGAGGACTGTCCGTATACACAATCCAAGCGCTCTTTTATTTGCGCAGGAGTAAGACCCTCTTTACAAAATAATTTAACCCTTTAACAACCAATGTATCCTGGAGGATACAAATATTTAATGCCTTTTGCTCAATAAATGACGTAAATATCCGACGCATTATCCTACTCATTATCGTCTAATATCCTTTATTCAACCTTGAATTTCATGATACATGAGTGGGAGTTAGCTTGGCTATAGCCATTCAAAGGAAAAAAAAAAAAAAAAGAAGAAATGTTTTCAAAAATTCCCGGTCTGCCCGTTAAAGCGTTAATAACCCCACGGTACTCGAGTTTGAACATTGTAAAAATGGGGAGTTTCCTTCAAGGCTGGACACCGACTGACAGAACTGAGGAAGTGCGGGCGATGGGTATGGAGTGAGCAAGCATAGCACGTTTGAATCAAATTCGAACATGTCAAGATGTCCGAGTTTTCTACCATGGCAAGTAGTTTTCTTAGATCTCTAAACCAATTGCTTTGCTATTAATTGCTCTACAATCGTAACAGACAACAGATTTCCATAGTCCATTTGGGAGTAAGATTGGGTAGAAGATAATCGCTTAAATACTTTTTCTTCAGCTTTCGAAAAGCTGTCATCATTGTTATTATCTTTATTAGAAAATTTACTAGATTAAATAATATTACATTCTTAATGTTTACAATTATACGGTAATTGTGTGTTCTTTTTTTTGTCAGACCATCAAGTGAGACTATATAGGGAACTTTGTTAGCCTATATAGGTGTCGAAAAGAAGTTACGGTTGACGTGTTTCATAGGTTCTGATATTTTTATAATGTAGATTGAACTCGGAGTGTGCTACTCGATCGAAATCTAGATTCACCAAATGATTCTTCGTTGTATCTTCCTGGTTGACTCTTAATAATTTTTAAATTCGAACATAGTGGTAATTATATTTACTTTTTTATTAACTCGCATTAAAAATTATTTATTTTTTTTTTTTACATGTCTTCAGTCTAGTTCCTTTTTTTTTGGATTGGCTAGTTCATATTATAAATATATCAATTGCTATTTCAAACCACTTTAAGGCAATCGTGACTTTTCGAACCTTGTTCCAGTATAAAGAGTGTTTATTACTAAAATTACACGTGTGCGGAAATCTATAATTTTCTCGTTGCTGCCAACGATCCCTTCGATACTGAAGCATTTTGATTACTGAGATAATATGTTGAATTGCTAGATGCATTATTCATCGTTAATAATTTTTATCTAATTTAAAATTATCTTTAAATAAAAATTCCCACTGTCCTCACCACTTACGCTGATGACAAATGTGTGTTATCACTAAATTCATTGCATTTTGGATATTCCAATCTCATACGACAAAACTTCGTGAATGGAGTCAAAAATGGAGAATTAAAATAAATCCAAACGAATCTCATCAAATAACCTTCGTCATAAATCTACGGCTTCCTTAACTCCGGACTTACTTTAAAGCCGCATCCATGTTCCTTGTTATATAACAAACAATCTTATTTATAAAGATCTTAATGTTCCATATATTGCTGATTTGGCCCAAACCAGATAGCTATTCTTTTATGGTATAATCTATATCCACTCGAATCCATTAGTCTCCCAACTTGCCTCACACTCCAATGGCATATTAACATGTCATTGTTATCAGTTTCCTGAAATATTCTTGTATTAAAGTACGTAATCAGTTGTAAATATCAATAAACAGATCTAAAAAAAAAAAAAAAATTAACGTTCCCAGTTTTTCAAGTCAATGTTTACTACAAACTTTTATCAAATTGGGGCATTATCATGATAAAGAATTTACTTATATTAAATAATCTAACAGCGTTAACTGATTATTGATATGTTAGAAAGTTGGAAAATAAATTATGTTACAACGAATTTCGGGACATTTTTAATTGCATAATCTTTCAAATATGAATCGAATTAACTTACTTCACTATAAAACATTAACTTGAAAAATAAAGTTTTATAATTACTAAGTAATTAATATCGACTAAGACTATGTTATTAGAAAATATTTAAAATAATAATTTGACATAAACCAGCTCAAGAATTTTAAGAAAATCCAACAGAATTCAAGGGTGAATATTCAAATTTCTCATTTAATGTCTGTCAGTATCAGGTTTCGGCAAAGTTGATTGGTTTCAGAAAGGTCATCGGATTTTGAAATCGATAGCGAGCCCAACGTTAAATCTGGAATTTTGATGGAAAAAAGTATGAAAAAGTGTTTAAATTAAAATTTTTTACTTAAATGAGCAACACCAAAAATCGGTGAAGCTATGGAAAGCAATAAAAGGAACTTTGTATTTATTCATAATTTACTCAGTCTATTATCATTCACCCGAATCGTTGGATATGTCAGAGAGTTAACTAAGTTTTTCAATTTAATAAGGTGAAATATATGAAGAAAATATTAAGAAATATGTAACTTTTTTTTTTCATATTTTAAGACATCCAGTTGATGGAATTAAGTCCAAGTTTGAAAAAGCTTGTACATCAAGTAATTTGTTTTTCCTTTGGATAGAGTATTAATCTTGCAAGTCACTGGTAACTTGAGGTAAGGATCAATATAATTATATTATTATATATAAAGCTTGATGAATTATTTGCAACTTCTATTTGGAGTTTTTTTATTCGAAGATTAGTTTCGAATGTTAAACATTTATTTATCAGTTTTACAAATATTTTACAATGTTGACATTAGAACAAAAAATTTAACTAAAATATCCCTGGTCCTTTTGTCTTTTCTAACGCAGTATGATCTAGGTTTCGATATCTTTTAAAAGCCCATTCCATTTTGCCAACTTAAGAAGTATCAACATCTTTATTTAAATTCAATGTTTATTTTTATTATCTTGCATTTTTTTTAAATTTAACATATATAAAAAATGTTAATTACATAAGCAATATGAAACAGTTTTATAGTGAGTGAACTAATTGAATGATACTGAGAGAGTGAACTTTTCAATAACTTTTTTTTTTTTTTTAAATAAAAAGGTATAAAAGGTTTTTTTTTTCAAAATAAAATTAAGTAATCAACAATTCGTATTTACTTAAATCAATTTTTTTAAAATTATTTTTGTAAACTTATTTAATTTATTTCAATTTTTTTATCGTTTTAGTCGAATCCAGTTGTTTTGTTATTTTTAGCTCTGAAGAAAACCTGCATTGCAGTTCGAAATCTCAACACACCTTATATAAAGTTTTTTCAACTTGGATTTGAGTTTATAAATATGACTGCATCCGTGACCGTATCCTTCAAACACTGATTAGTTATAATCTGTTAACTTTCGTAGTCTGTCAGTTCTGGATCACTAATTGTAAGTATAAGATTCTCTGCGACAATTATTACCTTCTTTTAATATACATACATATAAAGTGGGTTCGGACGTTAATCGCTTGAAATTTAAGATTAGGTTTATAAAAGTAAATGAAAATACATTAAGTAAAAGTAAAGTATTTTTAGTTTATCATTTACTTTTTTTTTATTTGAGGATTTAGGTTAAAAAAATAAAATAAAAAGATAATGACAAAGTTCTTTAACCGACTCCTGATACCCTCCCTCCTTCCTGCGCGCGGTCGCCTCCCCCCCAGAAGATCCTTGACCCCACGGTCGTTCCTCCTGAACCCTCGCCCGCACTCTCACTTTCGGCAGCTTCAGAGTTATTTCGAAAATCGATTCATCCCGCCCACACCATTCCATCACGTATCGACTATTAAGCACAGACGTTGCGACGTTGCTTCATTGACGCGGTGTGTCAGATATCTGCCGAAATCCATCAACAAGGATTTTATGTCCCGTAACTAATCCTACAGAAAGCCGATATTAAGTTATAAGCAATCTTACGCCTTATGGGCGCCGTTACATAACATTCTCTCGTATTAAAACATTCACTTCTAAATCGAAAGAAAGGAAAATTATTAAATTAAAATTAGGATGGGTTAAAATACTTAAGCTATAAATTTTTTATTAGTTGCTTTTTGAAAAATCTTTGTTTTTGTACTAATATTTTATATACCTGGTAGCATAAAAAAAGTTCATACAAGTATTCAAAGTGTTTTTACATAATACATTATACACAATATTACTCTCAATTTTTAAAATACTTTTTAAATAATGTAGCAACCCAATAAATTTGAGCAGCAATCCTTCGTAAATATACTATTAAATTATCAAAATAATATGAATTAAACGTTTTGTTTTTCTAAGATAAATTTTTGATTTAAATGAAAAAAAATTAATACCAAAAACACACTATGCATAAATAGTACAATACATGTACTATATAAATAATTAACTAAAAAACCTTTGATGTACAATATATCAACCAAAATATTTGAGCCTCAATTCATCATATGTACACTATTACTATCTCTAAACTTAAATTTACCATTAGTTTTTTTTTACATTATTTATTGTAATTTATAACTGAATAATGGGTCCGTAAATGCGGGAGATTATGTATGTTTCCAATCGAGGCTATGTTATGAATTGTAAAACAACTTACCATCGGTAAATTAATTTAGGACGTAGTTCGGAGCATTAAGGATTTTTTTTAAGGATTTTGGATTTTAAGGATTGCATTCGTGAAGCTTCAAACCTCAACTTTTCATATTCAGTCCTGCATCTATATTCCAGGTAACTCGTTCGTCAAAATGAAATCTTATATCTGTGCTACAGAAATCAGTGAATATGATTTGGAAAATTCTGTGGCACAGAAAGTCTACTCGCTTATTACTTAGAATACATTAATAATTATAATAATTTATCTTATATACGCAATGCATATACTATACTAATAAGGGGCAAAAACTAATATATTGCTGGATCCAACTTAAAAACAGGTTTCACGCAATGAGAATGTGGTGCTGAGTTGGAGGCAAAGAACATACAAAGGTAATAGATGTGGTTCCAATGAGCAATAAAAGTGATAAGATTTTCCACATCCAAATGGAACAGTTTCATTTCTTCTTTCTTTAGTCTGAAACAATAATCTATAACTTTACCGTTTAAGAAATAACAATGTTTATAGCCACTAGACGTTATAAAACACGTTTTTTCATATATAAATTTGTATACATATACATACACAAACAGATAAATGAATACATAGGATAGGAGAGAGTATAAGTACCTTAAACCAGACTTCTCTCCTCAACTTGCCATTCAGGGTAACGTGACTCAACATTTGTTGGTAGCTTCTCAGAATTAGAATTTAAGCCTCGCCTGTGCACGTAGTGCAACGACTAAAAAAGCCTAGCTTTAATCAGTGTGTGTAAAAAGTTTCGTGTTATATAACTTATAAAGGCAATAAAAATGCTTATAAAGCCTTAATTGCTTCTGGAAAACGATTTAAATTTAAATCATTTTTAATGAGCTCATCCCGCTGACATAAGAAACTGTGACATCATGAGGCCTAGACGTCGTTCAGTAATGATTTCCTCCCAGGACCGGTTCTTTGTTGTTTGCGACGATTGTTTTGTTGCTGCCTGAGGCCGGTGGGGGTTAAGGGCCAAACTGTCGTTGATCTCTGTAATTGCATCAAGGAGAGATCACTGCGATTATCGAATTAGTATCCAATAGGCTATAATCAATATTTTATGGCTAGTTAATCATCATTGATAATTCAAAGTATCTATTAAAGATGCTTGTGTTTATTTCTACTTACAATTTTATTGGTTCACCAAAAGTTTTTTTTTTTTTTTTTTTTTTGTTATTTTCTGTATGATATTATATATCAGAATTTAAGCTATAAATTAAAATTTAAAAGAGACAGTTATAAAAAAAAAAAATTAAAAAAAAAAAAAAAAAAACAGAAATTTGTTATTGTGAAATATACAGAAGCAAAAAGCTTATTTCCATGAACTCAATCCTTCTTTGTAAGGCTTTGTCATCTCTGTAATAACAAAAGCTTTCAAGTAGGGCCTAGACTGCTTTCAACTCTTCAACTGAATTTTATTTATCTTTTGAATATATTAAACTCCTAATGAGAAACAATATAAATGTCTGCCTATGTATAATCCCAGCCTCCACCTATGAGTATCTGATATTTGTGCCTAATCATTTTCGGAATTCCTCTCTTAGAGATACGGTGTTACCAATTCATTCAAAAATCGAATGGATCCGCCGAAAAACGTTCTAAGCGACAAAATTTCCGAAGAGGCGATTTTAAAGGTTTAAAATGTATAATAGTACGTCATAGTATGATAGAGTACTCCATTATGTCAGTATACATGTAAATATAACAATTTAATATTTAAACATAAAATCTTACCTCCAAAACTAACAACAACTTTAGATTATGATTTTCTTCCACTTATTACTCAACATTTTATGTTTGTCGCTTAGAACGCGGAACCATCCATTTGACTATAAATAATGGGATTCAGGAATCAATTATATATGGTATATGATCTGATGAGGACATTCTTAATTATAGTTATAGTTCATTTTTAAAAAAGGAACATCCATGTAATTATTTTGTTTATTAATTCAAATTCCATATGTAAATATGTATGCCTAGCGACAATATTTACAAATAAAGCTTACAGACTGCCACGCATAGAAATTTTTTTATCACCAGATTATGATCGGTGAAACAGTTTTATTATTTGTCCTCTTTCTAGGTTCTTAGTCAGTCCCCTTGCTGATCAGCGTCTTGCATTGCACTCTATGTTATCTCTCTACTTTATCTTTACTTCGATCAACTCCCTCAGTTCTCAATCACCCAAGACATTTTCGTCCTTTCATGAGAGGGGATATATATATATATATATATACTCTCCTCTCACTTCTCCCATTTTTTCACTCTCCTCTACTTCTCCAGAAACATTTTTCGGTGTTATTTTTAAAAGTTTATTTAATTTAACAAAGATTTCATGCTCTCATTTTTCATGCATTCATTTACTTTAACAAGTCTCTGCTTACCTGCTTTATTAATATTGTCCAACTATCAGCTCACATGGTCTATACTTGCATTTTTGAAAAATCTTATGTAGAGACCATAATTGGTCTGGCCTACTTCTCTTCTAGATTGGTGCTTTCATACTCTTGATGCATTCTTGCAGGTGCCTTATCTTCTAATGTACTTGATGATTTCTTCTATGTATAACTAGTTAATATTTGGATTGATTAATATTTTTTATATTTTGGCTGTACTTCTGTAATGCATACCAGCTTAGATTATCTTTAGTCCTTCTTGTTGATATTTCACTTTTGCAATATCATCTCTGTTTTCTAAGGTGCGAGATCAAATGAAGGTGGTTGATTTCTGTAATTACGGCTTTCTATAAACACTGTATGATCAAAAGTATGATCCAACACTAGTGCATTTTAGTGCTGAGCTGACTTGAGAATTATGTATGTCAAATTTGGTACCTAACTAAAAGAAACGTATATTTTTTCCATTAAGATAATACTCGTATCTCGTGTTTTATAAAAAAAATATATATTCATTTAACCACTATGTTCATCATGATATTCCGGTAATTATCGAGGAAGATGTTTTGAAGGAAAAAAATATAGATGTTTTATCTCAAATAATATTAACATCTTGAAAAAATGAAGTAGTAAAGAAAAAAAATTACATTTTCATTTAATGAAATTGTTATGCTTTAATACCCGCTAATATGTCGAATAGAATGTAGCTCTTAGTGAACAATTGTTCATTTCTGCACTCCCTGAAAATAATAAGTTTGAGCATTCTTCATATATTAGGACCCATATTCACAAGCATACCTTCTAAATCTTCTACGTCACATGTAACACGTAGCTTACGTATCTAATATCTTATTATATCCTTACATTGCTTTGGAATCGTATGTGTAACATTAATAATTAATATCTGTATAAATGATATTTTCACCTTAGCAACTCCAAAATAAAATGCAATGTTTTAAATATTTTAATTATAACTAATATTTTTATATTATTTATTTATTTATTATTTATATTATATTTGGTATTATATTATATTATATTATTATATTTATTATATTATATTTATTATATTATTATATTATATTATATTATATAAATATTATATTATATTACTATTATATATATTTATATTGTATGTATTATAACTATATTATTATTACATAATCTTATATTAATTATATATGTAATATTATATACATAATCATATATATGTATTATACATATATATGTAACATCATATATCTGTAACATATCTGTAGCAATGTATTTGTGTATATCTTTTCCCTGTATTTCGTATATATCGTTCTTCAACAATTGTTTTCGTAGCTATATTACTTAACAAGATCCATAAATGAATCTTAAAATCCATAAAATCTTTTTTTTTTTTTTTTTACAATATTTTATCCGCCTATCAATATAACGCCAATAATATAAAAAAATATATCTTTATTTTTTTTTCCAAATTTATGCCTATATTTCTTTTAAAAACATGTATATTTGTTTTAATACTATGTATTTAAAAAATTGACCGTTTACAACTCATTATAAAAAATTAGAAATTAGTAATCATTAGCAGCAACATAAAATATTCTTCCTTAAAACATTTCAGATTGTTTCAAATACGAAATTCATTTACATAAATTGAGTCGTGTTCAGTAAGTGTCCATCTACAACACAGACAAGGAAGCATGTCAAACACTAGAGAAATATGTTTTGACGACTCGCTGCGTGAACAACCAACTGTTTGTTTCGTGCGTGTCCGAGTCCAGGCAATTAATAAAACATGGAACAGCAACTTGGAATTATCGAAGAGGTGGTCCAATCGATTTGTGTGGTATCGAGATTGAAAAAGCAAAAAAAAAAAAAACATCTAGGTCACAGGTTGATCTACTCAACAATAGACGATGGGGCCTATTGGGAGAAAATTTCTGAATTATTAACATCATGTTTCAATTTAGAAACATCGTATAAAGAGCAGTTTTAAAATAAAACATTGAAATTATGTCAGGCAAGAAATGATCTATATGTGAAGACACATTTATTATAAATGTTTCAGAATTTTAAATTTGTCAAACCTTTCAACAATGCAAATAAAAAAAAACTATATAGATAAAAGTCATATTAAACATTAATAAAGCGTTTTCATTACTTCAAACGGGTTTCGGCATTGTAAGCAATAAACTTTTAGTTATTTTCTTATGATTTTTACATAAAATAGAGGAAGACTATTGATTAGAATAAGCTGATAACATCCTATAATGCATAAATGTGAGTTATTTATTTCACTGAATCTCACCGAAATCTATATTGATAAGACCTATGAAATTAATAAGATACTCTCATCTTTATATATGAAATTTGCTATTAATGTAAAGAATTTTTAGTTTAGTTTTTATGATTACCTGAAGCGGTAAGTTCTTGCCTTATGAGTAATGTTTCAGGACACCATATAAGTCTTTTTATGGTAGTAGGATATATATACTAAAATAAAATAGATAATGAGGGTAAATGTTACATGAATCAATTTAGTTTTGTTTGCTTTCTGTAGAAACGAACTGTAGAGATTAGTGTTCTTGTTTTTAATGTGAAGATTACAGAATATTTATAAGACGATAGGCTACCAGATTGATCAGCAAATATTACTAGGAGTAGGAGAGATATCTGCCGTACAGAGGACATAGAAGACTGGGCCCAAAATACTGTGGAACATTGGCCTCGATTGGAAAGCAGTTAGAAAATCCCCCTCCCCCACAACGATCACGAAAGTAGCGGTTTGAGAGGTAGGATCGGAAAACTAGGAATAGCGATAGTGTGACATAATTAAGTAAATTGTTTTAATATACTTTTTTCTAATTCAAGAAAGAAAAACATTTTTTATCGGGATTCTAATACTGTCTTAATCAGATATTTGGAAATGAAGGAAACGCATGAAGGAGAATATAAAATAGTGAATACTTTGCTTAAACTGCTTATTTTAATTTATTATTTAAATTATCAAAACCTTTCTCTAACAGATGGTGCATTATTTTTATTATTATTATTATTATTAATTGATAAACAACTCGCCAGCTTTTCTTTGATAGATAAGCAAGTCTTTTCTTTTATCACGTGAAGCTTTTCTCTGATCACCCAGCCAGGTTCTTCCATCTTCTGTTCTAACTTACGTCGACTTTACGTTGGGTCTACTTCTTGCACCATGAAATCCGTCTATAACAAGGGTTCCCAAAACTTCTTATACCAGGCCCCCTTTTGTTGAAATGAAAGCTTCCCGTGCCCCCTCCCCCTCCTTAACAATAAAATGTATGGGCCTAGAAACAAAACAAAAACAAATAAGTGTTACATTGAAAACAAAACATTTATTTATACTGGCATAAGATACAACAATATCAGTTTTCATAAAATACAAAAATTATTAATAAAAGAAAAATAGATTAGGTTGGTTAGTGAGATGGATGGGCTTGCATTTTCTTTACTAGTATGCCTATTCGTGGCTGAGTTTTAGTAAGTGTACAACGCAAGTCACTAGCAACATCAAGTTTATTCCGATACTTTGTTTTAATTGCCACAAGTGTTGAAAATGCTTTTTCGGACAAATAGGTGCTTGAAAAAGGCTAATATAAACGAAAAACTAGGATAAATGATGCACTAGGATACACTTTGAAATATTTAAAACAAAATGAAGGTTTGTCCATTAAATCAAAGTTGTATTTGACAGAAGAATCATGTTTTATTTCCAAAGCATCTTCTTGAAGTGATTCAGGCATTGAGTCAATGTTGACATGGAATGGGAGAAATACTATCGTCACAAGTGTTTGGGAAGTATTTTTGGAACTCTTCAATCAGGCTCTCCAAATGGTTTGATATTTGGATTTTCAAACTTGATCCTCCATAAATTTCCTTGAAGCGTATTTCTTCTGAGATTGACTCTACTTTATGGAAATTTGAATAATTACAGGGGTTAGCTGATATTTTACGACTCCAAAGTTGCAATTTCTCAATATACATACATCTTGATCGTATCACGATGAGTAACTATATTTGAGTCTCCACCCTGAAGTTTTTGGTTAAGGCTGTTCAATGAGTCAAAGATGTCTGACAAATAAGCCAATATTACTTGAATACAAGTTTTTTTGAAGGCAACGCTTAGTTCATTTTACTTTTGATGTTCCAAGAAGGTGATTAAATCATCTCGAAGCTCAAATAATCTTGCCAACATGTTTCCTTTTGAGAGCCATCGTTTGTAATCACTTCCTAAATCTTCACAAAGAGTTTTTAAACAGTCGAGTATTCAACGCACTGTTTTTTATTTAATTCACTACTTTAATACACAACTTTAAGACAGCATTGAGTTCATTTGGAAGGGTTTTTGCTGCCAAAACTTGTCGATGTATAACACAATGTATCCCAGTAACATCAGCATTTTTCTCTTACTAATTGCACAAAGCCTGAGCGAGAACCAAGCATTGAAGGCACGCCATCCGTACATACACCGATCAGTTTTTGCCAAGAGAGTTCATGTTTGTCAAAAAAGTCTGACACTTAGTCCAGTAAAATAAGGCTCCAAAAGGCCGTTTTCAAGAAAAAAAATTGCGGAACTTTTATTCTCAACGGATCTTTATGTTTTTTGGGGTGCTGAATCCGAATCTGAAGTTGGCTACCACGGCAACCATCGGCTTCATATTCAAAATCGCAAAAAAAAAAAAACAACGTTATTTTGGTTTTTTTTTATCTATAACACGATAAAAATAAATATGAAAAAAAATATATGAAATTTTTTTCAAAATTCTGGAAATGTACAAGCTATCACGCTGAAAATCACTTACTTTTGTAAAATACATGTTTTTTGGAACATTATTCGCTATAACTCCAAAATCATTTGATTTTGTTAAATTTACTATTAGATCCTACATATGTAACTTATAATTAACGCAGTGAAATACCCACACTAGTTTACTGAACATGTCATAATTTTCATATTTTGCCAAAACATACACATTTAGCGTGCTAGCTTGGGTGGTTTAAAGGATTTAATATAATTTACATATATAGCATCTAATAGCGAATTTAATCAGCTTTGAGATAGAAAGAATAAATTTTTTTTTTTATTTTTGAAGAAAAAATATATTTAAAAAAAAAAAAAAAAAAATTATCAACCATCAACCAAGAATTATTTCATAATAGAAAGAATAAATTTGGGATCGAACAAATATTTGAGGAGTAAGAGCGACAAATGTGCCAAAAAAACCCTTGGATGTCACAACAGTACGTTTTTATTAGCGGGCTGGCATGTACATTTTACGGGGTTTGATTAAAACTTCAATTATAGATTCTTATAGTAAATTTAATCAGTTTTAAGATGAAAAAAAGTAATGTTGTATCGGACTAATAGTTTCAGAGTTATAGCCAAAAGAGTACGACAAACGTGTTTTCGCGGAGCTGTGGGACTGACGGCCAATTCCTCCATTTTTTCCCAATAGCGTAACATTACGAAAAATGGTCCGATTTCGGATTTCTTTTTTCATTATGTAGGTACTAGTTCCAGCTACAATTAATATTTGGAGACTTTCTTCGAAAAAAGCTTTTTTATCGTGTTATAATGGGTTTTTTTGTGATATTGAATATGAAGCCGATTGTTGCCGTGGTAGCAAACTTCAGATTTGGATTCAGCACTCCAAAAAATATGGAGATCCGTTGAGAATAAAAGTTCCATAGTTTTTTCTTCGGCAAACCCTTATTTTACTGGACTAACTGCTTTCATTACATCAAAGCTTTTGTCGTGGTCTCCAACTCAGTAAAAAAAGAGTAGCTCGTCTTTCATTCTTTCGTTTTCAATATACCAAACATAAACAATTAACTGAGAACATTGTGCTATGTCTTTTAAAGTTTAGAATTTTAGAGAAACAACCTAAATTTAATTTAATCTTAAACTTATCTCGCGCCCTCCCTGACATGTCCTCACGCCCCCCAGTTTGGGAACCAGTGGTCTGTAAGAAAGTTCTTGAGAATTCAACTATTTTCCATACGTGTCCCGTTGGCTCACCAGCTTGGGCGAGTTTCGTTTCGCAATTGTAAAAATAACGAGTACGATTTCAAATAAAAGTAACTGAAGATATACTCATATATTTTCCTGCCCTTGTTCAACCTAAAAGTTGGACTTCAAGTCCAAGTTCTTTAAAAGTTTAAAGAACATTAAATTTTGAAAACAATAAAATATAAATTATAAATTTATTTTTCAAGAAAATCAATAATTCATATATTACTTCTTACGACATAGAATTATGATTTGAGCAAATCATTGGATTCTTTCTAAATCCAGTTATTCCAATCCAAAATCATTTATAGCTCGAAAACCTATAGTACCTTAATTTGTCGAAAATAAAGTGATCAAATATGACTTAAAAGTTTGATTAAACGATTAAAAATAGTAATTAAAATTAACCTTATTAAACGATACAGTTACATCAATGATAAATTTTCATTTTAGGGTTTACATATTTATTGGTAAAATTAGTAGTTAATTGATTAAAAAAAAAAAAAAAACAATCTGTAAATACTTTGCTTTTGTTTCAGTTCGGCTAGTTTATCTATTTTAGAGAGCGCTGTAAAAGCCATTGTAGTGGTGGAGGTGGGGCGAAAGAACTAATGACTTGGAACCTTGGAAGCTTGATGGAGCTGACCTCCTTCTTGGCCAACCGAGTATCTCAGAAGGTATCAAATCTCAGATATGCTCGATATTTATGAAAGATCTCAAAGTAACACGAATTAAACATATTATTTCTATTTATTTTTTAAATATTTAAACACACATATTTCAATCAAAAATATTTAGTTAATCACGAAATTACCTTGGTACGTTTTTGAACCACACACTTCTCTCAGATTTACAAGTATCCACACTAAACGAACATATATATATAACCTTTATAGACAATTTCACGACAGACATCATCATGATAATAACGTACACATTAATGATATACGCACGACTGACATACCCGAAAATACTCTCAAAAAAGCGAGAGAGAGATTTGCTCAATTTTTTTTTTTCTTCATTTATTCCGGGTGGAGGTACTGTTGAGTGCTGCTCCAACTCACGTCCATAAGGCCTGTATTATTACAGTTTTAGCCTATTCACTTATTCTTAGTTTAGTAACAGATGTGAATAAAAAAGATTGAAAGAAAAAAAAAAAGAACAATATTTTTGAAGCTTACTTTATTGGCCTCATTCAATGAATGATATTAGATTCGCCAAACAATTCGCTTATTCGCCAAACATTCGCTTATTGTAATTTTTAAAATATCCTAAATTTACCAGAATTTTTATTTATTTTAATTTGCTACCTACCATAAGGCTCATATGTTTTTATTACAAGGTTATAACTATTTTGTAAGTAAATGTATTTGCATGAAACATTATATAGATTGAGATCGTTTATTTTTTTTAAAAATTCTATTGTTGTTTTTCTTTGCGTGTAACAATAAAAGAAACACTCTTTATTCTCGTTCCAATTATGGTTACATCTTTATATTCGGCATATTATTATTATATTATTTTGTCCTTCTAAATACAGGGAATATCTTAGTGTATAAAAAAAAAAAAGGGGGTCAAACTAGATTAAAAATGTAGCATAATGCCGCAGACCTTACCTTTCTATTCCGATCCGTTGCAGATATACGATAAATCAAATACTTTTTTGAGGAAACCATGTTTTTTTCCATAAAAGTTGTTATATCTCCATTGTGTTTGTGTCAGATTTAGCATTAAATTTTCTATAATAGCTGAGTACCTGTAACCTTGAATTTTTCAAACTTGGTATCTAAAGAACAGCTTGATCTTCACCTTATTTGGGGAAGTCACAATGTCTTATATTACTTCAACGCTCACCGTTTTTCAAAACGTCAAATCTCACAAAAACTTGAAAATTTAATCAGGTTTCGAATGATATGTTAAACGTAATGATTTTGTTTCAATTTCATAGAGAAATTCACTTTTGAAACCGAAAGAACATGGTGTTCTCATTCGGCATACAAATCAGTTACTTGTGTAAATAAAACATTATGACAATCCCTTAATGAAAATGTGCATTTCAAACATAATAAACTCTTCATTGGAATAAAAATCGAAGAAAAAAAAATATTTTTTAATAGAGAATAAAGGAAAACTGTCAGTAACGCGACACCTGAGGATCTTATGTTACAAAAATAAACCAACGATATACATGGAATGGTAGAAATGCCTTCCCCTGTGAAAACAGACTCATCAGCCCATAAAATTTACCTCAAAAATTAGTATTCTTCAACACAATCTGCATCTAGAAGTTAACGGCAAAATTGGGGTCTGTTCATTATCATTGGATTTTAAACATTACATTGAAAATCTAATAAGATAAATCCTAAATAATAATAATAAATAAATAAATGTAACAACATAAGATCCTCTGATTTGGTATCTATTGAATACTGTGTTGAAGAATACTATTTTTGAGGTAAATTTTATGGCCTGATGAGTCTGTTTTCACAAGGGAAGGCTTTGCTACCTATCCATGTATATCGTTGGTTTATATTTATATTGCTTTCGAATAATGTGGAGGAGCACCATGGTGCTGGAAAATCATATTTTTTTGACCTTCAGGTGGAATATGGTGATGAAGTTGTGGTAGGATATTTCTTAACAAATCATAGTAATCTCATCATTCAATCTGTTGGACAAACTATGATTTTTCAACACTATTCGACAGCAATACAAAGATGAATAAACTTACGATACTCCACATCGAACGGTAGAAATGCCTTCCCTTGTAAAAACAGACTCATCTACCCATAAAATTCACCTCAAAAAGTAGTATTCTTCTACACAATCTGCATTCAGAAGCTAACAGCAAAATTGAGGTCTATGTTCTATATCATTGGATTTTAAACATTATATTGAAAATATAATAAAAATAAACCCTATATAATAATAATAAATAAATAAATTTAAGAACATAAGATCCTCTGGTGTCGCGTTACTGACAGTTTTCCTTTATTTTTTATTAAACAATATTTTTTTTTTCTTCGGTTTTTATTCCAATGAAGAGCTTATTATGTTTGAAATGCACATTTTCATTAAGGGATTGTCATAATGTTTTATTTACACAAGTAGCTGATTTGTATGCCAAATGAGAACACCATGTTCTTTCGGTTTCAAAAGTGAATTTCTCCATGAAATTAAAACAAAATCATTACGTTTAACATATCATTCGAAATCTGATTAAATTTTCAAGTTTTTGTGGATAGTTTTTTCGACAAACGGTGGGTGTTGAAGTAATTTAAGACATTGTGACTTCCCTAAATAAGGTGAAGATCAAGCTGTTCTTTAGATATCAAGTTTGTAAAATTCATGGTTACATGTACTCAGCTATTATAGAAAATTTAATGCTAAATCTGAAAATGAGGTCAAAATTTGAAAAATATTTAAACAATGGAGATATTACAACTTTGATGGAAAAAAAAAAACATGGTTTCCTCAAAAAATTCTTTGATTTATCGTATATCTGCAACGGATCGGAATAGAAAGGTAAGGTCTGCGGTTTGCTACATTCTTGATCTAGTTTTACCCAATTTTTATTTTTACACTAAGAGATACTCACCCTGTATAGAAATTTGTACTCAAAATACATTTTAAATAAGTATTTTAATTCAAAATTCACATGTATAGTAGCATTAGAAGTAAAGTTAATAAAATTACCTTCTATTATACCAAATATTGTACTTGATATATTGCCATGCTCTGAATCCTTTTATCTAATGTATATGTCTATCAAAAACCATATTTCGGACAAGTCGTTTGTAATGTTCTGTCAATGATGGTGGTAAAGACTTTGCTACTAGAATTTTTAAATTCTACGCCTGCATCCGTGATCAATACTAATAAATAACTTTTCTTCCGTTTTGTCGAATAAATTTGGTTTTATGAAATTATTAATTCAATTTGATGATCGAAAAAATTGTTTATTACACATTAAGAGATATTTCACAGCTACATAAAAATCAACTTGATGCTCATCTTATTCTACCGTTTCAAAAGAAACATTATTGTTAAAAAATCTACAGTTGTAGGTTTTCTTGTTTTAGGAAGACGACGCCAAAATTTAATTGATAATAGACATTCAGAATTAATCAAGTCGATCAAGGAATATGAAGATGGAGAGTTGGACTGGCATTGAGACGGGTAACAGCTAGTTCGTGTAACTATATCGGTCAAACCTGTTGCTCATAAATACGAGTTATATCCATCAATATTCGTATCAAACAAATCGATAACGAACGGATGAAAAGCGATTAGGACTCAAAAAACCAACAAGAAATAAGTAACAGGTACAACTTGTTACTACCGACATCGATCTTGTTCCAGTCAGGTTACTTTTCCCTGAGCTATAAAATGTAATATTTTTATAATATAATTTGTTGGTTTTTAAAACTTTAAAATTGTCAGTTTTATTTATGTATTTTTGTTCTATTTTACATTAGAATATATTTTTATAACCTTATATAAAACTTTGTAATTTAAAGCAGTAAAAAAAAAAAAATTAACAAATAAAAAAATATTTGGCATAACATAAAATTTTTGCTATAAGTAATTTTTTTATTTACATTTATAGATGCCGAGTATAACAACTCAGATTAGAAACACTCTTTTCATTTCATTGATTACAAATTCTAATAAAAACGAACGTAGAACTTATTAATTGAACAAAAACATATTTCAAATATTTTATTTATCTCCATTTTAAGGTTCAATTTTGATTTATAGCAATAGTCTAATGTAATTTATTATTTGAAGAGTATGTTGAATGACTGTGTTCTTTCACATTTTTAAAGAAATAAAATCTATTTCATTGGATAAAGAATTTATGTGCAGAAGTGTTTGGTAGCAAAAGCTTAATATTTCAAAATAACAATAAAAAAATATATAAAGAAGATGAAGAGATCATGTAATATTTTCCTACTAAAGGAAAATATAAAATAAAAAACTCTAAACGTAAATTACTCAATATTGGGTTTTGTTACTTGACTCCTTCATTCACTAAACCCATCAACAATGACTGACAACTGCATGTGTCTCCCAGTTTTCTATTCTTCCCATATGCATTGGGAACCAAAATTCTTTCAAAATTAAAAGTTATGTGTATTAATCAAATTTTTAAATTTTATCACGATGAGCTAATATATATTAATGCTTAGCATCCATATATTCCTCTTTATACTATAGTAATCTAGGAGTGGGGTAGCTAAGTGGGTAAGGCCTTTAACTCCAAGCTCCTGGCCCCGAGTTCCAGTCCGGTTGTAAAATCCATTACAATAATTTGGGCTAACAGATAAATAATAATTCTTGTTACAATCTTCAGATTATAATAATATATAATAATGACAACGATGCGTTCTTGCTACGGGATTTGAATATATTCATTTTATATTAAAATTAAACAGGCTGAGAGATAAAGTTTCTTTTTTAATAATTTTTTTTAGAAAAATTAATAATTTTCATTACTTTTGCTCTCCCTGTTTTCTAAGTCATTTTCTTATATTAAGGTCAAATTATTAAATATAAAAACCTTAAATGCTCATTATTATACTTCTATATAGTATTAAAAAAAAAATGAAAAATATTGTTGTCCGCTTAGGACATTTGTGTTTCATCGGCGGATCAGTTTGCCAACAAAGGATCCCTGCTAACAGTAGTAGACCCTTGGAACGATGATACGGGATGTAGGACAACAGAGGCTGCTGAAAGATGGATGAGAGATGACAGATGCCCTGAAAAATGGTTTTCCCTCGAGAATATTCTCCGCCTCGATGAATATACATGCCGGCTGATTTCTGCCATCGCATATGCATTTAGTGACGTGTGCGATCGCAAACCGATTGAGTCCCGCGTACTACATTAAACTTTTGTTTGCGTCGTCCACTCAAAAAATAAATATTGTCCCTTTCTGAGTCGTTTCGAGTTACGCACAGTTTGTCCAGATTTGCATTGCAGATTTCCCTCGAGGATTTCTCTTTGATAGAGACAAATGTCGACGAAGCGAATGTCTTCTTCTATGCTAATCAATAAAACTTGAGAATATATTCGCCCAACCCTTAAATCCAATACTTCTATTATTATTTTAGCACCATCAAAATACAAATAATCGATTCTTTTGTCAATACGTAAATAAATGGGGGAGATTAAAGTTGAGTTTTAAAACAAACAAAATCCTAAATATACAATAATTATTTTTTTTTACAATCATTTATTTAAAGAAAGTATTACAATCTGCCTCAAAGTGGGCAATAAGTAATATGGATGGCTTAGTGGTCCAATGCAATAAGTTAAGAAAAAAACCTCTCTCCTATTGATAAAAGATCTTTTATGAACAGAAATAATATTTATAATAATAAATTTATTTATTTATTTTTCATTAGATTGTTAATAATTTGTGGTGGGTAACTGTGATAATAATTTGTCTTTAAAGAATATAAAAGCCGGCTGTTGGTGATTATTGTTAATAATGTTTTAATTTTTTATTTCCGATTCTCTAGGGAAAATATGACGCACAGTGGTCAGAATCATAGAATTTGCAGTTAAAAATTGCTTTATCAGCCTATTCTACAAAAAATGTTAACCGGATCAAGAAAATTCCTATATACAGACTGATGATAGTATGATCCAACATATTCTGCTAAGGAATTTCAGCTGAACTT
Source organism: Euschistus heros (assembly GCA_003667255.2). NCBI lineage: Eukaryota > Metazoa > Arthropoda > Insecta > Hemiptera > Pentatomidae > Euschistus > Euschistus heros. The sequence goes on from RCWM02000093.1 coordinate 2,071,448, forward strand.
TCCGTAATTTCCATCGATTCATCTAATTTTTTGTTTCTTTTTACTTTATTATGTTCAGGAAAAATTACAGTACCATGAGCTTTGGAAATACTTTATGTAAGAGTATATTTGTTTTTGTTTTCTGAGATAGAGCCAGGAGCTTCATCTTCCCACAACTTTGTATGGCGACTAATAAATAGCACTGAACACTGTTTTATATATTTTTACTCGTTTTGGATATGTAGCATTTGAAACTTGAAGCGCAATTTCAGCTGCTATAAAACAATTGTTTTGTTTTAGTAGCATGGCCAGTTCATCGGTCGATACGCTATCAACTAATGTTAAAAAATGAACTTTTGTTCCAGTAATTACGCTATTCTGAGACCACTGTGTGACGGTCTATGAAAACTGACACAGCGGCTAAACTCATACATTTACTAATTGAAACTCACATGGACTTACACTTCGACTCATAACTTCAACACTAAAAAAAAAAGATCTATCCTAGAAAAATAATGGAATTTACTATTATTTTTTTTTTTTTTCAATTTTAAAGTAATCATAAGGAATTTCGATTGAAATTCGGTGCATTAAAAAAATCACTAAAAATTTAAAAGGAAACACTAAATAGTTTGGTTATCTGACAATGAAACTTGCAAAGGCACCGCACTGCTGCTAGACTCAGTTGAAGGCTGTTAACGTCACGCGGCACTATCAAATATTTTATTGGGCGAGGATAGATTACTCAAAATGAAAATTAAGATTTACACAATTAAACGGCCTTCATTATAGAGGAAATATAGACGTATACTGTTTAAGATTTTTAATAGGCAAAAGGACTGAATACCCCAAAAGTACCAACTGTATAATTAATCGTGTGTGTAGAATTTAATTAGCCCACTACGAAAAAGACATACATCATTCCATTGCCATACACATGGACATAATAATATACTAGTACCAGATAAGGAAGCGACTGGCATATCATGGCATAGAAATGCTTTTATAACACTAAAAAGGAGTCGTATGAATTACCTACAATTATTAATTTATTTATTTTCATTCATCTACCCTGAAAGGTAAATAGCAACATCAAATGTATGTTTTTTTTTTTACAATTAGCTAATTATTATATTTTTAATCACTTGAGGTAGGCATGATAGTATAGAAGGATCAATACAATTAGGATTGATGAATTAATTGCCACTCCTGTTGAGATTATTTTATTAGAAAACTAGTTTCGACATGCTAAACATTCATCTTCAGTTCTAAAACAAACAAAATTTTCAACACATCAATACATAGATTATATACACTAAAGTATTAAAAAATGTAAGACAAGAAATCAAATATCAGTATTCACCTCAGGAGGTCTAATAGATAACTGAAATACATACACCCATCGTGAGAAGTAGAAGGGGGCAGGTAGGTTAAATTTTTGGAATTTACTATGGGATTTCCCTTATTACTCATTGGCTTTTTCCGTTCCTATGGGTAACAAATTTAAAATGGGGCTATTGAAAATGTTTATCTGGCCGTTTAAACAAAAATCTGAATCGGTTATAAACGATTTTATTATTTCTCATGATTCATAAATATTTAATTTTAGACTATTTTCTACTTTTAGTATTTTTACTCCTGAGTCTTTCGTAAATTTATAGTTATTTTTGTATAGATAGATAGCAAAATTAGAGTTGTGGGTCTTATTAGTGTATGCTCTTATATGTTCTTTTACTCTTTGATGTTTTAGAACTAAGGATGAATGTTTAGTATTCGAAACTAGTTTTTCTTATAAAATAATCTCAATAGAAGTGGCAATTAATTCATCAATTCTAATAATATTTTTAAATTACACATACAATAAATATATAGAGGATTCACAACAGCCGGCTATCCATTCTGCAATATTTTCTTATATCTAATATTCAGTTAAATATCAAGCTAAAAAGGAGTTATTATTTAGCATTGTTCTCCAGAAAACCTTTAAGTCCATATACAGACAATTTTGATCATATTTCTGTTTAGTCATAAGTGTGAATAAAAAACTTAAAAAATAACAAACAATAGATTTTCAAAGACTGTTTAAAAATAGTATATATTTGATACTGCATACACACACACACACACATAAAAATTTTAAAATATATTACAGAATAAAGACGTTTTTTTCATTCATTCATTATGGAAATATAGAATACAATTTCGGTACCACCATGCGTACCTCAAGTGAAATATAGAACAGCTACAAATTGAGAAATAAATGTCAGCCGATTCCTGTTGACGGACACAAGCACTTCAAAGCAGCTTCGCAATTTTTTTTTCAAAAGTGCACTTAATTGTCACCATCAAGAGAACACATCGCAATGGACCCTCACCATTAGCACACTCGAGTACATTACCTCTACCAACAGTTACTGCCTCTGTCCATGTAAATTATATCTGCAAGGGAAACATTCGAAATATATTGTATTATATAAATTTCAAACAGTTGTAAATTTTCTTTTTTTGAATAGAATATATCCAAAAGAATATTCATAGATTTAAAAGATGATTAAAAAAGACAATCACAATTAAAAACATAAGTGTCGAGATAAAATTGACTAGAACCGAGTTAACGATAGATCCTACGATACTAGTTTGGATATTATGGTTCGTACAGATTCGTATTAGTATAAGTAAAGTATTAGGAACAGAGGTGTCAGATACCGAGGTTGTTAACACTAAGACTGCTGATGTCTTATAATGTCTGAATATATGTTTCGATGCCACTAGCTGATGAGCCATTGAGGATGCAAAGAACCTGTACATTTAGATTGGTTTTATTTTGAAAGCTATTATATTTATATGCTATTCCATATCCCTTCTCATCGAAATGCCTCCTTAGAAATATCCTTTACTATCCGTGCTGCCTTATTTTGGAATTCCTTACCCATTTAATTTCGCAATGCTTCCTCTCTCACTCTCTCATTTATTGATCTTCCAAATTTATTTAATAATTCTTAATTGAGGAGTTGACATATAGCAATGATTTAAATTATATATATATATATATATATATATATATATTTTTTTTTTTTTTTTTTTATTTATTTATCTAACAGCAAAGGGAGGATTATTTGCAAATTATCGGAAGTGGATGTATTCAGTTATGAAGGACAACTCCTCAATTTTGTAATAATTTGGCTATACCAATCTTCCGGATTAATTAATATCATGTGATTATAAGGATGGTTTTATATAAATTTGAAGGCCAAATTTTTAATTTTAATCTCTATCTCATTTTTAAATAATTTATAATCTACAGAAGTTGCTATCTGTATCGTACGAAGCCAGACAATTAGATATATTTTTTTTTTGCTTTCGTCTTATTCTTCTATAAGTGTCCCAAAAATAAAGATTTTGCTAAGCGGATCTAGGAGGGAACAAGTGGCAATGACTAGGATGCGTATCGGACACACAAGACACACATCAGCACCTACTCCAAGGTACATCACAGCCCACGTCCTCAAGGTGCCATGTCCCTCTATCAGTGGAGCACATATTCACTAACTGCACCCCAACACTCCACGGCTGGAACACCTCTCTTCAACAAGGATTTAAGCACAATCCTCCAAAATAATCAACCCGATGTTTTAAAGCTCCTCAGGGATTGCAGGATCTTTATTATCATTAAAGTAAATTAAGTAAACTAGAATCCAGAATTTGCATTTGGTGTCTCTGGCCATGTCGCAGCGCACGGTGCCTTCAAATAAAATAAATGAATAATTTATAGTTATTCTTTAAAACAATGTATTAAGTAATGCAGTTATTCATTTAAGATAAAACTAAAACCTAGCGAGAAGTTTTTATTCACAAATTAATGCTCTTTCGTGTTAATTCAAAATAGAAATATATCATAACTCATTATAAATATTTAAGTGACTAGAAGCCATGAATTTTTAAATTAAAAAAACACTTTAAGAAACATTAATCTTATTTTTGTTTTTCTTAGACTTTTTCATCATTATTACTTTTTATTTAGATGTAATTTTTTTTTTTCACAAACCGTTAATAAATAATCTCATGTTTCGACTAAGTCTATTATAGGTCGTATAGACTTTCCTAGGATCAATCAGTTAACCCAACTGACACTGACACAATGAGAACTTTGAAAGATAAGAAGTTATCAACGAGTTAATAGAGCTCTTTAGACTAATGACCTATTTGTTGTACAAGACCTAGGCCCTGACCTCGGCCAGGAAATATTTTCGATAAACGCCGATAATGTGATTCAGAATTATTTTTAGGATTTTTTCAATTTTTTTTTATTTTATAGAATTGTCTTTCTTACTAATTCTGTAAAATATCTCAAGGATATATAGGACAAAAAAAAAATCAGTATTGAAGTATTTAATTAAACAGTAATAGATTGTCCTTTTAAAGCGCAAATATTTAAGGAATTTTCATAAGGACAATGGCCGATTACCCGTTGGCCGTTCAAAATCCTTAGATTTTGGCAGATCTCAAAATAGTATTTTTTAGTTTCCTGTTAAAAATAATAAAAGGATGAAAAAAAAAAAAGATTGGTGAGTTCTCAAAAGAACGAAAATTAGATTTGAGTGACCAAGGATATCTATCCGAAACCAGTATCTTTTGGTGGCTTCGTGCATAATGCTTAATTATTTATTGAAAGAAACTGAAATGAAATACATTCAACTAACATCATATGTTTAAGTAATATTAATATAAACTTAATGATTGGCCAGCCTATAATTCATTCGATGTTTCTACAGTTGTATTGTTCTCTTGGAACAATTCTGTTGTATTTATCTTAGTAATATATTTTTAACCAATTTCGCAGTTAAGTCGTTGTTCCACCGGAAGAGCTGTGTATGATAGTCTTTGTTTAATTTAATAGACGTGAGCTTGGTGGATAGAGTTATCTTAAATGAGGAACTTAAAGGGTTACGTATTTAAGTATTTAACACAGAAAAATCAAATAATAGGATCCAACAAAGAGAAATAATAATTCAATGTTTAAAATTATTACTAATACTAGATTATTTTCAAGCAATTACTAGACTTCATGTGTCTAAGACATACAGTAGTTTCTTTGATGAACGATTGCCAGGATTTTTTTTTTTTTTCCTGATAGAAGTAATTGCTTAAAAGATAATGAAGTGAATATATCGTGAATAATTATAAAATTTTCCATAATTTCTTGATTAAATTCATGTTTTTCTTATCTCAGTTGGACATATCCGAACAGAACAACAGATATATGTTTTAATTTAATTTTTGTTATTAAGCTTTTATTGAGTAAATATTACAATCTATCTGTCTTATTTAAGAGAATACTTTTATATGGATGGATGTTTTAACTAGACTTAAAACTGGAACATTTTCATAGTGATTTGATTGGTAAACTGAAAAACAATGAATAGGTACCTACTCAGATTAGCTATGTTTCAGAACCACCGGAATATTTCTACAATAATTTTTGTGAATGAGATATGATTGGTAAACTGAAAAAAAATTATGTTTAAGGAGATTTTTTCCTTCCAACCAAAAAACAAGAGAGAAGAGGTCTAACACATGGATTCTACACCGACTTATATATAAATCCCCACAAAAATTAGAATATCTTGACTTTGCACGGCAAGATACCTTTCGACGTTTATTCTCTATAATATTGATAAACATAATTTTGAACATGCGTAACTCTAAATGTGATTGTTTTACAACTAGTCTCAAGTCAATGAGGGATGTAGAGTGCATGAAATATGCGATAATGTTTGACATCACAGCTTTGCTAGGAGTAGTTAGAAGGAAAACATATTCGAAGTCACTGCCCCTGAGGGTAAGCTTCCATTTAGGAAGGTCTCATTTTTTTTTGGTTTTCGATTACATCTCGAAAACTTTGGATTCTAGAAAAATACGCTACAAATGAAAATTAAAGCTAATTAAGTGTTCTATAAAATTTTTTCTTTATATTTATATGCTTGTCAAAATTTGAACGGTTTTCGAGACATAAGTCATTAATAAATCAATAAATTTAGAGGGAAAAAAATAATTTTACCTCACTTTTTTCAAACATTTGCTTAAGTACCAGAAACATTATATTTATGAAATTAAAGTAAATTCATTGCTCTACAACTTTGATTCTCACTTGTTTTATTTCTTCAACAAGGAGTAAGTAATTTTAAATATATTATCTTATTTTCAAATGTAACATTTTAAATAGACATGGTGGATTAACACCAGAAGAAAAAAAGTCTGATGAAGGGATAAGATATCCCGAAACATGTCTCATTGTAGTGAAGATTATTGATATAAGAGGAGTGTATGCTAAAATATAGTGTATAAGATAATATATTTGAATCTAACATTTTTTATGAGAAACGATCGTGGAAGGCATCATTAATGCTTTTAACTTTTTCCACAAAAAAAGCATTTGGTACTATTAGCGCTTATTGCCATCACATCCTCAATTGATAACACCCTACACCAGTCAGGTTCGAATCTGGGATCTTTTGCTAGTCATAGCTGCTATGGTAACGCACGTTTGGCCCTATCTCTACTGATACTGAATAATTATGATATATTGATATTCAATAATTATGCTGTCTTTCATGGTTGATAGTTCTGTTTTTAGTTTCAGGCGTATTTTTCATTAGGCGTTTTATTCCATATCATGATATTGCTTCCTGATATAAATTTATCCTAAGATTATTAAATGAGTTGGCACCCTTAGCTGAAATCCCTCCTCGCCCCAACTGCGGTCTTCCAAGACACTCTGTGACACCAGCTGGCAGGACGTCACCCTTCGGATCTGTGTAATTGCGTTATAATCCCAAGGACCTCTTTGTTGCGTACACAGATCTAATTCCTCCTGGATTGAGTTCACCATATTTAAATTGGATAGTTGAATTCAGAGTGATGTGTTCGCATTGGATTTCACGGTGTACATATTATCGGAGGGATTCAACATTTGTCCTGTAACCGACTTAAACCAACAGGATTACTGAGCAATTACAGTCTTTGCATATTGGGAGGGCTTGGTGTTTGGTTACTCTGTCTGATTAATAGATTCATAGGCTACGGAGACAAGGCTGAATATCTCTGTTTGCTAATATGTCATCTTAATTAAATAAATTTATTTTTCCTCTTTACTTATTTGGCATACTAAGTTTTCCAAAACATTCTCCTCTGTGAATCTATTTTAAGCTTTTGTCTACTGTATTTCAACATTATTTACGAGGTATTTATTTTATATTCAGCTTTCCTGTACAAAATTAATTTTAGTATTCAATTACATACCGTACTAAAAGGACAAAAACCAGCCCGTCGTAATCGATTTCTACAGCATTTACTAAACAAACGTTCAAACCTCCGATGAATTACAAGAGACTTAATTATATGACAATAATTTGTACATACAAAGTTCAGATTTGGGGCTCCACTAAACCATCAAGTTAGTCTCGTATCCAGTCCTTAAATTCCTAAATCCTTCGAAATATTTCCAATGCTTCTTACTTTGACACAAGCAAAATTATCCATAAAGATCTTTATGTACCACATGTTTCTGATTTAGCCCTAACTAGATACCTTCCCTTTCATACTAAATTCCATAACCTTTATAATCAACTAGTATCTCAATTTGCTCCCCATTCAATTTCAGATAAAACTCTGAGGTGTCTGAAAATAAGATGGACTCGGATATGCTGATATAGAACTTTTATTAAAATGCTGCCAATAAGTAGTTGCTTTAATTGCTTTAATCTTCACATTTACTGGATGCATTTTTATATTATCGTATGCAGTTGTAAATTTCCATAAATAGCCAGAAAAAAACAACAACAAATAAATAAAAAGAGAATTTAAGTAATATTTAATATCTCAAAGATCATACTAATCTTATTTATTTGACTACTTTAAAGATGTTTCTTTTCATTTCCGTTCTTTTCTTTACTTTTTTAATGTATATTTATATTTAATCAATATTTGTTTGTTGGTTTCTTCCATTCCGTATATAAAAAGACGTAACATTTTTTAATTGTTGAGTATAATAATATAATATATAAATATATTAATCTATCAATTTAGGAGAGGACAATTCCGCTATCAAAACAATGTGGAGATGGAAGAGGGGCTTGAACATTAAACTAAGGTTACTAAACTTAGTGATTGGTACTTCTGATTCGCTTTATTTATTTTACTTTTTTTTTATGTTTAATTATATAAGATGTGTTTTAATCTTTAATTCACTTTATAATTGAAATACCTAATATCACGTTGTTTTTCGAACTATCGGCTTCATAAGACGTATTGTTGTAAGAAAATACGTTAATATTCGTTATCTATGCAAAAATCCGATTCATAGTTCTGTGTTCAGGGTGAGCAGTCTTAAATGCCTGTAAAATGGTAGAAAAAAAATTAAGTGTCATCATGGCATCTGATAATGGGTTTATTTAAATTATATTGTCATATAAAGGTGAAATTCAGACAGGTAGTTTTTTCTTAGTTTATTATTATTGCAGCATTAGATAATAAGCCCTAAGAAAATTAAATCTAAAAATAACCAAAATAGAAACTTTTAAGTGAATGTTTTGCTGAGAATGCGGGGGCTGCCCCTACCCGGCAGAGGGGCGGTATTCTTTGTAGAAGTTTAATTAGTGAGATGGTCTTGCTCCGTTTCCTCTTCGGCAGATAAATTTCTGTCTTTTTGTCAGTCTGTCTGTTCTCTATCCCTTATTCGAAAAAGGGTTTGTTAAATGTCCTTCATCACATGAACCTATCATAAAAAGTTTTTGGCTTTGCTTGAGCGATCACATGTCCTATAAAATTAGGATAACGATTCCATACAAAATAGCTCTCAACTGTTCATAAACCAATAAACTTATCTCAGGTCGAATTCCTTTTAAGAAAATTAAAATCCCGTAAATTTTCAGAATATGATCACCTTGACTCACAAATCCTCATACAACGATATCCTAAGAAGCAATAATATTCCTTACCTACCTATACAATTTCACCTCTGAACAATTTATTTCCTTTTACAATGGAAAAATTCCTCTATTATCATTTATCTGAAACCGAACAAACCGCCCAACAATCCATGATCATACGGACCGATCAGCCTTCTTCCAATCCTTCCAAAAAATTTTGAAGAACTTCTTCCCAAACGCATCCTAATCATCCTTGAATCCCACTTTATTCCCTCACACTAGTTTAGATCACTCTTTAATCATTGTGTTGCCCAACAAGGCTTTAAAGTTGTAGACCATATCTCATTAGCACATGAAAGCAAATAATATTACTTCGGCACATTTCTGGACATTGTACCAGCTTTTGACTGATATGGCATGCCAATTTGCTCTTTAAAATGAAAACCCATTTACCTCACACGCTATTCCAGGTCCATCGATCCTACCCATCTAATCGTCTCCTTCGAATTCGCTGCGGTAGTCCTGTAGGTCTGTGCCAAGCACTCTTCAGCCTCCGCTAGATTCTAATAATGCAGCCGAGAGAACAGCGCTGGGAACTCTATGAGCCCGGCTAACCCTCCCAAACCGTGGGGAAGAGCTTGATTTGTACTAAGATTTGTTACAAAACATCCTACCACAACTTTCATTTTCATTTTGATTTTCCAACACCATAGTGCTATTCCACATTATTCGAAAGCAATACAAATATAAACCAATGATATACATGGATAGGTAGAAATGCCTTCCCCTGTAAAAAGATTCTCATCTGCCCATAAAAATTCACCTCAGAAAGTAGTACTCTTCAACCCAATCTGCATTCAGAAGCTAACGGCAAAATTGAGGTATATGTTCATTATCATTGAGTTTTAAACCTTACATTGAAAATCTAATAAAATAAATCCTAAATTATAATAATGAATAATTATTATAAAATTTCACTTACAAGCGGACCAACAAAAAATTTTTTTTCTAATGCAGAATGGTACACCATGTCGTTGATGATACACCATGTCGTTGATGATACACCATTCGATGATTTTATAACCGATTTTCTCATTCATAAATTAACTTGGTTATTCTGTAAAATTCAAAATTGCTAACTTATTAACTTTATTACTGTTTCATGTAAAAAAAATTCTAGTGCGAATAATAGGTATATCTACCATATTAATCTTTATCTTAAGTAGCATATAGACCACAAAATAATTTAGATTATAATTAAAATGTAATAACCTGATATAGTAAAAACTCACTAGCAAAGTTGAATATTATAAATTTTCACTTATATTTTTTTCAAATTGTTTTTAATTATTTTATTTTATTCCAACGATAATTTTAAAACTCTTTAAAAAAAAACTTTAATTTTTAGCTTCTCTGTTTGAGAAAAATGATTGTTTAGATTTACAAGTATTTAGCAATTCTATATCCTCTCTCCTAGAATTATGTTACTCAAATATGTACATAGCGAAATTGATTTCTTTTATTTCTTCTTTATGTTCTAAAAACGGAAGCAGTAGTTATGTTTAGTTTATATACTATTCTTCGTTTTAATACTGTTTTGTAGACATAAGGCGGTATAGAAAAACCTCTTAAATTACATTATTTCAGTAGAGTTAATATTTCTTTATTACGAATTTAATATCCAATGTTTGCGTTATATAATAAAATAAAATAAGCCGTTAGGGCTCCTAAAAGATATTTTTTTGGGAAAGCCTCCTCCCCAAGTCATAAAAGCTATCTCGACCGAGATTCAATTTTCCCCCCGAACGTCTCCTTGTAGTATGGAAATCGAATTCTCCAGTAATCCATCCTTGGAGTTCTGCTCCAGAAAATATGAGACGTGAAGAAGAATTTACTCTTCAATATATGAATGGCAGATCTCCTGATAGGCTCTTGCCAATCGGATCTAGATAGATTTATAATTTTTTTTTATCCTTTACTATTTGATACTACTTCGAAATAATTGTAAATCAGGTTCTTATTTTGGCAAATAAGTGATAATTCAAGCACCAAGCTTCAACCAGGGTTTGGAGATTACAGTATGCTATTAAGGAATCTGGATGGGATCACTTTAACTAAGATAGAGAAATGTTTACCTCAACCAAATAACATAAATGTCATTAAATGAACTTTATTCTTAATAATCCGTTGACTCAAATATCTACAAAAGACTCAAACATTTTCATAAGACTTAACGGACTACAAATATTTGAGAAGACTATTATCCTAGATGTCAAACTCACTGTCTTAAGCCTGAATAAACGCTAAAGACAGCAATATATCGGTAGGAGTTTCTGGTTGAGATAGAACACCAAACATAAAAGTTATCTATCTACAACTGATTGTCTTGCTTTAATTTTCAAAACTGTAAAATAGAAACCTTTTTTACGTTTTACCTACCTCGTGTGTACCCTAAAACAAACTGAAATCTGGTTTGTGTGCAGCTACAACTGAACAAACTCCACCTATAAAAAGCACAAACTCCGCGTTTTTCGAATCCTCTGCAGTACGTGCCGACGGGACACCCTCCCCCTGACGACGGAAAAGTTTTTTTTTTTTCGCACTTTGGCCTAATCCAGGCAGATCCGGGGCAGGCGGTGCGGTTCTCACGGGGCCCGAACAGACAGACAAACAGAGGAACCCTAGGACGTAGGCTCTGTGGTGCGGAGAGCAGTCAATACCAGCTGTGGGTATGTAATGAACAGAGCATTACGGTGTACTGTCACCAGCAACATGTCGCGGCATTGTTTTATTTACATATAGAGATGGCTGGAATGAGTGATTTAAAATTGATTCTATCAATAAAAAAAAAACAATATGTTTATTTGTTTTTTATAGATTTTTGAGTCAACAAATTATTACGAATGATGTTCACTTAGTGACATTTATGTTATTTGGTTGAAATAAACGTTCCTCTAAAATAGTTAGACACATATCTTTCTAGCTATCGCAGGGGATTTTTTTTTTCAGTATTCTACCATGATAATCCAATGCAGAAACACATGAATTCGAAATTCGAAAATATGCATTTATATATAAATGCGAATTCACTGCGTCACATTTGCGTGTGATCATACATTATTAAAACTTTTATGTTTACTATAACATATTGACAGTTACCAATACCACCAAATTTCCAAAACTATCAATACGAACTTTCATAACAACAGAAAAAGAATATTAAAATAAACTAAAATAAATAAGTCGAGGAATTTTCCTTTAATGTCGAAAAATAAAAAATACAAGAACTATACTCCAACATTAGTTTTAGAAAACAATTACGGACCTTTTATAAATGATTAGAACGATAGTTTAATAGAAGCTAAAAACTCAATTCCTAATGCATAAATATCTCTAATTATAATCTCTAATAATCTGTAATAAGAGGACTTTTCGTAATTATTTGCAAATTTAGTTCGGTTTTCAAGAAAATATGTAAGTAGTTTTCAGACATTTGCGTCTTTTATCATGTTCCTATATTATAATTTTTTTTATCATAAATAAATAGAAGAATATTTATTTATTATTTTTTTCGCACTTTGGCCTAATCCAGGCAGATCCGGGGGCAGGCTATTTATTTATAAGTAAAATTGTACTTCAATTAATTCCCATTCCCATTTTAAGCTCATCATTATATATATATATATATCTATATATATATATATATATATATATATTATATATATATCAAAATTATATATTTGTCAACCCTTAGAAATATAGTCGACCCTTAAATAACTATAACTATTTTACAATATTCGGGTTATAGGTCCTTTATTATAATGAAGAATATAAAGGACCTATAACCCAAATGTTTATATGATACGAAAGAAATAGACAATTAATTAATAAGCAACTACCAAAAAACATACAACAATAACCAACTAATTTTTTTTAAATCATAGTGTTAATTTGAACTATATAAAATGCTTGTTTAAAATGAAAGGTGTCTGGCTGGCCCGGGCGAACATATCGTGTATCAAGATGATTAAGAATATACATTTTTTTTTTTTTTTTTTTTTTTTTTTTTTTTTTTTTTTTTTTTTTTTTTTTTTTTTTTTTTTTTTTTTTTTTTTTTTTTTTGACATGATAGAGACCGAAAAGGATTTTGATTTTTTAATATTTCGAGAAAATAACAGTTGATTACCGCAATTAATTATTTATGCCTTAAATAGAATTAAGAAATGCAACTTATTTGTACTACAAGAAGTAGTTTTTTAGACATGATAAGGTTTTTATGTAATCTCTTTTAAAAAAAAGTGATATATACCTAGTATAATTAGAGGCTTGATTGTTAATATCGTATTGATAATGTTACATTATTATTAATTTTAAATAAGTGCAATTAAGAGAGGCAGATTGTAATATTTATTCAATAAAATCCGCACTAAAAAAAAAAAAATTGAATAAATCAACTTTTCGAAATGAGAATGAGTCAGCATGAATTAATTATTCTCACTCCTTTTCCGTTAGTTAAAAACGGATTGATCCCTCAATACTCCTTCCCTAATAACACACAAATTGCTAAAGGACACTGATCGGGTGCTCTCTAATTAAAGGATCTTCGGTGGAAATTGGAAGAAAGAAGAAGATCCTTTCCTCGCAAAGGATATGAATATTTCAGGATCAAACTTCTCCTCCTCAGTTCTAAACGAAGCTATGAATAATTTCCAGACAAATAATTTTCTTTTTTATCCAATTTACATTTGACGCCTTCTCGAGTTTTTCTTACTTCCTTTCCCTTCTCCAGGTTAAGTGACCTTTTATCATATTCATTCTTTGAGTTTGTCTTCTTCACGGCCGTTAGAGAAGTTTTATTCCAGAGGAATATTAAATATAGCTAGCTATATCTGATTGCTTTATCAAGAATGAAAGGAAAAGTTTCACCATTAATCCATTCTTTCATTAATCGATGGCCCCTATTCTTATTTATTATTAGGCTTTTTATTTATTATACACCACATCTATTAGCTGAAGACAGATTACTAATGCGTTAGTAAAAAATATATCATAATGATTTCAATGGCATTCATAACTGACATCTTAAACTAGTTATTAGAAAGAAAGAATACTTAATAATATTTATGAAGTGTTATATTACTGTATAAATAGCTGCGCAACTTTAGTAGGTTAATATTGGGTGATAATACATTTTTAATCTTGATTTTTCAGAGCAAAGAAATGTTATAATTTATGTATTTATGAATGTATTTATTTTATTTTATTTTTTTTTTTTTTTTTTTTTTTTTTTTTTTTTTTTTTTTTTTTTTTTTTTTTTTTATTTATTTATTTTTTTTTCCTAGCCCCTGTTGGATGATTTCTTGAGTTGGATGGAATTTAGGAATTTCTAGGGATGTTTGGCCTTTTTCTGTACTGGGTACACTGTAAGGCCAACAGGAAGTTTGTGATGATATCTTGATCTGTGGGTTTCAGAAAGAGTATGTTTAGGTGATGGGGCTCACCTAAATCATGTAGTAAAGAAAACTTAAAACTATTTACACTTACGACTTAAAAGAGAAGTGTCTTTATTGTCACATTTTTGACCAGTGGCCAGTGCAGTGCGTTCTGATTTGCCCGTTGGTATGTCTTGGTTACGGTCCGGTTGTTAGTTGCCAGCGGACCGGTGGTGGCGCTGGTGTCAAGGTTCTGAACAGGGGGTTTGTCAGAAACTGAAGAGAGTCCAGAAACTTGACATGCCGGCGCTGGATGAATTCCGGGACCGTCGGGAGGTTGAAGATCTCGTGTAAGTCTTCTGGCTTCTTTTTCTTCAAGGAAGTCGTTTTTACAATCTTCTTAAGCATTGAGTCCTGGAATCGCTGCAGATGCCGTCTAGTTCCGTCAGAAAGGCGGGGTGAGAAGAGGGGCACCATACAGGAGTGCAGGCCTCAACATGCTTTGTAGATGCACAACTTCAGTCGCAGGGAAAGTGCTGGAGAGGAGAGGAGGTGGTGGAGACGGTAAGATCTTTTCCTCACTTTGCGGTGCGCCCTGTAACAGTGAGCTGAGAATTTCAGCCCTCTATCCAAAGTGACACCCAAGTAAACGATACAGTTAGAGGGGGCAATGGTGGTGTCTCCCACTCGCAGTGTCTTCGGAAGTGCGGTCTTTTTCCCACGCTGGTGTGAGAATACTACGCAGTCCGTTTTAGCTGGGTTTACTTGGATGTTAAGTGAGTTCAGCCGTTGAGTAATCTCTGTGCAGGCAGTTTCGGCTTGGCGTAGTGCTCTTGTGGGGTTCATGCTGCTGCTGGTAATGGCAATATCATCGGCAAAAGCCGCTACTGTTGCCCTACCATAGTTTTTGCCAACTACGTCAGCAGTGTAGATGTTGAACAACACCGGAGATAATACTGCTCCTTGTGGCACACCGCAAGTGAGGGGTACTGACTTTGAACAGACATCACGAATCCTCACAGCGAGACTTCTCTCACTGAGAAAGGAGACAATGACTCCGTATAGCTGCTCAGGGCATTCAAGATCTTCCAATTTTCTGCAAAAGGATCCCGTGAGATACCGAATCAAACGCCTTCGTGCAGTCTATGGATATAAGCGCTGTTGCAGTGTTCCTGTTGAAGTTTGTGCATGCCTCAGTTTGCAGCTTCATCAGGTTGTGTTCAGTACTGAGACGTGCTTGGAAACCCGTCTGTTCAAACGGAATTACTGAATTCTCCTCGCAAAAGTCACGTAGATAATTGAGAACAATTTTCTCATAGACTTTCCCGAGGTGGGGCAACAGGCTGATTGGTCGGTAGTGTTCTGGCTTGTCTCCTGTCTTAGCCGGCTTGAGTAGTAATGTATTTATTCTTTTCGTCAAAGCAATAATATAGTTTCTTAGTGGTAAATATTCAGGATAATACGATCACTTATCCATCGTCATTTATATAAAAAACATAAATTTTTCAATATTGTACAAATCTCAAATATTGGCCTGATTAATATTCCTAATAAGAGATCTAGATGGCCGAGCGAGTTGGGGCGAAGGACCCAGCACGCTTGGTGCAGAAGGTCGTGGGTCCCAATCCCACCTAGGCGGGTTGATATTTATTTCTGGCGAACCCACAAAATGAATCTTGACCTTCTCACAATGGCTAAAATAGGTTGGTAACCTG